>OY728137.1:622061453-623327882 GCA_963277665.1 Viscum album | reverse complement strand
TATGATTTATACAGACCACAAATTTCTCCCTGAAGATATAGTGACACAATTTTTTAGAGAATACATCACCAATTCCATTTCCATCTAATGGTTTGGGTAGTTTTTTCATGTGGTATGATATGGAAAGAACCCTATGCTAACAAGTGTCCACCCAACATAAACACACTCCCAATACCTATACTAGAATCATCACGGATGATTATGTATTCCTATTTGGAATTTGGAAATATAAAAACTAAAGTACTGAAGAAAAACTTATAAATATCCTCAAAATATGACAAAAATCTTGGGATCCACTCAAAATGTATCCATTTCCGGGTAAGTGTGGTCATATGTGAAGAGATATAAGAAAAATTCCTGAAAAAAATTTCATGTAATACCCCTCACTGCCTAGAAATATCATGATCTAAAAGACATTTCTCGGTTTCCCCCATGACATCATTGATTGGATCTTATTGGGGTCCACTACAAGACTATACTCTAAGATCATGTGCCCATAAACTTTACTTCCTATATCTAGAGAGTACACTTACAGAGCATACCATAAATGTGGTGATCTCGAAGAGTGCCCAGAAAAATCCTCATATTTTTCCCATGATCCTCCTCTATCCCGGAGTTAACTAAGATGTCATCCATCAATACCACAACAAAGGAGTCATGATACTGATGGAACACTTGGTTTATATGTTCAATGAAAATTTGTAGATCATTTTTCAACCCGAATGGCATGACAAAATACTCAATGAGACCATATCTACTTCAGAATGGATTTTTTGGATTTTTTACCTCTCTAAATTTGACATGGGGATACCAAGAGCAAAGGTCAAACATATAAAACCACATGTCACCTTAATCTAATCAAATAGGTCATTGATTCTAGGAAAGGAATATTTATTCTTTATTTTTATAATAATCAAATATTAGTAATTATTGTAAAACTAGAGGGACCCATCATCATTTTTAGTAAATTTCATTAGGACGGCCTAAGGTGATACACTCGATTGAATAAATCCATTGAATTTAAAATCATCAAGTTGTATCTTAAAATACCTCAACATGGTGGGGGCTATCTTATATGAGGGAAGAGATATTAGTTGTGTTCCTGGAACTAAATAAATGTTGAATTTCATACCCCAAACCAGAGTTAAACATGAAAAATATTCTGAAATTACCTTTGTAAACTCATATAATACCATAGGTAACCCTTTTTTTGAACATGTAGAGTCATACTCCGGGATGAAAGAAGATTCATAGAAAAACAATATTAGCTCTGGAAGTGGGGATCCCAATCACCCTAACTAGGGATCCCAATAACGCTAAAAATCCTAAGTACAATGATCTGGTATAAAAAAGGTTAATCCCCAATGATAACAGTCAATGGGTTCCTCAAGGAGCACCATCCAATCCATTATGATAATCACATGAAAGAAGTAAATTTCTAGAACCACGAAGTCCTATTCCAATTCAATCCCTAACAAACCGAGTGCATTTTATGGACATCTGAAACCATGTTCCATCTTCTTTCCAAGAGGTATAACCAACTACATGGAAAAATTCATAAGATCTGTTATTAATTTTAGTAGTTAAAAAAGAGAAGCATAAATAAAATTACTAAATTTACTTATATCATATAATTTGATTTCTATGGATGATTTAATAATAGCACTAGCTTGAACAGTTTTAGGTCTAATATATGATTCCACTAGATCCTAATCCATAGCATGAAGGCGCTTCATGATAACTTATTCTTATGGTCATTTACTGACTAGTAGCTCGACCATGATCTGACTATGACCACAAGAAGAACTGGCTTTCCACCTCACTCAGCATTCCGAGAACCTATGGCCCTTGATACACTAGATGGATCTAGTGATTCCTTATGTGCTAATGAGTATATGACACATTGAGTCAGTAACCTACTATTATAGAATCACTTCAAGTGACCCCACCACCCACACTGATGGTAGGGTTTAGGTGGAACTGAACTCAGCAACCAAAGTTTCCCCATTCTTCCACAGTGGTATCACACAATTGTCCTTCTAAAAATGGTTTCAGTTTAATTTAGTTGGGATGGGTGGCCCGAGATACCACCTCCCTTATTATATTTCTCTTCATGCTTCATTTTATTTGTATATGTACCTTCAACACCCTGAACCATATTTAGTGTTACTCTAGAAGACCGAGGATTATAAATCCAACTACACCTCCAACTCAAAATGATGATCTTTTAACTAATCTGTAGAAACCACCATGGGTGTGAAATAGACCAATTCAGTAAAACAATTGTTATACTCCAACACAATATGATCCTCATAATGGAGATCAAAAACATATTGGGTCATGTTGAGGTCCATGTACTTAGGAAAATATCTCAAATTGAATAAAACCTTTAAAACCTTCCAACCCATCTTCTCATGGTTCCAAGTTTCAACAATTGATTTCCACTACCCACAGCTTGGCCCTTCGAGCTGGAAAGTAAAATACTTGCCTTTAATGGCTCTAGGAGTCCTAGGGAACCCAAAAATCAACTCAACATTTTCAATCCACTCCTGGACTTCTTAGGGTTCTGTGATACCCTAAAAGGAAGTACGATTGTTCTTGAGTGACTTGTGATATTTATTGTTTTTTAGACCTAGTTTGGTTTCTAATGCATGAGTATCACCAAAGCTCCGTCCTTGATCCAATGCTAAAACATCCCAAACTAATGCTTCGAGTGATCTCCAATCAACTCGTGAGGGATTATTCTCTTATTCCACTTCCCACATTTTCAAGGTAATTCTCTAGGGAGGCATGAAACTACATCAATAAAAAAATGAAAAAACCATCAATACATTACCCCTAAGGGTTTTCAATAATAAAATGTTTTAAAAATACTAATAAATTGAAATGAAACCATAATAATTACAAGAAAAAATTCAACCAAATCCTTCAAAATGTGAAATCCATGTGTAGTATACAGGTTATGTATCTCACCTAGAGGAGGAGTCAGACCAAATCCCCCCCCCCCCCCTTCTGACCTAAGTTATCTCACAAGGTGTGTTCTCCAAAAACCCCACATGCATGTAGAACATGAATCCCTAATAGTATTAGCTCTTTTCTATCCAGAATCTCCCAAATAACAAGTCCCCAATAAAGGGAAAACCTACTATGATACCATTTTATCACAAACTGGCATAGGTTTCCATCCATCCTAGCACCTGACCTGATCTGTGGGGGAGGATCTATGGGAATTCCTAATCCCAATGGGCTAGCAACTAGTGCATGGCCATCGAATAACACCTTTTGGAATGGGTTTTTCCATTAAATTATCATCCTACAATAAAACATAATAAAATATACCCAAGAAACATACATGGGATATCATAATCCAACATCCATATCACAAGTATGGGCTAAATACTTTATATTTACAACCAAAGACAGAAATAACAAAAGGGGAGTGAGACTTACTAGAAAACCAATACTCTGAGAAAAATGTGGGACAATACCCTCATTCCATCTCCATCAACACCTATATAAGGTGGAAACTAATAGCACATAGAACCACAACCACCACAAAAGGAATTTCTTATACTTGAGTCAAATATAACAAGGTCTAAAAAAACTAAAGGTGTATGTATGGTTTGAGCCAAACTTCCAAGAAGGATACCGCCAAAAGAAATTCCAATAAATGAAATTAAATGAAAAATTAACATGCATGTTTAAAAAAAATAAGAACAAAATTAATTTTAAACATTCTATAACATAAAATATTGAATAAATGATACAATAAGATGTGATGTATAGTATGGAAAGATACAATAGATTTTTTTTTAAAAATCGAGGATTAGTAGGGTCGTAGTATCCTTATACTCATGGTGATCAAAAGAAGTACACAATGATATGTCTCCTTATCGATACAATTGATCCCCAACATCTATTTTTATTTAGTGTTGTTACATAATCATATTAGTGAAATGAGTACTCGGACCTGCAAACTCACCTAACATACTTGACCTAGTCATCCCACCTAATTACCCAAGGTTCCCATTTTTTTCTATTATAATTCCTATATCAAGTGAAAACCCTATTATACAATCTTAATTCCATTAATTATAACCACAAATGATAAAAACCCATTTAGAAATTGTAAAATAATCATCAAACTTGTAGCTAAAATGAAAACCTAGGTAAAACACCATTTTCACAACCCATTGTATTGCAAAACCCCATTTGAAATCCAATACAAGCATAATACTTTAAGATACTCATCCCAATGTCTATATGGATAGAGTAGAACCAGAATCAAAAAGTGAAAGTTAGGGTTTTCTTACATAGTTCTATGAATTCTTTTTTTTATCCTAAATGTTTAGTTGAAAAACCCCAACTCCACCACAAATCATGGAAGTGAATATGTTGTTGAGTACGGAAAATGGGGAAATCATTGAATCCCATCAATATAACTCCTCCCCAGTCATAATTTGGGGATTGACATTCTCAGAAAACCTCTTCATACTACCTCTGGTGTAATTTGATGAAATTATTGGCATGTATTTTCTTTCCATATATAGATCCAACATAAATATCCATGGGAGGGAAATCACTCTCCATGTGAAGAATCGAACCCTGATTCTTTACAAGTGAAAGGAGGAAGATGAATCTTCTTTAGCTCCATCATCGCAAGCATAGATATTACTGCCCTATGAGCATGTGTATCTGGCTCAGTTGACTGAGTCTAAGGAGGCGACCATCCTTGAATACATGCCTATTATGATGGAATTAGTTGAAGTGTTTCCCGATGAATGGCATGGTCTTCCTCTTAGAGGAGATGTTGAATTATTAATTGATCGTATACCTGAGATGTTTCCAAGATTCAAGACTCCATATATAATGGCTATTTTGGAGCTTGAGGAGCTAAAGAAACAACTACAAGAGTATCTAGATGAAGGGTTTATATGCCAAAGTGCTTCACCATGAGGTGCACCGGTCCTCTTCACCAAGAAGAAGGATGGATCAATCCACCTTTTCATCGATTATTGTGAGCTTAACAAAATCACGATAAAGAACAAGTATCCTCTGCCACGAATTTATGACTTGTTCAATCAACTTCATGGAGCACAATACTTCTATAAGGTGGATTTGTGGTAGGGATATTATCAAGTAAGGGTGAAGAAGGAATATATCCCCAAGACAGCTTTTCATACAAGGTATGGGCACTATGAATTCATAGTAATGCCTTTAGGACACACTAATGCCCCATCAAACTGCATGTACATGATGAATAGAGTCTTTAGTGATTACCTTGACAAATTTTTGGTTGTCTTTATAGATTATATTCTAATATACTAAAAACGCAAGGAGGATCATGAGGAGCATCTAAGAACTGTACTATAGACCTTTTGGAAGGATAATCTCTATGAAAAGTACATCAAGTGTGAGTTCTAGTTGAAGGAGGTCTCATTCTTGGGCCATATCATCACAATAAAATGGATATCTATGGATCCCTCAAAAATAGATACAATAGAGGGATGGATGAGGCCAACATCGATAACAGATATCCATAGCTTGTTGGGGTTAGCTGGATATTATCAACGATTTGTGAGAAATTTCTCATGATTGTCCAACCCTCTTACTAAGCTAACTCAGAAGGGAGTAATGTTTTTGTGGAGTGATTAATGCAAAGAAAGATTAATGGAGTTGAAAATGAGGCTTATCACTGCACCCATGATCACTTTACCCACAAGTGGAGAAATTTTTGTGGTATTTAGAGATGCTTCGAAGAAGGGTCTGGGATGTTTGATAATGAAAAATGAAAAATTCATTGCCCATGATTCCGGGAAATTGAAATTTCTTGATAACAACTATCCAACACATGACCTCGAGTTGGCTGCAGTGATCGTCGCTTTGAAAATTTGGTGGCATTATCTCTTAGGGGAGAAGTGTGAAATATACATGAACCACAAAATCCGGAAGTATATATTAACACAGAAATAGTTGAATATGTGCCAACAAATATGGTTAGAGCTGATCAAATACTATGATTTCTCAATCCATTACCACCTAGGGAAAGCGAACAAGGTGGCAGATGCTCAATGAATAAAGGACCCTATGATTCTATCACTCATGAGAATTGAAAAGGATCAAATATTCTTATATTTTATGAAGATAGAAAAGGTAATCATAAAGAAGGGACCATCATCAATCCTTTCACAAATGATTACTCAACTATCTCTTTTGGAAAGTTTAAAGGATGCTCAAATGGTTGATGTGGGAATTCAGAAGAAGGTGGAAGCTATCAAAAAAGATAAATTGTCAGAGTTTAATGTTAATGAAGATAGAATTGTGAGATTTTCGAAAATACTATGGGTTTCATAAAGTCTAGAGCTGAAGAAGGAACTTTTGGGTGATACACGTAGTTTAAATTTCTCTATTCACCTAGGAAACACAAAGATGTATTGAGATCTCCGAGAGCATTATTGGTGGGATAACCTGAAGAAGGAGATCACTGAATATACATCAAAATGCCTAGTGTGTCAGCAAGTGAATGTTGAGAGATAGAAGTCTAAGGGGATGATGCAACCATTACACATAACAACATGGAAATGGGAGAACATCACCGCAAACTTTGTCACCGGACTTCTGAAGACATACAAAGGCAACAACACAATCTGGGTTATTATGGATTGTCTTACAAAGTCTTCACACTTCATTGAAATTCAGGAGTATTTCTCATTGGATCAACTGACATGGATATATATCAGGGAAGTGGTAAGGATGCATGGAGTACCACTATCTATTGTATCTGATTGAGATCCAAGATTCACCTCTATGTTTTGGAAGAGTCTTCAATATTCTCTCGAAACTGAGATGAACTTCAGTACATCTTATCAACCACAAACTGATGACCAATCTGAGTAGACTATCCAAACACTTGAGGACATGTTGAGAGTGTTCTCAATGGACTTAAAATGAGGATGGGATCAATATATTTCTCAGATTGAGTTCTATTATAATATCATTTTACACTCGAGCATCCAAATGGAACCTTATGAAGCCTTGTATGGGAAGAGGTGTAGTACACCGGCATGTTGGGATGAATTCAGTGAGCATAAGCTACTAGGACAAGAAATGGTCGATGAAATGGTGGAGAAGGTGAAAACCATTCAACAGCATGTCAACGTAGCCCAGAGTTGACAGAAGAGTTATGCAAATAGTTGTCGATGAGACCTTGAGTTTAATGTTGGAGACATAGTATTTCTCTGCATATCCCCATGGAAGAGGGTTATGAGGTTTGGAAAGAAAGGTATGTTAAGTTCTAGGTACATTAGTACCTTTGGGATTCTTGATCATGTCAGCGTTGTAGCCTAACGACTAGAACTTTCACCTACCATGGACAAAGTGCATGATTTTTTTCATGTATACCTATTAAGAAAGTACATGATAGACCCTTCACATGTACTCTATTTAGAGTTAATACAGGTTGAGGATACTCTTTCCTATGAGGTGAAACCAGTGAAGATCTTAGATCGTAGAGAAAAAGTTCTACGAAATATGACAATGCCCATCGTCAAGGAGTTGTGGAAGAACCACAAGTTGAAAGAAGCGGCGTGGGAGTTTAAAGAAGTGATGAAGTAGAGTTACGCATATCTATTTTAGTGTGGGAAAAGGAAATTTCGAGGGTGAAATTTCTTAAGGGGGGAAGATTTTAATGACCCAAACATTCATTAATGAAAATTCCTCTTGATCTAATTAAATGTCTTATTATGTAAAATATTTATTTAAAATGTGAAATTTATTGGTTTTATGTTTTTGGATTTTAAAATACCATTAATAATTGTGACCATTGCTAATATAGCTGTTTAACAGTGATCACATGATTATTATAAATATAAGGCTTCAACAAATCCAATTTACTCAGACAAAGGAAGAAATGGCCTCATCTAGTAGACTTGCCACATATGAATCCCATTTGTCAAATCTCGAAAAGGATGTGGCGTCATTGGTCTTAGCTCTTGAAAAATCCCAAGCCGAGCTTCAACATGTTAAGCTCAAACGGAATCACCTACGAGATAAGTGGAAGTTTACCACCCGATCAATGTTATCTGAGCCACCCCAAGAGTCTGTCACCATCAAAAACCTAACTCTTTGGTATTATTCAGGTGTTATAAGGGGTTATGTAACAACACATTAGCACTATGATTATGTGCATTATTTTGTATATAATAATAAATATACCTTAATTTTATTATTGTTACATTGTAAATAGTTTTTAAAGAATAAATAGTATTATTAATTAATATTCAACTAAGAAATCTATTTTGATGAATTAATGGATTTTTGAATTAAATAATATTTTATTAAAATATTATTATTATTAAATTATTTTTTATTAAATATAAATGATCATATAAGTTTATGAATACAATTTGAATTTTTATTAAGGTTTGAAAGCTATTTTTGTCAAAACCCATTGATTTTTGATAAATGTCGGTTTTTATATTAAAAGTAAAAATTCACATATTCAGAAAATTATTTTGATAAAATTAATATTATTTTTTTAATTAGGATGTTGCAATTATCCAATGGTGATTTTTTCATAATTTTCTTAGATAGTTGAATTTTTGGATAAAAATTAAATACCTTTTAAATATATAATGTGTTTTATGACATCATAATGACCCAATGGTGATGTAATAAAATACTATAAACATTATGTTCAGATAATATATGTTTACCATTAAAATAATTTGATTTTGGGTTTGTTTTTTTATTTTTACCAAGCTTTAGTGGACCCTTCAAGACTTATAGAACATTTTTTCTTTTTAAATTGTTTTCCTTGAGAGTGTGACTAACCCCCACATAATAAACCCTATTATTTTAAGAATTTCGGCCATTGGACTTTGAAAATGTTTTTTTCACTCCCATTTGGAAAAAATCATGTGACGGTTTTTTGTTTTGATTAGTTTAATGTGTAGTGTCTCAAACCTAAATAATTAATAATTCCTTATCCTTTCCAATATAAACCCACCCAAGCTCCCACTTCCTCTTTACTAAAAGCCTTTGGAGTTCATCCAACCTCTTCCCTCCTTTCTATAGAATCCTCCCAAGTCTCTCCAAGCTCCCAGGAAGGCACTCTCAAGCCTCTCCCAAGCCTTTGGAAGCACACTTCCAAGTAAGGGATTCCTACCTTTCTCTTTTTATCCACGTTTATTAATAGTGTTATGCCCTTTAATTTTCAATTATAAATGTTAGGGTATGATTTAAAACATCCACCATACTTCCTTATTTATGTTTGAATGAGAATAGACACCTTTCTCTTTCATTAAATTCCTCCCATGTACACCCATTACTATGCCGACATTCTGAAAGGGATTTTTCTCTCCTCATTTACATTAAAGAAATCCTTTTGTATTACATATCTTAATTCCATTACATTTATTGGGACATGTATCTATATGACTCCCTTACATTCCATTTTATGAAATGATTATGAGACACCCATTTCTCTCTCATCGTCCATTTTTATGAATTCTTACGTCACGTCGTTATGCTGCTGAAATTACACCATGATTTTCCAAGATAAAGTTATTATGTAGTGAATACCATGCCCTCCTCTCAATCAAGGGTATTCACCTTTATAGACATCTACTTATTGAATATAGAGTTTCATGTATGTATTCCACATTCCTTTATCATGGAATAAATTATGATGTTGAATGATTCCATGTTGTAGGATCCATGTGGCACACATATGCATGAAATGAAATGTTTAAGAAGGGTGGGCCCTAATAGCACTTCAATGCATTGGATAAAGTATTGTATCATGATACTTCATGTACAATGAGTGTTGACTCATGATAATTCAAGTGCAATAAAGGTTTACTCATGCTTCATGTGCAATGAGGGTTTACTCATGCTCCATGTGCAATAAGCCTTGGCTCATGCTAATTCAATGTTAAGTGTTGTTGACACATATCCATGTTATGATTATCATGCTTTATGATTCCTTTATGTTCATGTTTATCTTATACGCCATTGATATGCTTATTGTCTAACAAGTATTGTATTCCTCATGTTATTCCATGTTTATTCCCTTACTGGGATTTATATTTGACCCCTTTTTAATGCATGTCCTCAGGTTATCCCATGAAATGCTAAGTTTGAGGGAATGTAGTGGTATTGTAAAGGAAGTTTTCAATAAAGATGTTTTATTTAATGTTTAAAGATGTCATGTAATGATCCTAAACCCCAAAGACACTATACCTCTTGATCTTCTATGTCGTATAAAGTGAATTTTATTTAATAAATCATTTTTAAGTGTGTAATAAAGACTTGGCGTTTCATAGAATATGTCTTTTGACACACATACATGCCCATGAAAATGTAAAACATCATCCTGGCCTATATTCCATCATGGGGTATGTTCATCGCCTAACACACTCTCCCATAGGATAAGGACTTCAGAATCTAATAGATGTCTAACTCACACTTGATCTAGTAGAGTAGAGGTAATATTTATAGGAGAAAGAAATGTTTTCCCCAATCTATCGTGCACCTACAAATGCATCTTAGTGAATAGATCCATTAGTTTCCACTCACTATTGGCCTCCTAAACTGCTTGTATTTGAGTCCTCCAACTCAATGCATCATCCACTTTGTTTCCCTTCCCAGGCATGTAGGAAATCATAAAGTCTAAAGTCTAAAGGTACACATCCTACATTCACTATCACAAATTCAGATCTCTATAAGTAAATATATACATGAGTCTTGTGTTATCAGTGTATAGCACAAAATTCTCACCCAAAAGATAATGTCTCAAACAGAGGAAAGCATTCACAATAATAGCCAACTCAATATAATGTGTTGGGTAGTTCTTCTCATGTGGCCTCAACTAACGAGACCCGTATGCAATGACTTATTCCCCTTGCATAAGCACTGCTCCCAGCCACATACTTGATGCGTCACAGTAAATGGTGTAACTTTTTCCCAATTGTGGAAAAATCCGGATTTGTTCTGAAGTCAATCTCTCCATCACCTCCTAAAAGGATGAATCACAAGAATATATCTACAAGTAAATTTCACCCCTTTAGTCAGGCCTGTTAGTGGAACTTTTAAGTGTGAAATGTCCTGAATAGTGCATCTGTTGTAACCATCCACCCCAAGAAAACTCTATAACTCAATGATTTTCTTCAGCTATTCCTAGGAAAATAACACTCTCACCTTCTATGGTTCTACTGATACTCCTTTCTCTAAGCTGATATGACCAAATAAGTGAATCTAGTCCATCCCAAAGTAGAATTTTGAGAGCTTATCATATAACTGATTCTCTCTTTGTGTACTCAATATGATCTCAAGATGGGTAGCATAGTCATGTTGAGTGTGAGATTACACCATGATACTATCCATGAAGACCGCCACAAAATAATATAAGTAAGGATGGAACACTCAGATCATCAGTGACAGAAAAACTGTTAGCACATTTGTAAGACCGAATGACATAACCAAATACTCTTACAGACCATACCTACTCAGAAAGGATGTAATAGGTATATATGATGGTCTAATGCACAACTGATGACAACCAATTCTCAATTAAATCTTTGAGAACACTTGGGATCCTAAAATATGATCAAAGAGATCATCAATCCTCAATAAGGGATATCGGTTCTTGACCATCAATTGGTTTTGCTTCTGATAATCCACACAATGTCTAAGGTTATTGTCTGCATTTTTTGCGAAAAGGACAGGCGAACCCTAAGGAGAAGTGTTGGGTTAGATGAAACCCTTTTATAGAACTCCTATAATTGCTTTTTGAGCTCATGTAACACTATTGTATCCATCCTAAAATTAGTAATGGACACTAGTGCTACTTCGGGAATAAGAACAATAGATAAATTTGCCTCTCTCTTTTGATGTAAACTTGAAAAGTTGTCTGGAAATACATCTCTGAAATGATCCATCACAGGATGGAATTCCATTTCTAAATTCCCCTAGTCACCCACATATAAACTAGCAATATAGGCTTTATTTCCTTCAAACCCATGATGCTCGGGTCCATCTCTACCCGGATGGACATCCCATTCACCCTTATGTAGAAAAGATCCTCCATCATGTGATGTGAAACTCACCATGCAGCAATAGTAGTTAACAAAGGCCTGAAAAGAGACTAACCAGTCCATTATGATAATGATATCAAATCCTATCATCTCTAATAAATAGAGGTCCCACAATAAGTGACATCTACCAACCTCAATAGGGAAATCCTTGCACTGATGTACGCTAGCCGTTCTAATTCCCAACAAACTGTCTAGCATCATAAAATCATCAGAAGTAAAGATGAAGAACCCAAAACTCTTGAAAATAGAAACAAATATAAATATATGGGAATACCCTGTATTGAAAAGAAAAGAAGCTAAAAATGAGGAAATTAGAATCATACCTCTATTCATAGAAGGTTCGGGATTCTGCTCTGGCTAGGTCTGTTCCATCAGAAAAGTTTGACCTGTATCATGGACCTGCGACCCTAGATGGCTACCCTGAACTGATCCACACTGTAGTCACTGAAAACATGTCATCTTGATTCCACATCCATGAACACCTCATTGTATTGTATGGCTTGACGAGCTCTAGTTCCCTTACTGAGGATAAACTGGTGGTCCTTCTCCTGAATGTGGAGTCGTAATGGATCCCCTCTCACTCACTTTCGGTGAGAAATTATTGAAAAAAATGCCAAATATGTCCCATCCTACTACAATATTGGCACTAAACTATGTTCTCTAGGAAATGTGGCCATGTATATCCCCCTCTTCCCGAACTGGTGACACACCATTAGGATACCTGAAGAAACATCCCTTCAAAGATTCCTACGACGTTTCCTGTTATCGCTCAAAGAAGTACCAACCCTGGATGCTGAACCGCCCTGGCTCGTAGCTCCTAACTCCATTAGATATTTCTCATTAATCTGTGCCCAGTTCACTAGAGCAGTCACCAAAGTGATCATAAAATAATTCACCTATGATCGTATGTCCTACCTGAGACCATCCTCAAATCGCCTAGCTAGTGATAACTCGTAACCTCCCAAAATAGGTGTGAAATGCAGAATATCTGTAAAGTGAGAAGACTAATCCATAATGGAAGGATCAACCAACTAAAAATGCATGAAATCCCAAGCTCAGTCGGCCCTCAATGTCTTAGGGTAGAAGTTTTCATATAATTTCCTCTGAAAATCTTCCCATGTCATATCCCAAGGATGTTCCACCTATGAGATAACATCCCACTATATTTTGGAGAAATCATGTAGCATGTATGTTGTGAGTTTCACCCACCTCTCAGGAGGAATATCTTGATTCTTGAAGATAAAAATCATGGCCTCCAACCATAACTCTTCATCCTGTGGTCCACCATCCCTTGAAAAATTGGGAGGATACTACTTCTGAAACACCCGCATACACTCTTCCATAGTAGGGGTAGGATGTGGTGCTCCCTAAAAAGTCTAAATCATCCTCATAAAGACTTCACAGAACTCTAAATCATCACCTATGTCTATAATAATAGATGGTTCCAAGAATTTCACGATGGGAGGATCTGTTGGTAGTCATTGATCTACCATTTCTGGTGTCTGGCCACTGCTCTGTACCTGGCATACAACTAGGGGAGGTCTTGGTGGCATGACTCTACCAGGTCAAGCACACACCTCAGTTAAAACTTTAACAAGGACAATAACATAAAAGTGATTGAATAGAACATTAGAAGGAAAACATTCAATTTTTACAAAAGAGGGTTACACAGCATATAGAACCACTATACAGCGTATTCCCTTGAAGCCATAACATGGGAATGTACCTCTACCAACCTGGTCGTGTAACACCCGTACTCTCAGTGTGTTCTTCCTAGGATATGGAGTATACTTGAATATTCCCTCATACCCAAGTACTCCAACCGGGCTAGAACAACATGGATCTATCGGTGTAACACTACATGGCATGTTCACCCTTGAAAAGGTGTGCACCACCAAAGTTTCATTCCCCCATTTCGTTGGTCACACGACCGAATACACAGTGTTTTACAGCATTTCATCTACTCCAAGTACACAGTGTAGTCTACCAGACATTTATAAATCTTGTGTCTCTTCTCACACATTCATTCTCATGGTCAACAACTAAATGGAATGTACATAATAAAAAGTTATTTCTTCCAAAATAGATGAACACATGGTGTGTGTTTATAACAGCACACACTGTGTTGTCTAGGTCTCCCAATAGTATGCCTCTGAAACATTTCTAGAACCCCCAAAATCATAAAATTTTTCCAAGGCATGCCATGTTCTGATCCTTCAGAGCCCATAATCTCTATGAATCAATGTTTCGAATCCTTATTCATATCATAACCTGACCTAATTCAATTAAAGTTCAAACATGATCCACCAAATTTTGATCCAAGAGGGCCAATAACACATCAGGGACCAAATATCGGAATCCATCCAAATTAAACATTACATATACCAATACCCTATCAAAATATCAGGTTTTCCTTTTATAGAATCTATCACAACAACCTAAAAATCTTAAACAACATCTATCACAATATCATTCGAGCAGTAATTCACCCTAAATGGCATGAAAATAATGAATGACATGTGATATATGGAAAGTTCCTATATGATTCATGAGATAGAATACCCTCATATTATCAGTTTTCAAAAAAATAGAACCACAATGACATAAATCATAATAGCACAAAACAAATGTGTCACCAAACAGTGAAATCAAATCAACTGTAACAATTGAAAAACCAGAAAATTGAAATATTCGAGGTAACTTCACTTTTCCATGTACAGGGGTCAGCTACTCCCCGACAGAGCTTATTACCAACTACCTATTCCTTTTTATCACAGCCTATAGGCTCAAAATAGTAAGGCAAAGTAGAAAAGAACCCATCTGATACAACTTTATAATATCCCAAATTTGGGTGCCTCCCAATGGTGCCCCGGACCTGGTTAGTCACATCACCTCAAGCGCATTTCCCAAATTCCATAGGTTTTAGACAATTAGTGAGGGTATAGGAGTGATAACGAGGAAAAAATTACCTCATTGACGAAGTATACACAATAAAAAACAAATAGTAAACAATTTCGGAAGCATTAATACCATACAATAGAAGAAAATAGTTGAAGACTGTTAGTTATAAAAAAAATAGAGCACATATAAAAATGATGCTTGTAATATGTGTCTAGGAAAGCATCCAAACAAGTCAAAATGATGGAAGTACAATAAATGAAAAAAAGCATATAAAAATAAGTAAACTCCAATAGCATCGCAAGACACAACTTGGTCCCATTATCTCCAGATCCAACCACAATAAATTACCTGACGAAGAAGTATTATTGCCCTTATCTATGCCTGAAACCATATAATCTATTTGGGTCCAAAATAATGACCCAAACAGGCTGTGAGACAAATTTATATAGGTAACCACGAAAATATTTTTTCCTAACTGTCAGTGAATATATATAGTAGGTAATATGAAGAAATGAAGCAATAAACTAAAAAATACTCAAAATTAAACAGCCCTGTAGTTTTCAATTACATTCATTTAACATTAATTATTCATCTGTTGAATCATCCAACTTTGGGATCTATCCTAATCTCTATATCCCATATGTAATTAAAAAACAGATGTCCTAGAATACCATCTAAGAAATCAAGTAAGACTGAGTCTAATCGTGTGCTTTGGCATGGCAGACTCATCAAAATCATTCAATCATTCACAAATAAACCTTTGGGAAAACACTCTTGGTATAACCCCTTGGGTTTAACATATCAAATTCATTAAATAATGACCCTATTGAAGCTCTCACAGTCTAACCCATTTGGTATAACATAGTACTAAACATTTACAACGACCACCTAGGTAGCTCTAACGGTCAATACCCCCTTGGTCAACATAGCATCAATAAATTATAAATGACCACCTAGGTACCTCTCATGGTCTAAACCCTTGAGTCGATGACCACCTGGAAGCTCTCACAGTCAATACCCCATGGTCAACATAATGGTCAAACATACATAAATGACCCTACCTTGGGAAGCTATCACATTCAAATTTCCCATGGGAAAACTTTCACAATGCATAACACAAGCATCTCAAATAATTAGTAACTTTATCCTAACAAAACATGGTATGATAAACAAGGGAAAACTAATAGGTAACCTAGTCCAAATGCCCATAAAAATTCAAAAAGAAAGAAACGCACCCATGGGGTGCCCTATAAACAAGGTATACAGCCTTACGCATAAAAAATAACACTTTATTAATTAATCAAAACATAAGACGTAATAAACAAGGTTAAATTACAAGTCAATCAATACCCCAAAAGTGGGTATGCATAACTTTTAGAATATATAATCAAAATATGAACAATGAAATCCACAAAACACCTACCTTGATTTTTCATGATCGATATCCTTGAACATCAGCCCGTGAATCATCCTAGAATGGATCAGATCTACAAAAATATGAAAAAAGATAAAATATGAGTAACCCAAGAGAGAGGACGAATCAGTAATAAAGGATCTAGTGATTTTGAGAACTCATCGGGGGGATTTCAACACACCCAACGGTGTCTCAATCAATGCTCAAATGGTGAATTAGGAGGGGTTCAAAGATTTTTGTTCCTTCCATCATGCTCTTGTACGAACCACTACTGGAAGAAGGTGTTTTCGAAGATGAGATGGAACCCCACTCTGTTTTATCAAATATAAAGAAAAGTGCATGGTTATTTCATTAAAAATAAATGTTGTGTATTAGCCTCAACCAATCCTGACTTAAGCGGGTCAGTCAGGTCATCCCACAACCATGTACTCAGCCATTACATGACCAGTATGTGGTTGTACATGACAACCAAATACAAGGAATGTACTCAGAATTACATGGAATGTACATAGAAAAACACCATTTCTTCCTTTTATTCAACACAACCTGAAAACAAGATCTATACTTGAAATCAAGATCTGGGTTCTTACAATATTTCTATTAATTGTTTTTCCAAAAGTTACTAAAATAAAATGGATGTTTTCTACTAATTTTAAATGTTTGTTTTAAATGATTTTATAAAAGATATTTTTCTTCTGTGTAAATATACATTTAGGATTTTTATTCTTCACTAGGGATATTATTTTATGATACCATCCAATTTATCAAGATTTATAATGATTATGTTATGTGTAAATATGTATGATTCCTATTTATTTTCTACAGGTTATGTTGTGATGAAATGATGAATGTTTGTATGGTCGTGTGGAAAGAATATATATGGATTATCATTATGAGATAGTTTTCTCTTTTATATCCCTCTAATAAATTGGGTAAATATTAATATCTCATGAGATGATATGACCAAGAATGGGATCTGAACGTAGTATAGTAAGTGAATCTATCCACCATGATAGTCTAAGAAGTGATCCTTGATTATGGAAATGATAGGAATGAGGAGTGAACCCAATCCACTATGAGACACTTTCAAATATGATTGTCTTTTTTGTGATACATGGATATAGAAAAAACAATTATGTGATTATGTGTATGCCAAAAACATATGTCTTATGCTTATTATATTATCTCATATCACATGATTGATTATTGATGATTCTGAATCTTAAGACTCAAGTCCCTTTTTTATGAAAATGATTAATCATATTACTCTAGATTTAAAATCAGTGAGTGATTTTGTATGAATTTATTAGGTTATTATTGATCTCTCATATCCATATTCCTATTTTATGATTATATAAAATCATCTATTAATATATCTCATGTTTACTATTATTAAGTAGTTGGTCACAACCTTACTTATGTTTCAATTTTCTCGGGTTATAGAGAACGGTTTTATGTATAATATTTATTAGAAGGCCACTATGAGATTGGAACTTTGTGGGATATATTTAAGATTATTGATGAGAAATAAATGGGCTTTGTTTCATAGAGGTTTTTCCAAAATCTCGAAAACTATAAACATAAATGGTATTATGTTTGTAAGTAACTCATTGTTTTATATTAACATTTTCATTATATATGGTTAAAATTGAGACTTTTTTTGGGTATCAAAGTGAGTATGTAAAAAAAATATGTTTTTAGCACTGGATCCAGGTGTACGAATCATAGGTTGTATCAGTTTGGTTATCCCATAAGAAATTCACACAATATAATAACACAATATATAAAGTGAATTGAGACCATAGGGGGACCAATAATAATATTTTAAGGTAGAGGTTAAAGTATATAGTGTTATATTTATGGAAGAAAATATCTAACCTATAACAAACTATCCTAGGATACCCTCTAAACTGAAACTGAAACCAAACCTCTACAGACCCGAAGGGTTTTCCCAATCCCTAGAGGCTGGTGACTAGCACTCAAACGTCGAACATAAAATAAAGGAAATTATTTTTCCAAACCAAAAACAAGATATGTGGAACATATACATGGAATAAAGAAACAAAAGAAAGGCATATGATATAAATAATTGAAAATAATTGTTGTGGTAAAACATGAAAAAAACAAAACTACAAGGTACATGTCCAAAAACAAAAAGAGAAAAAATAGGAATCTACTAATCTATGTGAAAATTATGAAATGTCTCACCATATCGCCACTATATACCCATATCCAACTAACATAAACCTTACTGGCTCACTATGAAACATTTCCTTTTCTTACATCAGATGATAATATATGGTTTACACACCATCAAAGGTATGTGAATTGTGTGATATAAAAAGGATTAGTATGATCCCACCCAGGTGTTCCATATCAAGTCTCTATTAAAAAATCCCAATATGATCAATCTATAGAAAACATGGCATAAAAAATAGTATAACAATTTTATATCAAAGAATATTTAATATTTTTCCTTTTACACAATTAGAACAAATTCCATGTAAAAAATTTTCAAAGTATAATTTCTAAAAACCAGCTTTAATTATTAAAGAATTTATAATAATTCCAATGTAGTATAAGGCTCAAGAACAATATTAAACAAACCTAAGATAACAAAGGTCAAGCTAGCTATGTATCTCGTACAATGATAAAAAATAATTCTGTGAACCTGATTCCTTAGGACATATGGCCAAAGGAAATGAGGAACACCCCATGAATGAACCCCCTATAATTTCAATCTTTAGTAACTATAATATATGTACTAGGGAGTATAGGAACACCAAATGAGTTATCCACTGTAACACCTCGACCCCAGTTACCCATAGTTAATGCATTATTACATAACATTGGCATGATCACAAAGGATCAAATCTCGAAAGATCGATTAGTTTAGTAGCCTTGCAATAACTAGATACATTCATAAAGTTTACATTACATCATAAGGTAAAAAAAACTACAACAAAATCTTGTCTTCATATCCCCTCATACTATCCCTGCAGGTCATTCATAAATTACTTCTTCACATCCTGGGAAAAATTAAACATTGAAAGGGGTGAGATCAGATGCTCAGTAAGGATAACAATATAGCAGAAGCTTTAATAGATAAGCATAAACACTTAAAGAAATTTATAACTAAAACAAAACCCTTTTAAACTTGAACTTCAGCATAATATGGAAAAGATAAAATGAAATAATGCCATTTACTTATTCAAATTGATATTCTACTAGTCGAACAATCACATGCAATATCAATAACCACTTTCATAATGATGGAATGCATATTTCCAGACTATCATAACCACATAGCCAAGGCCTCATGCCAAGACTACAAATAAGATTTTTTCAAGGCCTTGTGCCAAGACACTAGTTTGTCTCATGAGACCTACCGATGCATTGAGGAGCTATAGCGGGCTCCACCCGTCACTTACTAATTCCAATGCATTCCTCATATTAAAAGTTTGAAATATTACATAATCATTTGAATTAAACTAGCCTATGAAAAGTCAATACTTAATCGAAAAACCATGAATGGTATAAAAATAGCACATCCACAGTCAAACATAACTCATTCGATACAATATGGAAGATTGTATTGTATCAGATTAATCTCAATCAAGAATAATGAAGGATATTGAAAAAGATGGAAATAATCGTCAAAACTATTCGAGAGAAATATCCCCCTTTTTCTTGAAATCATTTAAAAGTCTCACTATTTGTCAAGAAGCCATTTAAAAATAGATTTTTAAATCAAAGTGTCACATACCACTCTAAAACTTTTAAAAGTAATTTTACTTTTAAAACTTTAATGTCCATATAAATAAATTCTTAAAACCATTTTTAAAACATGGACATTAATGAGAAATATTTAGAAGAATAAATCTTTAAAACACTTAAAAATGTATTTTAGTTAGAGTTTCTAACCAAAAGAGAGACAGTTGAATACAAATAATTGAGGTAATCAAAACTTTATAATATCATGAGAATAAAGGGATTCATGATATACTATGTCAAATTACATTATATACACCATATAAAAGTGATTTGCTGTATAACAACAAAGAAGTCTCAATGGAATGTAAATTGAGATGAATTCTCTTATAAAGACCATATACTTAGGTTAAGGATAAATCAACGACATAATTATGTATATAAAATATAAATACACTCAATATGATTGGATATTTAGTGTAAATAAATCAGATGACATTCACACATATTATAGTAAAAACAACACTTATGAATTGGATATTTAACTCAACAAATGAAGATTGAGTTAAAATTACTTTTATCAAGTTCATACCGATCACTTGAGAATTTATCAATGGAGTGATTATGTGTATAAAAATTATATCCACAGAAAGGGGAGTGGAAATTATGACATAATCAAATGAATAGTGATTCCACAGATAATCTTGGAGTAAAATAGTCAATGAAGTATGCCTAAAGCCGAATGAGTAGAAATTGAAATATCAAATTCCCTTATCGATTTAGTAACATACGAAACATACACCCATGAAAGAAGGATAATACAATGATTATGTAAATACCCATAAATTAAATTATATTACACAATGAATACAATAATGGGAAATACACATACACCACATGCAATAAATAAGTGGTGAACAATGAAATTCTCACGAAATTAAGAGTGAGATAAGAAACCCCTTACTTTGTAATTTTTCCTTGGTAGAGGGTAGTTTAACCTCATGTATAATGGTAAAATAATTTTTATTGAATTATAAAATAATCATATGCATTAATATGATATCATATATGATCTTTTAACATTGATTTGTTAATAATATCTTAGAATTATCGTCGTTTCGGGTGTTAACGGGTTCATTTTCCTTTATATTCTTTGTTATTTGAGCCATATTTGTTATTAATGGGATGTATATTATTCATATCCAAAATGATATCAAATCTTGAAACATTATTTTTAATCATTAAATTAGAATTAGTCTTGAATGGATACAATGGAGAATGAATCTCATCGCGTTCGTGGAGACGGTAGTCCGTACGTACGCACGAGCGACAATATCATTCTTTTGATATTAAAATATTATTTAATTTGATTGTATATCATATATAAATAATCATTATCATGTTATATTTATTATTTACATGAATTAAACATTATTATTATACCCATCCAAATAATAATTTTTTGAAAAACAATTACACCACGACGTGGAGACGGTAAGTCGTACGTACGCACGTATGGTGACATGTCATTCAATGGATGGATAGAATACTGAAATATGGTTGTACCATGTTTATAATAACATCAAATTATATATTATATACTGGAGTTATTATTTTATAATGGTAATAACAAAGAAATAAGAAGTGGAAGAAGAAAGGAACTTGAAAAAGGGTGGTGAAATCATTACCTCTTCTTCGGGTTCTTCCTTTTGATTTGATCAAAAGGGATCCATAGGTTGGATTTCTGACCAAAGGAAGGCCTCTGGGATGAATTGAGGGATGTTTAGAGAGTATTTGGGCAGGTTTTGGCCGAACCAAAAGGCTTTTAAGGTGTGAATTAATGAGAAGGGGGAGTGCCCTTTTATAAGAGGGGTGAGGGGAACCTTTGGAAAAGCTAGAAATATTATTTTCTAATAAATTCATATTCGGTTTATAATGGCTTGAAATTGGATTCTTTAAAGTTTAAGGTGGTTATAGGTCGAAAAACACTCAACCAATAGGATTTAGAAAGGTTTGGGTTACTATATTAACCTTATATTTAAGTATTAACTCTTAGTTAATTAGTTTCACTTTTACAATGTCTCTTTTTATTTTTATATTATATGGTTATAAACTTACTATATACATCCAAGAGACCCCCAAGTGGTCCATTAATGATACATATATCATTATATAAGTCTCTTGGCCGAACCTTAGATTTTTAGAAATTTAATATCAATTAATAATATAATATTTGTTTTAAAAACTCTTTTATGTCAATTTTGACACTATTCAATAATTGATTTTTGTAAAAATTATAACAGAATTATTACTTCGAATAAAGTTAAGTAAATTAATTATAATATGTCATATTAACCTAGAAAATTATTGGTATTTATAAAAAGTCTCCAATTACATTTATTTTGGTATTTATAATATCAATTATTCTAATTTTTCATTAATTAGGTAATTACTACATCACCATTGTGTCATAAATAAATTAAATTATTTAATGTCTAAAAAAATATAAATAAATTAAAATTATGTATGAAATCTTTTTAGCTTTCTAATGAATATTTATAGTCGAAAATACAACATATATAACCCTATGTAAAAATTGTTTTTCTAAAATATATACGCTTATGTCATTTTTGTATTTATTTTAACTTAATTAAAATAAAGTGTCATTATCACTTACAAGTGGCTCCATGGGGTCCCAAAATAAACCCAAATATGCCCATGGTCTGACATGTATCCACCAATAAGGTTAGGACATGTTTTAGGGTAATTTAGTATTATTATAATATTATTTGTTAACCCTTATTTACCGGATTTACCCTTTAACCATATTAAATAAAATATTTACCGAAATAATTATTCAAAATGTATAAAAATAAAAGTTACCTATTAACACAATTTTTATATCCTAATTCAAAATATGGAACCCATTTTTCCAAATTCAAAACACAGAAGTGGCAGAAATTAATTTAAAATTAATTCCTGTTGTTAAAACAAAAAGCGTGTTTTTAAGAGATAATAACTATCAAAAGAATGGCACTTGTTTATGTCTGTTTTAATTGTGAAATTATGTCCAATGACAAAAATTGAATTAAATGGTAAAAATATATTCTAAATATACTTTAAAACCACTCAAATTCATAATTTATCAATATTAATTATTTTGATTAAAAAAGTTGTTTTTAATTAAAATTTAGTAATTTTCACTATTCATCAAAATATGAAAGTTATCCGAAAAGTGCCAACATTTCACCCTAGGATAATTTTGATATTCAAAATCCAAAAATGAAGTCCATTTTGAGAGATATAATTTATAAAATTTTAAAAATTAGGTATTACTATCCATAACGGCTAGTTTGATTGGTTGTGGTGTGTTAGAATCTCGAAGTTGCGTACAATGAACGCCATTGCATTATTTAAAGGGAAATGTACCGTGGAAGATTGGGGTGTTACATTCTCCCCTCCTTCAATAAATTTCTTCCTCGCAATTTTTTTAAAATTGAGCTTGAGAATATAATGGAAAGTCCCACATCGGAAAAAGAGTCAATAAAACCATCACTTTAAAAGAAAGGAAGAGAGGTATAAAGTTCACCCAAGATAACCCATACTAGGATTCCATGTAGGAAAACATGGATATGGACTATAAACTAAGTGTTAAGTTCTGATAGATAGAGATAGAAAACATGATCAAGAGAAAGTTAACAATAATAAAATCAAAAACTTGTGTTGGGACAAATGGTCATTAGTCTCCCAGTAGGAAAAGTAAACGGACAACATTTTTTGTTTTATGTTACATTACATAAGGAAGAGGAATTAATTTATGATATTGAATAAGAACATAAAGATATATACTTACTTTTTAAGTAGATTTTCAATCTTTAATAAATTTTTACCACTAACTCGTTTTTTTTTTGAACAATGAGTATTCAAGAAGACTTGGTCACAATGGAAGAGCTAGAATAAATTTCTATAGAAATACATGATCCACGTAGGATAAACTATATATTTACCATGTCTTTAGAGATTAATCAAAACCAAAATGGGTAGTATAATACTTTATGATCCCCCAAATGGATATTCCATTAGAGAGAAAAAAACACTAATCTTAATTTCTAAAATTAATCCATCAATACCCCAAAGTAAAATAAATACCATTCAATAATCAATTGTTCTTAAAATCCTTCAATATAATCCAAACTAATATTGAAACCCAAAACTTATAAGAATGTAGTCTTCCACGTTAAATTGTATCTCCAAATGTCATTAATTACTCTTAAGTTCACATACTTAAAAGTAATTAACCTAATCATTTCCATAAATAACCCAAATCACTATAAATCCACAATAAAAACACAGATAAAAATCCACCATTACTCCTCAAATGAAGTCCCATACTATTCTATTTTCCTTGGGAATATAGTGTTCACAAAAAAGCGAACAACTTCCAAAATAACATTTATCACTTAATCACCAAATCATTTTCCTATACTAAGGGTATTCATTTGATAAGAAATAAGATCCCAAATAAAATTATTATTGATCAATAAAATCATTTAACTAAAAATAATAGTCACACTAACCAGGGACTTCACGTAGTCCAGTGGTAGGCGATAAATCCCAAACTCACTTTGGTTGTGGGTTCGATTCCCACAGCTTTCTCAGACGTGACGGGTTGTCACACGGTCTTTGTGTTGTCCTTTTTCAAAAACTATATTTTATAACATTACCAAAATGAGATAAATTCCTCAAAATAACCATAACATAATTTAACCACAAATCTTATCTCATACCTTGCATTTTCATCCCAAATTATAATAACTTATAATTGCCTCAAACCCAACGATCATATAAAACCAAATGGTTATTTATAACTATATTCACAAGAGAAAAGATAATTCTTCCTCAAATATAATTCTCACATGGAAAACTGCAGGGTTAAAAATACAAGAGAAAATTATTCCAAATTAAACCCATCAACAAGGAGCACTAATACTTTTTAAACATTTCTCCAACCATTTATTCCCACATAGCTTCTTCTTTATCCAAGAAAATATCCTATAGAATAGGGCATTCACTCGGGTAATGGCCAGGTCCCCTACATTTATGAAAAATGACTGTAAATGGATTCTTGGGACCATTTTTATCTTCTTCCATAGTACTCTTCATTTTTCTTCGGAAATTCTTCACTTTATGTCCTTCCTTCCCGAAAGTAAAGCATTTCTTTGTCCCATTGAGACACTTTCCTGGGTGTATCCTTCCACATTTCCCGCATGATGGAAATTGAGGATTCCTTTCTCCATGGTCTCTACTGCTGGAGCTCTTATCATTCATCACCTTTCTCTTCTTTGTTGCATCTGGGAATCGGTTAATATATATATTTTTGATCATATTTTTTGAAAATTGATTTGGCATAAAGACGATATCTTTTACACCTATCAACATCCCATTTTTTTGCTCATTACCACCACTGTTCCCACCTTGTACATCATTCTCAAAGTCACTATGACTTCCTTGGTATCCAACCATTGACTAAAACCAGAAAGCATTGTGTGAGTAACAGTAGTCATAAAATCATTTAGATATTAACATGTCACCATATTCTCAATTTGAAACATATTAGGATTAACCAAGGTCATTTACTCTCATCTTATATATATAATACTTCAAATAGGTTTGTAAAGAAAATGTAAATTATCCTAAGAATATCCCCTGGGAGTGTCGTAACCAAGAGTGCAGCAAGGCCCATTGTCGTGCACCAGTTCTCATTCGAGTCTAGCTCAAAGCGGTGTTTTCAGGTTTTACCCCTAGGTACATCTGTGCCAGAGCCGCCTCTACCTGCTCATATCCAGACAGGGATGTATTTCTCAGAAAACTCACAAAATATCTACAATACCAAAATTCTAGGAAGTTCTTCTATACTAATCCTCAAAGTCCATCTTAGGTCTATGTGCTCTAATCAGAGTGTATCTAAATCTAGCTTCCAAGGTTTGTACTAAACTTCCTCTGATTCCAACTGTAATGCCCCGACCCCAGTTACCTAGAGTCGGTGCATTATTACATAACATTGGCATGATCAAAAAGGTTCAATTCTCAAAAGACTGATTAGATTAGCAGCCTTGGAATAACTAGATACATTCATAAAGTTTACATTACATCACAAGGTAAAAAAACTACACCAACATCTTGTCTTCACATCCCCTCATACTATCCATGCAGGTCATTCATAAATTACTTCTTCACATCCTGGGAAAAATAAAACATTGAAAGGGGTGAGCTCAGATGCTCAGTAAGGATAACAATATAGCAGAAGCTTTCATATATTAGCATAAACACTTAAAGCAATTTATAACTCAAAAAAAAGCCTTTTAAACATGAACTTCAGCATAATATGGAAAAGATAAAATGAAATAGTGCCATTTACTTATTCACATGGATATTCTACTAGTCGAACAATCACATGCAATATCAATAACCACTTTTATAATGATGGAATTCATAATTCCAGACTATCATAACCACATAGCCAAGGCCTCGTGCCAAGATTACAAATAAGATTTTGTCAAGGCCTTGTGCCAAGACACTAGTTTGTCTCATGAGACCTACCGATGCATCAAGGATCTATAGCGGGCTCCACCCATCACTTACTAAGTCCAATGCATTCCTCATATAAAAAGTTTGAAATAGGACATAAAAATTCGTATTAAACTAGCATACGAAATGTCAATACTTAATCGACAAACAATGAATGGTATAAAAATAGCACATCCACAGTCAAACATAACTCATTCGATACAATATGGAAGATTGTATTGTATCAGATTAATCTCAATCAAGAATAATGAAGGATATTGACATAGATGAAAATAATCATCCAAACTATTAGAGTGAAATATCCCCCTTATTCTTGAAATCATTTAAAAGTCACACTATTTGTCAAGAAGCCATTTAAAAATAAATTTTTGAATCAAAGTGTCCCATACCACTCGGATACTTTTAAAAGTAATTTCAATTTTAAAACTTTAATGTCCAAATAAATAAATTCTTAAAACCATTTTTAAAACATGGACATTAATGAGAAATATTTAGAAGAATAAATCCTTAAAACACTTAAAAATGTATTTTAGTAAGAGTTTCTAACCAAAATAGATACACTTGAATACAAATAATTGAGGTAATAAAAACTTTATAATATCCTGAGAATAAAGGTATTCATGATATACTATGTCAACGTACATTATATACACCATATAAAAGTGATTTGGTGTATAACAACAAAGAAGTCTCAATGGAATGTAAATTGAGATGAATTCTCTTATAAAGACCATATCCTTAGGTTAAGGATAAATCAACGACATAATTATGTGTGACAAATATAAATACACTCAATATGATTGGATATTTAGTGTAAATCAATTATATGACATTCAAACATATTCTTCTAAAAACAACACCAATGAATTGGATATTTAACTCTACAAATGGAGATTGAGTTAAAATTACTCTTATCAAGTTCATACCGATCACTTGAGAATTTATCAATGGAGTGATTATATGTATAAAAATTATATCCACAGAAATTGGAGTGTAAATTATGATATAATCAAATTAATAGTTATTCCACACATAATCTTGGAGTAAAATAATCAATGAAGTATGCCTAAAGCCGAATGAGTAGAAATTGAAATATCAAATTCACTTATCGATTTGGTATCATACAAAACATACACCCATGAAAGAATGATCATATAATGATGATGTAAATATCCATAAATTAAAGTATATTACATAATGAATACAATCATGTGCAATACACATACACCACATGCAATAAATAAGTGGTGAACAATGAAATTATCACGAAATTAAGAGTGAGATAAGAAACCCCTTACTTTGTAGTTTTTCCTTGGTTAAGGGTAGGTTAACCTCCTGTATAATGGTAAAATAATTTTTATTGAATTATAAAAGAATCATATGTATTAATATGATATCATATATGATCTTTTAACATTTATTTGTTAATAATATCTTAGAATTATCGTCATTTCAGGTGTTAACGGGTTCATTTTCCTTTATATTCTTTGTTATTTGAGCCATATTTTTTATTAATGGGATGTATATTATTCATATCCAAAATTATATCAAATATTTAAACATTATTTTTAATCATTAAATGAGAATTAGTATTGAATGGATATGATGGAGAATGAATCTCATTGCGTTCGTGGAGACCGTAGTCCGTACGTACGCACGAGCGACAATATCATTCTTTTAATATTAAAATAATATTTAATTTGATTTTATATCATATATACAGAATAATTATCATGTTATATTTATTATTTACTTGAATTACACATCACTATTATACCAATCCAAAAAATAATGTTTTGAATAACAATTACACCACGACGTGGAGACGGTAAGTCGTACGTACGCACGTATGGTGACATGTCATTCAAAGGATGGATAGAATATTGAAATATGGTTGTACCATGTTTATAATAACATCAAATTATATATGATATACTGTAGTTATTATTTTATAATGGTAATAACAAAGAAATAAGAAGTGGAAGAAGAAAGGAACTTGAAAAAGGGTGGTGAAATCATTACCTCTTCTTCGGGTTCTTCCTTTTGATTTGATCAAAAAGGCTCTTTAGGTTAGATTTCTGACTAAAGGAAAGCCTCTATGATGAAGTTAGGGAAGTTTAGAGAGTATTTGTTCAGGGTTTTTCCAAACCAAAAGGCTTTGAAGGTGTGAATTAATGATAAGGGGGAGTGCCCTTTTATAAGAGGGGTGAGGGGCACCTTTGGAAAAGCTAGAAATATTATTTTATAATAAATTCATATTCGATTTATAATGGCTCCAAAGTGGATTATTTAAAATTTAAGGTGGGGATAGGTATAAAAACACTCAACCAATAGGATTTATACCGGTTTGGGTTACTATATTAACCTTATCTTTAAGTATTAACTCTTAGTTAATTAGTTTCACTTTTACAATGTCTCTTTATATTTTTATATTATATGGTTAATAAACTTACTATATATATCCAAGAGACCCCCAAGTGGTCCATTAATGATAAAAATATCATGATATAAGTCTCTTGGCCGAACCTTAGTTTTTTAGAAATTTAATATCAATTAATAATATAATATTTTTTTTAAAAACTCTTTTATGTGAATTTTGACACTATTAAAAAATTGATTTTTGTAAAAATTATAACATAATTATTACTTTGAATAAAGTTAATTAAATCAATAAAAATATGTCATATTAACCTATAAAATTATTTTTATTTATAAAAAGTCACAAATTACATTTATTTGGGTATTTATAATATCAATTATTCTAATTTTTCATTAATTAGGTAATTACAGCATCACCATTGTGTCATAAGTAAATTAAAATATTTAATGTCTAAAAAAATATAAATAAAATACCATTATGTAGGAAATAGTTTTATCTTTCTAATGAATATTTATAGTCGAAAATCCAACATATATAACCCTATGTAAAAATTGTTTTGCTAAAATATATATGCTTATGTCATTTTTGTATTTATTTTAACTTAATTAAAATAAAGTGTCATTATCACTTACAAGTGGCTCCATGGGGTCCCAAAATCAACCCAAAGATGCCCATGGTCGGACATGTATCCACAAATAATGTTAGGACACGTTTTAGGGTAATTTAGTATTATTATAATATTATTTGTTAATCTTTATTTATCGGATTTACCCTTTAACCATGATAAATAAAATATTTACCGAAGTAATTATTCAAAATGTCTATAAATAAAATTTACCTATTTAAACAATTTGGAAATCCTGATTCCAAATATGGAATCCATTTTTCCAAATTCAAAACACAGAAGTGGCAGAAATTAATTTAAAATTAATTCCCGTTGTTAAAACAAAAAGCTTGTTTTTAAGAGATAATAACTATCAAAAGATTGGCACGTGTTTATGTCTGGTTTTATTGTGAAATTATGTCCAATGACACAAATTGAATTAAATGGTAAAAATATATTCTAAATATACTTTAAAATCACTGAAATTCATAATTTATCAATATTAATTATTTCGATTAAAAAAGTTGTTCTTAATTAAAATTTAGTAATTTTCACTATTCATCAAAATATGAAAGTTATCCGAAAAGTACCAAAATTTCACCCTAGGATAATTTTGATATCCAAATCCAAAAATGAAGTATATTTTGAGGGATATAATTTATAAAATTTCAAAAATCAGGTATTACTATTCATAACGTCTAGTTTGATTGGTTGTGGTGTGTTAGAATCTCGAAGTTGCGTACAATGCACGCCATTGCATTATTCAAAGGGAATCGTACCGTGGAATCTTGGGGTGTTACATCCACTAAATGTAATCAATGGAAAAGGCCCAAAAATAAACCCTTCACCTAAGTACCCTAGAATCCCTTGTGCTACATTTATCAAATCATTTGAAATGGATTGTAACATTTCACAACATAGATTCAATCAAAAATTGTCTACCAAAAACATTCTTCAAAAACAAATTTCACAATACTTTTCACAAGGATTTTAAAAACATAGATATTTTACCAAAAATGGGGGAAAATCATCTTCTCCCAAAATATATTCTCACACACAAATAAATAAATCATTATGATTTATTTATTAAACTATTTATAAACAAAGTGAAGCTACAGTTCATACAATATTGGATAGAAACAGAACCACCTACCTCAAACTCGGGTTGCACACCACTCGCCTTGGGATCGATAAACAGAACATAGAGGGAAAGGAAAAAAATCAAAAATCCTCTGCAAGGGAAACAATAAGCCTCATCAAATTATCACTAATCCCACAAACATTTCCCAAAAAAGCTTCCAAATCTTGAGATCAATGAAGAAGTATAAGAGAAAATGGAATTCTTACCAAACAAATAGTATCTAACCATGTCGTTGATCATGGATCCAAATAAAATGATCTTTAAGGAATAAAATCTCCCAAAATCACCTAGTAGAGACCTACGGTTTGGCAGAGGATGTTGTACAATGAATTAATTATGATCCATACTTGCAACATAATAAAATATATAGCACTTTAAAATTATTTTCATGAATTATGTATTCATGGTGAGAATTAATCGAATTGTAAGTACTCCAACAAATATATCACCCAGATTAAATAATCCAAATATATCAATTCACAAGATGAATCTCATTCATATGCTAAATCATTTTCACTTCATGAAAATGTTTTATGGATTCTTCTAAGTGATGGATTCATATCATGAATCAACATCATGCAATGAATTTTTCCTATTGGTATTGCCTGGTAGTAACCTTGTATATAACTATGAAAAAGTCTCCCAAATCAATCAAAACCCTAAAAACGAAAATATAATCATTAAAATAGTGTATAAAAGTTTACCAGGATGTTGAAATCTTCCCAAATTAGGTCATTTCATCCTCATGAAGTCACATGGAAGAATAATTATTCAAAAAGATGTGTGGCTACTGCTCCCTCACTGATGATTCATGGTCTCATGTCCTGTGATAATCTGATTTCTATTGCTGAAATACCATGAATAATTGAATATACTTTGCATGTAATACTTTCCCATAGAATCCTTGATCTTCACTAGTTTCTCCAAAATAGAAACTTATATCTATAACTCAATATCTACGCAACCCAGAACAAGAGAAGGATAAGGATGGTACATATAGAGTGGTGATGTGTATAAAAAAATTAATACCTATCAACTAAGGTGGTAATGAAAATAAAAAAATAACCTAAAAAAGTCCCTAAGTGACTTAATATGATACAAAATATCTTGCAGTCATGTTACCATTTTCTCAAGAAAATAGTGACCCAACAAAGGAGAAACATTCAAGGAATCTCATCCGCTAAAGGAAAACTCCATAGGATGACATCAATAATCTACATATGATTTTTTTGACTCTAAGCAACAACCATGTGTCAAAATATATCTTGAATTGTCAATAATGTCTCTTAAATGATACACGGTCTTATAGGAGAAGCCTCTCCCACCAATTCGGAACAAATTGGTAACTTGCTTTGGTGATAATTAAAAACCACAAAGGGTTCCATTTTAATCGATAAATGGTAACTATTATTACAGGAAAACACAACCCATATTATATGTATATCCCATGATCCACTGAAAACCAAGATGTAGGAATGTATAATATCCTCCATTATCTAAATATCATTCTATGTCTGACAATATTTCTATGGATAAAATGATTTACTCAACCTATCATAATTCCACATCACCTATTGAAGACTCTTATTAAACTAGAAGTAACCTTGGGATCTCTATTTGATACAATGGTTGATGGAACACCATATGACCTCATAATATCATTCACATATATCTTACCAAAATAATCAACTTTAGTGGTATCCCTGAATGGAATGAAATGAGAAGATTTGGTCAATTGATTAATCCCCACCAAGATATAATTCTTTCTTTGTGAGTCTATAGTAATTCAACCAAAAATTCCATGGATACCTTCTCCCATTTCCAGACCTGCACCAAAATAGGTAAGAGTATACATGAAGGTCTTAGGTGCATTGGATTTATCTGTTGGTAGGTGTAATAGTGGGATAATTGGTCAATAATGTTGTGCTTCATACTAGTCCACTACAAACACCATATCAAGTCATAATAAATATTTGAAGGACCTAGGTGAATATCCCATAATGAAATATGGAAATAATTAAAGACTGGGTTCTTAATGATTAATTTTAAGAAAAATAGAATCCTGAAGTGGAGAATACCATATAAAGGGAGAGACTAGCCCGGAACGGTCTCCACACCATAAAAGGTTTCCCAAATTCCTCTAATCCTATCCTCGTACTATTAATCCTATAGGATAGACCCAAGGAGAGATTATAATAACTAAAAAATGGTTAGAATCATACCTAAAACATCCTCACATGAATCCATATACAACTAAGAAAAAATCCCAATCAAGTTTCATTCTTATTTTCATTCTAAAATAGCCTATGTTAGAACTTTCTGACTGATATCTTCAGTGACAACATTCCCCTTTAATAGGCTATAGTTGATGTTGAAGTTGAACATATATAGGTATTTCCCCCACCATATCTACCTGAGATTCAATTTATTCTAGGAGAATATGAAAATAAAACTGTTATGGTTAAAAAATATCATAAATCACTCCCAAAAAAGGTAGTGTCACCAAAAATTAAGTGCATCCATAACTGCAGAAAGATCTAAACCATGGGTGGGGTAATTCTTCTCATGTAGTCATTGAAACTAAGAACCAAAGGCCAAAACATGATCTTTCTATATAATAAATTATTCTAGGGTCGTACAATAAGCATCAAAGTAATTTGCATACACTATACCAGTATCAAGTAAGATCATAATAGAAGTCTATGTCAAAAGCCCTTTCAACTCGTGAAAAGAATTTTAATATTTTGAATCCCATGTGAACATCACCCCTCCCTCAGTACAATAATTAAAAGTTAATGAAAACATTTAGAAATCCTTTTCATATAGCCAAAAATACCCATATAGACCAAGGAATCTATATATCATGAAAATGTCCCATGGTTCTTTAGATGAAAAGATAGCTTTCACCTTCTCAAGATCAACAGAAAGACTATGTTTAGAAATCAAATTCATAGAGATATTCACTTTTGGATCAAAAAATAATATTTTTATAGCTTCCTATAAATCTAATCGATTCTCAACATTTCCCAAACTAGATTTATATTATTCTAATGTTCACACAAATTCTTTGAATAAAACAATATACCATCCCAAAATACCACAACAATGGTTTTGATATAATGATGGAATATATGGTTCATCAAATCTACAAAAATTATAGGAGTGTTAGTCATACTAAAAGGCACCACAGGATATTCATAATGTCAATACATTCTACTGAAGTTAGTCATCAGAATATAATATACCTAAACTGAGTGTTGATGATAACTTGACTGAAGATAGATTTTCAAAATTCAATTCTCCCCATTTAAAAAAGAAAATAAGTCATCCACATGGGGCATAGGATACTTAATCTTAATATTTACTCGGATCAACTTTCTCTAGTCTATGCACAAAATAAGTAAAACATCGTCCTTTTTAGAAGATATCTCATGTTTTTCCTTGCAGAAACAATAGGTTGAACAAAACCTTTATCCACCAAATCATCCAACTATATTATGAGCTCTTTCATCATATTAGGTTCAATATGATAATATATTATAGAAATTATTTGTGTACTCAGAACCAGATCACCTGTAACTCTACATCAATCTCTAGAGGAAGACCAGTGATTTTTTTTGGAAATATATCATGGAAATTCCATAAAATTTAAGGAATATCAAAAAAAATTGTAAAAATCATTAGGATCAATGTTAATTGTTAAAAAATACCTAAACTCTGGGTGGGAATGTCTTACTTGGCCAAAACTCAGATCTCAGTCTCCCTAAAACACCTGAGAGCTCAAATTAGTGATAGGGAATGAAACATGCTAATGATAATGGTCAATATCATCATAGTGAGCAACTAGACATTCCATCTTGACAATGAAATTGAATAGATCCCGATTTTGAACCATGAAATCCTAGACCAACATTGTGTTAGCTAGCAATAGAGAATGGGACAAACACCAAAACCCATACTCCTTTCTCTTTCCAAGAGGAATCACTAACTCCATAAAAAAGGACATGTGCAACATTAGAAGTTTAATTACATAAAAAATGGGTCAATATCAACAAGTGTGAGGAGCATGTATCAAACCATGTAGTATATATAGAATATGAAGAAAAAATCATATGTCCCATTGTAGTTGGAACTATTTCATCCTCCATTGGAAACTCATTCACTGCGTTAAGATTGCTCTCTTCTAAGGAAAATGTCTATATCCTTATAGACTATAAATCTACTTACAATACTGTAATGAATTATGGAGACAAATACCATTGGATATATTAGATAATAGAAATATCTTGACTGAACCTCAGTAGCTGATCTCAATGGCCAAAATCATTAAAAATCTTCACAGGTGTGGGACAACAATGTTGGGTGTTCCCTATTTTTCTACACTTACAGAAATTTAGGGGAACACTACTGGATACCATTGATGGTTTATAGGAGGCTCACTACTAATAATAACCTCCACCACTCTTACAATGGTCATTCTGCTTCATCTTTTTCCCCTATGCACAACTGAAACAAACACTTGGTGGAAAAGAATTTCTATAGAAACAAATATTTCCCTTTATTTATATCTTCTTCATTATAGTTATGTATACCATGTAAGAATAAGTGGTAATATTTAGCTTGTATACCTAATATTAAATTAATAGTTTCAAACCATGTCGGTATTTATGATCTTTTAGCTTAACATTCATCACCACCTTCAGAATAAAATGAATTTTCTCTATAACAAGTTTTGTACTCAAACATTTAACACTATCCCTACTATAAGGAAAGGAACTCCAGAGATTTTTAGATTATTAGAGACTCTAGGAAGAATAAATAAAATAATTGTGTCGTAAATTCCTTTCAATCCAAGACACCATGCTTATTTTCAGGTACCATGGAATCCCACGACTTCTTGTTGGGACCCTCAACTCTAAACATTTCACACATCACATTAATAGCCTCAAGTGTCTCTAGGGAGTCAAATACCTGATCAATATTATTTTTATAGTACTCTTCCTCTTGAGTTTCATTAATACAATTAAATAATTGGGGTTTCTCATATTGGATCTATCAAGATCAATCCATATCTCCTCTAACTCTAGGATGCACCTCAATAGCTCAGTTCTGAACCTATAGTACATTTTGGTCCATAACACGAACTACCTAAACAATACAATCTATAAGATTCCAGTCTAGATGGGGATTCCCTTAAAGAGAATCTCTCATTGAACCTTCCTATGAAACCCATTAAAGACATCATAGTGGCATGTTTTTATATGTCAAAAATAGAAGAAAATGATGAATCAATTGGATAATTTCAAATTAAACCAGATAAAAAAAGTATTAATTGAGATCAAGATTAAAATCCTCAACATTGGAGACACAGATACCAACATCCCATGGTAAATTGAGGTTCTTCATGGAAATATCTAGATAGTAACTCAGTAAAACATACCTCTCAAGTCCCAAGAAACCTATCTCTATTCTACTATACGTCATAAGATAACGAATCTTCAAAAAATCCACCTTTGATACCAATTTCTAATGAGATGACATGGGTGACCCTCTAAAATGGAACCCAAAAAAACTTCTACAGACCCAAAGGGAATTCCAAATCCCCACAGAATTGTGACTAGAACTTGAGCATCAAACATCAAACAATGGGATAATTTTTCCAAATACAAAATAAGATACATTTCACAGATACATAGCACAAAGAATCAATGAAAATTTATATTCCATAAATAGAGGAAAAAGTAGTAGTGATACAACATGAAAACAAAACAAAAAACTATAAGGTATATAACCAACAAAAAATGATAACTGAAACAGAAAAACGAAACTACTTCACATGATATGTGGCCAATGTATGACCATATCACCACTATCATCCCATGGACACATATCATAAGCCTCATTTTCTTACTGAGGCACCTTTCCTTTTCCTAAAACAACAGAAAATAAAAGGTCTATACACTTATGAAGGGGTGGGTATGGTGTGAGATAAAACATTTCTGTAGGATCCCACCTAGGTGTTATACATAATGTCCCTACACAACATTCTCAATATGATCAATTTGTAAAAATCATAGAATTATAAATAGTAAAACCATTTTATATTATCAAATAATGATAAATAGTTCACCTTTTTCCATGGTTATAAAACAATCTAGGTAAAACGATTTCAAAGAATAATTTACATAATAACATACATTTATCAAAGAATGTATAAAATAGAAAAAATAGTAAAAGGACTAAGCATATAGGTAAAAAAATAAGGATAACAAAGGTGAAGCAAGCTGGGTCACTCGTACCATGATAAATATGACTAGTTCACACTAATTTCTTTAGGAAACAGTGCCTAAGGAATAGAGGAATTCCATAATTGAATCCTCTATAATTTTAAGATCATGTACCTAGAATATAAGGCCTATGGAGTATAGGAAAACTCCATGAGTCAACATCCCAATAGAATCAATAGACAGAGCTAAGTACAAAACACTCCACCTAGTTACCAAATTCTATTATTTGTATCATTTGTCAAATAATTTCAAACATATTATAAAATTTCAAAATACAGTTTCAGTAAGTCCTTTTCAATTAAAATCATTCTTCAAAAACCAATTTCAAAATCCATTTCACAGTTCCATAAAAAATATTCTTTTACCAAGAAGAGGGTAAATCCATATTTTATTTAAATCCATTTACCCAAATAAACAATCAATCATACCAATTTATTTATGAAATAATTTATAAACTAAGAACAATTATGATTAATACAGCATAGTCTAGATATATAACCACCTACCTCAAAATCGGGTAACACAACACCCTCTATGGGTCCACACACCAACTACAGAAGAAAAGGAATACAAAACAATAATGGATATAGAAGGGAAATATGAATAATCATCACATTATCACTATTCTCATAAATTTATCCCAACACCACTATCAAAACCGTAGATAAATGAAGATGAAGAATATATAAAGAAATTATTACTAAAGGAAGAGAATCCAACCATGCTAGATATCAAGGTTCCAACTGAAGTGATATGACAGGAATATAATAACCCAAAATATCTTGGTATAGACCTAGGGTTTCGGAGAGGAGGTAGAAAAGCGACTGAATTTGGACTAGTTATTGAAACATAATAAAATATTCTTGGAATTAATGACTCACAATGTAAATTATTGATTCATAATGTGAATTCCCTGGGTTTTAAGTACACTGAAAAAAGCATCGTCTTAGTTAAATAATCCCAATCAATCGATTCATGATGTGAATCTCAATAACTTACTAAATAATTTCAAAATCATAATATCATTTGATGGATTTGGATAAGTAAAATATTCATGTCCAAAATTAAATTCACGGTACAAGTTTATCTCATATGAAACACCCTGTAACATTCCTATAGAAAAATCCAAAAAAGTCTCCCATATCCCTATGAAACTAGAAAAAAAACCCTTAATAATAAAATTAGAGAATAAATTTTTATTGGAATGTAACATAAACATTGTTATAGAGTATGATCTATAATTTATAAAAACACCCAAATTAGATGAGTGATTCTAGTTCATATATTGATGTACTTAGGTCAAAGCATGAATTAGTGGATTTTTTATCTTAAATCACTGACAGAGAAACCAGAGTGTCTAGGAAAAAATTATTAAGATCAAGTGAAGAGAAATTATTACTTACATAATAAAGAGAAAATTAAACTCATTGTGTATTTTAAAAAATTATTCATTGGATTATATGTTTCTTGGAAATAAATAATTATAGTAAAGGAGTGATATAGATTTCAAGGGATTAATCCCAGAAATTTAATTTATAATGGTATAAATAAAAATTATATTTCCTAGGAGAGTTATTCTATGTCATAAAATGACTTCCATAAAAATTTGAAACAGTTAAAATGTGACTCTCCCAAAAAATATATTCTCATTCAAAAAGAGACTTTTCTTAAAAAAGATATTAGTGCTAAGATATAAAGATAATTTCCTAGAAAATTTGGTTTTAGTCGAAAAATATACTATCCTAAAAAAATTATAACTCATAATTTTAAATTTTAAATTTTTCTTTGTTATCTCCAATCAAACATTAAATATTATTTACATGGGATGGGCTTCTAGATTCTTTCAACCACCTATATTAGATTTTATATATAATATTGGAGCTTAAATAAGTGATAGTATGGGAACATTTGATCCATCTATTATTGGTGAGATGTCTTCGAACATTAATATTTCCATATGGGTACCCATTGTAATACCTTCAGATTTTAGTATGTATTTTCCCTTGAATAATTTTTTGTTGTGCATCATGTTTCACAAGTAACACCAAACTAAAATAAAAAATGATGAATTTTATTAACAAGAAATTTTAAATATAAAATATGATTTGTATAACATATTCATTAAATTATATGGCATAAATAGGAATAAACACATTATGAAATTTTTATAGAAAAGAGAATAAATGGACTCAAGTAGTAAAATCCTTACCTATGAGGATAAATTTTCTGAGCTTGTAAAAGAGGTAAAATCCCTAGGTTTAGACCTATACCAAGCCTAATATGAAATTAAATAAGTACCTCTTGAGTAAAATCATATATAAGGTAAGTTAAAACTTTTCAAAAATCACTACAAGATCCATGATAGATGGATCACCACCGATGAGTGACATCATTGCATATTTCATCCTAAGATATTATTTATAGGTTTTGATGGGTTTTTTAAGTGTATTCTAGAATAATATAATCATGTAAATATATATATATATATATATATTACATATATTTCTATAAAATAATAATTTTTATAAAATTAATTTTAAATAACTAATTTAATTAAAATAAAGAGAGTGTATTCAAGAAAAACATATTGAAGAAAATTAAATTTATTCTTTTTAATAAAAACTATTTTCATTATATCATTTTTTTTCAATTAAAAGTTAAATTACAAAATTTTATAATTTAAATTTCATTAGATTAACTTTATTTTTTGATTAATTATGTAAAATTTATATTAGTATAAATATTTGGGATTTTTAAGAAAATTTTTTATGAATAGTAAAAATAATCTTTTTATAAATACCATAAATATTATGACATCGTCATCACATATGCATGAATAAAAAATTTTGAAATCCTTTTATCAACAAAAAAACTATTAAAGAGTAAAATATTTCATTGAAAAATATATTTTTAATTCAGAAACTTATGATTGGTATATTGGAACCTAGGTTATACAGTATTCCAATAAAAACTATTTTTGGTCATTTTTCTATAATTTAGTATTCAAAGTATCATATTAGGTATTGTCCTGGTTTTAATGTAACATAACCATAATTGGTTAATTATATAAAAATAAATATCATGTGTATCAATATTTTTCATAATATTTATCCTAAATAAGTACTTTTATAGTTAAAAATATTTTTCTAAAAAAAGTTTTATTATGTTCTATGTACTTATAAAGAAGATAATTTTTATCACCATTTTAAATTTAATTCAATAAAATTTATTTAATAATTTGAATTATCAAAATAATAATTATGTAATAATGTTAATTTAATTTTAATAAATAAGAATAAATTATGAAGGTAAAAACTAGCCACTATAGTAAATGCTAAAATGAGGAGAAAATGTTAAATCAAGAGGTAAAGTCCCTAAATATCACAAAATATCATCTCTAAATGGGTATATGTGGGATTTAATGGCCTTATATTATCTTCTACTCTCTAATTATCAATTTTGGATCCACTTTCCTTGATCGTGCAATTCAGATTAATATTCATCAAAGTGAAAATTTCTTCTTAATCATAGAGATAATTAAAAAAATTTAATTTGGAATGAAGTAATGGAGGCCAATGGAATAGGATAAAAATCCACACATTTATGGGGAAGGGGACCCAAACAAGAATAAATAATTCATGGGTTACACATATTTCTATTTGAGGCGAGCCAATAGCAATGTAATTACCTTCAGGCCATGTGTAATTCAGTTTTACCCATCCATTTATGTTCTTATATCATTGGATGAGATAAACAATGGAACATGGGGGAAATGCCTTCCATGGAGATATTTTTAGATAATGAAGGAGTCAGTTCCAATTTCAGCAATGGTAATAATAGTGGAAATTCAGATCTATATCCCATTAAGAAAATCATTTGCATCATCCATAAGGGAGTCACCTCGAACACAGAAGCTACAAAAATAAATGATCACTAATCCTTTGGAGACCCATAAAACATCTCCCCCACTCATGATTTCAAGATTAAAAGATTTATTGATGTTGGTTTTGAATCAATTGGAAGGGGGTTCTATCATACACATATACCTTGTCGAACAACCCTCTATGAAGTAGGAATATGTCTACAACCATTCATGACCATACTCGTGGAATGGGAATTTTCAAAATGATTCAATAGAAAACCCATATCAACAACAAGAAACCTAGATTGGTTTTTCATGCATAACCTTGAGCCTGAAATACCTTCTTCCCATGCTTTGTTTTTGGAAGTACAAATGCTCCTGGATCCAATTTAAATAAGAGTGGCCCTTGCCTTCTGGTCTAATTCATTCACCTCCACCCCATTAACCCAAGACTTAATGAACCTATTACAATTTCTTTCTAGAGGGTATACACCAATGTGACTCTCAAATATAATCCAAAAATCCCATTCCATGTCTCTCTCAAAAAAAAATTTGCCTGTTATTTCTTACTTACAGTTTTGACTACATAAACATTTGGATACAAGAGTGATTCTGTTACATCTTATCCCCTCATCAGTCAGAAGAGTATGATTCCAAATTTGCAAGAAAAGGAAAATTAAACATGATCGGTATGTCCTTCAACCAAAGAATATTTCATGTTCCGATTTTAGGGTCTTCCTAGATGATCAATCAATAATCCTTGGCCGAGAAATACCCCGATAAATCCATGGTGAACTATTTATGTCATGTTGAGAAGTAATGTTTATGTTGTTGAAAGTATCGCACTGATGTGGGTCAACTGTGACCTGGATGAATGATGGAAATTTGAAATCTTAAGAAATGCTATATCATGTGTAGGAAATATTTTAAAACCAATGGATTCTCCCACCCAATTTTCATTCTAGTAACTACCCTCATCACACCTCATAATCCATCGAGACCAACGCTGGATCTCTAGTAGGTTCCCACGTGGAAAATACCATAGGTTTCCTTAATAATTCATCACAGTGATTTCCCCTATAGAACATTGGTAACATTTTCTAAAGGTTATAAATGGTTTTAACCACAATTTTGAGACCAACACCTCCTCACTCGATCGATTTGGCCTTTCTGGATTAGGAATCCTAGTGATAGTGACCATCCAAATTGGATTCCCAAAAAATGATGTCATGATTATTTCAATGTTATTAATCCTCATTTTTTTCATTGATAATGGAGAGAATGTGCATCAGAATGGAAGTGAGAACACAATTAATTAGAGTAATAGAGCCCCTGAAGGATAAGAGTAATCTCTTCTATTTGCTGATACGACTGTTGATTTTAATGTCCAGACTAGCATAGTGATGGATGAAAATGCCTATAGGAGAAATTGGAGCTTCCATATTGGCCATAAAAAATTTATTCTGTTAATTATCAACACATCTTCGATTATTTTAGCTTTGTGATCTGAACATGAGTTTGGAATATAAACACTACTCTTCTCATTGTTGATGCACCGACTACTCCATTTGAAATATTCCTCTATAAAACACATTTTTACATTCAAATTAATCCTCCTACCCTGAAAAAAAATCTATAAAAAATATTTCCCAACACTATTATACACATCCTATAGGTTTTATTATCCTCAAAGGGCTATCTTTCAAATGCTTAATCTAATTATCAAAAGGGTCATCCCAACGAGTAAGGTAAGAACTTCTAATAAAATTCTCATTTCTATTTCATTAAATTTTCTTATTATACCTACCATAATTATATTATACACATAATAACATAATTACATCATTTTCATTACTATATTGAAATTTTATTGTGTAAATTCAATAACCATTATCTACCTTCTTCCCATCCATTTGAAAAAAGGAATACGTTAGCAGTATTATGGTTGGTTCACCGCAACTATAGATGATGTATTTCATTTTTCATCACCACATTAACTTTTTTAGGGAAATTTATTTAATAAATAGATACATTTTTCATACATTTCTAACATTACCTAAAGATAAATTGAATATTTTATAAATTATATTTATAAATAATGGTCATAGTGATTTTAACCAGCCAAAGTGAGCATATAGAGATATTTTTTATAATTTAAATATATTTTTGGAAAATATATTGATATGTAAAAAAAATACTATTTGGATGACCGAAAATATATACCTCAATAATTATGGATACTATGAAACTATTTGATAACACTGTTGACCTTGTTCAATATGCGGAAGCAGTTTTGGGGAAATTGACCAAACAACTCAAGTGGAAGATTAGAGTAAAATATATATAATAAATGAATGAAGTATGATAATAAATAGAATATAACAAATTAAATTTATATGGAAAATTCTCTCAAAGAAGTATTTATGAAATTTAAATTAACTATTAAGGAGTTTATCTGTGTGTATCAAGCGATACATGAATTCTAGTAAGGAAAATTCCAAACCACCCTAATTGATTTTGTGTTATATTTTCTCTCTTGGTACGTATATTTTCTAAATATGTTTATAATTTAATTATTATTTATTCAATATATATGACTCTTAAATATATATAAATTTAATTTCACTATCTTTTATGGGGTTATATGTGTTTTGATGATCCCTTCTCAAATTTATCTCTAATGAAAGGTCGTTTAAAATAAACCTTCCTATAAATTATTCCCTTTAAAGTGTCAGTATTTTAAAGATTTCTTTCCATACATGATTTAAAAATATAATTAATATTTTATATAAATTCATTCTGGTCTATTACTAATTTTGAGGAAAAAACCATGTGATCTCTATCTTCAAAGGTTTCTTGCACATTATTTCAAAAACCGCTTAAGATGTATTGTTTTCTACCTACTTATCCACTTCTTTATTTTTATATTTCATCTGTATAAATTCATATTTATGAAAAAATATTATTGTTAAAAATATGAATGTAAAAAACATTTATTTAATTATTCTATTGGAAAAAATTATGATATTAGTGTCTCTTAATAATTCAAGTAAGATTATATAACCAATTTATTTCTCATGGGTTTTCTCTTTCTTATGCTCCATATATGGCATATTTTCAAAGTGATTCACAAGTATTAATATACATAATGTGATTTTATAGGTGGTGTAAAGACCTGTATTTTCTATGTAATTTTTTTTAATTATTTGGAATTATTATGAGTCTGTAAAAATTGATGACGCATGATTCCAAGGCCTGGTTTTCTCGGAATAAATTTCTGAACTTTTTTTAAGGTATGTAAAATAAAAATGTAGGAATAATTTTCTATATGTGCTTGGATTAAAAATATTAGGGAACTTTTGAATCCGCAGCACCGGGATTCATTTAACGGAGGCTTCACTCTGACCGCAGTACATCTGAAGAAACAGTTAGATTTTGGGACATTTTAAAAGAATAATAAAATAACTTTGTTATTTTATTTTCTTATTTCTTCTCCTCCAATGGAAAAGTGGCAGTGGTGAGACCAACAATGTTTGAATCCATTAAATGGCTTGACTCCTCAAATACTTTGTAATAGCACCATTAGAATTAGGAAGGTTCTTATTAAATAAACCTCAAATAATTTCTAGGGCATTACTCATCCTCCCCCTCTCCTATTTATAAGAATCTTGGGGGAGGTATTGGCACGACTTCACAAAGTGACAAAGCACTGGTAAAGTGTCACAATTCCCAACACTTGGAGGATGGAGCCGGTTCCAGCGGGTGGTGATGAGTTACACCGAATCACGAACCGAAGGACGATGTTCGAGCGGCAATGTTGGTGACTTTTTGTAGGGATGATGAACACAGACTCCCCCTAAATTACGGGAGTTCTCCAACAATCATGAGGTAGGGATTTATCTTGTTTTAATTTCAAGAGTTTGTTGAACCCGTTTCCCTTCCCTCGTTTTATTAGGATAACACAGAGGGAAAGGGCCAAATGAAAAAGGCCCGGAATTTCTACTACCTTAATGATTTTTGCGTTCTTTTTAGAATTTTATTAGGGATGGAAGGAACTCGGAATGGTGGGTCAAGTAGTGAAGAGTTCATCCCGGGGAGGCCGTTGGTATCTTCAGATGAAAAATTGGCCACCGAGGCTCACCTGGTGTCCTGTGGAAGACCAACGGTGCGGCACCAGCACGACAACATCAGAGACCAATGTCGGCTGGTGTTGGTGGCGGCCAGCAATGAACGGTTGACGAAGATAGGGCGGTGCATTGTCATGTGCTTTCGGCAGAGGAGGCTACAGCCATAGCCGCAGCAGTCAAGAAGGGTGGCTGGAATAAGCCAACTGGGGAGGAGGAGGCAAAGCGGCACGCGGTCACACACCATAGAAGGTGGATGCATCATAAATCCAAGGCTAGTGGAGAGTGACACAGCCCTGAACCGCATCGGGTTGGCAGACCCCCCCCCCCCCCCCCCACACACACAGTAGGCCAAAATGGTCGACCGTTATGTGGTGGGGTGGAACCCCACCAGCTTTCCGAAATGGCTCCGCACCCACATGGCTAGTTGGGAAAACTATTCTTCCTTCTGTCGGATCGGGCCGAACACGGGCCAGACCCGCCCAGCGGACAGGACCCACCTGCGTGCCGGACCCGTGGCTGAGTGGGCCAATGTGGGTGGGTTGAGCCCCACCCGACGGGCCGGGCCAACCGTGGCCCTGGCCAGCGAATGGAACCGGGATGACCCTGATAGTCCAGACCCAGTAAACTAGGCCGACCCTTAGTGAGCCAGACCCGAGCATGTTAGGTGGACCCCAAGACCTGTTGCGGTCGACCGGTCTGACCAAGTCAGACCGGGCCCCGACCCAACTGGTCCCCAACTAAATAAATGCTCGTAATTGACCAACCAGGTGTCCTTGTGACATGCCATCAGTGGAGTTGGGATCCCTTTTTAGAAGATGTCCCTTTGACGTATTCTAGTGGGCCCGACCGAGTCGGGCTAGACTGAGATGTGATCACCCCCGTTTCAGGAAAAGGGGTGTAACTAACAGACCGGACATCTGATTGACGTGACGTCTATGGCATAAAGACCATTATGAAAAGGTGGATCTTTTGAGATACTCTAATTTAGTTTCAGATAATGTTGGAGTATGGTCAGGTTGGATCGCACATGAATCCAACCTAGCCCTCAGCACTAAAATGCCTATAACTTACAAACTGGGCATCTGGTTAACACGTTGTCTATTGCGTTCGAACCCTTATGACGTGACAGATCACCAGGTTTCTTCTTCTGGGACTTCATTAAGGTTGAGTTATTACCGATGGATTGAGTAGTGGTTCTCCCAAACATTCTAATGAGAGGGAATGCAATGACTGGTAGTGAGGCAGAGGATGGAGACAAATCATATGGAGGTTAGTACCAAGTGATGCTGTGTGGGTTTGCACCGATCCTATGTGGGTTAGATCCAATGTGATTCAGTGCTCAGCAGTCCTATGTTGTTCAGTGCATACTGATCCTGGGTGGATAAAATCCTATGTGGGTCAGCACTCAGCGATCCTGTGTCGATCAACGCGTACCGATCCTATGTCTGTCAGATCCTATGTGGGTCATTGTGGGGGTTAGTACCTATCGATCTTTTATGGGTCAGGCTCCGTATAATCAGTAGTAGTGCATATTGAATGAATAAGATGATCTATCATCATGAATGACCATAAATACTTCTATAATCCACTAATACCTATGTGAGCTAAGTTTTTTACCTTCGTGGTGTTACCTTCGTGGTGTTACATGTGTGGTACTTTAACCTCTGTGGAGTTACCTTCGTGGTGTTACATATGTGGTAATTTCACCTTCATGCTGTTACCTTTATGATATTATTCCCTTATGTAATAGATGAGTATATCTTGATAACTTAGGTATATATATGGGCATATACCTAAGTAGATTTGTTGATCGCATCGTGCTTTGTGGTTGAGGTATTGATTTGTTCTTTTACCTTTGTGGATCATTGGGAGACCTTATGGGGTCTCAGTGTCTCTAATGAGTATTGTTATACTCACCCCTACACAGGCTTCTCCCGCACCTTGTTGTGTCTTCTGTAGATTAAGAATAGCATTATTCGAGGTTGTGGGACCGAGGACTGGATGGTTCTCAGAGGTGGACCATTTGATGTGACGTGATGTTGGACTACTTATCATGAGTTTTACCTACCCTTCAGGTAGGTTCCTTGGTGGATGATCTAGGATATGCTTTTCCTATTTTAATTGCACTTTTACTTTCAAGTTTTGATTGTATTCTGAACCATTTACATTCAACACACTTTTTACTATAGTAGTTTTCTAGGTGATTTCCTCTTGTTGTAGTCTTAGATTTGTGTGTTGGTATCGGATTAAAGGAAATTCCTTCCTGTTATAGGGATATGATTTTTTGGTGCTAGTCACTATCCCATGGCCTATCGAGGGTGGTCATGTGGTAGTGATGGGACGGGCCCTGAGGGATGACTTGTGACAGAGTGTTACAGAGGAGCCAGTTATAAAAAAGAAGTAGGACTCTGATCATTTCTATGTGGAAATATTGTTAAGTGTCATGAGTGTGGTTTTCAGTTTGGGGAATCCAGTGTTGGTGCGGTGGCTGATTTATCCATACATCAGGACCCTGAATTCTAATTTCTGACTCAGTGCACAAAAACACCGATTGCGTGTGTTTTTGAAATGTTTTTTTAATTTTATTTATTTGAGTCAGATCACTAGGTATAACTTATTGACCTTCGTGCACCTATTTTATTTCAGGATGCTTCCACATTGATAGCCAGTTAGGATTCTTGAGAGAGTACAAGACGAGGGCCCACTGAGTGATGAGGCCTTAGTGTAGGGCCCTCTTACGGTGTTAGCACCTTTGGGTGGTGTACCAGTAGCACCGCCACCCGTTGGGAAGAAGATGTCACCAACCCCACCAGCACTGGGTGCATGCCGACTGATCACGTTTCATGAGTTTCAGCGGCACATAGCTCCAAGTTTCCAAGGTGAGACGGATCCATAGGAGGCTAAGGACTGACTAGAGGCTATAGCCAGAGTTTTTTGCTTAGTTGGGACACCAGCAAATCTGATGGTGATCTTAGCTGACAGTCTATTCTGGGGAGTAGCTAAAAGATAGCGGAGTCTGACACTCCAGTTACATGGTGAGGTGACCCTCATCTGTGCGGACTTAAATGGCCTTTTTAGGGTAGAGTTTTTCCCAGCGATTCTATTATCAATGTGTATACATGAGATGCTTTACTTATAGCAGGGCATCATGACTGTGGCCCAATACTCAGCGAGGTTCACTGATCTCTCCCGCTACTCCACCGGCATGGTACGTGACCCTTTCTTTAGGGACCAGACCTTTGATCAGGGTCTTTGATGGGATATTAGAGAATCGATGGTATCACTTAGAATTCTTATGCATGATGGGGTGATAGAGTGAGAGATTTTGGTGTAGAGCTTCCTAGCTGAGGAAGCACCAACAGTGAGGGCCACCACTGGACGTCAAGAAGAGGATTCATCCACAGTAGGTAGTGGACAGATTACACAGGGGCCCAAGCAGGCTAGACCTTCTGGTGGATGACCTCAGGATACAGGGTCGGTGGTGAGGGGCTCACGGGATAGAGGAGGACAGTTGAGGATCGTTCAGTGCTACTCATGCAGTGAGTAGGGTCACATGGCTCGCAATTACCTGACATATTGTACTGACGATCAGCAGATGATTGAGGGACCACTAAGGTAGAGGCAGAGGTTTGAGCGAGGAGGTTTTTAGGGTGCGTGGATGTGGAAGAGGAGCTGGTCATGTAGTAGGTGGTGGACGGTGATTCAAGGTTCTCTCGCCATCACCTCTAGGTGGTCCTCCCCGACTACAGGGAGCAGGAGGACAGGGATGAGCTCAGCTCCAGGCAGATAAGTCCTATGACCATAGTTCTCTGAAGATTATTTGAGTTATGAACTATGTGTATTCCACCCTAGCTACATTACTTTTAGACATTGGTGCCAATCACTCTTTTATTTCCACAACCCTCATTCAAAGCTCAGATATTCCGACAGAGCCATTGGCTCGATCCTTACAGCTAGAGACTCCTATGGGAGGGGATTTTATGATTACAAACTGATGTCGGCAATGTGAGCTTACTCCGAGAGGTGAGATCTTTGGAAGGGATCTTCTAGTAGTGGCGTTGAGGCTTTACGACATCATCTTGGGTATGGATTGATTATCAAAATTCCATGCTTATATTGACTGTATTAGATGCAAAGTGTGGTGTGTCCATGTGGATGGGACCAGGTTTTCCTTCACAGGGAGAAGGGATCCTTTGTAGCATAGGATGAAAATTCTTGAATGAGGGTAAAGCCGATCAAACATTATTTTTCTAGCATAACCCTCAGACCAGTTGATGTTGGGAGTCTGAGCTATCCTGTAGTGGTGGAATAGTATGCCGATGAATTCCATGATAATGTTCTGGGACAACCTCCATGCAGATAGGTGGACGTTAACATCGACCTATACCCCGGGACAACACCGATATCTACACCAGCACATCGGATGGCTCCTGTGGAGCTTCGTGAGTTACGGGTACAGTTGGAGGACTTGTAGAGGAAGGGTTTCATAAGGCCCAATGTGTCTCCATGGGTATCCCCAATTTTGATCACCAAGAAGGCAAATGAGAGTTTGAGACTCTGTGTAGACTATCAATGCCTGAACCCGGTGACCGTGAAAAACAAGTATCCACTTTTGAGGATTGATGATCTTTTAGATTAGTTTAAGGGAGCTCGATGGTTTTCAAAGATAGACCTCAGATCAGAAAATAATAAGCTCAAGGTGTGAGACAAGGATGTGTAGATGACGACCTTTAGATGTTAGTATGGCCACTATGAGTTCTTTGTTATGCCTTTTTGCATGACGAACGCCACAGTAGTGTTCATGGGACTCATGAATAGAATATTCCATCCATACCTCAATCTTTTGGTGGTGGTCTTCATCAATAGAATCCTGGTGTACTCAGCGATGGATGAGGAGCATGCCTATCATCTATAGATAGTTCTGGATACACTACGATAGCACTAGATTTATGTTAAGCTCTAGAAGTTCTAGTTCTAGACATGAGAGGTTCGGTTTATGGGACATGTTATCTAGGAGGCTGAAGTTTCAGTAGATCCGGTGAATATTGAGGTTGTTCTATCTTGGGAGCCACCCAAGAGTGTGACCAACGTGGGGAGTTTACTGGGGTTGGATGGGTACTACCAGAGATTTGTACTCGGATTTTTCAGAGTTGCAGCACCCTTTTCAGTGTTGATGAATAAGGGGAAGACATTCATGTGAACAAAGAGATGCCAGCAAATTTTTCTAAAGCTGAGGCAGAGACTGAAGAGTTCCCCCATCTTGAGGCTACCAGAAGAGGGTGTTGGGTATATAGTCTAATGTGACACATCAGGGGTTGGACATAGATGTTTCCTGATGCAAGAGAGAGTTGTGATCACTTATGGCTCTCAATAGCTGAGACAGCATGAGTAGATATACACTACCCATGACCTTGAGTTAGTATAAGTGGTCTTCACCTTGAAGATTTGGTGACATTAATTGATGGGAGAACATTCTAAAGTATACTCTAATCACCAAAGTCTCAGGTACATCTTCTCATAGAAGGACCTGAACATGAGACAACGAAGATGGCCAGAGTTTTTCAAGGACAATGACTTTGAGATATTCTATACTCCTTGGAAGGGGAACGTAGTGGCAGACACACTCAGCTGAAGGTCTGCTCTATAGTTGTTTCTTGAGGTGATTGAGCATCTACCCGCATTGTGGATATCCTTTGTGGATAGAGATGGAGAAGTTTACCTCCAGTCTATGAATATCACCCCCCCCCACTTCTTCAGCAAGTTCGGGAGGCACAGATTGGGGACATTGATTGCAAGACATGACGTGCTCAGATGTCCACAAGACAAGCACCTGATAGATTTTCTGAAGGTGGTAAGAATTTCATCCTCTTCAGAGGATGCACCATGGTTCTGGTGTAGCTATGGGAGGAGGTGTTGAGGGAGTACCATACGTCCCCTCTGGAAGTACATCCTAGTGTAGAAAAGATGTACCAGGACCTCCGGCATCAGCACTGGTGGCCAGGGATGAAGAAGGTAGTAGCAGTGGTTGTTTCATGATGCCTCACTTGTCAGCAAGTAAAGGCCAAGAATTAGGTTCTAGTAGGCTTACCATATCCAATAGAGGTGTCAGAGTGGAAGTGGGATGGTATCTCTATTGACATTTTGACATGGCTTCCACGTATGTCCATGGGACATGATTCTATCTGGGTGATCGTTGACTGACTCTCCAAGTTGGACCACTTTCTACCTATTTGAGAGCAGGGGTCATTAGTGGACTTGGGACGCCTATATGTACAAAAGATTGTATGAATTCCTAGGGTGCCATCGATGATCGTCTATGGCTGTGACGCAGGTTTTAAATCCTGGTTGTGGAAGGTATTTAAGAGGCATTCGAGACTCATCTACGTTTGAGCATTGCCTTTCTTCCACAGACGGATGGTAAGACGGAGTGGACCATTCAGACACTAGAGGACAAGTTATATTCTTGCGTCCTAGATTTTGACCGTAGTTTGGAGGATCAATTTCCCTTGGTGGATTTCACATACAATAATATCTATCACTCCACCATCGGTATGACACAATTTGAGGCCTTATATGTTCGACCATAAAGATCACTTTTATGCTGGACAGACCCATGGGAGTCAGCACTTATGGGTCCAGAGTTAGTACGGTCTACTACGAAGAAGGTGTAGATAATCTAGGAGTGTATAAAGACTACACAGAGCAGAAAGAAGTTGTATGCTGATATGAGAGGGAGACCTTTGGAGTTCGAGGAGGGAGACCATGTCTTCCGACGGGACTCACCTTGAAGAGGATTAAGAAGATTTGGATGAGAGAAAAAAACTCTCACTGAGGGTTGTCAGAACTTTTTTATACTTCGGAGGATTGGTGAGGTTGTATACCACTTGGAACTACCACCACAGTTGTGGAGGGTGCACGATGTCTTCCACATATCCCAGCTGAAGAGAAACGTGTGTGAACCTTCTCACATCATTGACCATGGCGAGCTAGACTTTGATTATGGGAAAATTTTATGGAGTTTCTAGTGAATATTGAGGATAGACAGAAGCAGGTCCATCATAGATGATCGATACCTCTGGTGTGTGTTCACTGGAAGCACATGAACCTCTAGGAGAGAACATGAGAGTGGGGGGCTCAGATTCATGCTCAGTACCCCCCATTTGTTTCTTTAGTCTATGTAGTGGATTTCTGGGATAAAAATCCCTAAGGTGGGGAGAATGTAAAGACCCAGATTTTCAATGATTTTTTAATTATATAGAATTAGTAAAAGTCTTTGAAAATTTACAGTGCGTGATTCTGAGACATGGTGTACCTGAAATAAATTTCTGAACATTTTTTAAGGTACGTTCAATAAACGTGTGGGCGGCATTTTTTGTCTTTTGAATCGGTGCTCAGATTAAAATTCTGAGGGCACCATTGAATCTGTAATCCTAGGATTTTCTTAAGGGAGTCTTCACTTCGACCTCATTATGTATGGAGAAAAAGTCATATTTTGGGACTTTTTAAAAGAATTATAAAATAACATTGTAATTTTACTTCTTTCTTTCTTCTCCTCCAACGGACAAGCGGTTGTGGCGGGACCAATGACGTTTCAAGACATTAAATGTCTTGACTCCTCAAATCCTTTGTAACAGCACTGTTGTAATTAGGAAGTTTCCTATTAAATGAACCTCCATTAATTCCACGGGCATTACTCATCCTCTCACTCTCCAATTTATATGGAGATTGGGGGGAGGTATTGGTATGGATTCACCAAGCGACAAAGCTCTGGTAAAGTGTAGTCATACCCAAAACTTGTAGGACGGAGTCGGTTCTAGTTGGTGGTGATGAACGACACCGAATCACGAACCAAAAGACGATGTTCAAGTAGAAACGTTGGTGGCTTGTTGCGGGGATGACGAATGCCAGCTCTTCCTCAATCGCGGGAATTCTCTAGCGATCTTGAGGTACAGATTTATCTTATTTTAATTTCAAGATTTTGTCTAATCCTTTTCCCTTCCATCATGTTATCAATCTAACATGGAGGGTGTGAGCCAAACGAACATGGCCCAGACCCTCTGCTACCTTGTTGATCTATGTGTTCTTCATAGACTTTTATTTGAGATGGACAGAACCCAGAATGGTAGGTCAAGCAGTGAAGAGGGAATCCTAGGGAGGCCATTAGCATCTTGGTTGGATTCGCTGGAAGCGTTCACAGCTCGAAGTCATGGCAAGTGGAGAGCGGCGTTGTCTCGTACCACGCCGAGTTGGTAGACCCCCCCCCCCGGTCTGCCAAAATGGTTGATCATTACAGGGTGGGGCAGTGCCCCACCGGTGGGCCGAAACAGCCCCGCACCAACAGGGCGACTTGGGAAGACCAGTCTACCTTCTGGAAGACTGGACCGAACATGGGCTGGATGAGCGGGCTGAACCCGTGGCCCAGTCGGCCAATGTGGGTGGATTGAGACCCCCCTGATGGGTCGGGCGAACTACGGCCCGAACCCGCTAACCGAACCGAGCGACCCCGATGGGCTGGACCCAGTAAAACCAGTCTAACCCTTAGTGGGCTGGACCCAAGCAGCTCAGGATAACCCCTAGAACCATTGCATATATCCGGTCTGACCGAATTGGACCATTCCTAGACCAAACTGGTCCTCAGATAAAGAAACGCCCGTAACTAACAAACTGAGTGTTTGTTTGACACATCGTCAGTGGGTTTGCGATAAATTTTTGGATGTGGTCCTTTTGACATATTCTTATGGGCCTGACCAAGCTGGGCCCAACCGAGGTGCGATCACCCCCGTTTCACAAAAAGGGGTGTAACTAACAGACTGGCATCTGATTGACGTGTCGTTTATGGCATAAGGACCCTTGTGACAAGGCGGTCCTTTTGAGATACTCTACTTCAGTTTTGGAGAAATTTTGAGTACATATAGTTTGGATCACACACAAATCCAACTGAGGCCTCGGCACTAAAAATCCTATAACTTATAGACTGGGCATCTCATAGATGCACCATCTATTGCGTTGGAATCCTTATGATGTGACAGATCATCAGGTTACATCATCGTGGGACTTCATGGCATTTTAGGTATGACTAATTTCTTGAGGAGCGGTTCTCCCAAACGTGATAATGAGCGGGAATCTTGTGGCTAGTAGTGAGGTAGAGGTTGGAGACATATCATACAGAGGTTAGTACCGAGCGATCTTATGTGGGTCAGCACCGATCTTGTGTGGGTCAGATCCTATGTGGGTCAGCGCACAACAATCCTGTGTGGGTCATTGCATACCAATCCTGTGTGGGTGAGTTCTTGTGTGGGTCATTGTGGGGGTTAGTATCTATCGATCATGTGTGGTTTATACTTTTTATAATCAGAAATAGTGCCTCTTGACAGAATAATATGATCTAGCTTCGTGAAAAATCATCTATACTCAATACTTCTCTAATACATGTGTGAGCTGAGTCTTTTACCTTTGTGGTTTTAACTTCATGGTGTTACCTATGTGGTATTTTTACCTTCGTGGTGTTAACTTTTTGGTGTTACCTGTGTGGTACTTTTACCTTCATGGTGTTACCTTTGTGGAATTCTTCCCTCATGTATGAGACAAGTATATCTTGATTACTTAGGTATATGTTTGGGCATATACCTAAGTAGAGTTGTTAATGTCTTCATGATTTTTGGTCGAGGTCTTGATTTGTGGTTTTTCCTTTGTGGAACTCTGGGAGATCTTCAGGGGTCTTGGGTTCCTTTTTTGTATTTTTATACTCACCCTTGCACGGGCTTCACCCGCACCTTGTTGTGTCTTGTGTAGACTACAAACATCATTGATTGAGGATGAGGTAGCCAGGACTGGATAATGCTTAGAGGTGGACCATTTGACATGACGTGACACATGACTACTTATTTTGAGTTGTACCTACAATTCAGGTAAGATCCTTTATGGATGATCCAGGAGCTGTTTTTCCTCTTTTCAGTTGTACTTGTACTTTCCAGTTGGGCTTGTATTCCACCCCTTTACTTTCAGCACACATTTTACTACCACATTTTACTATATGATTGCCTCTTGTTGTACTCTTAGATTTGTATGTTTGTACAAGTTTAAAGTAAATTTCATCCCATTATAGTGATATGACTTTCCGATGCTAGTTTCCAGCCCCTGGCCTATGGAAGGCCGGCTTGGTGTAGTCACGACACGAGCCTTGGGGGACGGGTCATAATAGGTGGTCCCAAAATTATATAGTTCTCCAATGCATTGCGTAATTTTTCAAACTTATGATCAACCATTTATGAGTTTATAAGAAGTATTATAGAACATTATGTTATGTTTTCTTGGCAGTGAGCCTTGACTTATGCTTATGATGACATGTTTTATATTGTTTCATCATGATTTCAATTCTATGATCCTATTACATATACTTATTTATTTCATTCATTCATGTGTGATAAATTATCCTCCACTTTTATTATTTCTTGTCATACCTCTTGACTCTTAAGTTTTACTTCATGTTTATTCACTTACTATGATTTATAGATCATCCATTTCCTTTATTTATTTCCCTAGGGTACCCTACATAGAATTAAAAGTTAAATTGGACTTAGGATGACATCTTAAATATAATATTAATGAGGATTTCTCATATTCATAAAATGTTATTTTATTTTTCACATATCCAAAACACACTAGTCCTATAGACATTTGGGTTGTGTTTTAAAAAATATTAAATTTAAAATCATGTAATAATATATGTTTGAGACTCAGGATGTTATACCCATTGTGTATTGCATCCACATTATTCTTTTCCACATCATTAGGCCTTGTAGCTCAGAATCCTCCACCTATGTAAATAGGTTTTCCCCTTTTTATAAACTCCAACCCCTAATGAAAATGGTGTATCCTTAAATCTTCATCCTCTACCCCCAAATAAGAAGAATATTCAAAAAAACAAAATGTTTAGTAATGCCATGCCTTGCAGGAAATGAAATTTTATAAGTATTTTTGTTGATTCTCTTGAGTAATAAGAAAGGTTCATCTCTTCATGAATTGAGAATTGACTATTATTTTTTAGGAAACCATTTCTCTAATTTGTAAAGTTATACTATGTTCAAAAGTTAAAATATTACTTTATTTCAATCTATGTTTTCATGATCAATGTATTTCTAGGTCAATTTCTCAATATTCCTCTTTTCATTTTATTAGAGTTTCCTGATCGATTCAACACATATGTTATTATCAATTTTAGTTGTTTACTTATAAAGTAAAAGTAAATATATTAATATTAAAAAATGACTTAAATTCATAAATAATTTTAGATATAAAATCTTGAGTACTATAGTGTTTAGACCTATTATAAGAGAACACCACATATTGTTGAAATTCAAAGAAATTTTGTTGAATCTTAAAATACATTATAAGGAGGATACACTGGAGAAATATTTACAAATAAATATCTCAAGGGTGGATACAAATATAATATTCAATATATTTATTTTAGTTCATCTTAATGAAGATAAAGAGTTTTGGGTTGGAAAATAATATCATATTTTTTCACATGGAATTAATGAGGGGGAAATAAATTTAGAGTATATTCAAGAATGGGACAAGATGGCCTACCACTTCAAGGATATCATCAAGGATGATCTATACATAGAGGTAGCATCTATATAATGGATATTATAAAAGGTGAATGATTTTAACTCTTTTAAATTTTTCTGGAAAGGCTTGGTGATTTTTTACGTGATTTGAAGTATGGTACCATTGAAAAAATATTAGAGTCTTTACATTCCCCTTGAAAGTGGCTTTTGAAATAAAAATATAAATTTTCAACCACAAGTTATCGTAATTATTCCTTATTCTGGATATATTTCTTACCGATCAACCATAAGAGTAACGATAATGTCCAATTCAGTGTCGGTGTTTTCCCACTAGTTTAGGGGAAAAAAGTGATGTAAAGTAATATCTCTATATCAATATTTCTTCACAATGTTGTCCTAAATTAAAATAGAAATGTGTTGTCTCAATTTTACATAATTATCCTAGAAATACCATGAAACTATAAAACTTCTAGAAAGAATAAAGACATAATTTTGGTGTCATCACTTGTTTTATGGAAGGAAATAAAATGTGTCATATTAGAAATTTGATACAGCATGAGAAATTTAGAATATTTCCTCCTCCAGTTCCTTGATAATATTAAAAAAAAATTAATATATATATATTCTAAGGGGTTATTAAGGAGAATAATATGAAGATATAATCCATGACGAATCAATTTAGTTTTTTCTTTAAGATACACAATGCATTTTTCAATAAAAATATCAATATATAGACATATGAAGGAAATAAAAGAGATTGATAGGGATACATAAAGTTTTAAAAATCCAAAAATTTATTATTATCCCATAATAATATGACTATTTTAGTAAAACTAAAAAACAATTATGACTAAAAAATTTATTGTTATAGAAAAATTGAATCATGTAAATAAAACATTCACAAACAAATATAGGTTTAAAATGACTATAATTTCATTGAAATAACTATTATTTTAATCTAATTATTTGACTACTTAAAATATAATATATTTATAATCTTTGTGTTATAGAAGAGTATATCTATATAAAAGTAAATAAGTAATACTGTTTTATTTTTGGTTTTTATGATTTATAAAATATGGAAAAGATTTAGTAAATTATATCCACATACCATGTCTCTTATTCAACTCATTTGTCCCTTATTTTTTAATGTGATACATGATCTTATTAGAACAAAAAAATTGAAAAATTTAGTGTTTCCATGTTTATAGTACTTTAAAAAAATTATAAAACTATTTTAAAATGTATCATAGTTATAGTTATGAAATATAAAATTTTTATTAAAATAATCAATATATTATCCTTCGTTCATGATCACTCCATATATGAAAATTATTCTTGCATCACAATCATTTTTAAATCTTACCCAGAAGGGTAATTTTTCGTATAAGAGTGCGGTTGAGTCTCTCTTGAGTGCTCAGAGATAATTATCTAGAGTTTCCATATTTTAATGGGATATTTTACATTTTCAAATCATTCTATAGTGTTGTCACTAGGTTTAATCCCTTCATAAAAATATTATAAAATTTAGTAATTCCAAAAAATAATTAAAAATATAAGTGATAATTGAGTTAACCACTTTGGTATGGAAATAAACATCTCACTAGCAACATGAACTCAGTCACTAATCACAACAAATCATAGTAAAAATATTTAATCCAGGAAAATCATATTTATTAAATTTTTCCAAATATATTTTTCTTTTATAAAATCTTTCTTTATTTATTTATGGGATCTTTATATTCTTGAAAATCCCTATTTTAAACAAACAAATTGTCAAATTAAACAACCAAAAAATTTACTATATATGTGTATATGGCATGGTTTGTTAGAATCATGAATGTAATATGAGCATTGATTATTTTAAAAATAATAACTAGCCACTCATAAAGACTTCCTTTAAAAGTATTTTGACCCATTTAATTATTTTATTATAATTTGTAGATATTAATTTATTAAATAAATTTTGGAGAAAATTTTGGACCCTCTAACTCATCAATCATATCATTTAACCTAGAGATATGATGATGATGCCTCAACATGATATTATTAATTCCACTTCAATATATACCAAGTATCCATTAATTATCATTATTTAGAATTATAATCACTAATATAGCACAAGAGTTTAAGAAATCTATTATATATACCATGTCCAAAAACTTTTGTACTTTCCTTTGAACTTATTTATCCACCCCCAAGTTTGTGAAATATGTAAAACAATTCATATTAGAGTCTCTAATTATGAGATAACTTTTATTTTCAATACCTTGAATGGGTGGTCAAAATTATGTAACCTATTATAGAAACACATTATAATACACTTGTAATAAAGATTCCACAACACTTGAAAAATGGTATGTTAAGTGGTTAGTATTTAGCATATTCTATTTACATATAAGTACTTTGATATTTTCCCATGAAATAAAGCATATGCAACCTCACTTTATTTTCATTATTGTATTTTTTCATTCAACCACTTCCTTTTTCTGATATAAATTTTCATTACATTCAATATATTTTATCTTCACATTCCCTCATCTTTATTTGGCTTCTCCTTTTCCTTTTTATCACTTTTTTCTAACTCCCATTATTTTCTGCTATTAGAATTTGATATTCCATGATTATTTTTAGGGTGTGAGGTATGGTGATTATCGTTTTCCATTATAGTATAAAAGTGTGATTTCTTAAGAAACCATCATGAGTAGCACATTAATCATACAACCACAATTCACTAAGAAGCAAGTGGCACACCTTTATCTATAAAATGTCACAAAACACCACATATTTTTTATTATTGATTTTGAAAAAAATACTAATTATATATAATGATATTTCTCTCTCGACAATCATTTATCAATTAAATTTGATATAGATTTTAGTGTTTTTAGGTTAGTATTCCAAAATTCTTCACCAGCTCAATGCTCACCACATTGTTACAATTTCCTATACTAATAATTAAATGAAATACTTTCCATGGATATATAAATGTTTTTAAAAAATATTCATCCATTAATCCTTTTATCAATCCATCATTTCAACACTTAAAATGTGTCCTATGATAATAATAATTCCTTCTCTTAAAAATTCACCATTACTAATTATCATTGAATACTCCCCTTATGCAATGTATTGATATTTGTTATGGAGGAACTTATGATAGCGTAATTTAAAAAACTATTACTTACTATAAAAATTCCTTTCATACCATATGTTGATAATGACCCATAATATCAATCCCACGCATTTTAAAACCGGCCCCACCAAATAATAGTATAATAAAAAAAATTAGGGAATAATTTTTCACCTTTTTACTATAAAAATAATCCTAGAAATATTATACAATTTTATGCCACTTATCTTACTACAAGTATACATAAAGGGTCATTTTTCTATTGAAATTAAGGAAAAATTTCCTTGATCAAAAAAATAATAGAACCCAACATTATTATTTGTCCTCCTCTAGGTTATTGTAGTAACATTTTTCAATATAGTACATCTTCAAAATCATCATCAAAAGTTTTCATGTCTCCATCTATGATGTAGAGAAGATGTAGGTTTGTATAATTTCATGGGTTATCATGGATTATCCCTAGTACTGATTAATTATTTATATGATTTAGTTATCATGGATCATACCAACTATTTGTTAATTATTTATTTTATTAATTCAATCAAAACGTACCTCTAAATTCATATCATGATTTTTCATGAAATACGTCACTAAGTATTCTATTTTTAGTTTTGTAAGATCGGTGTGGGAGATCTATTTTGGCTTTATCCATCACTAGATAGATAAATTAACTTCCCACAAACTTATTCTTTGATAAATATAAAAACGCATACAAGTAAATATGAATTCCCACACACACACATAAAAATAAACACATTTATGGACACAAAATTCACACTCACAACTATTTTTCTTATTTATCCCTAATATTATAATTTATATCAATTCGTAAGATCATATAATGTCCTATACTTGTTTATGGATATCTTATTCTTTCAATCCTTTCCCAACAAAGGTGGTTATAGGGAATTAATTAATATAACTTTTTGAGTGTAAAATAGATTAATAATGGTTTAAAAGGTAGGAAAGAGTGAATGGGTATGATATTCCTACTTTTCGTAATTTCAATGTTAGATAAAAATTGTGAAAATATGAGTCAAGTATATAAGATATGGATATTGAGAGAAAATAAGGAGAAAAATTATTAAAAATGATAATAATTTGAAATTTTCTAATCATATAATGAAAAAGTAAATAATGTAGAAAATATTTCCTATTTTTTAAAATCTCTAAAAAATAAATGGATATACTTAGTATTGTAAATTATTAGATGATTTGTCAAAAGAAATATATATTTTTCTCTTTTTTTCTGACTATAGAATACAATATACATATTTAAAATAAAAATTTAAATAGAAGAAGTGTGAAATAATTTATTTATGTAGAATATTTAAATCTTATAGAAAAATTCCATTTTCTGAAGGGTTTCAAAGAAAAGTTTTTTTATACCGATATATGGGTAGAAATATAAAAGGAAAAAAAATTTAAAGAGATAAATAAATAGATCACCTATCATGTAAATGTAAAATCTGATTCCAAATTTTGTGAGATGAATAAAATTTCTATATTTTCCATACATGTAATAGTGGATGAATGATAATGTGTGGGATGGAATGAGGAAAATATATAACTAATGCTTATTAATGTAATATATTATTTAAATAGATTTTTAAAGTGGATAATTGAATATTATTTACATAATAATGTAGTTGGGTATAATATTTTATTAAGAACATGTTATTATAGGATCACTTATCTAAGATGTATATTGACAAGGAAAGAATAAACAATATCAGTGTAAGAGTAATTATTTGTTATATAGTAGAAAAAAATAATCTCGAATAGTCTTTTTAAAAAATATTCAATTTATTACATGCTTCATGGAAAATTTTATTAATTTCTAAGTGGTGATACCATGATAATTGTTCTAATACCAAAAATCCAATTTTCAATGGTCAATAGACTAAATCCAAAATTTATATTTAAAAAAATTCTTATATAAAAATGTGTATTTCCTAAAAATATTGGCCTATATTAGAATGTGACTTTTATACAAAGGATTATCTAAGTAAAAAGAGATAATTTATAAAAAAAACCGGTCTATGTCAAAAAAATATTTCCCAAAAAATTAGTTTAATTCCAAAACAGACTTTCTTAGAAAAAATAAACTAACTCAAAACATATTTTCCAAGAAAAGTAGAACACATTATTTTTATTTTTAAATTTTAATTTAGATTATTATTTTCTATTTTAACTTTATTACCACCAATCAAAAGTTTAAAGATTATTCACATGGGATGGATTCTAACATTATTTAAAACACTTGTATATAGCTTAAATCATCATATTTGATCTTTAATAAGTGATATTATTGACATATTTGAACAAAATGTATTGATTATATGTATTGGGAATTCAGTGAAGTGAGATAGTAATGGATTGTTTCTTGCAAAATCTTTAATACTCTATGTGTCATAAAACCATAAAACATATATTCCTCCATGTACGAAATCAGTATCATTTCTTATTATCAACTATCATTAAAAAGAGTGTTGATTTAAAACAAATACTTAGTTTAATATTACCTACCTAACTCTAGATCTATGATTAATCTTTGAAGATGAAGTACAACTTCATGATATTCATTTATAATCTATAAATACATCAAACTAGAAGAAAAATTTGTGAATTAAACCATGAATCTAAAAAACAAAATCAAATGAATGAAAAAATATAGTATTTTCCTTTTTTCCTCAAAAATCCAACGAAATTAATGAATTATAATTATATAAGTATTTTTAGATGGTTAGAGATGATTAAAGGTTTGCAAAACTCAACATTTGAGAAAAAGAGAACTCTTGAAAATATATATAATGGGAATGAGGTAATGGAAATTCCCAACAACCAAATTATAAAAATAACCCAAATTAAAAGTTGGGCTCACAAAATTTATTTTTTACATAATGGGTTACCAATAGCTTTCAAGAAGCTATTTGGTTCTTCATGATAACCACCACCAACCTGTTGGTTGATATTATAACTCAACTTCTCTATTATTCTCTCACTATGTATAATGTTCTTTTTATATGGTATAATGTGGGGTCAAATTCACCAAAATAGAAACACCATCCCATAAAAATTATTTAACCAAATATATAAATATTCAAACCTTATTTATCTATAAAAAACCAACCATATATTCAAAATAAATACAACAAAATTAATAAAAATTCCCATATGCTAATGATGTTAAAAAAACTTATCATTGGGAGTGAATGTTTGATAATTGAGACATTCAAAAGTACAAAAAATTCCCCAAATAAATCAATGGTCCAGTTAATCAAATTTGTTACTTGAAACAAATTATGATCAACTACAATTCAAGAATAATTTTAATTAAAAATATATTTTCATTCTAAATTTCAATAATATTTATACCTCTTATTATCCTCAATTTTATATTATCATGAGTTGGGAAAACCATAACAATGATTCCCAACTCTCATCAAAAGGGGAAACACTAATATTCTTGAATTTTTAATAGTTCCATTACCTCAATGTCTTGAAAAATAATCACCACCACAACATTAACTAATAATCTCTAAAAACTTAAAATATATCCTTGTAACTCTTGTTTCCTTCTATTATGTTTATAATCTAAAATAATACCAGCCTGGTTTTCATAACATCAATTATGGTATCTATTTCCACATGGAAAATATATGTAACAATATATGAATTGAATGGTCCAAGATAAAACTATTTAACCATATTCTATTTTCCTAAGATCCCAACATAACACCTATTTAATCAAGTGACTCCAACAATTATCTAGATAATTTATAATTATTTTTACTTAGTATCCACTACTCATTCATAGTGTTTATCTATTATATTATAAATATGGTAATAAATTCTCACGAATAATGATTAATAGCATTATGAAATTTTCATTCTACTCATTCAACTTCTGGTACTGATATCAAAAAATTCTGAGTCTATAGAGGACAAAATCAAGTAAACTATCCATTTCTAATATAATATCACCTCACTAACATAAAAAAACTATCACAAATGAATTTTAACTAGGAGTATCCAACAATGTATCTTGGTATAATATATCTAATGGGATGTTACATTAACCAATCATCTCCATAATAAAATGTGATAGATACTGATGTTAGTAAAATATATGATATTATAGGGAAATATATACCTGAATCTAATTATGATGTGGAAATATCATAATCATCTTTAACAGTAAAATGATCTCTACACTATACTATATATCTAATTCCACATCCTTCATACTACCTCTTGTAATATTTTCCCTTATATATCCTTCCCTTGGTGCTAACATAGGGTCTCTCTACTAGATAATGTCATGACTGGTCACAGATATTACCACAATGTAAGGAAATAACATTTATTAAACAATCATAAATTTTCTATGTTACACCTATAACAAGAATATCATACCAGGGTTGAATTTATCTTGGTCTTCTCAATAGTATCAAGAAACTTTTAAGGCCTATAAGGTCCTAAAATATCATTGATGAAAAAAATAGACAAATGGTTTCCCCTGATAACTTATACACTAAGAGTATTTCTACCATGATCATTCATCCTAAAACCTAGGAGTGATTTAATAGGTGAATATATTCAATACCAATCTTGATATATTCTCATAATCCATGATTAAACATAAAAGCCCTTAAAATATCATGACTCAATATACTCAAATAGATATTTTATTAGTTCTCAAAAAAAGTTATACTTTATAATGGTCAAACATATCATTAAAAATTATAAAATTTCAAAATTTCATTTGACGTCATATCTTGGAAATGATAATTTTTTCAAAAAAAGTCTATAACTCTATTTATATCATTTTTATCCTCTTATATTCCAAAGGTTAAACATCCACTACCAACTCACTCCACTATAAAACAAGCTCATTGAGAATAATAATATTTCAGATATAGTTTTTCACAATAAATAAAATATCTTACAATCCTCATATATCCATTATTTACTCACTTTATCATTTGGAATACCCTATAACATGGTGTCGTCTAACATTGAAACTCAAATTGTATCTCTATATAATCAGATATCTCAAACACCATAATGGTATTTAATCATAGAATTAAAGTTAGAGAATGTAAATCAAAATCAATTCCAAATAAGGAGCCTCCATCAACCTCATGACTAGTTATCTGTGGAATTGTAATATGCATAACCTCTACTTAATCAACCCATGACTTCTTACATAATCTCCATGTCATGACATACTAAATTCATATGAATTTCATTATTTATACTCAATCCAAAATGAATTAAATATAAATATTTAGAAGATATGAATGGAATTTCACTCACTTATCCATACAAAAATAAATCCTCTATCACAAACAAGCATAGGAACAATCCACAAACAAAACATTTTATTATGCATGAACTAACCAAATTATATCATGTTAATAATTATTTGAGTAAATTAGTTATCCATAATACCATTAAATTATTTATATTGGGATGTGTTGACCTCTATAACCATATTTGGTTTCTCAAGATTGGTGAACTAAACTCAAATTGCATGAAAATTATGACCCTAATTTCATAAACCAAAACACTACATGTGCTTATTATAATCACCAATTATAAGAAAATCCATATATGATATCAACCTAACATGTATCAACCTATTCAGGGCCCTAATCAGGTTAGAAAAAAGGTAATGTGTGCCTTCCTAAGTCCTCTTATAATGGGTTAGAGGTTGGCAACTAGCACTGTTATGGAATACACACAAGATGAGAGGATGTTTCCCACTAAACATTTAATGACATATAACTACACCACTAAAAAACATATCAATATATTATAGTAATATGAATTAAAACTATAAATAACTAAACACATGTAATTTTATATCATAATAAATTAATCAATATAATAAAAATCCTAATCAAAGGGATGAATTTTCTGACAGCACTCACTAATAAAAATGGGACACTTTTATAAATGCTCTTAGAGGTTCCTTCTAGTCTGAGAAGAAAAAAGGTATTACTCCACTTATTCCAAATAGATTAGAAGATGGTACTTTATCAGTGGTGGTTGATCCAAAATCTCTCCATAAAATAGTATATTTATGTATGTTTTCTACTCTAGGTTTCATCATGCTTTCTAATGGTGAAAAAAAATTAATAGAAAGTGATCTCAAGGCCAGGATCTATTAGTGATGGGGGAAAACAACTAGAATCTTATCCTGATTGGGAGAGGTTACATACACAATTTTTTCATTTGTAATGATATCCTCTATAAATACTTGAAAACTAGGAAAATTATCCTAAAAATAATTGTAATTATAATCTTATAGAGTTATTTCAGTTTTAACATGTTTGACCAATAGCCACCCTCTACTCCTAATTAGATCAAACTACACATCCTTAGCTTGGACTTCTAGAATCCCAAAAAAATAAGTGATTTATAATCTTGAGTGGGAACACCACTTATTATGTACTAGTATACTATTGATGTTTAACATGGATTATATTCTCGTATTCTAGTTGAATCGTTCATAGATTTCAAGTTTCTTGAGGTGGCTAATCTATTTGGAATTGATAGGAAGTACGAAATATAGGTGAATTGTGAATACATTAATTCCTTATATTATGTGTGTAATATTATTCAACATTATATTTCTAATTACTGGGTGATATAGAGATAGGTTAAAGGTATCAATGTTGATAAATATAGAGCCTAAAATGAAGTAGGTAAATTGAAAATTTGTAGACCAATTATTCTTGAAAATGGGACCACTCTGGTAAGGACATCAAATAAAATATGGGTTCTTTGCATCATAATCCCCCTTTCATGGGTGTGGCAGTTTTAAATGAATCAAATATTGAAGAGGTGGATCCAAATGTGGTGGAAGATGAATGAAATTTTCCTCTTCCAAAATATTATGTGGAAGACATTAGAGGAATACAGGGAATTTATGAATGGATTGAGGCTCTCTGGTATCCTCATCAATATACAGAGGATCTCCTAGATTATTCCATGATTTTTTTTAAAATTTCACCTTTTGATAATAATTATTTGTAGGGTTATAATGAGTTAGCTGAGGTTTTCAATCCACCCATGTCTACAAATATTAACAATCCAGTTCCAATGAGTGTCAGAAGCAATGAAAATAATGATGAACCCTCATGGTATTATAAGGTCTCTCCAATTCTCTAAAAGAAATATATTGTCCCTATGAGAGATTAATACACAAAGAAACTCAAGAGTATAATGGTTAAAGAGGAAAAGTATTTAGATGATATTATTTCCTCCACAAGTTCCCAAAGTTCCCCTTCAAGTAATCTAAAATCCAAGGATACTTTAGTGGATAGAAAATACCCCATAAGAATCACTCTATATGTTAATGGTTCTAAGACTAATACTTGTGTAATTAATAAAATTATATCCTAGAGATTATCTAGAATAGATGGTGTCTCAAATAAATACTAAAACAACAAGAATTCAAGAATAAAAATAATCAAGGAAAATTTCAATAAAAAAATTTGGTTCCAAATGAATTCCATTTTTTGGAATTTTTGAGGATTTGAAAATTATATAACATCTAACTCTTTATGTAGATATATTAAGATTCATAAAAATAGACTTTTTTGAATTTATGAACTAAAATATTCATTTTATACTTCTTTTACTGGTCCTAACAAAAATAGTTATCATTTTTTAGTGCTAACCATTGTTCATCCATGGTGGAAACAATATGGTTCATTTGACAATATTCATTAGGAAATTTGTATGTCCTCAGACTTTAATAGAATAATATAACATGAAAGTTTTAAAAAAATAACTTGTAAATGTTATTCTCATTTATTTATGTGAGGAATATATACTAAGAAAGATGGAGTTTTTGGAAATGTATTGAATGTCGTAAATGATTCATTTATGATACTTGGTTTATCTTTTTAGATTTCAACACCATTTTATATACCATTAAGAAAACTATTTCTATCCACTCATCTATTTATATCATGTAATTCAAGATAATATTGGTAGAAATGATTTTACTAAAAAAAAATCTAGAGGGTGAAAACACACATGTTATATGAGGTATCTCAAAATAAAGGTTTCTAGTAATATTTATCATGTATTTACCAATGAGGATACTATAGATAAATGGGACTCAATATCAATCATAACCCTTCCTAAACTAAACTGTGACCACCATACAGTAATGGCCAATTTCAAGGAAATGGATATTAAATGGCCCCTCCCATTTAGGTTCAACAATTCATGGGCTCTACACAATGAATTTGGAAGTCTTATATGGGAATTGTGGGGTAAAATGTATAATAGAAATGATCTTATATATTTTATCTTCAATCTGAATCTCTTGAAATATAAATTAAAGAGTTGGAGTAGAGCTACATATAGGAGTATGTATGATGAAATAATATCTCTTGAGGCCTATCTTTATTAAATTTAGGGGGAATATTCCAATTATGACTTCAACCTGGATCTCTTTAAGGATGTTATGATTTCTCCAGAATTTAATAATATTTTCTCATAAAGGAAAAGGTAAAAAATAACCCTTCAAAATAAAATGGCTCATAGAGTGGGATATGAATTTAGAAAAAAAAAACTAACTCTATTAGGAGAGTAAAGAAATATTGTAGGACTCTATATTTCTTAAAATTGGGGGAATAATTCATTAATAATAATGAAATCATCATTGGATATATTGTTTCATATTACTCTAATATATTCAATTTCCTTAGAATGGAAGGAAATTTGATTGAGGGTATTATTCCCAAAATTGTAAGTCTAGAAAATAAAAACTTCCTTACCAATATTCCTCTAGAGTTTGAAATAGAAGATGAAATTTTCATTATTAACACAAGTAATTCTCCTAGAAAAGATGGTTTCATAAAAAAAAATTCTAGAAATATTGGGATGTTATATAGGTTGATGTTTTTAAGCATGTTTTTCCTTCTTCATTAGTGGGGTCATTCCTCAGGTCCTCAATTCTCAATTTATTACAATATCTACAAGGTTATTACTAATATTATCAAAAAAAATATTTCTAGTGTTTCCCATAAAATAATTCCAAGGAATCAGTTTGGATTTATTATAGGTAGTTGCATACAAGACTACATTAGTACTACATTAGAGTGTGTTAATATGATTAGGAAACCAAGAAGATTTATAATTTCTCTCATGATTGATATTAATAAATATTTATAGCCCTTGGATTTTAATTCAATTTACATACTATTAGGAAGATTTGGATTCAGTAACACTTTCATTAGCAAGGTAATTCCCCCTTCTATCTTAGATTACATATTGATGTTCATAAATGGTTCTTCCATGGTATACTTTATGTTATCTATATGGTTTATACAAGGTGAACCACTCTTAGAAATATTATTTTCTATTGTCAAAGACTATATTAGAAGGCTTCTCTCTCACTTGGTCATACAAGGAAAGCTCAAACTGGTCCAAACCTCTAGGTCCCCTGTAGGTCAAACTCATCTATTTTATACTGATGACATTTCCCTTCTGTAAAATGTATCTAAAGGAATATTCAGACCCTTGAGAAAACATTACATCATTTTGAATTCATTTTCAGGGAAAATATTAGTTGGGATAATTCATTCATAAACTTTGGGAAGAGATCCACCCATGTTAGAAAAAGTAACATCATCTCATAGGTAGAAATTTGATAGGGGTTATATGCTATTAATTTAACTTTTAGTTCCCATATACTAGAGGATACCTAAGGCTTTCAACTTCATAGGCCTTATTGATCAGATTGAAATTCAAATTTCATCTTATAAAGGGAACAACCTCTCAGTGGCTAGAAGAATAAGTCAAGTTAAATTCATAATTTCCTCCAATTTTTTTTTTCTTTCATGATTTTTGAATGGCCCATGGGGTTGATAATGATCTCAAATTTTAGTTTCAAAAATTTCATTTAGAGTGGAACCATTCTGGAATTAAATATGGTCACAATCCCATGAAAAAAAATTGTAAACCATTATCCAATGAGAGTATGGGAATCAAGAACATCAAAAAATTTAATGAATCACTTCAATCTCAATTTACTGGGAATCTCATTAGCAGTAATTTGACATCACTATGATTTCATAGAGATGGATTTTTTTTGTAAAGGTTGAAATAGAGTAATGTTTCTGAAATGTATTTTTCAATATGGATACTTTTCATGGACTCCTACCAAGGCATCATGGGTTTCTTAAGATGGTTTTCATGTAATATTTCCCCTCACAAATTATGGCATGAAAATTTCACTAGTTCATATATCGTTGACAGTTCTCTATCGTAGGATTTATCTATTGATTCTTATATATCTATAAAATATTTTTTTGACTCCACTTATTTGCACTTACATGATGAAATAAAATATATTATAAGAAGATATGATTTTTTATCATGCATTTATGTACTGGTATGGGAACCATCTAAGAATTTTATTCTAAATAGTTGATTATTTTACTAGCATAATTACAGTGACACAATTTGTGATTTTGATTGGATGAAAATCTTCCACAAAGAGTGGATTAGGCCCTCATAAATGACTCTAATCTAGATACTTTCATATCACATATTACCCACTGACAAATTCTTATAATTATTTGGTGCTTCTATTTATTCTAGGTCTTATATGTAAAACCAATATATGGAATACAAGGATCAAATATTACTTAGTTGTGCGATTACATCATTGTTTTGGAATGAACTGTTTGGTCTCTACAAGTTTTAGGGACCGATCGTGAACATTATACATATATTTTTTCAGCACTGCACTAGAATCACAATTTCTCCCAAGATTTTTAATCGGTTTCATGTGGCAGTGTCCAAACTACTACATACATTTCATTTTGGGGATAATTAATTAATTCATAATGCATCTAATTTATGTATTTGACCATCACTGAGGATAAATGTGTTGTCATTCAAAGAGTTATATTCTTTGAAAATGGTATTGTAAAAATAGTGTAGATGATTTCATGGTTCTTATAGGATTAGGGGTTTTTGGAAAATATAAGTTGGTAGTGGGAATGTTAAAAGTTTTTGGGAAACATTTGCTGTATAATTATATTAAATTCCTCTATGATGGAGGTTATAAAGGGAACTAATGTCCATTTGGGTGTGTAAAAATCATTCATAATTATAATAGAGTGATTTTGTGATGCTTTTATGGATCATGTGGAGGAGATTCAACACTTAAAGAAGAGATTAAAGGTGTCATTAATGTAGTTTCCATTATAAGAACAAAAGGTTAGAATAATTTTTGGTTGGAAAGTGATTCCCCCACTATTTTGAATGTAATCAGAAATGGTATATTACATATTTCTCATAGAATTACTAATTTATGGATGGAGTGCATGGAATTTATCATTATCCTCAATTCCATTATTACACATGTATATAGGGAGTGAATCTTGTGGCAGATGGGTTTTTGAAAAAAAGAGTATGTATGGATTTCACAAGGTCAGATACTCTTCTGAATGATTTGGCTACACATCATGAAATAGATTTTAATAAAATCCCACTTTTAAATCTTCTGTAAATTTTCTTTTTTCATAAATAATTACCATGTCCACTTAGGATGAATAATCTTGAAAAAATTTACAAAAGATCCCTTATAAGGGTGGGTAGAAAAATACCCAATAGTAAAACCCAAGTACTAAACAAAAACAAATCATTACACATGTATCAATGATAATAAAGTAATAAAATCATAACATATATTTGCTACCTTTTTAATAAATACCAATCATGGGACTTCTAGTTTAATAAACCACATATAAGAATACATTATCTTAGGAGCCCATATCAAATCACCTATTAATATAAATCATCTCAGTAATACATGACCAAGATCCCCATAAATATTAGTCTCAAAATTAAAAGTATCAAAAAAGTTCATTCCCCAAACCAAAGACCATGATGACCATACCATTATCCAATGAAGAATTAGTATTGAGTATATATAGTATCAAGCACTGTTAAGTAGAGTATAATGCAAGTAATGCCACTAATCCTATCATATACAAACATGAACTATAGAAAAATTATTGATCGTAGGAATATTAAAACTCCATGTTCTAGTTGGTGGAGGTTTATTTATTATCAGTCATGAATATCCAAAATATGAATTCTCAAAATCTATGACAATCATTTTTTATTTTATTCCCGCTAGACAAAGAATATCAATATTTGAGTCTCTTCAAAAGGAACTCAATGTGGTGTTCCATTAAAACATATCCATTGAAATAACATGAACATTTCAATAAATCTCACATCAACCCGAACCCATGATGTCAAATCCTAGAAGAAAATTATATGGAATGAAAAATAAATTTTAATAATCAGGACCACAAAATAACATCTCAACAATATCACCATATATATGAGGTAAATCCAAAATTATAATCTCTAAAGTTCATTAGGTTGGTGAATAAATTGAATCACTATCCTAGTGTCATTTGTAATTAGAAATCTGGTCACAATTTTGAAGGGTTCTGTCAAAAAACTCTCTCCTATAAAAAATTTACACTTTATGGACACTACCCACTTTTAATAAATAATTTATGAATCACTTTTTCAGAAAAAAAATGTATCAAAATGCATCTTTAATTGAAAATCGTATTTATAAATTTTTCTTACCTTATAGAATCCACCTGGAAATCTTGATTCACCTTTTTCATTATAATCATAATTAGAAGGAAATAATTCCATGTACATATATATAATATGCTTTTAGTTAATTAATCTCTTTAAAAATAAAATTGATCCGTGGAGAAATTTTATTTAATTGTACTTCATAACATAAATAGAACTGTGTTCTAAGAATTTTCAGGATCCAAGTCATCATTATTATAACCATAATTCTTAATACATCCAAAAAAATGTAAGATGGTTTTAATTTTTTTAAATAGCATAACCATTGTGGTATATATTGAAAATTATTAAAATAAAATATTTATGGGTCTGAAATGAATAGGAAGAGATTTTGGAGTGAAGGATTTAATTTCAAGAGTATAAGGAGAACATAATGGTCTAAGCCATCACCACATGACACAATAGGGATTAGTGTGGATAGTTCGGTAATGTGAACTTATTATGTTCCACTAATTATTACAACATGTGACTCACATGTTCAGAGAGTCCCTATAGTTACTCGTTACTTATGTGGCTCATAAATTATTAAAAGATGACTAAACCAACTTCTCCACAATGGTTTATCTCCACATGGTGTATCCAACATGCATGCCCAATGTTTTCCCAATTTCTCTCCTATCATATCATTTTATCCCTTTTCTAGAAATATTTTTACAAAATGTTGAACATCTAGTCATTAGAAAAACTAATACTCAGTAATGGTTATAACAACCAGGAATTTTCCTCTTGGATACTTAATTAATTCTTGAGTTGAAGAATTCCTTGCATAATGGTATGTTAACTTGCACAATGATTTTTCCTTTTTGACATAGTGTGTATGATTCACTTTAATATATGTGGTTCTATAATGTCAATAATTTATGAGAAGAATGGGAATAGTTATTCCCTTGTGTTTATCTTACATAGTAGATATTGTACTGTGATGTTTTCTATTATGAAGCAATAGTTAATTTGAATTGAGGCACCTTATATTGTGTTGTATTGAGATTGAGTCACATGTAGTTATGTGGGTTAAAAAATATTCTAGGGAGTTAATATGGGATTTATATCATTCCATTATTTTTAATCATGAATTGACTGTGGTTCTTTTTTTCATAAAGGTGCATTTTTTTACTAGAAAATGAAATTGCCCTAAATTCAAGAGGTTAGTGAATTGAAGTCATAAATCCAACATAATTTTTTTTCATACTCTAGAGTGTAAGTTATACTGCATTTATAAAACATGATCAATATAAAGTGTAATAATTAAAAAACATATCATAGATAAAACTCTTAGAAGTTAAAACAACTAAACATATATACAAAAAAATACAACAATAAGTACAGTGCAAGTAGAAACATATTTAGATTATTGGATACAAAATAAATACTCTAATAATGGATATTAAGGAAAAAAATTACAATTCACAATAACTCATTAATTATATACAAAATTGGCCTGAGGTTCAATAACCAAACCCAAATTATATAATATCTAAACAAAAGATTTATTGACAAACCCATTTGAAGATGCATGTTCTGCAAATGGAACTTATTTGGTAAACCCACTGACAATAGACATGTTTTCCTATCATCTTCTCTTCGATAAAAAATGTTGATATAAATTGCATCCCTATAATTCATCCTATGTCAAAGTTTAAAAGTGTATAGGTTCATGTACATGGATCCTCATTGATCAAAAAGATCATAAGTATCCTAGATTCTTATCCCTACAATATCTTCGATCACAAATGTCATAAGAAATGATTAAAAAAGGAAGGATTATATATTTTATAATGAATCCTCATGCAATGGAACCTCAATGAAAATCATATAGGAAAACAATACAAGATAAAGAACTCAAAAGTATAATGATGATGCACTGATTCATGATTGAATTTTATTAGATAATTTTTATTTCATGAAAACCTTACTCGAGTTAGTAGATGACATTATAAAAAACTAGTAGTAGTTATGCTCAAGATCTCTAACTATAGTTATAATAACATCAAAATCAGCATAGCTACTTTTATTGGTTCCAATTTAGAGTGGGTTTTTAAACCTTCTAAACATAGGTGTTACATTCATTTCATTGGAACTTATGTGAATTAATATTAAAAAAATAAAAAAAATAGTACTTGAAAATCCTCGTGTTAGAAAAAATTAAATATGAAGTGTAATGTGATTTTCAAAACTATGAAACCAATTATATGAATTAACTTAATAATATCCCCAATTTTGATAATTAATAGACATGTTAGAAAAGTTAAGTTTAATTTAAATGATAAAAAACTCGCTATAAATTCAAGTAATACTCCTCCTAAGTATAATATCCTGCAAACTAATTTTTCCCCTTTAAGAAGAACTCAACTCCAAAAAAATATAAGTTCAAACAATTTACACCTTGATTAAAGAAAAAAACCCTGTATATAAATCCTCAAAGTTCAACTCAAATTATCTAAATTAACACCCTTTATAACATTTCTCACCCTTTCAGATTTTAAAAAATAAAACCACAAAAAGAAAAAAAGGAAAATAAATGATAAGTAATAAGTGTAAATTTTTATTGATTAAGAGATGAATTTAACTGAATGATTTTAAAATGGAAATATCCATATTAGTTCAAAAATTTATCTCCCATAAGATATTAAATGAATGTTTTAAAATTAGTCATCACCTTAATCAGTCATCTTTCTATAACTTCTTGAAGTATGCATTCAAACTCTATTTGGAATGAACTTTGTAAGAACCCGGGTTTTTAGAAATGGGTAAAATTATGACCTTTTTTAAACTTTAGACTGGTTCTTGAGAAGTCTGGAAAATCTGGGCAGTTTCTGGAAATTTCCAGACTACACGCCGTGTATGAGTTACCCGAGTGACCGGCCGTGTGCTCGCCGAGTACATGCCGTGTGAAGACCGTGTAGAACTTTCCTACTACACGACATGTATTTATAGACACGCCGTGTAACCCTTACCCGTGCATGGCGAAGTAAATTCCATGTGGTTCCAGGTATAAATTTCAATCTACATGGTGTGTGTCCTTCCTTGACACGCCGTGTACCCTTGTTCCGTGTAGCGGCCGAGACCCTGGCCGTGTGCTGACCGTGTACATGGTCCAGACCGTGTTCCGGACTCCGCTTAAGTTGGATTAAGGAAACACGTCTACATGGCATATACACGGGAAATACACGTTGTGTACTTTTTTTTATTTGATCGACTGAGGCGTCGTCGCGCCTCATTCCCAGTTTTCTATTCTCCCCCCCCCCTTTGGACGAAAAGTCCGTCCGAAAGACCTCCACGAACACAAATCCTTCCAGAATCTCTATACGACCTCCATTCTTCGATCCGTCGGTGGCAACGGGACCGCATCGGAAAGGCTAACCTTGCGCACACTTCTTCGTCCTTGATTCCTCACCTATTTCTCTGCAGATTCCATCCGAACAAAATTTCCAGATTTGACGAAAACGCAGATCTACCATGACTCCGTCCGATTCAGAGGCTGAAATCAAAGGAGTGTTAGTGTACGAGTACGAGGTAGGTGGTGCATACCTTCTTTCGTGTTTTTGTAGACTTTTGGGGGTTGCTACCTTCGGGCGTGATGTCGAGTGTTGAGATAAACCATGTTCATTTTTTTATTTCATTATCTGCATTGTGGGATACCTCTGGGTATTCCCTGACCCTATTGTGTTTGAGAAAGACCGGGTTATAGGTAGTTTCTCATTTGGGGAAATTCGGTCTGGGGTGCCGAAATGCGTGTGAATTGGATCATTGTTTAAACTTTTGTGTTTATACTGCTTATTGAATGTCTCTAGTTAAGCTGTTTAGTTTAATTGTTAAATTTTGAATGAGTTAGGTACTGGTATGGGATAGCACAAGTAGTGAAAATTGATTGTTTAGTAATTGCCTGTTTAAAGTGATGCTTCCAAGTATGAATATGCAATGTGTGATATTTCCTATGTTAAACTGCTTGTTGTGTTGGGCGTGGCCCGGGTATGTTGTTGAGTAATGGGGATCACAGGTTAGGGCTTTTAGCTTAGGTTACGTTGGGTGGTTGCTACCATGGGATTGGGCGTCACGGACGTCGGTTGAGACAGTTGAACTGTCAGGTTGGGCTTGGCCCGGGTTACTGGATGGAGAGACCATGAGACTGGAGCGACAGGTTCGCAGGGACACGAGGTGTCGGAGATGTTGTGGCTTGGGAACTTTTTGAGGCCATTACTGCTCACCGGGTACTTTTGAGTAGTGTGCACAGAAATACACTCTGAGATGAGGTGGTACGACCACTCGATGGGTAGAGGCCCTCGATATATGTGGTTAGGTATATTTGGTTTGGGGTGCCTGCCATAGGAAGCCATGTGGAAGGTGAGGAGCCTTCGGGAGACAGCCTTGAGGCGGTCAGGTTGGGGGGCAGAGGCTCGCCGTGATTTGAGGGTAGACATCGTTGTCCCTCCGGTTATCTTTTTAGGACAGGTATCGTTGTTCCTCCGGATGTTGTGCTATGGGAAGGTTGAGATTTTGAGCTGGGTTACGACGGTTGGGCGTGCCTTTGGGATGTCGGTACTTAAGACACATGGTGTCAGGTGGCACGAGGTGCCAGGCTGTAGATCATAGTTTCCGGTGTTGGCTGAAGCAGGTGACACTTCCTGGTGGCTGCTGAGCACCAGTGAAGTCCTTGTTTACTTTTGGGAATTGCACTATTTACTGTTTTTCTTATATAATCATGTCTTCCTAAACACTTATATTAGGTACGCACCTTTGGGTGGTATCCTACTGAGACTTGTCTCACACCCTACACGGGACCTTCAGGATGCGTGTAGACTTTATGAAATTGCGTGCAGGTAGAGGGTCAGCCTTAGGAGCTGGACTTTAGTGTTGTTGACTTGGATATTGGCATGGAACTTGAGGTCGTGTCATGCTGGAGTTACTTGTTTAGTATTCTTTTTCTTGAATCAGCATGTTTACTTTATAATGTAACTACTACTGGTTAGCCATTAGCGCCATTATATATGTATTTATTTGTATGACCTACTTTGGATTCATGCTTGGTTGTTATAGTAGTTATTGCAGTTGATTGCTTGCATGTTGTTCTGTTTACATTCCGCTACAGTTGTTTTCTATATTGTTTCCACTGTTTATTGATATTGGATATACTTCCGCTCTGCGGGTCTGGTTTGAGTCTGCTGAGTCTTTATTTCCGCTGCATCTTTACTGTTATACTCGGACCAGTACCCTTACTTTGATCCTCCGAGATGGTATAGCCTCCCCACTATACCTATTCAGACCCTCGCTGCTAGTCGGAAACCTTTGGCATTCAGGGGGGTGCGCCTAAGGAAGTGACACCCGACCCGTTTGGCACTGTTCGGGTGGCTGGCCAAGTCTGGGTCGTTACAAAGTGGTATCAAAGGAGGTATTCTTGACAAGGATTTAGTAGCATTTCTTTGCTGGCTACTAATGAGTTTGAGACTTCTCTTTTTATTTTCTACTGGTTTTACTGTTTGGGATAGGTAGACTGGAGATAGGTTGTTGTTGGAACTTGATTTTTGAACTTGTGCTTGGGTGCCTGCAGCCCCATGTACGAGGGATGGATTGAGTTGCTGGGGGTGGAAATTGTTGTTGATTTTTTCTCAAATTACATTTGATATGATTTCCACCACGGTGGATCACTTGTTGTGCGATGTTATTGATTATGATATGTAAACCTTGGCCGGTATGGCAAGGGTTGTTTTCTTGTCTTTTGATAGGCACATTTTAGGGTATTTCAATTTTATAACTGTAGGTATGCTTTGTGAAGTGATAATACCATGTGAATAAAATAAATTTCCATGCTATGTATGCTCAGAAATGTGAATATGAGAAATTCATGATAGGATTGCTTGTTTATTTCAATGCGTATTCCATGCTTTGTATTTTGTAGAATTGCATGTTGCAGGATATTTGGGTCTGGCTCTTATGAGAGGAGACAGGTACTATGGTTGAGGAAGTGTGACTATCAGGATTGGGTGACACGGTCGTCGGGATTGAGGCAACGTTGGTTGTCAGGACGGGCATGGCCCGAGGTACTAATGATACTTGGCTCTGTTGAGGGCGGGTAAGGAGGCCATGAGGTCGGGATACCGTGGGGCATGGGTTGCAGTGAGGGGGAGTAAGGGTAGTTGTTATGCACTGCCTTTTTCTGCTTCCCTTATCTGCATAGAATATATTGTTATATAGATGTACGTGGGATGTATGACCATTTATGGTATTCAGTGAGTTACTTCCTCACGACACGATGAAGCGACAGGCAGGAGATGATTTGGTACCACAGGATCAGGTACAGAATCCGGTGCAGGCAGAGCATGAGCCGCAGGTACAGGCTCAGGGACAGGATCGGGTTTAGGATCCAGTGCAGGCAGGGCAGCAGCCGGGTTTGGCAACGTTCGGACTGTGGCTTGACGAGCAGCTCCGAGCTATCCTGGTACGTGTCTTGCAGGGGATTGACAGAGGCGCGCAGGGTGCAGAGCCTTCTGTGGCTTATCTGACGTGGGAATTCCAGTCGCAACACCCGCCGCTTTTTCAGGGTGAGGGTGGTCCACAGACAGTAGAGAACTGGATAGAGAGTATGCAAATGATCTTCGAGCAGCTTGAGATGCCTCCAGGGTGGAGGGTTAAACTGGCGACGTACATGCTGAGAGGACCGGCGAAACATTGGTGGGATGTGCAGGTGCAGGCTCGTAAGCACGAGGGACTAGCGTGGAAGGACTTCGAGGACAGGTTCTTCGAGCACTTTTATCCGGAGACGCTGAGGGCAGAGAGAGCTCGAGAGTTATTTAGTCTTCAGCAGGGAGATATGTTCGTCATGGACTACGCAACTACTTTCACAGAGTTGTCTCGCTTTGCACCTGGTATGGTGACCGATGGCGTAGCTAGAGCGAGGCGCTTTGAGGATGGCTTGCGACACGCCATTCGGGTTCAGGTAAACATCTTCAGGATGAGTTCCTTCTCCGAGGTGGTGAACCAGGCGCTCATAGCCAAGGGCAATGAGAGAGAAAAATCTTGCATTGGCAGGGTGACGGTTCGGATAGTAGGAAGCGGGGGAGAGATGAGTTCCAGCAGGACGGGCAGGCCAAGGACTCAGCTAGACCACCTCGTGGCAGTTCAGCGGTGGTTTTCTTTCAGTGTGAACAGTCGAGACATGTTCGGGCTCAGTGTGATAGGCCCCCGAAGGAGTTTTGGTCATGTGGACAGGTCGGGCATCTGGAGAGGTTTTGCAGGCAACTTTCCCAGACAGCCGGCAGGCAGGGACTAGGGAAAATTGTGGCGTCAGGAGCTGGTTCAGGTTCGTTACCAGGAGAGAGTAGCCGAGGTTCAGCTGCACGTGGAGGAAATGATTGGGATAGTGGGATCCAGCTATGGGGTCATTGGCTGGTGACTGGGGTAGCACCGCAGGGAGGTCAGGCATCAGGCAGTCAGGCTTTAGGCTAGGTGCACGCTGTGGAGCTGCTAGGGATTGAGCAGGCTGGAGAGCCGATGACGGTGGCAGGTACACCGCGGGTGTGGCCATGAGTTTCTTTACTTTATTTTGTCATGGCCTGTCGAGGCATGTCTGGTTGAGTGCATAGGCTACACAGGATACTTGTGGACTGACTAGATGCTAGTTAGTGGGATTGGCATCATATCATATGTGTTTTATGTTTTATTTATATGTATGATCTGTGTGGCATCGGGGCATCATGGATGCAGGTTACTTGAGGTGTCGTGGGCATCGGGGCATCGTGGATGTGGGTTACTTGAGGTGCAGTGAGAATCGGGGCATCGTGGGTGCGAGTTACTTGAGGTGTTGTGGGCATCGGGGCATCGTGGATGCAGGTTACTTGAGGTGCTAGGTACCCGGACCTCGTGGAGGCGGACACTGATGCGGTGAGGGTTACGTTGGATGTCGGAAGTGACATGTGAGCACTGAGGAGGTGCAGGGGTGATGATACGTCATGGGAGGACCATGGGTCTAGGAATTAGGTCATTGGGCCTTGTTCGTTTATTTGTTTTCTTTAAACTTTGTTCGGTTTGAGACCGATTAGGCAATTCCTATGGTGGGGATCCCTTTTAGGAATTCATCTAGAACCTTGAGATCGGGGTAGTCTGGGATGTTTAACTGGGATGGGCATGTTCGGTGCCATCTCCTAGTTTCGTTTGGTATCTCGGGGATGAGCTACGTTAAGGTGGGGAGTTTGTAAGAACCCGGGTTTTTAGAAACGGGTCAAATTCCGACCCTGTTTAAACTTTTGACTGGTTTTTGAGAAGTCTGGAAAATCTGGGCAGTTTCTGGAAATTTCCAGACTACATGCCGTGTACTTTAAGTACACACCGTGTATGAGTTACCCGAGTGACCGGCCGTGTTCTGGCCGAGTACATGCCGTGTGAAGCCCGTTTAGAACTTTCCTACTACACGGCGTGTATTTATAGAAACTCCGTGTAACCCTTACCCATGCATGGAGAAGTACATTCCGTGTAGTTACAGGTATAAATTTCAATATACATGGCATGTGTCCTTCCTTGACATGCCATGTACCCTTGTTCCGTGTAGCGGCCGAGACCTTGGCCGTGTGCTGACCATGTACACGGTCCAGACCATGTGCCGGACTCTGCTTAAGTCAGAGTACGAAAACATGTATACACGGCGTGTACTTGGGAAATACACGTTGTGTACTTTTTTTATTTGATCGACCGAGGCGTCGTCGCGTCTCATTCCCAGTTTTCTATTCTCCCCCCCCCCTTTGGATGAATAGTCCATCCAAAAGACCTCCACGAACACAAATCCTTCCAGAATCTATGTACGACCTCTGTTCTTCAATCTGTCGATGGCAGCAGAACTGCATCAGAATGGCTAACCCCGCGCACCCTTCTTCGTCCTTGATTCCTCACCTGTTTCTCCGCAGATTCCATCCGAATGGAATTTCCAGATTTGACGAAAACGCAGATCTACTGCGACTCAGTCCGATTCATAGGCTGAAATCAAAGGAGTGTCATCGTACTAGTAAGAGGAAGGTGGTTCATACCTTCTTTCGTGTTTTCGTAGACTTTTGGGGGTTGCGACCTTCGGGCGCGATGTCGAGTATTGAGAGAAACCCTGTTCATTTTGTTTTTATTTCATTATCTGCATTATGGGATGCCTTTGGGTATTCCCTGACCCTGTTGTGTTTGAGAAATACCGGGTTAGAGGTCGTTGCTCGTTTGGGGCAATTTAGTCGGGGGTGCCAAAATGCGTGTGAATTGGACCGTTGTTTAAACTGTTGTGTTTATACTGCTTATTGAATGTCTCTAGTTAAACTATTTAGTTTAATTGTTAAATTGTGAATGAGTTAGGTACTAGTATGGGGTAGCACAAGTAGTGCAAATTGACTGTTTAGTAATTGCCTGTTTAAAGTGATGCTTCCAAGTATGAATATGCAATGTGTGATATTGTCGGTGTTGAACTGCTTGTTGTGTTGGTCGTGGCCCGGGTATGTTGTTGAGTGATAGAGATCACAGGTTGGGGATTTTAGCTCGGGATACTTTGGGTGGTTGCTACCATGGGATTGGGCATCATGGACGTCAGTTGAGATAGTTGGACTGTCAGGGTGGGCTTGGCCTAGGTTACTGGATGGCAAGACCATCAGACTAGAGCGACAGGTTCGCAGGGACACGAGGTGTCGGAGATGTTGTGGCTTGGGAACTTTTTGAGGTGATTACCACTCACCGGGTACTTTTGAGTAGTGTGCACACAAATAGACTCCGAGATGAGGTGGTACGGCCACTCGCTAGGTAGAGGCCCCCAGTAGATGCGGTTAGGTATATTTGGTTTGGGGGTTCTTGCCATAGGAAGCCACGTCGAAGGTGAAGAGCCTTCGGGAGATAGCCTTGAGGCGGTCAGGTTGGGGGCAGAGGCTCGCCGTGATTTGAGGGAAGACATCGTTGTCCCTCCGGTTATCTTTTGAGGACAGGTATCGTTGTTCCTCCAGATGTTGTGTTATGGGTAGGTTGACCTTTCAAGCTGGGTTACGACAGTTGGGCGTGCCTTCGGGAAATCGGTACTTGAGACACATGGTGTCAGGTGGCATGAGGTGTCGGGCTGCAGATCAGACTTTCCGGCATTGTCCAAAGCAGGTGACACTTCCTGGTGGCTGATGAGCACCAGTGAAGTCCTTGTTTACTTTTGGGAATTTCATTGTTTACTGTTTTTCTTATATAAGCATGTCTGCCTAAACACTTATATTAGGTACGCACCTCTGGGTGGTATCCTACTGAGACTTGTCTTTCCCCGTACACGGGCCCTTCCGGACGCGTGTAGACTTTATGAAATTGCCTGAAGGTAGAGGGTTAGCCTCAGGAGCTGTACTTTAGTGCTGTTGACTTTGAGACTGGCATGGCCCTTGAGGTCGTATCGTGCTAGAGTTACTTTTTTAGTATTCTTTTTCTTGCATCATCATGTTTACTTTATATTGTAGCTACTACTGGTTAGCCATTGGCGCCAGTATATATGTATTGATTTGTATGACCTGTTTTGGATGCATGCTTGGTTGTTATAGTAGTTATTGCAGTTGATTGCTGGAATGTTGTTCTGTTTACTTTCTGTTGCAGTTGTTTTCTAAATTGTTTCCGTTGTTTATTGATATTGGATATACTTCCGCTCTGCGGGTCTAGTTCGAGTCTGCTGAGTCTTTATTTCCGCTGCATCTTTATTGTTATACTCGGACCAGTACCCTTACTATGATTCTATGAGAGGGTATAGCCTCCCCACTATACCTATTAAGACCCTCACTGCTAGTCGGCAGCCTTTGGCGTTCAGGGGGGGTGCGCCTAAGGTAGTGACACCTGACCCGTTTGTCACTGTTCGGGTGGCTGGCCGGGTCTGGGTCGTTAAAAACTTGTTATCATCAAATTACCTTAATTTCTAAACTTTATCCATTTTATAAACATAATAGAAAAAAAATTCCCCATTAGTATTATAAAAAATATCATATTAAAGAAAATATTGAAATAAAAGACCAAATTATTTTCTAAAAAATGGAAAATTATGCTATTGGAAGTCATCTTAAGATACAAACAAGTGATATTAATATGAAATAGACAGTTCCAAAAGTTTTATTGAAAATAATTCTTCAAATTCAGTAAATATTCTCAAAAAATAAAAAAAATATACAATATTGTTAGTAATAAAAAATCATCATTTATGAATTAGTTAATCAAAATAGTACAGCTAAATATGAAAAAGAAGAAACTAAGAACATAGGTGTCCAAACATAATAAAATCATACATATGAGTATAATATCTAAAAAATATATTTATAAAGATTTTTTTAAAAACATATATACAAGTAAATAATAATATTTATAGAGAGGGTCTTCCTGAAATAATATATATCACATTACTTAAAAAATTCCGTTGAGATTATAATTTTTGTTACATTAAATAAGTCTCTTAACTTATCTAAGGTGTGGTTCCAAGATATGTTCAAAAAATATTTTATAATTCCCAATGAAATTTTTTTCTAGAATATATGAATTTCCTTCATAAAAATTTAGAATTCTTATATAGATAAATAATGACCTTCCCCTTTCTTAAGGAGTTATTCAATGTTAAGAGAATACAAAAATAAGAATAGGAAGGTGATTACTTACCACTGATCAAACCCATATTCTTTTTAATGTATTTAATTCTATTAGAATTTAAAGGTTTATTAAAAATATCATTTGGTTGATTTTTATCTAAGATTAAGTCAATAATAAAATATTCTTTTGTGTGTGGTCCCAAAGTGGTGTCTTATATCTATTTTTTATCTTATAAATGGGGTGTTGGGGTATTTAACAATGAAATTGAAATTTTTTATCTAAGATAATTTATGTTTGAGTAAAACTCAACCCAAAAATTAGTAATTTTTGATTCATCCATTTTAATGGAGTCCAAAAAAACTCATAGATTGAACATATTCATATTCAATTGAAGAAAGTGAAACTAAATTTTTCTTCTTACTGAACCATGAGACTAAAGGTTAGTCAAGAAAGTTAAAAGTTACGAAATTACACATCCAATTCATTCTAAACACTTAAAAATACATATTTAAATAACTATTAATATTAAACACAAATCTAAAATAATAAAATAATCTATGTTCTGAAGTTCATTTGAGATAATGAAATATCCATTTAACTTCCTTGATAGGACATTATTTTTTATTGGATTATAATCCTACACACAAGGACACATAGAACAAAATATTTTATAGACTAACCATAATGTAAATTAAACTTCCAATAATCCCTTTGAACAATGAATGATAAATTAGATTCCTAGATTAATCAAGGACTAGTATACATGAGGTAACTACCATAGTTATAATACTATAATAATTGTAAAAACCATGACATTTAAGTAAATATTGAATGTTCTTATACAGATTTAAGATAGTTAATTCTAGTCTCTAGGTTGTTTGGAATCCAATAAGGTAATTAAGTTCATCCGTCATACTCATCTCAAATTCACATTGCATGAATTATGAAAAAATTTAAATAATGTTTTTTTGTTTAAATAAAAAATAATTTCATCGACATAGAGTTATACAACAAGGTTGTCATTAAAAACTTTCATGATAAAAAAGGGTAGGATCAATTGTTCCTTTAAAATATAAGAATTAAAAATATATACAATCTATCATACCAAACTCCCAATTATTTTTTAATTCTATAATGTTCTTTGGTAAACCTAAAAATATGTTTAGAAAAATTAATATCTTCAAAACTATGAAGTTATTTAATATAAAAATCCTCATAAACATAATCGCTAAGGAAGTAACACCTTAAATCTATTTTTAAGAGAGTAAATTTCAGATGAGTTATGAATCATAATTGAATTATGATATATTTGAGTCAAGAAATTATGACAAAGTTTCTTCATATTTTATTCCATCTTCCTTACTATAACCCTTAGAAACTAATCTCCCTTTATTAGAGATAATTATTTATTATAATCACAATTATTTTAGAAGACCCATTTGAATTATATAAGTTGAAAATAATTCATTCATTCAACCAAAGTCTAACCCTTATTCAGTTAGAATTGATTAAAATATTATTGTATAAAAAGTATCCAAATATTATCACCCAATGTATAATCTTCTATATCAAGATCAAATTGAGAAAAAATGAAATATTTACACATTCATTTATTAAAGACATTTTTTGGTTCTAGCTGGATGAAATACATCTCCAATGAATTTATAATAGGAATGTTACCATAAGTTTATCATGTTTTTAGGTAAAAGTTTATTACATTCCTCATATACAAGATGATTAACTTCTAATAGGATTTCTTCTGCTAAGAAAAATTTCAATAGATGTCGTTCATCATCTAAAATTAAAACAGTGTGTTTCAAAATCATACTTTTTATTATATTCAAAAACTAGTTGTTTTAACTCCACATAAGGATCAACCTCATCTGGTTTAACAAAAATAATTTCTTTAATGGTATGTTTTCATATATTAAATATATATTAAGCATTAATTTTAGTGAATTAACCAATAAAAATATATTCATCGTCATTCAAATCAATTTTTTGAAGATTATATTTTGTATTCAAGATGAATACTTTGCATCAAATAACTATTAAGAAAATTTTTTTGGCTTCCATCGATTACACAGTGTGTAAGGAAGTAAAACTAAATTTCTATTTTAATTGGAAGTATTAAGGGATTGAACCCAAAAATACTTAGTAATAAAATATTCATACAAAAAAAGTAAATGAAATTTTTTGAAGTATTTTATACCTCCATTTCACTATACCATTATTTTTTGGAGTTTCTAGTGCTGAAATTTTTTAGTAATTCTTTTTTTTATAAAAAATCATTCAAATTTGGTTTTACAAAATCCCCACTACAATCACTTTGAATAGTGAAAACTAGAAGGATTATCAAATTTTGAACAAAATCATACAAATTTTCAAAAATGATAGTGATTCTAACTTGAGATTAAAAAAATAAAACAAAGTATACCTGATATAAACATAAAATTTGACATATACAAATTTTATTTCTTCAATACATTTAGAATATATAGACTTAAAATATCCCCATAAAATAACACTAATATTTATAAATATGATATTTTTTCAATAGTTTTAAATTTCAACTTACGTTTCTTACTATTTTATAATGGGTCATAGACTTTAGAATAATTGAACTTATGTTACAGAAGTTATTTCACAAGTCCTTTCCTATAATTTTTATCTAATTTTTAAATATTTTAGTGTCTTAAATTTCTATAAAAATCCAAGATTTATCCAAGAATACACAAGGATAATGTGATATTCATAAAGAAAGACTTTTAGGATGACAATATAAACATTATCATTCTTACCAATAGATAAAATGTAAAAATTTTATAAACTTTTTAGGGTTCATTTTTTATTCCAAAATTTCACATATTATCCTGCATAATATAATTTAATTATGATTATAGAGTTTTTATTAATCCCTAAAACATTAAAATTTGAAATTAAATACTTACTAAGAAATGATACACAACCAAAACTGATAATTTTTACTTGAACATTGCCTCTAGAAAACATATCCACCCTTCACAATCTATAAATTAAAAAATTTTGGAATATTTAGGATCATGTGAAGAGAATAACTAAAATCCATATACCAATTATTTTGGATAATATTACTCATAATTTCTTCTTGATATCAGTGAAACTAAAATTTTGGTAACCAAATTTTTTTAGTTTGGTTAATGTTAGAAAAAATCACTTTTAGAACCCACATCTATATAACCCTATAATGTTGAATAGATTATAGTTAATTATAAATGAAACACCTATATGTTTTAAATTATTAAAACTAATTCAAGGAATAAAATATTCACCATTGAACTTCTCTATTATATTTAGTACAGAAAGGTGTATTTTTTCGAATAAAATAGTTTGAGTAAAAAATATGAATTTTTTGAAGTCAAAACAATTTGAAAATATGTTTTACATGGTCTAAACAACCTTAAAATATTATGAAATGTTTCTCTAACAAGAGTAAAATTAGATATAATATTTTTAAGGCTTCCATCATTAGATTTTATTTTCACAACTATGTTTTTTATCATCGTTAGATGAAATAGAATTTGAATTATCAACAAATGAAGAAATAATTTCAGAAATTATATCATAAGACTTCAAAAAATATACATTACATGATCATAGTATTTATTAAACCTTTTATTCCTTTTCTTTGGGATAGTTATAAATTTATCCAGATCTTCAAGTTATGGAGTGTCATACTCATCATCATTCGAAGAAAAAGGGAAAACAGAATCTAAAGATAAAGTCTTAAGGAAATATGGGGATACTATTATCATAAATCACAACTCATTCCTAAAATAATTTTTATAGAAATTTTTCATTGTCTATATTTCATCATAATCTGATCCACTTTGGTCTTTATAAGATTTATCCTCACTTTCACACTAAGAATCATTAGTCGCTCTAAAATCCTTATTATATTTATTTTTTGAATTCTCTTTGATTATATTTCAACCTTCTTTAACTTCATATGGTCCAGTTTAATATGTATAATATTGTTACACTCATAACAGATAAATTTTGTAGAATATATCTTCTCATACTTCACTCTCCTATCTGTTCCATGGTATTTTCAAAATTTCTTATTTCTCAAAAATCTGTTCATCCACCTCAAAAAATGATTAATGTAAACCTCATTAGGTTTTGTGGAACGACTATCAGAACCCCATTTAGAAATCTTACTTTAAGTGCTGGGTAATTAATTTTTAGATCTATGGTTTAAAACTCTAGAATTAAAATCTACTCTATTATATATTTTTTTATTTTTCCATATCTTTTCATCAAATTTTTTTATTTCATTGAAGATCCAATTATATCATATAAACCGAGATTCATGAGTTTCTTTGTATCATCAATTGTTGTCCTCTTTGACTCTCATTATTTTAATATAATTTCACTGATTCCCTTAACTAGTTTTTCATTGTAAAATTATTACTCAGCAAGTGAATATAGGTTATATATGATGGTCATCAATATATGTTTATTTTAAGCTACCGAGTCTCTTAAAATAAAGTAAAAAATGAGGATAATCCTCTATTAACATAGATTTTATCATATATATGAATATAATTATCCTAAAATGTGTGAATTAAAATTTTATCCTATACCATTTTCTATTTAACATGAATTAATATAACTATAAATATTCCTCATCACAGAACAACACATAGTTGTTTAAACTTTATAATTATCTTTATATTCCAACACTTCCTCTATATTATACTGAAAAATTTCTTTCTTTTAAATCTTTTATTTTTTTGTCATCATTTGATAGCTTCCTCTCTAGAGACAATAACAAATTTATTTATCTAATCAATAAAATACTCATTATCATCTCCATAAAAAATGTGTATGAATCCAAATCAAGTAATCTAGTGTTTCAATTGGTATTCCTACCATATCAAAAAATTAAAAACATATTTCCTCTAAATACATGTTACATTTTGGAAGATCGATATCAAATTTATCAAAACTTAAAATAAATAAAACAAGATCATATATCACGTTTTTCATGTTGATACTTTCTCAAAACCAAGTTTTTTCCCAAAGAATACAAGTATGGAATCCTTAAGAGGGGGAAAATTTATTTCATAAATCCAACTTATAATTTTATCTCACTCTAAATTGTATCTTGTCTGAAATTTTTTAAATATATGAAAATAATAGTACAAAAAAAGATAATAATGTGGGAGAAATAAAACTATAATAATTTAAAACAATTGAATAATATATGATCGACAATCATAAACAAATAAAAGTGTATGTAGAAACAAAACATAGATTATTGGAAAAAATCCAAATACTCCTCCAAAAAATATTTTTCAAATTATATCAATTCATAATAACGCTTCAATTTTATCCAAAAGAGGATGAAGTTTCAATAACTAGAGCTAATTTATACAAGATTCATAGCAGGATCTTCATTAATAAACCCATAAAAAATAAAAAAAAATTCACTATGAACTTTTTTGACAAACCCATCAATAGAAATAAAATCTATCACTAAGCTCTTATATGATCAGTATGATTTATAAAATTTCTAGAACTGAACTTTTTTAAACATAAAAATTTGGAAGAATTCATGTTCTTATCCCCATAACCTCTTTTATTGTGAACATCAAAATTAGTCTAGGTTCTTATCCCTGGAATCTATTCATTCAAAAATATCAAAGGTAATGATTATAAAATGAAATAAATATATATTTTATAATGAATCCTTATTAAATATAAACTCTAAGTTAATCACATAAAAAATACATGTGAAATCACTCAAAATAAATAAGTTGTTTCATACCTTTATGAATAAATACCTTGTAATTAACATTTATTCCCACAATCCTTGAGATAATTTATAGATGATGTTGTAACAAAAATTAAATGGTAATTTTTGATATTTAGGTTTCAGTTATAATATCATCAAAATCATGTCAACTTTTTCCATTAGTTATAATTCAAAGTGACTTCAGAAATCTCTAAAACATAATTGTTAAATTCAGTTCACAAGAACTTATGTCAATTGAAATATAAAAACTATATCTAATTATGAATTTGAGAACACTAAAATTATCATGAATTTAATTTAATGTGTATTTTGATTTTAGAAACAAGTATATGATAGAGGATATTTGAAACAATAAAATTTTCACTATAATTCTTGTTTGGATTGGAATAACTTCACTGTAACAATTAATATTTTCACCATGAAAGGGGGAAACCCAACATTTATTTTGAAATAGTGGTTCAGACCTCTATCTATATCTATTGGATATACCATTACTCCCATTTACCTATCTGTTAGGGTTGGAGTCCTAAGTACCAACTGTTTTGTACTTTGATTATATAAATGTTCACTTATTATATATTGTTCATTGTTCTGCATGACTATAATATAATAATGTCCTGGAATATTTGTTGAATTAATAAGGTCATGGAAGATCCCCTCTATGATGAGAACCTTGAAATGCTATAATAATATTCTTAAATAAAGTTCTATGGTTGGATGGCATACTATGATAGGAAACATAGTATACAGACCGTCATGTGTGAGTACTCGTAAGAACATGAGACTCTCTCTCATGGAGTTCACACTTGGTAATCTCCAAGATGGGAGATTATGAGAATAGACCTGCCTGTAGAAATTCCGCCTGTCTTGGTGTCATCGGACATTTCCATCTACGAGCATGTGTAATGGTCCTTAGACTGGAAGACTATCATTAACTCATGCCATGACTCGTGCACTTAGATTTACTGATGAAAACCATCACGCAGATAGTTGGCGGGAAGTAGGGTACGTTAGGTGCATCATGAGTGACATGTTGTGAATGGATAAGTCAAGGAAGGATTTTTCCCTTCCATTTATGGATGTTGATATCTCGGCCCTTTGATTGAAATAGAACTGTCGCATTAAATTCCATGGCCATAGTGTGAAATGAAGAGTTTATTTCAGGAATTCAAAGAACGACGGATCAAGCATATAGGTTTATGATACTAACATGAAACCTTCTTGATGAGATATCGAGACAAAGGGATTAAATTACACAGAAAGTTTTCGTATGAGTTGATATGTCAATGCGGCGTCAACTTCTTTCTCTTGGGTGCCTTGACCCGTTGCTAGACAGTAATCTTGGACTTTAGGCAAGCCCGCCTAATGCCAATGAGAAAAAGGCCCAGAGGGTCACACACTAAGTGTATTCAAGTATCTCAAGTAGAATAAAGATTATTCTCGTACGTGGTTTAATAATTATTCAAGGAAGCCTAAATCGTTTTAATGATGGAAGAAGAAGGAAATGAAAAACAAGATATACACGTCATGTATTAAATATTACACGCCGTGTAGTTTTTCATAGAAAACAAGTACACGCCGTGTATTAATAATTACACGCCATGTAGTTTTCATTATGGAAAATAAATGAATAAATGAAAACAAGATATACACATCGTCTACATTGACTGTACACGCCGTGTAGTTTTAAATTAAAAACAAGTACACGCCATATATTTATTAATACACGCCGTGTAGTTTTTCCAGTCGGGATTTTGAGGATATAATATTGTTCTAAATGATATTTATTATAATCAGCATGGGTTCATGTCAAGGAATTAATTATTTGACATGGGGGTTTTAAATAAGATTCAATGAAATAAATAAAATACGTAACACATTTATTTATTTTCATAACTCTACAACCTCAAAACTGATTATAAATATCCTCACAACCCCAACTCTTTTTTGACACACAAGAGAATTGTTGTGAACAACAACTCTAGAGAATTCTTTCAAGGTCGAAAGAACCTCTTCCTCCAAGAACACTCTCAAGCCCGAGAGAGATCCTCTTCCATCAGATCAAGACGATCTAAGGAAGACAACGCAAGCAAAGGTTTCTCCATGCTAGCACCCGGAGACTCCTTTGGCGACGTCCTGAGATATGAGGTACACGTGTGGATCACCGCTAGAGGAAGTCTACACTTGGCTTCTGCGACGCAATGACGAATCACATCGGAACGTGATCAAGAACATCAAAGAAGAAAGAACACCCAAAAGGTATTTCTTTTCAATCGATTAAATTATTTATAATCAACCTGTAACGATCCTACTTTGTGGTTCCGGGACATTCCTTTTCTTTGTCCATTTCTATGATTTGATCCTTGGAGACTGGCATTTATCATCGTATTGATCCTAGAATGATCATTGTTAATGAAAAAAATCCATGTGGACACATCCACCAATGCACTTCTGCTACGCCCGGAACCTTCAATGGTATTCGAGGGCGGATGCAACATTGATTATAGTTATTTAAATTTCATTGATTATTTACGCATTTATATTTGATTCAATTCGAAATAAATCATTATCTAATCTGAATAAATGAGATATGTTCTTCCTTCTTCATTTCTCAATTCACATCACATAAACGACCTTTTAATTTTAATTTTGATTAAAATAAAAACGAGGAACTCATCCGGAGGAGCTGCTCTTTCTGTCTGTACAACACGGGAATACACGGCGTGTAATTAAAACTACACACCGTGTACTTAGGTTCAACGAACCGGCACTGGTCTGCCAAACCACGCCATGTGAATTGAGTATGCCTATGTAATTATTACCCCGTATTGACCAGAGATGAACGACGTGTGGAAAATAGGAATACATGGCGTGTATGTTGGAGAAACATGTCGTGTAGTTCGATCTGGCCCAAGTGAAACCTTGTACAAAAGAGATGTTGCATACTACGTACATGAGATCACCATGCCGGTTACCATGTAACAAGTAAGTACACGCTGTGTATGATTTATCTATGCACTGTGTACTCCAAAATTTCCAAAGTAGAGAAAACACGCCAAAGCCCCCAGCGTGTACTTTGGAAAAAGAGTGAAAGGGAATACACGCCGTGTAAATATAAACTACATGCCGTGTACTTTCCAGAAATTTCACCAGGTTTCCTTTAACACCTCAAGTTTCCACGGTACGCTTCTCTTTGAATAATACAGTAGCGTGTGTTGTACGCAACTTCGAGTTCTAACACACACAACAACCAATCAAACTACCCGTTATGAATAGTAATACCCAATTTTTAAAATTTTATACATTTTATCATTCAAAATGGACTTAATTTTTGGATTTGAATATCAAAATTAGATTAGGGTAAATTTTTGGTCTTTTTATGAAAACATTCAATTTTTAATGAATAGTGAAAATCGCTAAATTTTAATTAAAAACATCTTTTTGAATCGAAATAATTAATATTAATATATTATTAAATTGAGTGGTTTTAAAATATATTTAGAATATATTTTTACCATTTAACACAGTTTTGGTCATTGGACCTAATTTCACAATCAAACCGGACATAAACAAGTGACAATCTTTTGATAGTTATTATTTCTTAAAAACGTGCTTTTTTTACATCGGGAATTAATTTTAAATTAATTTCTGCTACTTATGATTTTTGAATTTAGAAAAATGGATTCCATATTTGTAATCAGGACGTCAAAATTATGTAAATATGTAACTTTTATTTTTAGACATTTTGAATAATTACTTCGGTAAATATTTTATTTACCATGGTTAAAGAGTAAATCTGGTAAATAAGGGTAAAATAATAATATTATTATAATAATAATAAATTACCCTAAAACGTGTCCTAACCCTATTGGTTGATACATTTCAGACCATGGGCATCTTTGGGTCGATTTTGGGACCCCATGGATCCACTTGTAAGTGATAATGACACTTTATATTAATTAAGTTAAAGTAAATACAAAAATGACATAAGCATATATCTTTTAGAAAAACAATTTTTACATATAATTATATATGTTATATTTTAAACTATAAATATTCATTAGAAATATAAAAATATTTCCTACATAATGGTATTTTATTTATAATTTTTAGACATTGAATAATTAAATTTATTTATGACACAATAATGATGCAGTATTTTCTTTATTAATAAAAGAATCAAATAATTTGTATTATAAAAGTTAAAATAAATATAATTTTAATGTTTTGATGACATCCAAGAATATTATGGGTTAATATTACATATTAGTATTTCTTAAATTAATTTTATTATAATTAATAAAGTTGTTAATACTTTAACAAAAATCAATTATTAAATAGTGTCAAAATTGACATAAATGAGTTTTTAAAACAAATATTATATTATTAATTGATATTCTATTCCTAAAAATCTAAGGCTCATCCAAAAGATTTATATAATGATATGGGTATCATTAATGGACCACTTGGTGGTCTCTTGAATGTATATACTAAGTTTATTAACTATATAATATAAAAATACAAAGTGACATGGTAAAAGTCAAACTAATTAACTAAGAGTTAAAACTAAAAGATAAGATTAATATAATGACACAAACATATCTAAAATCTATTGGATGAAATGATTTAGACCCAGACCCACCTTATACTTTGAATAATCCACTTTGGATTCATTATAAACCAAATATGAATTTATGATAAAAAAAATACTTTAAGTTTTTCCTAAAGAGCCCCTCCTCCCCCTTATAAAAGGACACCACTTATAACAAATTTCTCACACCTCTCAAACCTTTTGGCTCGTCCAAACTCTACAAAATTAATCTCCCTATATCCCTCTCCTCCTCCTAGAAGCCTTACCTTAGGCAGAAGGCACTTCAAGAGTCCTTTTGGTTCAAAACAAAGGGAGTTACCCAAATTAAAGGTAATGATTTCTCTTAGCTTCTTTTCTTTTATTTTACTTCTCGAACCCATAAACTCTTCTTATTATTTTCTTTTGTAACAAAACCAGTATCCTAAATATACTAGGATATTTTTATGAGAATTATTTGAACTACACTTACACACACCTCTATCTAATGGGTGAATAACATAATGTTTCTGTGGATGGAAACCAAACGCCTCACGAAACGATGATTGCTCAATTATCTCCTACCACCTCTCATGGTGACCATTATGATGGAAATATAATTAAATATGATATTAATGATACTTATTTTATACATAAGCTTATGTAATTCCATTTTATATCATACCATTATTCGTTTCATTTTGTATATATATACGATAATTTCATTTGATGAAGTGCGGACTACCGCCCCCTCAAAGTGATATGACTCGTTCATACCATACATGGAACGTATAAAAGATGGTGTCAATGAACTTAAGTAACATATATAAGATATTATATTATAATTTAATAATAATATACCTATGTATCATTTGTTTTTTATTCCTTTTAAAATGAAAAATGAAATGGAAGTAGCGTTCGTGCGTACGTACGGATTACTGTCTCCACGAACGCGATGAGATTCATTTCCCCATCATATAAATTCAAGTATAATTCTCATTTGATTATTAAAAATAATTTTTATGGACTTTATTTCATTATTTATATGTATAAGATAAAAACTACTCATAAAAACACGAATTATGAAACAAAACATATAAAATAAAACTAGTAAGTTAACACCTAAAATGACAATAATACTAAGATATTATTAACAAAGCAATGTAAAAGGATAATGAATGATATTAATGTATATGATCCTTGTATAATTAAATAAAAATTATTTCACCATTATACAAGAGGATAACCTACCCTCGACCAAGGAAAAATTACAAAGGGGTTTCTTATCTCACTTTTAATTCTGTGAGATTTCCATTATTCACCACTTATTTATTGAATGTGGTGTGTGTACTTACCATGTTTGTACTCATTGTGTAATATAATTTAATTCATGTATATTTACATCATAATTTTATGATCCTTCTTTCATGGGTGTATGTTTCGTAAGTTACCAAATAAATAAGGGAATTTGAAATTTCAATTTCCATTCATTCATATTTACGCATACTTCATTGATTATTTTAATCAAAGATTATGTGTGGAATCACTATTCATTTTCTTATATCATAATTTCCACTCCCCTTTCTGTGGATATTATTTTGATACACATAATCACTCCATTGATAAATTCTCAAGTCATTGATATGAACTTGATAAGAGTAATTTTAACTCATTCTCCATTTGTTGAGTTGAATATTCAATTCATTGGTGTTGTTTTTACAAGAATATGCATGAATTTCCTCTGATTGATTTAAATGGAATATCCATTAATATTGAGTGTATTTATATTTTTCACACATAATTATGTTGTCGATTTATCCTTTACCTAAGGATATGGTCTTTATAAGAGATTTCATCTCAATTTACATTCCATTGAGACTCCTTTGTTTTTATACACCAAATCACTTTTATATGGTGTATATAATGTACTTTGACATAGTATATCATGAATCCCTTTATTCTCATGATATTATAAAGTTTTTATTACCTCAATTATTTGTATTCAAGTGTCTCTCTTTTGGTTAGGAACTCTAACTAAAATATCATTTTAAAATGTTTTAAAGATTTATTATTCTAAATCTTTCTCATTAATCTCCATGTTTTAATAATAGTTTTAAGGATTTATTTATATGGAAATTAATGTTTTCAAGTAAAAATTCCTTTTAAAAGTTTCAAAGTTGAATGGTACACTTTTATTCAAAAAAAATCTATTTTTAAATGGCTTCTTGACAAATAGTGTGACTTTTAAATGATTTCAAGAAAAAGGGGGATATTTCTCTCTAACAGTTTTGATGATTATTTTCATCTATGTCAATATCCTTAATTATTCTAAATTGAGGTTAATCTGATACAATACAATCTTCCATATTGTATCTAATGAGTTATTTTTGACTGTGGATGTGCAATTTTTACACCATTCATGGTTTGTGGTTAAAGTATTGACATTTCCTATGCTAGTTTTAATACAAATGTTTATGTTATGTTTAAAACTGTTCATATGAGGAATGCATTGGACCTAGTAAGTGATGGGTGGAGCCTGCTATAGCTCATCGATGCATCAGTAGGTCTCCTAAGACAAACTAGTTCCTTGGCACAAGGCCTTGATAAAATCTTATTTGTAGTCTTGGCACGAGGCCTTGACTATGTGGTTACGATAGTCTGGCATTATGCATTCCATCATTATGAAGATTGTTATTGATATTTCATGTGGTTATTCAACTAGTAGATTATCCATGTAAATATGTAAATGGAATTATTTCATTTTATATTTGCTATATTATGCTAAAGTTCAAGTTTAAAAGGCTTTTGTTTTAGTTATACATTGCCTTAAATGTTTATGCTTATTTATGAAAGTTTCCGCTATATTGTTATCCTTACCGAGCAACTAAGCTCACCCCTTTCAATGTTTTATTTTTCCCAAGATGTGAAGAAGTAATTTATTAATGACTTTCAGGGATAGTATGAGGGTATATGAAGACAAGATGTTGTTGTAGTTTTTTTTACTGTATGATGTAATGTAAGACTTATGAATATATATAGTGTTTCCAAGACTACTAAACTAATCAGTCTTTAGAGACTTTATCTTTTGTGATCATGAAAATGTTATGTAATAATTCACTCACTCTAGGTAACTAGGGTCGGGGTGTTACAGTTGGTATCAGAGGAAGTTTAGTACAATCCTTGGAAACTAGATTTAGATAAACTCTGATTAGAGCACATAGCACTAAGATAGACTTTAAGGATTAGTATAGAAGAACATTCTAGAATTTTGGTACTGTATAGATTTTGTGAGTTTTCCAAGAAATACATCCTTGTCTGGATATGAGCAGGTAGAGGTGGATCTGGCACAGGTGTACCTCGGGGTAAATCCCAAAAACACCGCTTTAAGCTAGAATCTCACGGGAACTGGTGCACGGCAACAGGCCTTACTCCACTCTTGGTTACGACACTCCCAGGGGATATAATTAGGATAATTTACATATTCTTTACAACCCAATTTGAAGTATTTTAATATAAGATGAGAATAAATGAGCTTGGTTAATCCTAAGGTGTTTCAAATTGAGAATATGGTGTCATGATATTATCTAAATAATTTTATGACTACTGTTACTCACATAATGCTTTCTGATTTAAGTCAATGGCTGGAGTCCAAGGAAGTCAGAGTAACTTTGAGAATGATGTACAAGGTGGGAACTGTAACGCCCCGACCCCAGCTACACAGAGTCGGTGCATTACTTCGTAACATTGGTATGATCACAAAAGATCAAGTATCGAAAGACCGATTAGCTTAGTAGCCTTGGAAACACTAGATACATTCATAAGTCTTAAATTACATCATAAAGTGAAAAACTAATAAAACATTATTCATAGTCCACACTCATATCATCTTCTGACTATCCCTGCAGGTCATTCATAAAATACTTCTTCACATCCTGGAAAATATTAAAACATTGAAAGGGGTGAGCTCAGATGCTCAGTAAGGATAACAATATTGCGGAAGCTTTCATAAATAAACATTAACAATTAAGGCAATGTATAAATAAAACAAAATCCATTTAAACATGAACTTCTACATAATATGGCAAAAGTAAAATGAGATAATTCCATTTACTTATTCACATGGATATTCTACTGGTCGAATAATCACATGCAATATCAATAACCACTTTCATAATGAGGGAATGTATAATGCCAGACATTCTGAAACATTTTGTCAAGGCCTCGGCCAAGACGTCTAAAATGATTAAGGCCTCGGAAAAAACCATAAATCAAATTGGGAAAGGGCCTCGGCCAATTCCATGTCTAGTTGTCTCATGAGACCTACCGATGCATCGAGGAGCTATAGAGGGCTCCACCCGTCACTTATTAAGTCCAATACATTCCTCATATGAATAGGTTTAAACATATCATAAACCATAACATAATCGTATCACATAAGACATGAATAAAGGAAACATAACATTTCCAAATTTCAATCACAAGATATCAATACAACACATTGATATAATAAAAATGCTTTCAAAACCATTTTCAATACCAAAATAAAAGAAAGTTAAAACTTTGTATTTCTTTTTCATTAAAAAAATGATGGCTTGTAGAGGAAGCCGAAACTCAAATAATGGTCACGGTGGCGGAGAAGTCGTTGTCGCCGCATAAGTACGGAAAGAAAAACATTCCCTTTTGTCGTTTAGCAAAATGCTTCGTATAAAAAAGATTCCTTTTGAATAAATGTAAAAGTCAAAGGGGTTTATACACCGTATAAAATAAAGTTGTGTATAAAACGAAATATGCCTCAATGAAAGGAGATTGAGACGAAGTCCTTACAAAGATCATTTTTAAAATAAAATAGCTCTATTATGTGTATTAATTATATGTACACATAAATAAAGTACAAATATAATATAGGATATAATAATATCATGACATAATTTGAAAGTAGGAGATTAACCCAAAGAATGGAAGTTGGGTTAAGAAGTTCCCTTACCTCGTGTCTGACTTGACTCAACCATTCTTTAACCTCCTGAATAATAAACTAGAGTTAATATATACCTTATTAAGAACCATTTTCAATTTCATTATCCTTATTATATCACTTATTACAATGATATGAACATTATGTAATTATTTAAGTTAATAATGGTCGTTTTGTCGATCTTTGGTACTTGAGTCAACAATAAACTTTTTATAATTACAAGTTGTTTATGTGGTAGAATATCCATTATCTCCAGAATTATATTCATGATTTATATGTCATATATATCTTATATATCCAGTATATACATTCATTTATAATATTACGTAACATTTAGAGGTAAGAAATGAAATGCACCGTTCATGGAGACGGTAAGTCGTATGTACGCATGAACGCTACTTTCATTTCAATTTATAATTTAATGGAACGAAATCATAATGATATAAATGTATAATATAATTCCAGTATAATATAGTGTATAATATCATTTACTCTATCCTTTATACATCCCACATATGGCATTAACGATTCAAATCACCTTGAGGGGCGGTAGTCCGCACTTCCTAAAATGAAATTATCGCGTTTACCCATAATGGAAATCATAAAGTATGCCATAAATGAAAAATACAGAAGTATAAGTAAAACATAAACATATTATATATCATATATAAATATAGTGACTTCTTAATGGACACCTTTGAAGGTGTTATATGAGTGTTGAACAATCATCATTTCGTGAGGCAGAAATTCGCCATCCACAGAAACTGTATGTTCTTTAACCATTAGATGTAGGTGTGTGTAAGTGTAGCTCGAATCCTTCTTATAAAAACATCCTAGTATATTGAGGATACTGGTGTTGTTAAAAAATAAATTAATAAAAAGAGTTTAGGGGGTTGGAGAAGAAAAATAAAACAAAACAACATTAGAGAAGACATTACATCAAAATCGGGTAACTCTTTTTGATTTGAGCCAAAGGCTTCCTTGGGACAATTTCTGCCCAAAGTGAGGCTTCTAGGAGTAAGAGGGGGAAGTTGGGAGAGTATTTGGGTAGAGGTTGTCCAATCCAAATGGCTTGAAAGTTTGAATGAGGTGGTAGTGGTTGGGGCTTTTTATAAGTGGAGAGGAGGGGCACTTTTGGAAAGTAATGAAATGTTATTCTATTATACAATGATTTTTAGATTATAAAGGTCCCACACTTGTATAATTAGAGGATAAGGTGATAAGGGTTCTAAATATCCTCATCCAATAGGATTTGGACAAGTGTAAGCCTTGGATTGTACATTATCTTTTCATTTTATTAAAATTGTTAAATAATGAGGTCATCGCTGCATCATAATGATGTCATAAATAATTTAATTTATTTAATGTCTAAAAATTATAAAAAAAATACTATGATGTAGGAAATATTTTTATCTTTAAAATGACTATTTATAGTCAAAAATATTACTTGTATAACCCCATGTAAAAATTGTTTTAGTAAAACATTTCATGTTTGTGTCATTTTTTACTTTAACATTAAATAAAAGGTATTTATGTCATTTTCTAACTAAAGTGGCTCCATGGAGTCCCCAAGTTGACCCATGTATTGTCTTGGTCGGCCATGACTCATCCATTAAGGGTAGGACATGTTTCAAGCTCATCTAATATTATTAAAACATTATTTTTACCTTAAACTACACTAATTACCTCTAATCGCGATTAAGAACTTAAAAGTTACTATTCACCAAAAATTATTTTAATATCATTGAACCACATTTTACTTCTTAATGAAAACCATGTATGTCAGATTTTTGAAATTCAAAACACAGAAGTGGTAAAATTTCATTTAAACGAAAAATCAGTTTTTATAAGTACCACTTAGTGGTTTCACTATTCATCAAAAATTGAAGTTTTTCAGAACAATGCCAAAATTTCACCCTAAGATATAATTGATATTCCGAATTCAAAAAAGATGTCTATTTTACAAAATTCCAAACATATAAGTTTCATTAATTAATTTTATAATTAATTCCCGCTGTCACAATAATAGCGTGTTTTTAAGAAACAATTTATATCAAAAGATTGGCAATTGTTTATGTCCAATTTCAATGTTAAATTAATTCTAATGACCACCATTGGATAAAATGGTAAAAATATATTCTAATTATACTTTAAAACCAATAAATATTATAATTTATTACTATAAATTATTTTGATCAAAAAAGTTGTTTCTAAGTAATTTTCACTATTCATAAAAAATTGGAAGTTCTCAGAAAATTACAAAAAATTCAACTTTGGATAATTTCGATATTACGAATACAAAAATGAAGTCCATTTTGAAATATAAAATTTCTATAATTTTAAAAAGTGGTTATTACTATTCATAATGGCTACTTTGATTAGTCACGGTGTTTTAGAACTCGAAGTTGCGTACAATGCAAGCTATTGCATTATTGAATGAGAAGCGTATCGTGGAAGCTCGGGGTGTTACATTCTCCCCTCCTTCAATAAATTGCGTCCTCACAATTTGAAATTTTACTTTGAAAATAAAAGGTTGAAAAGAGAAATTACCTTTGAGGAAAACCCACATCAGAAATAAGATTAATAAAATTTAGCCTTAATAAGAGGGAAAGGGAAATGAAAAAGTCACCACCCAATTATGATCTCTATTAGGAGAACATTGGTGGAAATTAGAGACATATAATTGGAGGAAAAACGTAAATATTTGTAGGGAGTGATTGAGGTCATCAATCACAATAAACTGTCAAATTGAGGGCCTCAAAGCCTTCAATCTATGTTGATTGAAAATATCATCAGTTCAACAAGACATAAGGTATTAGGATAACACATTTTTTTGTTTTAATATCCCTTTACTAAAGTTTAAGAATTAATTTATTCATTGAATAAGAGATAGGTATATATATATTTATGCTTGACAATTAGAGTTTCAACCATCAACTCATCTTTCACTCAAAAAGATAATAGAACTCAAAAATATTATACTTATCCTAATTGTATAAGGTTCCAAATGTTAACACATACCATTTAGATTAGTAAAATTATTTTGTAACAACCAGGGACTTCCTGTAGGCTAGTGGTAGGAAATAAAGGCCTATCACACTATGATTGTGGGTTCGATTCCTGCAGCTTTGTCCGACGCGACGGGTTATGCCCCACCCTGCAGGTTGTCCTTTTCCTAAAACTATAGTATCATAATATTCCAAAAATAATCTTCATAAATTTTTTAACCTTAAAAAATACTATCCAAAGATCAACTTAATCCACTCCAACCTTTATAGTTATCCAAAATAAATCTGTCCAGACTTTCTCTAAAAGGTCTCTTAATTCCAAAATCAATTTATCAGATTCCCCAAACAAAGTAAAGTTTCTCTTATTGTCACATACTAAAAATATAATTACCTTCATCATATTAAAACCTTACTAAAATCAACAAGTACTGCAGTACAATCCTTATATATATATCACATTATTCTAATAACCAGAATATAATCCATTAGTCCAAAAGCACCAATACATTAGTTATTCTACTTCAACTGTAGTAACAACATAAGATTGTCCTTGATCCCTTGGCCTTTTCTGAGGTAAGTTTCCCTGACGCTTAGGAAATTAATTTTCATAATGACTCATTTCTCTACAACTGTAGCATTCAACTTTGATAGCCTCTTTCTTTCCCTTGCAATCACGAGCCTGGTGACCCTTTTCTCCACATTTATAACAAAATCCCATTCCTTTTAGGCAAGTACCAGGGTGATTCTTCCCACAATTATCACATAATGGAAAATCCTTCTTTCCCTTTTTCCCTTTATCTGTCTCTTGTTCCACCGTTCTCTTATTCTCTTGCTTTACTTTGTTGTCATAAGACTTAGAGAATTCCTTTTCTGTCTTGATAGCACACGAGACAATATATTCGTATGATGAGAAGGATTGTGATACTAAATCTCGACGGAGAAATGGTTTTAACCCATCAAAGAAACGATCAATCTTACTCCTTGGGTTACGTATATAATCTACAGCATACCTCGCTAACCTTTTAAAGTTGGCCTCATAACACTACTACAAAAACGGGAAATAACAGCGCTAAAATCGGGCTTTAACAGCGCTAGAAAAGTGTTGTAAATCTCAGCACTGTAAATCTCAGCACTGATAAAGGGGGGGCGGGGGGGTACTTTCACAGCGCGTTTTAAGTGCTGTTAAATGTCACCTTTAACAGCGCTAAAAAAGTGCTGTTAAATGTCGCCTTTAACAGCGCTAAAAAAAGCGCTGTTAAATGTCTCCTTTAACGGCGCTAAAAAAGCGCTGTTAAAGGAGATATTTAACAGCGCTAAAAAAGCGCTGTTATATGTTGCCTTTAACAGCGCTTTTTTAGCGCTGTTAAATATCTCCTTTAACAGCGCTTTTTTAGCGCTGTTATATGTTGCCTTTAACAGCGCTAAAAAAGTGCTGTTAAATCCCTGCCTGTTGCTAAAAAAAACCTGCACAAGTACAGCCAGCCGAGTAGACCTGCACAAAAACCAGTATATCAACCACAGACCTGCACAAAAACCAGTATATCAACCACAAGCATGTCATCAACCGATCACAACCCAACCAAACAGTGTTCTTACCATGAGTTAGATACCGTCTACCCAGAAACAAAAACTACCTCATTACATAGTATCACAAAATATTCCTACACAACTCAGAAGATAAATACTAGAACATTCCACTATGCATTGTTTCTCCTTGGATTGCCACATGGTTTTGACAAATCGTGCAGAGCTCGTGCTCCTTGAATCATTCTGCAATACATAAAAAGGATATCCCAACTCTCCCAACCATCACCCTTAGTAATTATGTATATTAATACAAAAAAGGTAACATATCATAAACTGGGGGACTGTAATGAGACATCAAGATTAACATTCTATATATAGGATCGATGTCTGGTAGGATTGGTTGCGTTGATACATGAATCTACCTGGACCTCAAAAATAGATATATGATCTCACTCCAGGACTTTCAGAGAGACTCCAACTATTTCTAGGACGTCCTGCTGAAGCGATCGTACTACCGTAAGTAGGAAAAGATTCCAAAACCATCCTAGGAAGGATCATGGGAGCCAACCCTAATGAAATATGTCCTTGATATAGTGTTCAAATAGATCAATCATGGTACATAAAATTATGTGTCATTTAAAGGGTCGCATGCCTTGTCCCTTTACCCTGGGTAACTCCAATGTTCAGCTGCCTGTGTGAATATACATGTCATATCAATAGGAAATTACATGGCATGTTAAAAAACATATACTTGTTACCCTTTGATCTTGTGTCCTCTTATGCACCCTTGCCCTATGTTAGTACATGACGTCGATCCCGTGTGATTCTTCCTGTGTATCTGTACAAGGGATAAACTGCATAGCTGGCTCATTAAAGACGTGTAGTGGGATATATTCCATGTAGGAAAGCCATGTAATCCACCCCATGTTTGTGTATCTCAAAAATTCATTCGAAGTCTTGGGGGAGGGTCTACAGTACATGTGAGGTGGATATCTCAGTTGTTGATTTCACTTAAAAATAAGTCCATTTTGAACAAAACAGAGGCACTTTGAGTGGTGTCAACCACGCCGGGCCTCGGATTGAGTCGGGGTTGACTCATACACATCAAATTTGACCCATGGATCATTGTCCTTAAGTTTCAATAGAATCTGAATGCGTTTGGTCAGTTTCCCGTATGTCAGTTGTTGATTTCTCACTTAAAATTAAGTCCATTTTTAACAAAAACAGAGGCACTTTCAGTGGTGTCGGTCACACCGGGCCTCGGATTGAGGCGGGGTTGACTTGTACATGTCACATTTGACCCATGTATCGTTGTTCTAAAGTTTCAATAGAATCTGAATGCGTTTGGTTGGTTTTTCATATGTTAGTTGTTGATTTCACTTAAAATTAAGTCCATTTTTAACAAAAACAGAGGCACTTTGAGTGGTGTCGGCCACACCGGGCCTCAGATTGAGGCGGGGTTGACTCTTACACGTCACATTTGACTCATGGATCGTTGTCCTTAAGTTTCAATAGAAACCAAATGTGTTTGGTCGGTTTGGTGTATGTATGTAAAATATTGTCCATTTTAAACAAAATACATACACTTGGAGTGATACCGGCCACACCGCGTCTCAGATTGAAGCAGTGTTGACTCATACACGTCACATATGACCCATGGATCATTGTACTAAAGTGTTAACACAATCCTAAGGCGTTTGGTCGGTTTCCCGAATGTCAGTTGTTGATTTCACTTAAAAATAAATCCATTTTGAACAAAATAGAGGCACTTTGAGTGGTGTCGGCCACACCGGGCCTCGGATTGAGTCGGGGTTTACTCTTACACGTCCAATTTGACCCATGGATCATTGTCCTTAAGTTTCAATAGAATCCAAATGTGTTTGGTCGGTTTGCCGCATGTCAGTTGTTGATTTCACTTAAAAATAAGTCCATTTTGAACAAAAGAGAGGCACTGTGAGTGGTGTCGGCCACACCGGGCCTGGGATTGATACGATGTTGAATCATACACGTCACACATGAGTCATTGATCGTTGTGAAAAATTATCAACGCAATCAGAAGCTGTTAGATCGGTTTGGCGTATGTACGTAAAATATTGTCCATTTTAAACTAAATACATACACTTGGAGTGATACCGGTCACACTGTGCCTCTGATTGAGGCGGGGTTGACTCTTACACGTCACATTTGACCCATAGATCGTTGTCCTTAAGTTTAAATAGAATCCCAATGCGTTTGGTCGGTTTGCCGTATGTCAGTTGTTGATTTCACTTAAAATTAAGTCCATTTTTAACAAAACAGTGACACTGTGAGTGGTGTCGGCCACACCGGGCCTCAGATTGATGCGGAGTTGAATCGTACACGTCACACATGAGTCATTGATCATTGTGAAAAAGTATCAACGCAATCAGAAGCCGTTAGATCGGTTTGGCGTATGTACGTAAAATATTGTCCATTTTAAACTAAATACATACACTTGGAGTGATACCGGTCACACCGCGCCTCTGATTGAGGCGGGGTTGACTCGTACACGTCACATTTGACCCATGGATCGTTGTCCTTAAGTTTCAATAGAATCCCAATGCGTTTGGTCGGTTTTTTGTATGTCAGTTGTTGATTTCACTTAAAATTAAGTCCATTTTAAACAAAACAGTGACACTGTGAGTGGTGTCGGCCACACCGGGCCTCGGATTGATGCAGTGTTGAATCGTACACGTCACACATGAGTCATTGATCGTTGTGAAAAAGTATCAACGCAATCAGAAGTCGTTAGATCGGTTTGTCGTATGTACGTAAAATATTGTCCATTTTAAACTAAATACATACACTTGGAGTGATACCGGTCACACCGCACCTCTGATTGAGGCGGGGTTGACTCGTACACGTCACATTTGACCCATGGATCGTTGTCCTTAAGTTTCAATAGAATCCCAATGCGTTTGGTCGGTTTGTCGTATGTCAGTTGTTGATTTCTCACTTAAAAATAAGTCCATTTTGAACAAAACAGAGGCACTTGGAGTTGTGTCAGCCACAACAGGCCTCAGATTGAGGCGAGGTTGACTCATACACGTCACATTTGAAGGTGAGTATGCATACACGATAGTTGGCCTTCTTAGAGAAGAGTTTCTGGAAGAGTATAAAAGACATGAAGCAATGAAGATCATTAGAGTGTTGGAGAAAATGTGGTTGCTACAAACAATGTGGAAATCGGCTTGTGCAAAGCGACCTAAGTTACAACTTGCAGGTATTGTACTCTATTTTTTTCTGGAAGGTTTCAGTTTAAATGAATTTTGGAATGATCATTGCTAGCCATTGTCTTTTAGGTTTTTTTGACAGCCGAGGGGAAAGGGTGGGGTCTGTAGACATTGGAGGATATGTCGAAGGGTGATTTTGTGTGTGAATATGTTGGAGAAATGTTAACTCCCGCAGTTCTGAAAAGATTCACTATTTAAAAGAAAGTCATAAGTTTAGATACATCTCAATATGGTCAGTTTAAAGACATTTTGAGTGACACTACTAAAGACATGCTCAGATATGCACACATCCCCCACTTTTAGATCGTTGTCTACTACAATGATCTTCCAAACAAGATATGCATTAGAACGCTCACGATACATAGAGAAATTCACTGGCCACCTTCGAGAATGATCTGAAGCACAAACCATGACAGCATTATGTTTTTCCTTGAAAATTCTCTTGGTGAACTGGAATGGCAACTCACTCTTGTGATTTTGCGTCTCTACTTGTCTCTTCATGTGTGCAGCTACTGCCATTCCAGTTCGCCAAGAGAATTTTCAAGGAAAAACATAATGCTGTCATTGTTTGGGCTTCAGATCATTCTCAAAGTTGGGCAGTGAATTGCTCTATGTATCATGAGCGTTCTAATGTATATCTTGGTTGAAAGATCATTGTAGTAGACAACGATCTAAAAGTGGGGGATGTGTGCATATCTGAGCATGTCTTTAGTAGTGTCCCTCAAAATGTCTTTAAACTGACCATCTTGAGATGTATCTAAACTTGTGACTTTCTTTTAAATAGTGTCTCTTTTCAGAACTGCGGGAGTTAACATTTCTCCAACATATTCACACACAAAATCACCCTTCGACATATCCTCCAATGTCTGCAGACTCCACCCTTTCCCCTCGGCTGTCAAAAAAACCTAAAAGACAATGGCTAGCAATGATCATTCTAAAATGCATTTAAACTGAAACCTTCCAGAAAAAAAAGAGTACAATACCTGCAATTTGTAACTTAGGTCGCTTTGCACAAGCCGATTTCCACATTGTTTGTAGCAACCACATTTTCTCCAACACTCTAATGATCTTCATTGCTTCATGTCTTTTATACTCTTCCAGAAACTCTTCTCTAAGAAGGTCAACTATCGTGTATGCATACTCACCTTCAAATGTGACGTGTACGAGTCAACCCCGCCTCAACCTGAGGCCTGTTGTGGCTGACACAACTCCAAGTGCCTCTGTTTTGTTCAAAATGGACTTATTTTTAAGTGAGAAATCAACAACTGACATACGGCAAACCAACCAAACGCATTGGGATTATATTGAAACTTAAGGACAATGATACATGGGTCAAATTTGACATGTACGAGTCAACCCCACCTCAATCAGAGGCGCGGTGTGACCGGTATCACTCCAAGTGCCTCTGTTTTGTTCAGAATGGACTTATTTTTAAGTGAGAAATCAACAACTGACATACGGTAAACCGACCAAACGCCTTCGGATTGTGTTGACATTTTAGGAAAACGATTCATGGGTCATATTTGATGTGTATGAGTCAACCCCGCCTCAATATGAGATGCGGTGTGACCGGTATCACTCCAAGTGTATGTAATTTGTTTAAAAGGGACAATATTTTACGTACACACGCCAAACCGATCTAACGGCTTCTGATTGTGTTGATACTTTTGCACAACGATCCATGACTCATGTGTGACGTGTACGAGTCATCCCCACATAAATCTGAGGCCCGATGTGGCTGACACCACTCACAGTGTCTATGTTTTGTTAAAAATGGACTTAATTTTAAGTGAAATCAAGAACTGACATACGGCAAACCGACCAAACGCATTTGGATTCTGCTGAAACTTAAGGACAACCAAGATATGAATTAGAATGCTCATGATACATAGAGTAATTCACTGACCATCTCGAGATGTATCTAAACTTGTGACTTTCTTTTAAATAGTGACTCTTTTCAGAACTGCGTGATATGAAGGTATTTTGGAGATTTTACTGGTTCATGCATGATATGAAGGTATTTTGGAGATTTTACTGGTTTTTTTGTCCAAAGGCCAAAGAAATTTGGTCCATCATTCTTGCATGTTACTGGTGCATTTCATCTGTTAAAATGGATAAATGACCCATTGGAGAAAGAATGTTTTATTTAATAATAATTACAATTTTTCTACAAACATTTACATACAAGAATGTTTCATCTTTTTATCCCCATGAACCCCACTCAAAAATTTCCCCCAATTATACGCGTCTGCAACTCTTGCAATAAAAGTCAGATCTTCATGCTATATCTGGACAATCTTGCATCAGGTATGCGGCCCACTCGTTTATGAACATATCTACATCATCTTGTGAATATGACGCTTTTCGGCATTCATAATAGTACTGAAAAATATATAAATAAAGAATTAATAAATAATTTAAATGAAATAGTACTTGTTTTCGAAAATACCCCTTTAGGGATGCTAATTTGTCCATTGAAAACGATCTCTTTCATGAATCTACAAACATAATAACTGCAATCTTTGTCGTTTGTTTGTTTTGGACACTGCAGAAACATTGATCATGAGGCGAGTAAGTAACTTGTGTTTCATATATGCTTGGATAGTGAAATTTTATTATATATACCCTGATATTTTTCCAGAAATAGTACTTGCTCGGCTCCTTATGCTTAGCCCCTATCCTCATACCATGATTTAGAAGATATTGGTACACCGCCCTATCATAACAGAATCCTCAGTAAAAGATAATATATATTATATAAATTGATGTTTAGACCTAAAACGTAGGATGTAGTGTCTTACAGATTGACAAACTGCATCACATGCGGTCGGTTTGTTGGATATTCGTGCTTTGAGTCCAGAAAATAAATCTTGGGAGTATCCAAATGCACCACAATGAGCAGCCAATGTTGCCTAAATACACAAAAAGGAATAAGTAATGAAAGAAATGAAAATATAATTGATATGCTTTAATCGTAGAGTTTTACCCCTGCATGGTTTGTATGAGGAAGAGTCGGTCATCCGTTATCTTGCTGTCAAATGCTTTCAGCAAAGCAGTCGCTCTTTCCTTAATTTTTTATTCTGATAATTCTATTTCTTGTGTTGATGTGATATGAGGACTGACGAGTCCGAACTTTGGCTCATGAGGAAAACCCTTCAACTGCTTTTCATATATACGTCTGCCAATAATATAAAATGTATTTAATCATAATTAGCACAATATATCATCTTTTGGAAAAGTGACGGGGTTGAAAACATACCTCATATACACATTTACACTTGTGACGCCGAGCCACTGATACTCAAGGATCTCATTTACATTTTCAGCAGCAACAAAATCTTGTATTTCCTCTCCATACATATTCTCTTCAAAAACAACTACATGGCTACTACCATTTGTCAACTTCGTATCCACATGAGTCTTCAATTAAATTAAATGTGGATAGAGAATAGGCGGTGTAATTCCACTTTCAGTAGATCTTTTGGATCGGTTGGTCGATCTTTTCGATGCTCCTTTCACTGCATCCCCTTTCTTCGTCTACAATAAAATTCATTGGTTCATACCTTTTTTTTATAAAGGTTTGGCTTAAAAAACTGTAAATAAATACCTATTTTTCGGCATGTAGTCTCACAAGTTGTGGTGGCCATGCAATGAATTTCCCAATAGCCTATTAGACTGTACAAATATCATCATCATAAAGTGGAACAGGTAGTTGTGCTGTTGGCTCATGAGCTACCGTAATTGTCACTTTCAGATGATCTTTTGGAAGTGCTCTATTGTGCAGCGTGTCCTCTGAGATGTTGAATACTGTAGCCCTTGCTACAAGGCGATAGGTGGGTGTTGAAAGATATAAATCAAAATCATTATCACCCTACAAAAGATTAGTATAGGAAGAAATCAGTGTTTGTCTAATTCACATTTTATCAGAACAATTAATAGAATATTGATTACCACTGTTAACACAGCTCTTTCAGGGGAATGGCTTGCCTCAAAGCTGGTGGGGTGTGGGGCAGGATCTTCAGGCGCTGGTTGTTCCTGAGTTGTCTCTTCTCTTGGCTTCCGACCCATTAAAGTTGCTAGCAACTCTCCCTGCCATTGAAACTGTTCTTCAAGAGTTGCTAGTCTATTTTTCATTGCTGTCATTTCTTCATTTTTTTATCCTCTTGTTTTTTTTCTCATAATATACTCAGGGTGTCACCCCAAACCCCCCAGCTCTGACGCGACCGTATTGTTCTGGTCGCTTCAAAGCTGTCGCTAATATATCTGCACCAGCTGCAAGAGTACCTGACTCCTGTGACTGTCGGATATAAGAAAATAAGTAATTATTATTATGTAATAGAAATTTAAAAACAAAACATTTTATCGTGTCATACTTACACATATTTCCCACACTTTTTGTGTGTTTTCATCAACCAAATTCCCTTCCTTATCCACACGTGCCTCCTTCCATAGCACATGACGAGGGATGGATGTGTGTTTGGTTTCAGAGGCATCAATCTACATATAAATAAAGAAAGATTTTTATAAAGTTGTTTCTTGACACATAACAATATCACTGTAAATTTAAAATATGCACCATTTTCTTTTCTAGTGAGGCGTACCCCATCCTTGCTTTACGATAGGGGTACGTCAGTTTTGATGCGCGTTCCTTGTTTTCAGTACTGAGTTGTTGTTTCATAAATGAAATATTGACAATCAAAGTGATGAATACATGTATATCCTCAAACAACATATTATCAGTCACAATGTACCTGAAACTTTTGATCCCCACGATGACCAACAAATGAATCCCATGATTCTTGGGATATCAAGTGATTGTAGACAATGGGTGGTTGCGGGTTTATTTTACCCTTGGAATCTTTCAGATGATATTTTGTAAGAAGAGTGTGAAAACCTCGATGACACCTTCCCGCAAGCCTTAGTACATAAGTCTTGTGTGAATCATCTACTATAAATGCACTCTGTAATGGATTGTGAAGAATAAGACATTGTTTCATTATTTTATTTGCTAGTAAATTAAAGAAATGAAATCAAAATGTTACCATAATTTCTTCCCACATCACAGCCTTCAGGCCGGACGAAACATGGTGCCATGAAGCTATGTCAATCGGCACGCGTTGCTGAGTGACAATTCCAACGTAACTGCTAAAAATTGCCTTGTTGGGGTTAACGTGTTGGCCCCGTGCATTCCACCCAACATCGAATTTGATTCCTTTGCTCTTTCCCTTCAAAATGTTAGCCAACACTGTTAAACTACGACGCACCTGTTTTTTCTGCGATGTCGCTCCTTTATCCCCAACCATTTTGTCTATATCAGCATCATCAATGTTTTCATCTAAAATCCTACCATCAGCATGTTCAGATGGTTGTTGGACCTCAACAATAGGAGCACCAATAGCAGAAGCAGTACCAACAACAATATGTTGAGATTGAGAGGCTTGAGAGGCTTGAGAGGCTTGTTCAGCAGTAGCAGCAGCAGAAGCAGCAGCAGCAGAAGCAGAAGCAGCAGCAGCAGCAGCAGCTTGAGAGGCTTGTTCAGCCTCGAGGTTAGGAGCACCAAAAACGTGCAGAAGTCATTATCTACAAAAAAAGGTTTAACACTTAAGTTGGATTACATAAATGCAATAATGATAAGATAATAACATGAGATAACAATATTTATATTACAAACAAAATATAACCTGTTTATTGAACTCTTTTTTTCTCAAAGGCTGAATGGATTTGACACCTCTATCGATAATCCAAATCCCTTCATTATGGTCTCCTCTAACATACAAAACGTCGTCTTCATTGGGACCGCTGCGAAATGATTGCGACGTCCCACTGAAAGGATCATTCTCAATTGAATTTTCATCAGACCCTTCAGTAGTTTTGGACGATAACAGAACAATCGACCACTTTCGGTTTGCGGGGTCTGGAACATAAAATACTTGTACCGCTTGTGATGCCATTATAAATTGTTCGTCTTTGTACCCTTCTTTACTGAAATCAACTTTCACAAATCCCAATTCATCTATTTTAACACCACTGTTGTTATCAACCCGGTTGCATTGAAAAATCGGCAATTGGAATGTCGTATAATCCAACTCCCATATTCTTTTGATAATGCCAAAGTATGACATATTCGCGAAAATTGGATTTCTATCCTTACTACCAGAAACATGCATCGCTTCAGCCACAAGTGTTACTCCACTATTTTGCATGGTACTATCTTCATCATGTTTATCTGTATATAATGTATAAACATTAATTACATAACCATTGTAAGATAATATATACACGCTTGGTCCGGCAGCTAGCCATCGAAGTCGTTCTGAAATTGAATTCGGATTTTCATCTAACTCCTTAAAAATATGGTCTCGAAACCATCCTATAAGCTGGTGATTATGTGTATTTGCTATCCATTTTTCAGCCCTTGATGGATTCAACTACCTCAAAATTTCTTTGTGGGTTTCAATATATGGAGAAACCTCCCAACTGTTATGGAAAACATAAAGGTGGGCCTGCTCCCGATCAGTAATATTGATTGTCACAACATCTCTTCCAGAAATTCCCTCACCCTCAATGCGTCCAGTGTGACGAGATTTCGGCAGACCAATGCTTTCCACATCAGATAGGTATTTGGTACAGAATTCAATGGCTTCCTCAACAATATATCGCTCCACAATACAACCCTCTGGCCGACTTCGATTTTTGACATACCCTTTCAAAATCTTCATATACCGTTCAACGGGGTACATCCATCTATAGTGTACAGGACCACAAAGTCGAACCTCTCTCACCAAATGAACCGTCAAATGAACCATCATATCAAATAATGTTGGCGGGAAGAACATTTCTAATTCACATAATATGATGACAATTTTTTTCCATAGCTGGCAATTTCGCCAGGTCTAAAACTTTGCTGCATATAGCTTTGAAGAAGAAACAAAGTTTGCTTAACGTATGAAGAACATTCTTGGGCAAAATGCAATGTAAATCTATAGGAATTAAATCTTGCATCAAAACATGGCAGTCATGTGATTTCAAACCTTTTAACTTCAAATCATTCATTGACACAATGTTTTTGATATTTGATGAATATCCCTCTGGAACCTTTACATCATTGAAGAAGTTGCAAAACTGATATCTCTCATCCCTAGAAAGAGTGTACGCAGCTGGAGGAAGAAACGTTCGATTTTCACCCTTCACGGGAGCCAACTCTTCTCTTATTCCCATGTCAAACATGTCCAACCTTACCTTAATTCCATCCTTTGTTTTGCCAGGAGCATTTAGCAACGTTCCTATAACACTGTCACATACATTTTTTTCCACATACATCACATCAAGAAAATGTCTGACGTACAGACATTTCCAGTATGGTAATTCAAAAAAAATTGATCTCTTTTTCCAACCGATTTTCATAAGGTTTTTCGAAAATGGTTTACCAAAAACAGTGTTCACGTCTTTTACTTTCTCAAACAGCTGATCACCTGTTAGTGGAGACGGTGTTTTGCGTTGTTCTGAACTTCCATTGAATGATGTTGTCCAAGATCGGTACTTATGTCGATGGGGTAGAAATCTACGATGTCCTAGAAACACAAATTTGGATGAATGTTTCAACCTAATTGATTCTGTATCTTCTTCACACACAGGACACCCTTGACTTCCTTTAATGCTATAGCCTGACAAATTTCCATAAGCAGGTAAATCATTTATCGTCCCATACAACAACGCTCTCAACTTGAAGTATTCTTTTTCATAAGCATCATACAACATAACACCTGAATCCTACAGTAACTTCAAATCATCGATCAAGGGAGCCAAATATACATCAATATCGTTACCTGGTTGTTTTGGTCCTGATATAAGCAAAGATAACATAATGAATTTCCGTTTCATGCATAACCAGGGTGGCAAGTTATAATTTACCAACATAATAGGCCAAGTACTATGAGTGCTGGTTTGAAAACCAAAAGTATTCACTCCATCGGTAGATAACGCAAGACGCAGGTTTCTCGACTCATTTCCAAATTCAGGATACTCATGATCAATTCTCTTCCATTGAGGAGAGTCGGCCGGGTGACATAATTTTCCATCTTTATTTCTTTTATTTGCATGCCACGACAATTGTCTTGCAGTTTCTTCACTTCAATATAGACGCCTAAACCTTGGAATGATTGGAAGGTACCATTCAACTTTCGTAGGACTGCGTTCATCTTTCTTGTATCGAGAATCACCACACTTTGGGCATTCTGTAAGTGATTTGTTCTCCTTGCGAAACAATATACAGTCTTTCGGGCAGGCATGTATTCTTTCAGAAATCATACCCATCGAGTGTAGCATTTGTTTAGCTTCATATGTCCGTCTTGGGAGCTCATTATCTTCTGGAAGCATGTCATTCAAAAGAGCAAGTAGTTCCGTGAAACTGACATCACTCCATCCGTTGCCTGCTTTCAATTTATACAACTTCAGTACAGCTGACAATGCAGTATATTTAGTGCAACCAGCATACAATGGCGTCTTTGCACAACTCTTTAACTTCTCAAACAATTTTGGGAAATCACGGAGTTCATGTTCAATTGTCCTTGTCATTTCCTCAATACGATCTTCATCATCATTGATATCTGTAATCACATCCTCTATACGGTCTTCTTCATTATCCATATTTTTAATCATATCTGATGATCCATAAAATGCAGTTTTATTCCAGCCAATAGCTACATTCGCTTTTTCCCCATGTTTATTCCAACATTTATAACTCCTATCTATTCTGTGACATATCAAATGTTCTTCCAACCCCTCTGGAGTAATTAGTCTAGAATAACAACAACGTAAACACGGACAAAGGAGTTGAGAAGGATCCTTTGCATGATACTGTGCAAACTTGATGAACACTTTCACTCCGTTCTCATACTCTATTGTCAAACGATTAGCATCCATCCAATCTTTATTCATTGCCATTAATTCTGAATAAACAACAGGGAACATCATGTCCATTAATTACAAATGAACAATAACGAATGTCGTGTCCATTAATTCCATGTAAACCATAAGGAGCATATTGTTCATTAATTTTGAATAAAAAATATGGAACATCATGTCCATTAATTCCAAATAAATAATAAGGAATTTCATGTCCATTAATTCAGAATAATCAATACAGAACGCCATGTCCATTAATTCCAAACAAACAATATAGAATGTTAATTCCATTAATTTCGAATAAGCAATATGGAAGTTCATGTCTATTAATTCCAAATAATCAATGAAACATCATATTCATTAAAGAAGGTAATAATGATGTAATCACATCCATATCATATTATGATCAAGTCTAAGGAATATCACCCTTGCATTTTATCAATTAATTTGATAAATTTAAGTCTTATAACTGATAATTAGTAAGATGGGGTCCAAGGTATATAATCAATAGCACTACATTGTTTAAAAATGGTTAAGAAACATGGCCTTACCATTCAACTTTTATTTAATTCATTTATAAGTGTTCAAGTAGTCCATGGGTATGTCCATTACACATAAATATCATTAATTCCCTTTAATAAACCCATGGGCATGGGATATATCAACACATGTCAAAGGTGGTTCAATTTCAAGCCAAAGATCAATAGGGGTCATGGGCCTATAAGAAACACACCCTAAGGGGGTGATTCGAGTAAGGTATACAACCTCCAAAGAATAAGTTTGGTGAACAATGACTAACCAATTTAAGACATGATAATCTACTAAATTAATTTTACATTTTATAGTCAACATGCAGAAGGTTCACCACATGGCACAATAGTGAATCATATAAACTAGGGGTGTCCATGGGTCGGGTCGGGTCGGGTTGGTGGTGTTTCAAGGCCTGACCCGAACAAAAAAGTTCGGGTTGGGTCGGGTCGGGTCACAAGCTTCCGGAGCAACCAACCTGACCCAACCCGACCCAGTGGGGTCGGGTTACCCGTCGCATGCCCGAAGGACCCAACCCAACCCAACCCATCGAGGGTCGGGTCAATTTGGGTCGGGTTATATGTGTAAACCCGACCCAACCCGACCCAAACCAATCCAACCCAACGGACCCGAACCATCCACTCAAACCCAACCCCCCTAGACCCAACCCGATGGACCCCCTGCACTACACCATCCTGCTGCACAAAAAAACCAGCCCCCCTGCACAAAAATTTCAGCCCCCTCCCCCTGCACCCTCTGCCCCCTCCCCCAGGCACACCAGCCCCCCCCCCTCTTGTACACTGTACAACACAACACCCCTCTCCCCCTGCCCCCTCCCCCCCTGCACAGTCTCCCCCCTCCTACACCCCTGCACAAAAAACCCAGACCCCCCCCCCCCCGCACAAAAATTTCAGCCCCCCTGCACAAAATATTTCAGCCCCCTGCACCCTCTGTCCCCCTCCCCCAGGCACACCAGCCTCCCCCCTCCTGTACCCCGTACAACAAAACAACCCTCTCCCCCTGCACTCCCTGCCCCCCTCCCCCTGCACTCCCTGCCCCCTCCCCTCCCCCCTCCTGCACACACCAAACCTACCCATCTCGTACCCCTGCACACACCAGCCCCCCCTCACACCCCCTGCAAACCAGCCCCCCCTAATGTGACTCACTATCAACACCAGTAACAGAACCAATTGAAGTTAAAGTGGAGTAAATTCATGATGCAGTAGAAATAAACATTACTAACATAAGGAAAATCAAATCAAAAAAACACACAACAGTAGCAGATTTGAAGAACGAATAAGTGAAAACATATGCAAAAAAATCATCACTAGGAGTAGAGTGAATAACATTGATTCAGTCTGAAAAGAGGGAGGAGGGGAAGCAGAGGCGACAAATAAATGACAACCACATAAAAACCTACACTGCAAAACAATATTTAGGGCATCCACATACCTTCGGTGAAGAAATCGGAAGTCCAAATAGGTGAGGGAGCCTTCTGCACTGCCTGGAAGACGCGACCGCCGGAGTAGGGGTGCACGGGAGGAGCCGCCAACCGTTGAAGAGGAGGAGTAGGGTTCGGAAGGGAGGAAGATCCGCGGAAGAGGGTCGAGAAGAAGGAGAAGGAGTACGGCGGAGGTCCGGAAAAGGGAAGATCGGGGGGAGGAAGCAGTCGCAAGGGTACAGTCCTGCGAGAGCTTAGGGCACGATAAAAAAGAGGAGACTATCGGCCTCCTTTTAATAAAATGGGAGACAGGTTTCAACAGCGCTAGAAAAGCGCTGATAAATCCCCCCTTTATCAGCGCTTAAATTTTAGCGCTGATAAAGGGTGGCTTTATCAGTGCTTTTCTAGCGCTATTAATGGTCACCATTAACAGCGCTATAAAAGCGCTGATAAAGCCACCCTTTATCAGTGCTAAAATTTAAGCGCTGATAAAGGGGGGATTTATCAGCGCTTTTCTAGTGCTGTTAAAACCTGTCCTTTATCAGCGCTAGAAAAGCGCTGATAAATCATCCCTTTATCAGCGCTTTTAAATAGCGCTGATAAAGATTATCCTTTATCAGCGCTTTTTGATTAGCGCTGATAAAGGTAGCGCTTTGCTTGCCCGTTTTTGTAGTAGTGTACTTTGCGACATTCTCATCCTCCTTTTGTTTCAGACTCAGAAATTGCCTTTCCATATATGCTCTATGGTCATGAGGAAATTATTTTTCTAAGAAAATATCTTTGAACTCCCTCCATTCCATATTCGATATGTCATCATCTTCCTTTGTGTTTTGAATCAATGACCACCATTGATCAGCATCTCCAGTGAGGCGGTAAACTGCCATGACAACCTTCTCCCTTTCACTACTCCCCAAGGCATGGAATATTTTCTCTAAGGAGTTTATCCATTGCTCAGATACTAATGGATTTGTACCCCCATTAAATGTTGGTGGTTGTTGCCTCATGAAGCGGTCTAACATTGATCCTCCACATTGCGGATCAGGGTGCTCCATACGAGTAAGGTTATTATTCATAACTTGCGTGAGTTGTCCCAGTATGGTAATAAGTTGATCAGTACCAGTTGTATCTCCAGATCCACAATAATTATCTTGAGCAGGAGGGTAATCCCTACATGGAGTGCGTGCATTGATATGGTTTCCATTCCTTCCACTAGGCGCCATTTCTAAACAATGGCATAAACTAGATTAGTTTATGAATCAAAATACATAATTCCATACTTGTACAATACTTAACATAAATTGAACTATTTATGGATATAATCCATAATCATAAAAAGGTTTTATTTGAGGAAGTATATACTCATAACCGTTCATAGTGGTTTGTAAAGAAAATGAGAATTATCCTAAGCATATCCCTCGGGAGTGTCGTAACCAAGAGTGCAGCAAGGCCCGTTGTCGTGCACCAGTTCCCGTTCGAGTCTAGCTCAAAGCAGTGTTTTCAGGTTTTACCCATAGGTACATTTGTGCCATAGCCGCCTCTACCTGCTCGTATCCAGACAGGGATGTATTGCTCGGAAAACTAACAAAATCTCTACAATAACAAAATTCTAGGAAGTTCTTCTATACTAATCCTCAAAGTCTATCTTTTGGCTATGTGCTCTAATCAGAGTTTATCTAAATCTAGCTTCCAAGGTTAGTACTAAACTACCTCTGATACCAACTGTAACGCCCCGACCCCAGTTACCCAGAGTCGGTGAATTACTTCGTAACATTGGCATGATCACAAAAGATCAAGTCTCGAAATACCGATTAGTTTAGTAGCCTTGGAAACACTAGATACATTCATAAGTCTTACATTACATCATAAAGTGAAAAACTAATAAAAAATTCTTCATAGTCCACACTCATATCCTCTTCTGACTATCCCTGCAGGTCATTCATAAAATACTTCTTCACATCCTGGAAAATATTAAAACATTGAAAGGGGTGAGCTCAGATGCTCAGTAAGGATAACAATATTGCAGAAGCTTTCATAAATAAACATTAACAATTAAGGCAATGTATAAATAAAACAAAAGCCTTTTAAACATGAACTTCAACATAATATGGAAAAAGTAAAATGAGATAATTCCATTTACTTATTCACATGGATATTCTACTGGTCGAATAATCACATGAAATATCAATAACCACTTTCATAATGAGGGAATGTATAATGCCAGACATTCTGAAACATTTTGTCAAGGCCTCGTCCAAGACGTCTAAAATGATTAAGGCCTCGGCCAAAACCATAAATCAAATTGGGAAAGGGCCCCGGCCAATTCCACGTCTAGTTGTCTCATGAGACCTACCGATGCATCGAGGAGCTATAGCGGGCTCCACCCGTCACTTATTAAGTCCAATATATTCCTCATATGAATAGGTTTAAACATATCATAAACCATAACATAACCGTATCACATAAGACATGCATAAAGGAAACATAACATTTCCACATTTCAATCACAATATATCAATACAACACATTGATATAATAAAAATTCTTTCAAAACCATTTTCAATACCAAAATACAAGAAAGTTAAAACTTTGTATTTCTTTTTCATTAAAAAAATGATGGCTTGTAGAGGAATCCGAAACTCAAATAATGGTCACGGCGGCAGAGAAGTCATTGTCACCGCATAAGTACAGAAAGAAAAACATTCCCTTTTGTCGTTTAGCAAAATTCTTTGTATAAAAAAGATTCCTTTTGAATAAACGTAAAAGTCAATGGGGTTTATACACCGTATAAAATAAAGTTGTGTATAAAACGAAATATGCCTCAATGAAAGGAGATTGAGACGAAGTCCTTACAAAGATCATTTTTAAAATAAAATAGATCTATTATGTGTATTCATTATATTTACACATAAATAAAGTACAAATACAATATAGGACATAATAATATCATGACATAATTTGAAAGTAGGAGATTAACCCAAAGAATGGAAGTTGGGTTAAGAAGTTCCCTTACCTCGTGTCTGACTTGACTCAACCGTTCTTTAACCTCCTGAATAATAAAATAGAGTTAATATATACCTTATGAAGAACCATTTTCAATTTCATTATCCTTATTATATCACTTATTACAATGATATGAACATTATGTAATTATTTAAGTTAATAACGGTCATTTTTTCGATATTTGGTACTTGAGTCAACAATAAACTTCTTATAATTACAAGTTGTTTATGTGGTAGAATATCCATTATCTCCAGAATTATATTCATGATTTAGATGTCATATATATCTTATATATCCAGTATATACATTCATTTATAATATTACGTAACATTTAGAGGTAAGAAATGAAATGCACCGTTTATGGAGACGGTAAGCCGTACGTACGCATGAACGCTACTTTCATTTCAATTTCATATTTAATGGAACGAAATCATAATGATATAAATGTATAATATAATTCCAGTATAATATAGTGTATAATACCATTACTCCATCCTTTATACATCCCACATATGGCATTAACGATTCAAATCACTTTGAGGGGGCGGTAGTCTGCACTTCCTAAAATGAAATTATCGCGTTTACCCATAATGGAAATCATAAATTATGCCATAAATGAGAAATACAGAATCATAAGTAAAACATAAACATATTATATATCATGTATAAATATAGTGACATCTTAATGGCCACCTTTGAAGGTGTTATATGAGTGTTGAACAATCATCGTTTCGTGAGGCAGAAATTCACCATCCACAGAAACTGTATGTTCTTTAACCATTAGATGTAGGTGTGTGTAAGTGTAGCTCTAATCCTTCATATAAAAACATCCTAGTATATTGAGGATACTGGTGTTGTTACAAAAGAAATGAATAAAAAGAGTTTAGGGGGTTGGAGAAGAAAAATAAAACAAAACAACATTAGAGAAGACATTACCTCAAAATCGGGTAACTCTTTTTGATTTGAGCCAAAGGCTTCCTTGGGAAGAGTTCTGCCCAAAGTGAGGCTTCTAGGAGTAATAGGGGGAAGTTTGGACAGTATTTGGGCAGAGTTTGGCCGAGCCAAATGGCTTGAAAGTTTGAATGAGGTGGTAGTGGTGGGGGATTTTTATAAGTGGAGAGGAGGGGCACTTTTGGAAAGTAATGAAATGTTATTCTATTATACAATGCTTTTCGGATTCTAAAGGTCCCAAACTTGTATAATTCGAGGCTAAGGTGATAAGGGTTCGAAATCTCTTCATCTAATAGGCTTTTGACAAGTTTAAGCCTTGGATTGTACATTATCTTTTCATTTTATTAAAATCGTTAAATAATGAGGTCATCGCTGCATCATAATTATGTCATAAATAATTTAATTTATTTAATGACTAAAAATTATAAAACAAATACTATGATGTAGGAAATATTTTTATCTTTCAAATGACTATTTATAGTAAAAAATATGACTTGTATAACCCCATGTAAAAATTGTTTTAGTAAAACATTTCATGTTTGTGTCATTTTTTACTTTAACATTAAATAAAAGGTATTTATGTCATTTTCTAACTAAAGTGGCTCCATGGGGTCCCCAAGTTGACCCATGGATTGTCTTGGTCGGCCATGACTCATCCAATAAGGGTAGGACATGTGTCAAGCTCATCTCATATTATTAAAACATTATTTTTACCTTAAACTACACTAATTACCTCTAATCGCGATTAAGAACTTAAAAGTTACTATTCACCAAAAATTATTTTAATCTCATTGTACCACATTTTACTTCTTAATTACAACCATGTATGTCGGATTTTCGAAATTCAAAACACAGAAGTGGTAAAATTTCATTTAAACAAAAAATCAGTTTTTATAAGTACCACTTAGTGGTTTCACTATTCATCAAAAATTGAAGTTTTTCAGAACAATGCCAAAATTTCACCCTAAGCTATAATTGATATTCTGAATTCAAAAATGATGTCTATTTTACAAAATTCCAAACATATAAGTTGCATTAATTAATTTTATAATTAATTCCCGCTGTCACAACAATAGCGTGTTTTTAAGAAACAATTTATATCAAAAGATTGGCAATTGTTTATGTCCAATTTCAATGTTAAATTAATTCTAATGACCACCATTGGATAAAATGGTAAAAATATATTATAATTATAATTTAAAACCACTAAATAGTATAATTTATCACTATAAATTATTTTGATTGAAAAAGTTGTTTCTAAGTAATTTTCACAATTCATAAAAAATTGGAAGTTCTCAGAAAATTACAAAAAATTCAAATTTGGATAATTTCGATATTAAGAATACAAAAATGAAGTCCATTTTGAAATATAAAATTTCTATAATTTTAAAAAGTGGTTATTACTATTCATAACGGCTACTTTGATTAGTCGCGGTGTTTTAGAACTCGAAGTTGCGTACAATGCAAGCTATTGCATTATTGAATGAGAAGTGTATCGTGGAAGCTCGGGGTGTTACAGGAACGGTGGTGGAAATGAGCAAAACAATGGGATGTTGATAGGCATAAAAGATATCATGTTCATGCCAAATCCGTTTTCCAAAAATATGATCAACAACATATATATTAACCAACGCCCAGACTCAACAATAAAGAGAAATGTGATGAATGATAAGAGCTCCAGCAGCGGAGAACATTGAGAAAAGAATCCTAAATTTCCATCATGCTGGAAATGTGGAAGGAGACACCCAGGAAAGTGTCTCAACGGAACAAAGAAATGCTTTATGTTCGGGAAATAAGGGCATAAATTGAAGAATTTCTAAGGAAAAATGAAGAGTACTGTGGAAGAAAATATAAATGGTCCAAAGAATCCATTTACAGTCATTTTCTATAAATATAGGGGACCTGGCCATTACCCGAGTGAATGCCCTCTTCTATAGGATAGTTTATTGGTCAAATAAGAAGCTATGTGGAAATAAATGGTTGGAGAAATGTTTAAAAGTATTAGTGCTCCTTGTTGATGAGATTACTTTGGAATAACTTTCACTTGTATTTGTAACCCCGTATTTTTCCATGTGAGAATGATATTTGAGGAAGTCTTATCTTTTCCCTTGTAGATATAGTTATAAATAACCATTTGGTTTTATATGATCATTGGGTTTGAGGCAATTACAAGTTATTATATTTTGGGATGAAAATGCAAGGTATGAGATAACATTTCTTCTTAAAATTAGGTTATGGTTATTTTAAGGAATTTATCTCATTTTGGTAATGTTATAAAATATAGTTTTTAAAAAAGGACAACACACAGACCATGTGACAACCCGTCGTGTCAGACAAAGCTATGGGAATCGAACCCACAACCAAAGTACGATTAGGATTTATCGCCTACCACTGGACTACATGAAGTCCCTGGTTAGTGTGACTAATTATTTTTAGTTAAATGATTTTATTGATCAATAATAATTTGATTTGGGTTCTTATGTCTTATCAAATGAATACCCTTATTATAGGAAACTTATTTGGTGATTAAGTGATAAATGTTATTGTGGAAGATGTTCGCTTTGTTAGGAACACTATATCCCCAAGGAAAATAGAATAATATGGGGTTTCATTTGAGGAGTAATGGTGGATTTTGATCTATGTTTTTATTGTGTATTTATAGTGATTTGGGTTATTTATGGAAATGATTAACCTATAATAGATAATATGTGATTAGGTTAATTACTTTTAAGTATGTGATTTTAAGAGTAGTTGATGTCATTTGGAGATACAATTTAACATGGAAGACTACATAACCAAATTCTTCTAAGTTTTGGGTTTCAATATTAGTTTGGATTATATTGAAGGATTTTAAGGACAATTGTTATTGAATGGTATTTATTTAACTTTGGGATATTGATTTTAGAAATTAAGATTAATGTTTATTTCTCTAAAGGAATATACTTTTGGGGGATCATCAGATTATGTACTAACCATTTTGGTTTTGGTTAATCTCTAAATACAAGGTAAATATATAGTTTATCCTTCGTGGATCATGTGATTCTGTAGAAGTTTATTCTTGCTCTTTCAGTGTGGCCAAGTCTTCTTGAATACTCATCGTTTAAAAAAATGAGTTAGTGGTGGAAATTTATTAAAGAATGAAACTCTATTTTAAAAGTAAGTATATCTCTTTATTTTCTTAGTCAATATCAGAAATTAATTCCTCATCTTTATGTAATGTAACTTAAAACAAAAAAAATGTTGTCTGTTTACTTTTCCTACTGGGAAACTAATGACCGTTTGTCCTATTAAAAGTTTTTGGTTTCCTTGTTGTTAACTTTCTCCTGATCATGTTTTCTATCCCTCTCCATTAGAACATGACACTTATTTTATCATCCATATCCAAGTTTTTCTACAAGTAATCCTAGTATAGGTTATCTTGGGAGACCTTTTTACTTCTCTTTCTTTCTTTTAACATGATAGTTTTATTGGCTCTTCTTCTGATTTATGACTTTACATTATATTCCCAAGCCCAATTTTAAAAATTGCGAGAATGAAATTTATTTAAGGATGGGAGAATGTAACACCGCAATCTTCCATGGTACACTTCTCTTTGAATAATACAGTAGTGTGTGTTGTACGCAACTTCGAGTTCTAACACACACCACAACCAATCAAACTAGCTGTTATGAATAGTAATACCAACTTTTTGAAATTTTATACATTTAATATTTCAAAATGGACTTCATTTTTTTATTTGGAATATTGAAATTATCTTAGGGTGAATTTTTGGTATTTTTCTGAAAACATTCAATTTTTGATGAATGGTGAAAATCGCTAAATTTTAATTAAAAATAACTTTTTGAATCGAAATAATTAATAGTAATAAATTATGAATTTTATTGGTTTTAAAGTATATTTAGAATATATTTTTACCATTTAATACAATTTTGGTCATTGGATGTAATTTCACAATCAAACTGGACATAAACAAGTGTCAATCTTTTGATAGTTATTATTTCTTAAAAACACGCTTTCTGTTTTGACAGCAGGGATTAATTTCAAATTAATTTCTTCCAATTCTATGTTTTGAATTTAGAAAAATGTATTTCATATTTGGAATCAGGATTTCCAAATTATGTAAATATGTAACTCTTATTTTTAGACATTTTGAATAATTCAGTAAATATTTTATTTACAATGGTTAAAGGGTAAATCCGATAAATAAGGGTAAAAAAATAATATTATAATAATAATAAATTACCCTAAAACGTGTCCTAACCCTATTGGTTGATACATTTCTGACCATGGGAATCTTTGGGTCGATTTTGGGACCCCATGGATCCACTTGTAAGTGATAATTACACATTATATTAATTATGTTAAAGTAAATACAAAAATGACATAAGCATATATCTTTTAGCAAAACAATTTTCACATAGGGTTTTATATGTTATATTTTAGACTATAAGAATTAATTAGAAATATAAAATTATTTCATACATAATGGTATTTTATTTATAATTTTTAGAAATTGAATAATTAAATTTATTTATGACACAATAATGATGCAGTATTTTCTTTATTAATGAAAGAATCAAATAATTAGTATTATAAAAGTTAAAATAAATATAATTTGAAAGTTTTGATGACATAAAAGAATTTTATGGGTTAATATTACATATTATGATTACTTAAATGAATTTTATTAGAATTAATAAAGTTTTTAAGACTTTAACAAAAATCAATTATTAAATAGTGTCAAAATTGACATAAATGAGTTTTTAAAACAAATATTATATTATTAATTGATATTATATTCCTAAAAAATATAAGGTTCTGAAAAAGGAATTATATAATGATAGGTGTATCCTTAATGGACCACTTGGGGGGGTCTCTTGGATGTATATAGTATGTTTATTAACTATATAATATAAAAATACAAAGTGACATGCTAAATGTCAAACTAATTAACTAAGAGTTAAAACTAAAAGATAAGGTTAATATAATGACCCAAAACTATCTAAAATATATTGGATGAAAGGATTTAGAACCATAACCACCTTAGACTTTGAATAATCGACTTTTTAGCCATTATAAACTGAATATGAATTTATTATAAGAAAAATACTTTAAGTTTTTTCCTAAAGAGCCCATCCTCCCCCTTATAAAAGGACACCACTTCTAACCAATTCCTCACACCTCTCAATCTTTTTGGATAATCCAAAATCTGACCAATTAAGCTCCCTACACCCCTTTCCTCTTCCTAGAAGCCTTAACTTAGGCATAAGGCACTTCAAGAGTCCTTTTTGGTTCAAACCAAAGGGAGTTGCCCAAATTAAAGGTAACGATTTCTCTTAGCTTCTTTTCTTTTATTTTACTTCTCCAACCCATAAACTCTTCTTATTGTTTTCTTTTGTAACAAAAACAGTATCCTAAATATAATAGGATATTTTTATGATAATTATTTGAACTACACTTACACACACCTCCATCTAATGGGTAAAGAACATAATGTTTCTGTGGAAGGCAACCAAACGCCTCACGAAACGATGATTGTTCAATTATCTTTTACCACCTCTCATGGTGGCCATTATGATGTAACTATAATTAAATATTATATTAATGATATCTATTTTTTATATAATCTTCTTTAATTCCATTTTATATCATACCATTATTTGTTTCATGTTGTATATATATATATATGATAATTTAATTTGAGGAAGTGCGGACTACCGCCCCCTCAAAGTGATATGACTCATTCATACCATACATGGAACATATAAAAGATGGTGTTAATGAACTTAAGTAACATATGTAAGATATTATATTATACTGGAATAATAATATACCTATGAATCATTTGGTTTTGATTCCTTTTAAAATTAAAAATTAAATGGAAGTAGCGTCTGTGCATATGTATGGATTACCGTCTCCACGAATGCGATGAGATTCATTTCCCCATCATATACATTCAAGAATAATTATCATTTGATAATTAAAAATAATTTTTAAGGACTTGATATCATTCTGTTTATGTATAATATATAAACTACCCATAAAAAATATGGCTTATGTAACAAAACATATAAAATAAAACTAGTAAGTTAACACCTGAAATGACGATAATACTAAGATATTATTAACAAAGCAATGTAAAAAAGATAATAAATGATATTAATGTATATGATTCTTGTATAATTCAATAAAAATTATTTCACCATTATAAAAGAGGTTAACCTACCCTCGACCAAGGAAAAAGTACAAAGTAAGGGGTTTCTTATCTCACTTTTAATTCCGTGAGATTTCCATTATTCACCACTTATTTATTGCATGTGGTGTGTGTAATTACCATGTTTGTATTAATTGTGTAATATAATTTAATTCATGTATATTTTCATCATCATTGTATTATCCTTATTTCATGGGTGTATGTTTCATAAGTTACTAAATCAATAAGGGAATTTGAAATTTCAATTTCCATTCATTCGGCTTTGCGCATACTTCATTGATTATTTTACTCAAATATTATGTGTGGAATAACTATTCATTTTCATATGTCATAATTTCCACTCACCTTTATGTGGATATACTTTTTATACACATAATCACTCCAATGATAAATTCTCAAGTCATCGATATGAACTTGGTAAGAGTAATTTTAACTCATTCTCTATTTGTTGAGTTGAATATCCAATTCATTGGTGTTGTTTTTACAAGAATATGTGTGAATGTACTATGATTGATTTACATGTAATATCCATTAATATTGAGTGTATTTATATTTTTCACACATAATTAGGTCGTTGATTTATCATTTACCAAAAGATATGGTCTTTATAAGAGATTTCATCTCAATTTACATTCCATTGAGACTCCTTCGTTGTTATACACCAAATCACTTTTATATGGTGTATATAATTTACTTTGACATAGTATATTATTAATCCCTTTATTCTCATGATATTAAAAAGTTTTTATTACCTCAATTATTTGTATTCAATTGTCTCTCTTTTGGTTAGTAACTCTAACTAAAATATCATTTTGAAATGTTTTAAAGATTTATTATTCCAAATCTTTCTCATTAATGTCCATGTTTTAAAAATAGTTTTAATGATTTATTTATATGCACATTAAAGTTTTCAAATAAAAATTCATTTTAAAAGTTTCAAAGTGCTATGTGACACTTTGTTTCAAAAAAATCTATTTTTAAATGGCTTCTTGACAAATAGTGTGACTTTTAAATGATTTCAAGAAAAATGGGGGATATTTATCTCTAATAGTTTTGATGATTATTTTCATCTATGTCAATATCCTTTATTATTCTCGATTGAGGTTAATCTAATACAATAAAATCTTCCATATTCTATCGAATGAGTTATTTTTGACTGTGGATGTGCTATTTTTATACCATTCATGGTTTGGGGTTAAATTATTGACATTTCGTATGCTAGTTTTACTAAGAATGTTTATGTTATGTTTAAACCTGTTCATATAAGGAATTCATTGGACTTAGTAGGTGAAAGGTGGAGACTGCTATAGCTCCTCGATGCATCGGTAGGTCTCATGAGACAAACTAGTTTCTTGGCATAGGGCCTTGACAAAATCTTATTTGTAGTCTTGGAACGAGGCCTTGACTATGTGGTTATGATAGTCTGGCATTATGCATTCCATCATTATGAAGGTTGTTATTGATATTGTATGTGGTTATTCGACTAGTAGAATATCCATGTGAATAAGTAAATGGAATTATTTCATTTTATCTTTTCCATATTATGCTGAAGTTCAAGTTTAAAAGTATTTTGTTTTAGTTATACATAGCCTTAAATATTTATGCTTATTTATGAAAGTTTCTACTATATTGTTATTCTTACTAAGCATCTGATCTCACCCCTTTCAATGTTTTAGTTTTCCTAGGATGCGAAGAAGTAATTTATGAATGACTTGCAGGGATAGTATGAGGGGATATGAAGACAATATGTTGTTGTATTTTTTTTACTTTATGATGTAATGTAAGACTTATGAATATATCTAGTGTTTCCAAGACTACTAAACTAATCAGTCTTTCGAGACTTGATCTTTTGTGATCATGCCAATGTTATGTAATAATTCACCGACTCTTGGTAACTAGGGTCGGGGCGTTACATTTCCTCCAAAAGTACAAAGTCATGTACAAGGAATATGGATGAGAATAATCTCAAAGAAATTCAGAAAGGAATTTAAGATAAAGAATTGATTAATTATAAGATCATAATTAATTGAATTCAAGCATGACTTATCTTGAACGATTAAAAGTATTTGAATTATAAATATGCGTAAATGTCATTGCATGCAATGGATGATCATGAGCTGGACCAAATACCCTTTGTATGTGTGTATGGTTTCATTTAAATTTGTTTAATTTAAATTTTTTGGCCTGCGAGCCTTCTTATAATAAAATGTAGGGCTTGAGTTCCCGTGGTTTATTTAATTTAAATCCATGTAATGATGGATCTCCCAAGCTAGAGGAGACGGTTCGTAACCTAAAGCTGAGGAAAAACCAACCCAAGAAGATACAAAGGTGGATAGGTGGGAGCTGCAAAACATGAACCATCAGTTCAAGGTGTTTTCCCTAGGTCAGGATTAGCTTATCAAACCGCTAGATAAGCTAACCAATAGAAGATCATGATCATGCAATCATATTTTATTCTGATTTCATAATTTATTTATTATGTATGTGTTGTCGCGATCACATAATTAATGAAATAAACAAGCATGCAAAGATGGAATAAAATAAAACCGGAAAATTCATAAACATTATCGGAATATGGTTAATCACTTAAGCAAGCATCACTTAATATTAACAAGAATGTGATAGTGCGAAACTACACATAAAGGAATAAAATCCCTCAAAACAATATTAAGTCAGACCAAGACTTCCGTTACTTGATTAAGGGAAAGACTCAATAAAACTATGTGTTTGACCAACCTTTGTTGGGACACTTAATTTTATAAAGGAAGCCCTTATGAAAGGTTTTGGGTTGACTTAACAATATTACATCAAGATAAGTAGCCCTTTATAGACTTGGTGTAATATTGGACGCAAGAGTTGAGGAAATCCAAGTCAGGATTTCAGGATTGGGGATTCCACTCAACAGATCAAGGAACTGTAAGCTCACAATTGGCAAAGACCTGCCTACCAAAATAACTTCAAATAGCTTGACCAACCCTTGTTGGGGTTATGCGAAGGGGAATATGGATCCTTTCCACTAGAATGTCAAAGAAACTGGACATTCTGAGTTCAATGGTGAGGGCCATTGTTACTTGATAAAATAGTGGGAGAATTAATAAATTAATTTATTATTTTACATAAATATGTAATCAATAAAGTACTGATAAATATGCTTTTTTAATTTGTATAATTTAAATGAAAATAACATAAACCATATTTTCTATGCGATCAATTATAGATAAAGACAACATCCTCACCGGCAGTAACTTTCAGGAATGGTTTAGGCGCCTTTGGGTTATCCTACGCCATGAACGAATGTTTTATGTGCTGGAGTCCTCACTTCTTGATTCCCCTACCCCAGGGGCGAGTGATGAATATTTCCTAGTATATGATCAACATTTAAACGATGCACTTGACATTCAATGTTTGATGCTATCATCAATGTCTAGTGAGATCGTGAAGTCTTATAAAGACATGGATGCCTATAGCATACATGACCACCTCTATGGTCTATACCAGGAGAGAGAAAGATAGGAAAGGTTTGAGATCTCCAAGGCTCTATTTTAGAGCAAGCTTGGAGAGGGTGACCTAGCCGGGCCTCATGTAGTCATGCTCATTGGATACATTGAGCGCTTGGAGGTTCTAGGGTTTAAACTCCCCGAAGAACTGGGCATCGATCTCATTCTTGCATCACTCCCCTAGAGCTTCTCAAAATTTGTTGTGAACTTCAACATGAACAACATTGAGAAGTCTCTGTCTGATCTTCTTATCCTCATCCGCCAAGTGGACAATGACATGAATCATGAATAGCCATCTGTCCTCATGGTGAATAAAAGGAAAGGGAAGGTGTAGAGATTTAAGACCAAAGAATCTTCAAGGCCTTTCAAGAAAAGGAAGATCAAAGTGGAGGCAAGGGAACAGGATGTTGTTTCTTTCGCATGCGGAAATAAGGGCCACTAGAATAAAAACTACACCCACCCAAGGATGCAAGGGGAAGCTTCAGGTGCATTTGTCATCGAATGCAATCTATATGTTTCTAAAAATTGGGTATTAGATACAGATTTTTGTGCTCACATATGTATCCAAATACAGGAACCAAGTAGATTCAAGAATATTGATCGAGGGGAGGTTGATCTACGAGCAGCCAACGATGCCAGACTTGTCGTTGTAGCTATCGGGGACTACCACCTCACATTGCCAACTAGAATGATCTTGGTGTTAAAAAGTTTTTATTATGTGCCTTATGCAACCAAAAACATTATTTCAGTATCCATATTAGATACTGATGGATTCATATTCAATTTTGGAAGTGGATGTTGCTACTTTTATAAAGATAGCATTTGTTTTTGTAGGGAATATTTATATAACAACCTTTATGTGTTAGACTACACAAACCAAGTAATGGAAATTTATGACAAAGTTAATTCACATGACTCATACCACACCCAACTTTGGCATCACTAGTTAACTCATGTCAATGAGAAACATTTGACAAAATTACATAAAGATGGGTATTTAGATTCTTTCGAACTAAAACCACTTGGTGTATGTCATGTGTGTCTACAAGGAATATTGACCAAAGCCCCATTTAGTGGGAACGTTGAAAGAGCTAAAGAGCTTCTAGAATTAGTTCACACAGATGTGTGTGGACCATTTCCAGTTGAAGCAAGGGGAGGGTTCACATACTTCATAACTTTTACTGATGATTTTAGTAGATATGGATATATCTACTTAATGACGTAGAAGTTAAATTATTTAGATCGGTTCAAAGAATACAAGAATGAATTAGAGAACCATCTTGGTAAGAAGATTAAGAAACTCTTCCCAGACAGAGGAGGAGAATATCTTAATCAGGACTTCATTGATTTCTTACGGGAGTTTGGGATTCTATCTCAACTCACTCCTCCTTACACACCTCAGTGAAATGGTGTAAGTGAAAGGAGGAACCACACCCTGTTGGACATGGTGAGATCAATTATGAGTCATGCGATTATTCCATTATCATTTTGGGGAAATTCATTACAAACAGAAGCACACATAATAAACCAAGTACCAAATAAATCGATAAATGGTATTCCATATGAGTTATGGAGTGGATGCAAAGCCATGTTATCGAATTTACATGTGTGGGGTAGAGAAGCATTTGTTAAGACATCGTCTGGTAACAAACTTTCACCCCGAGGCACAAAGTGTTTCTTTATAGGATATCCCAAGGAAACAAGGGGATATTACCTATACAACCCCTCAGACAAAAAGGTTACAGTGGAAAGACACACCATATTCCTTGATACGGAGCACATCTCCAAAAGAGATAGTGGGAGCGAGATAGACTTCGATGAAGTCGAGACTCAAGATACACAAGAGTTGGTACAAGAACAGATTCCACAAATCCCCATGGAAGAACAATCTATTCTAGAGACACAAGAACTGTGTAGGAGCACGTGAGAGGTGAGAGAACCAGAATGATATGGTTTTATTGTCGCCGAGGATGGTGAATCATTATTGGCTGACAATGATGATCCTCTTACCTACAAGGAAGCAGTTGAAGGCACAAACGCTGCCAAGTGGCAAGAAGCCATGAATTTTAAAATGGATTCCATGTACCAAAACCAAGTATAGATTTCGGTAGATCCTCTAGTTGATGTAAAGCTTGTTGGTAATAAATGGGTATTCAAGAGGAAACTGGATATGGAGGGGCAAGTCACCACCTATAAGGCACGACTGGTTTCAAAAGGTTTTAGACAGCGTTAAGGAATTGACTATGATGAAACCTTTTCACCGGTTGCAATGCTTAAATACATCAGAATCCTATTGGCCATTTCCACTTACCATGACTTTGAAATTTGTAAAATGGATTTCAAAACAGCATTCCTTAATGGGAACCTTCAGGAAGATGTCTACATGACAGAACCTAAAGGGTTAGTGACTCCAAAGGCTGCCAACAAAGTATGAAAGTTGTAGAAATCCATTTATGGATTAAAGCAAGCATCAAGGTCATGGAACATTCATTTTGATAAAGCTGTAACGGAATTTATATTTATTAAGAATGAATGTGAGCCTTGTGTCTACAAGAGGTTTAGTGGAAGTGCAGTTGTTTTCTTAATAGTATATGTTGATGACATATTACTAATTGGAAACAAATTACCTGTCTTATAGTTAGTTAAGGCATGGTTGGATAAATGATTCTCCATGAAAGACTTGGGAGAGGAGGCATATATTCTTGGGATCAAGATCCATCGTGATAGATCCAAGATAATGTTGGGCTTAAGTCAAAGTATATACATTGACAATATACTGAAGAGATTCAGTATGGAACAGTCCAAAAGGGGATTGTTTCCAGTGTCACATGGAATTAATCTTTCCAAGAAAATGTGTCCTCAGATATATGAGGAAAGAAAGAGAATGAAAAGGTTCCCTTACGCATCTGTGATTGGGTCAGTCATGTTTGTTATGTTATGTACGAGGCTAGATATTGCTTACGCATTAAGTGCGGTAGGCAGATATCAAGCTGATCCAGGAGACCTCTATTAGATGGTAGTCAAGACTATCCTTAAGTATATAAGGCGTACTAAGGATATGTTCCTGGTTTATGGAGGAGATGAGGAACTAGTCATCAGAGGACATGTACATGCTAGTTTCCAGACTGATCAAGATGACATGAAGTCGCAGACTGGATACATCTTCAGTTTGAATGGAGTTGCAGTGAGCTGGAAGGGCTCAAAGAAAAGTGTGGTGGCAGATTCTACAGTGGAGTCTGTGTATATCGCAGCTTCTAAGGCAGCTAAAGAAGCAGTATGGATGTGAAGCTTCATCCAAGAGATGGATGTAGTACCGAGTAGTAAAGATCCTATCATACTCTATAGTAATAATACTGTAGTGGTGGAACTTGAAAAAGATCCAAGGTCACATCTGCGGACAAAGCACATACTTTGGAAGTATCATCTCTGGAGGGATTTTTCTCAGAGAGTTGAAGTTAAAGTGACCAGTATTTCCACAAAAGACAACTTGGCGGACCCCTTGACTAAAGCCATGACTCAGCACAAACATGATCATCATGTGAGGTCTAGTGGACTAAAAGTTATAGGCAGATGGATGTAGTCCAAGTGGGAGTTTGTTAGTGTTGGTTTCCTAAGAACCAATTGTTTTGTACTTTGATTACATAAATTTTCACTTATTATATATTGTTAATTTTTCGGCATGACTATAATATAATAATGTCCTGGAATATTTGTTGCATTAATAAGGTCATGGTAGATCCCCTCTATGATGAGAACCTTGAAATTATATAATAATATTCTTAAATAAAGTTCTAAGGTTGGATGACATACTATGATAGGACACATAGTATACAGACCGTCATGTGTGAGTACTCGTAAGAAGATGAGACTCTCTCTCATGGAGTTTTCACTTGGTAATCTCTAAGATGGGAGATTATGAGAACAGTCCTGCCTGTAGAAATTCTATATGTCTTGGTGTCATCGGACATTTCTATCTACGATCATGTGTAATGGTCCTTAGACTGGAATATTATCATTAACTCATATCATGACTCGCACAATTAGATTTACTGATGAAAACCACCATGCATACAGTTGGCGGGAAATAGGGTTCGTTGGATGCGTCACGAGTGAAATGTTGTGAATGGATAAGTCAAGGAAGGATTTTCCCCTTCCATTTATGGAAGTTGATATCTCGGCCCTTTGATTGAAATAGAACTATCGCATTAAATTCCATGGCCATGGTGTGAAACGACGAGTTTATTTCATGAAGTCAAAGAACGATTGATCAAGCATATTGGTTTATGACACTTCCATGAAACCTTCTTGATGAGATATTGAGACAAAGGGATTAAATTACATAGTAAGAGTTCGTATGAGGTGATAGGTCAATGCGACGTCAACTTATTTCTCTTGGGTGCCTTAACCCGTTGCTAGACAGTAATCTTGGACTTTAGGCAAGCCCGCCTAATTCCAACAAGAAAGAGGCCTAGAGGGTCACACACTAAGTGTATTCAAGTATCTCAAGTAGAATAAATATTATTCCCATACGTGGTTTAATAATTATTCAAGGAAGCCTAAATCGTTTTAATGATGAAGGAAGAAGGAAATGAAAAACAAGATATACACGTCGTGTATTAAAGATTACACGCCGTGTAGTTTTTCATGGAAAACAAGTACACACCGTGTATTAATAATTACATGTCGTGTAGTTTTCTTTATAGAAAGTAAATTAATAAATAAAAATAAGATATACACATCGTGTACATTGAATGTACATGCCATGTAGTTTTCAATGAAAAACAAGTACATGTTGTGTATTTATTAATACACGCCGTGTAGTTTTTTCAGTCGGGATTTTGAGGATATAATATTGTTTTAAATGATGTTTATTATAATCATCATGGGCGCATGTTAAGGAATTAATTATTTGACATTGTGGTTTTAAATAAGATTCAATGAAATAAATAAAACACGTAACGCATTTATTTATAGTCATAACTCTACAACCTCAAACCTGATTATAAATATCCTCAAAACCATACTCTTTTCTGACACACAAGAGAATTGTTGTGCACAAAAACACTAGATAATTCTTTCAAGTCCAAAAGAACCTCTTCCTCCAAGAACGCTCTCAATCCCGAGAGAGATCCTCTTCCATCAGATCTAGACGATCTAAAGCGGACAACGCAAGCAAAGGTTTCTCCATGCTAGCACCTGGAGACTCCTTTGGCGACGTCCCCAGATACTAGGTACACATGTGGATCACCGCTAGATCAATTCTACACTTGGATTCTGCGACGCAACGATGAATCACATCGGAACGTGATCAAGAACATCAATGAAGAAAGAACACCCAAAATGTATTTATTTTCAATTGATTAAATTAATTATAATCAACCTGTAACGATCCTACTTTGTGGTTCTGGGACATTCCTTTTCTTTGTCCATGTCTATGATTCGATCCATGGAGACTGGCGTTTATCATCATATTGATCCCGGATTGATCATTGTTAATGACAAAAGGCCATGTGGGCACATCCACCCATGCGCTTTGGTTGCGCCCGGAACCTTCACTATCAACTTCATGGATTATTATTTGGGATCCCTAAACATATCCCTAAACAAATCTTATAATTTTTCAGTCATATATTAATTCATTGTGATCCCATTGTGCTTCCATAGTATGTATTCGTGAAGAATATATGAATATAATATAATGAGTCACTCTTTTTTTCATTTAATTCTTCATTATATATTTATTTTATTGTGATTATACCTAATATTTAATTTTTATTTACTTATGATTTCATTACTATGAATCCCTTTTATCTAAATGTAAATATTACATTAAAGATGATCCCTTGTTCGTTAGTTTCCTAGATTTGATACCACTCTTGAATCTTTTTATTGACCCTTACTCTTCTTCTCATGTTTTGATTGAGTAGAATCAAAAACCCACTATTCTGATGGGTTATGGAATTATTTATTATCAATGGAGGTTTGATATAGAGGAGATATCGTTTTGTTTATGTGATGGAAGAAAAAATATTATTTTTAGTGGAGTCGCATTATCACATGGTTAGAGTTCTCATGCCATGATTTTGGGGTATGACAAAGGATAACTTCACAACACAATGTGTTTCACCATGACCACCCCCTTATATTGGTGTATAAAATTATATTATAGTAATTATTACATGGAGATTGTGAATTATGAAGTTAATTCTATGTGAGGTGCCTCGTGGCATGATGATTCTAGATATAGTGTTATAAAGGCAGTTTTGTCATGACTGTGTGGATTATGGCATGAGGAAGATGGAAATTGGAAACTAGTGTGACATGAGGTGGTTCTATTATAGAATAGATCCATTAGCTCAGATGTTTTGGAATGAAAATATATCTTACATTGTGACTATAGATAACCCTTGATAGAAATTACAAATGCCTTCCCTTCATGGTTATTTACAAATCTTTTCATCCATGTATCAGATAAGGGTGATGATATATCATTTCCTAAGAATATTTCCAATTTATATTATAATGGGGTGATAATTTAGGCCACCTAAGGTTATATATAAATGTTGGGATATATTTATTCATTAGATATGTAAGACTAGTGACTTTGTTCTTGTGAGATGGTCAGAGTATACATGGGGTTAGGTACTCCCCTGGTGACATTGGAGATAGTGTTTAGATCTCCCATAATCTCTTAGAGTTCAGTACACCCCCAAATCTATGGGTTTAGATCCCCTAAATCAATATGGTTACAATACTCCCTTGATACCTATGATATGTAAGCCCCCACACATATTTGATAGATTCCAATACTCATATATATACTCAGTGTGAGGTTCCTCTATCCATGGAGTTAGGTACTCCTTCATCAGATGCATACTACTCAAAAAAGTGTGTTTCTTTCATTAGGGTTTGGTACTCTCACTTCCGACATATTTACCTCATCAAGAAAATGGTCCCCTATTGTATAATTTTAGAGGTGATATGGGTTTTATTTAACTAGGTAACTTATATTTTTTGGTTTCTTAAGGTGATTTATTTTTTCTTATAAGGATAGGTTGTTCATGTGTGGTACTTGGTATCCCATTTATTGTACTTAGAAGAATATTTGGGTTTTTTTAGATCATTTTGTTCTTTTTTCATAAGTTGGATATCATTTCCCTTAGTGAATCTAAGTTTATGAACCCTTTATTCTTTATTTTTTCGTTTTTAAGGTGTCCTATTAGGAATTAGTATGCCCAATAGAACTAGTTGTTTTTAGTTGAATGGAAAAATATTGAATACCTATATATTTTGAAATATGACGAAATTCATTTCCCTAGTCATTTTGGTGATCATGGTTGTTTAAAGACTATCTTAAATGGTGAGTTACTTCATAACATGTTGTTGCACAATGGGTTTTATGTTGGAAAATCCCTATATTAAATAGGGAGGCTTGTATCATATATTTTGGAATCCATTTTCTACCTCATGTAAGATTAAATATTATGAACATAATTATTATCAAAATATTGGATTATTTAGGTAAGTCTATCCCAAGAAATTAACTATAGGTGCATCATGAAATGATATAAGTCATTTTTGATTATCTGGAGTTCTCGAGTTAAATAATAAATAGTAAATCAATCATAGAGTAACTAGTTTTGAAGGATAGTTTTCAAAGAAAAGTTATCTGTTGTGGTATTTTTTTTACCATTCTAGTGATTTTTCCAAATTGAGCCCAAAATGGTCATTTTGAATAGTGTTCAATTTCTAAAGGTTGGAAAACTATAGGTTTGGGATAAAATTGATGAGTTGGAACTTTTTATCTATTAAATGGTTAAGATGTGAAATTTTTTAACATAAATGATGTTCAATGATATAAATCTGTATAAATATGATCCAATGGATTTATTTTAAGTAGTGGAAATTCAAGTAATTTAATATATTAGATATGAATTTGAATTAAAATTTAGAGTCTCTTAATAGAAAATGGAGGAAGGCCTCCAGGATAAAGGAGGAGAAATTTTTTGATAGAAAAGTGTGTATATAAGAGGGAAAGAGTATATATAGTTTAGAAAAGGGAGAAATAATAAGAAAATAAGGTGTTTATTAACATGGCCTTTATTTAATATATGAATTACATTTATTGAAATTTTATGAAATATAATATTATTGAATATCATTTTTTAGGAGATAAAGTGTTTTTAGTAAAATATGATAAGGAATGGATTATAATTACATTAATTGAATGGATCATATGTAGTTCAATGATTAAATGGTATAGATCTTAGTAAAATAATTCTTAATATAGAATTGTTTTTATCTAGAGTATTATTATTGTGTAGGGTTTTTTTGAAGATAAAATATTCAACTATTATTACAGGGATTTTTTTAAATTTGGTCATGGGATTGGGTTTACCTTATGGTATACAGTGGATTATCACATCTAAAATTAATGTGGAATGGAAAAAAATGTTGAACTTGGATTGACACACATATCGATAAACTAATAATAAACCTACAATTCTATAAATTTATATCTTATAGAGTAGTATTTAAAAGAGGAGATTGGAGTGATCCTTGCGCGGAAGTGAGATACTCCCTAAACTTTTTCACAAGAAGTGAACCTTGGTGAGGAGTGAAATCACCAAAATCTTATATCCATCAAAATAGTGAGTTTAGAGTGGATTATTATTACACCAACACAATGTTGAGTGTGTGGTTCTATAATGTATCCTGGTGCGGGTGAACCAAATAATACCTTAGTGCCTATTTATTGATTTATGTTCTTTATATAAATTTATTATTCTGAGTATTTTATATGATCAATATGTTGAACACTCATTCATGTTAACATATAAAAAAGATCCCATAAAAAGATGATCGAGTGAAAGAATAACTTGAGTTATGAAACACCTTTATTCACCCACTCTCAATGTGTCCTTTTAGTAATAATAATAAACCTTATAAATATTTTATTAGAACATTATAATTCAATAATGAGATGAAAATTAAGTCAAATTATCTTTCTATATGATACAAACATTTATAATGTATTGGTCCTCTAACTTTATCTTCTTTGGCCAAACGCACAGGCAAATAAATCATTATATTTAAAAATAATTGTTGGAAGAACAACTAAAAATGAAATAAAATCTATAAAATTCATTACTAAAGTTTCCCAATATCATTGGGTTTAAGGTTTTATTTCAAATCTGTTTATATAATTTTTAAAAAACAATTAGGACTCTAATTTTTTGTTTTGGTATCAAATTATTCATTTCCAATAATAGAAACTACTCCATCAATATATATGAGTCATAAATTTTTATTCTTTATAATTTATGAAGATTCTGGAAGAAACATTATAAAATGTTTCTTTAATTCCCATTATGAACTTTCACCCCTTTTAATATTCAAAGGAAAAACATAATTTTATTTCTTTTCTAGTGGAAAATTACGATTGGATACTCCCCATTCTCATTTCCCCATTGATCACACTTCATATTCATTACCTTTGAGTATTTTTTTATCATTTAGATGATCCTTTAAACTCCCATTATCATTAGTAAATGTAATAAAACCACATTTTCATTCACATTTTTTAAATGTTAATAACACCATGATTATGGAGTAACAAATGAAATTCCTAAAAATTAATGTTTGAAAAATATGCAATATTTATTTTATTATTGTGTTATAGTTTTATCTGATTGTTTATGAACTCTTTTCCCCCTTCATTTAAATAAAATAATTTTCTAATAATTATACCAACATGTGATAGTTTTTCTAAAAGTTTAAATGGAATTTATAATTTTAGTGGAATCCCCAAATATATTTTTCAATTAAATTGGCACTTGTTATAAAAAAAACTTTGTTAGATATATCAAGGAATTAATGATCTAATATAAGACACTATATTTTTCTATAAGAAATTAATTTATTATTAAAATAAAAATTTATAAACTATACAGGAAAAACTAATATACATTTTCCAAACTAACATATTACATAGTACAATCATTTCAATAATATTCTATAGTAGGGCATGAATTTTGAGCATTTTTATTATAGATCCATACTATGATTTTACACCATCATTCTATAACTCTTAAAATTCTTGGATAAATTAATGGAGTTATATATGAATTCTATTTCATGGAATCTTATTTCCAGGAATAATCATTGATATGATGAATGATGTTTTTTACATGCACATTCTGTTCAAAAAATTGAAAGGGGCCAAAATAACCAAAAAATTCTAAAATTTATTTTAAATGGATGGATCTATATATTTTTAATATGAATCAACCATTTATAGGGTCACAAGAGAAATTTTTATGTTACTAATAAAAAATATTTTTAGATTTCAAATATTTTGGATGATACATAAGCTTATCGTTATTATTATTCAAGGAATACCACTTCAAATTTTCATTGTCTTTAGATTACATAAATAATATTTGAAATTATTATTTTAAAGTAAATTAACATAAAAACTTCACATAAATTTTCTTTTTTGGATTACTCATGGTAGTATGTTGATTAATATTTCCATAAATTTTTTTAAATTCCATCTAGAAGTAAAACATATTTTTTACACTTATCTCTTTGAATATTATCCCTAATATCGGATTCAATCATTATGGAATAAATATATCTTCATTTAACTTAGTATAATATTTACAAAAACCATATTTATTTAATAAAATATCATTGAGATCCCATATATATCTAATGCATCATAAAATAGTTACAATATCTTGGATTTTTCTTCATGTATAATTCCACATAGGCACATGATATGGTAAAACCTAAAAAATACATTTCTTAATACATGGAACATCGTTCATGAAATTACTAATTTCAAAATTAAACTAATTTAAAAAATGAGTTTGTTTTATCAGTTAAATTTACCCTTATATTAGTATCAAATACATCATCCATTAATATGATACCATCTTGATTAGGTAAAATTGCAATTCATAAATAATAATTTATCTAGTTAATATCTCAAACATCAACACATGGATCAAATGAGGTGTTATGGTGTTGATAGTGTTTCCCAACTATGTTGAAATAATCATTTAACAAGTTCTGAACTTTGTTATCCACTATTGCGGCATTAACTTGTTTAGTTTAGATGTGTAAATAATTGTTCAAACTATCTATAGTTTTCAATTCACCAAGAAAAATATATTAAAAAACATAATAGGAAATTGTTTCAATATAAATTCCTAAAACAATTCACCAATTTTAAAAAAAACCTTCAAAATTTAAAATATGACAAGGAAATTTTTTATCTTATCCATGAATTGAGTAATAACTAAAAAATCATAAAACATCACAAAAACCTTAACATAATTATATGTGATTTAGGGTTATATAATCTAAATTTTATTCATAGATAATCAATTTCCTATACATTAAAATAAAAAATGTCAATATAAAAGAATAAAAGTATATACTCTACTTAAAAATTTGTATCAATAATGGTTTTAAAATTAAAAAATATTTTATTTTGTAATTGGGATTTCAATTAAATTGAAAATAAAATTTAAATTTTTGATTTCAAAAAAAAATACTTTTAGAAGATAAAATCAATTTGGAATCCTAATTGAAATTATGAAACTCTAATTGATATTTAAATTTTATGTAAAATTTAAATTATGATATTTAAATTTAAAATGAAATTAAAAATACAATTTAACTCTCTATGAATGTGAATTAATGATTATCACAGCCAAAATAGGATCTATTTTTTGAATACGAAAGTCAAATAAAATATATTTATTGCATAATCTATTCATTAAATAAAGAAACAAAATTATTAAGAATTAATTAGTTGTTAATTTTGGGATATCATAATGCACTTTAAAATATTATAAATTTACATAATTAAATAAATATTTGTTTAAAATTTCTCATATATTGTATTAGTATAAAATAAAATATGACAAATTCATTAAAAGACAAGAAATGTGATCAACCAATATAAAATCATTGGATAAGGTTTTCCTTGTCTAACTGAAGGTGTATAATATCATATTTATATTGGTATATATCCAATCCTATTGGTCTCATTATTGTGGTAATTTTCATACATGATATAATGATTGAATATTAACAGTATCCTATATTCATGTATCATAGTTAGTGAATCCATTTAATTTAATTTTATATACATATTTTATCAGTATGTACTAACAGTATAGAAAAAACTAATATAATAAACCAAGGACTTAATATCAATATATAAAACCCTATCTATGATACATGTTCGAAGAGTCCTTAAAATAGTATATAATAATTTATTGAATCATATTGATTGATTTCATAAATAAATTGTCTAATCATTGTGTATTAAAGTGAAATAAGAAATAAATGTAGTGCACAACTAATTATACTATTGCGACGCATGTGAACACGAGTACGTGTGTGTGATTTTATACATGTGTTTCATACAATAACATATTATATAACCATAATGACATACATGGAACAAAACAATATATTATTAATAAAACATACTAATTAAAGAAGAAAAATAATATAAATTATAGAAAAATATTATTCATTTAAAAATCTATGGGTTTAGTCTATCATAAACACTCCTAACATAAATATCAATCAATATCCATGTATATGTTACAATTTTAAGAGATAAATTAAGGGACTTGATCAACCTAAATATTTTTCTAAACCCTAAAATATGAAATAATTAGGAAAATAATAAAATGGTCATGTTAATAATACCTTAGTATTTGTAAATCCATGTTAAGGTTTAACATAAATCATCATTATACGGTTAAAAATATTTAAAGGGTAATTATATATTGTTTTTAAACAGTTTTATAAAGTAAGAAACATAATGAATTAAGGGAAGACATATGATTTGACCTCCCCTTAAGGATTCATGAATAATAATGAGAGACATTGTGGATGATGGTGTTAGAGTGTTCAATTTCCATTTTATATTTCTAGTAATTAAAAAACTCCTTATCTTTTATTTTTTATAATTGGATAGTTTTTTTTAAAATAATTTTAACTCTGATGAAAGTTAAATTCATAGAATATTATTATTGTTTATTATTTATTATTATTATTATTATTTATTATTATTTGTAAATTGTGTGTTAAAATAATTTTCTATGTAAAATTTATTATGTATGATGTTTTTATATTTCTATCAAATAATGAAAACCAATATATTATATAAATTTATTTTTTATGTTGTGTTTTAAACATTTCTATAATCATTCTCTCAATCTTAATGTAGGAAAGTCTCGAATTCTTATTACGATTCATGAAGCGGCTTCAATTCAAAAGGACTGTTGCAACAACTCTGTTTGAGATTTTATGATCCTCTGACAGCTCTATATTCCTTGCATTTTCCCAAATCCTAAACGATCCTTTGAAGTGTTCTGGCAATCACCAATGCCAGGATGGATCAAGGTGAATTTTGATGGCGCTTCCAAAGGCAACCCTGGCCCTGCCAGTTGTGGTGCTATCTTCAAAGACTCAGCTGGTCAATGTCAGGGATGCTTCTTTGTTGGTTCTGGTCACTCCCCATCCCTGGATGCAAAAATTATCGGCGTCATTCATGCTGTTGACTTTGCTCTTTAGAAAGGCTGGAGAAAGTTGTGGATTGAAAGTGATTCAACCACTATTATTCATGCAATCTGGAATGGAAACATTCATCTAGCCTAGTCTCTCACTGCTCGTTGGATGAACTGCCTTAATTTGCTCCATGGGTTTGACTATATAGCTACTCATGCCTACCGCGAAGAAAATGTCGTTGTTGATGCTCTAGCCAACAAAGGGGTCCATCAAGGCATGACTTGGATGGATGTTGTCCCTTCTGACATTTTATATCTTTTTGATAGAGACTGTAAAAAAATCCCATCCTTTCACATTTTGTAATTTGTTTTCTGTCTATCAATATATTATGCTTTGGTCTTTGACCAAAGCATTACCTTTTGAAAAAAAATATCATAATAATTTATTGTATTAAAAATAGATATGTGTTTTCAAATAATGTGAATTTTGCAGAGGAAGAAAACTTATGTATCTCAATGGAACTTTAAAATATGTTACATATTTTGAATAATAATTAATTACATTACGTATAAATATATATATATATATATATATAAATTTTTAATTTTTATTTTTAGTTTTGAATATTTGATAGCTATGTGTTGATTTTTATTCAGTATTTAATTCCTTATGAAATAGAAAGTAAGTCTTGTAAAATTTTATTTTATAATTACTCATTAAATTTTCAATTTTAAATTTACTAAAAAATTTATTGTGAAGTTTTTGTAATTTTAACTTTGTAATTATTGATTAAAGTATATAAGAAGACGTGATGCATAAATTATTGAAAGTTTTAGTGATTCAATATTGAAATATATGACTTAAATATTCCAATCTATATTTTCTCCATATTATGGAGTATTTTATTTATATCTATACTTTATTCATGAATATTTGTTTTATTTATCATGGGTTTTAATTAATATTCATACTATAATATATAGAAAGTATTATCAAGTGCCAAATGAAAAATCATATTTTGGAAAAGATGATTGATTGTACCATTGAACACAAATTAGGAAACATTATTGACTAATAACTGGATAATTACTCTATAAATAAAGATCAAAGGAACCAAATAAAGAACAAAAACTGAAGAAACATTCCTAAATTAAATTTTTATATTGATATCATTATTGTATACTAATTTTGATCACTATGAGAGCTTCATTATGTGGAAATGTATTACTGAAAATATCATGCTACAACGATTATTCTACTTTCTATAATTTTTATTTTCTTTATAAATATGAATTGATTTATATTTTTCTATTTAATTTCAAATGTAGATAGTTTATTATTTCCCATAAAAAAGGAATGAATTGTATTAGTTTTTTCTCCTGTATAAAGAATGTTTTGTTTGTGTTCGTGCTTCTAGTTGTAAAAGGAATGGTTGTATTGGGTTGTGACTCCCAAAAAAATCAAGTTTTCTTGTTTCTGTTATAGCACCATTAGAAAAGGTATTTAGTAATACTTGTTTTGACTCTCATTTTAAAGTAAATTTTATTTTACATTATTTATCTAATGGAGTAGAGAGATGGGAAGATTATATATAGGATCAGATTACTATGAAAGTCTTTGTGTTCTATATATAATTTCCACTACACAAACATTTACATTTTATTTTGGCTATGGTTTAAATTCTAATTAAATTATAAACCTGTCAATTCAACTCTCCCCCCAACCTTATCAAATATCTCATACTAGGAAAGGAATAGTATTTGAGATCTAATTTTTTTATTTTTTTATTAATTATTAGAATATTTTATATATACTGTAAACATTTATGGGAAGATCATTGTTGATATTTCCGTTTAAATTTGAATGATTGGTAGATTCCTCAAAGAACACCATACGTTGATCGAAATTATTATAGGTAATTTATAGTGATAATGGAAGATTACCTCAATCACATGATCATTGAATACTGGACTATCATAGTAGAACCCAATAAACTATCTATGTCTAACATAGATACCTTAACTAGTAATAATTCATTAAACTGTGTATTGAATTATAAGGTTATGAAAATTTTATATTATTTTATTAGTATAAGTGTTTTTATTCATGTATAATTTTGTAAAATTTATAAATGTATATAGATAATTCTTTATGTTATGCATTATATAATAGAAAAAATAAAGAGATCAAAACTAGTAATGTTATGTACTAAATATCAAGACTTTGAGATGGGAGAATAAGAATATTTTAATCATATTTTTAATAGATTTATGAGTATTTTTAATGGAATGAGTTATATTTATGAATCATTGGACAAAACTATCTTAGTTGAATGATAACCTAGATCTCTACTAAATAAATTACATGTGAATATGGTCTCCATTGAAAATTGAAAAAGCTTCATTTAGTACATGTATAATGAACTCATTGGATCATTACTATAATATAAACATGATTTTAATAATAATATTAATGAATATAGCACTAAAAAGAAAGGTGTTTCTTTAAATAAAAATATAAATTTTTCTTACTCTTATAATTATGAAAATTAGAAAAGTGAAAGAGACAAATATGTTAAACTAGTAATAGGTTTTTATAATTATACGGAAAAAAATTTAAACTTTTTCAAGAAGGTTTAGTAATTATTATCAATAGGATGGTCGAAAATGATGTTGAAAAGGTAATTATAATACTTAAAATGATGATTTTGGACTAAATTGTTATGAATATATAAATAAGTGTGATATTAAGAAAATTATATGGTATTTAATATAGAGAGAAAAGATAAAAAAATGTATAATAAAAAAGGATAAAAGAGATTCATAACCACATTAGAGTTTCAAATAGAACTTTTATTCAAGTGATAAATATGAAATTTAAAAGGATTATATTAAACTATGTCATATGGATTAACTAAATAAGGTTAATAGTGATTATGGTTTTAGTTCTTATTGTTGTTTGGATTTTGGAAAAACTAGTTTTGTTGAACTGAATAAGAAGATTATGAAACATTGAAGAGATATCACAAGGATTAGTGAGTAGTATGAGCATTGTAAATGAAAAAATAAAAAACATGTTGAGTAAAACAAGATTGATTCTGAAAAAAATGAAAAAAAAAATATAGCTTTAATAAGTAATGATAAATTTGGTGATGACTTAGAGAATAAAAAAAGAAAATTAAAAACATAAAAAGAAAATTTAAATTTTAAAGGATGATTTAGCTAGTTTTTTAAAAGAAAAATAATTTTATGATAAATCTATTTCTATGAAAAATGTAATTATAAATAAAATTAGTGTTATATACAATAGAAAATTATACAAAGTTTATAGTTTTTTCTTTGTAAAAAGTTCTTAATGAATTATTCTAATTTTTATATGTTTTATATATAGAATGAAAAGTCACTATATTGGATTATGTTCTTTAAAATTTCATAAATATTTTGGATAAAAAAATATTATGTTTCTAATACCATATCTTGAAGATTTCATAAGAATACATGTTTAAAATATATTCTAGTACCAAAAAATTATTCTATTAATTCCATTAGACCCAAATTTCCATGGTTACCAAAACTATCTTCTACTTTATTTTTTTAGGAAAATTTACTAGGAAGTATCATGAAGGAAATATATTATATGAATAGTATATTATCTAGGTAGATAACTAGACATCCAAAAAAAATATTATCATATAATATATGGGATGGAGAGGTTGTGAAATTTGGAGACAACGTAAAAGGACATGGAAAAGGTTTTGGTGAAGTTAGTGTTTATAATTATTTTATTGTTTCTAAAGTTTTATATATTTAACAATTAAATCATTATCTAATTAGTATTTCTCAATATGTGATGGTGTAATTTTTTTGAAATTTTAAAATATAAATTCCTTTTTTTAAATGAATTTATGTTATTTTATGCTAACTATAACTATAATATCTCTTATATTAATTTTTTTGATAAAATAGTTCAAATATGAATTTTGTAAAACATCCTTATTGGATTTTAGGTATAGAATAATAAATTAATTATTTTAAATGGATTGATATGTTTACTTTAGTTTAACCACCTAAAAAATAATAAATTATTGTAACTATATAGATTTATTTAAATATGCTAGATGATTCTGGATAGATTATAAGTAATATATTTGGATTGGTAATATAATTATTTTATCATAAAGAAGTTATTGATTATGATGATAATTTTGACCTATTTATAGACTATAATATATTTGTATTTTTTATGTTATGATTTATTTCAATGAATAAAACTTTATCACACCGATTTGAAAAGGAATTTTTGAATGGAATGATTTCTGAATAAGTTTATGTTTGACAAACATGTAGTTTTGAACGTTAAATGTATCCTAATCAAGTATTAAAATTTTAAAAGGTATTATATAGACTTAAGAAATTCCCTCAAGTATATTATGAAATATTATCGCATTTTATTTTAAAGATTGGTTTTTAATGGAAGAGTTAACTATACATATTTTATATAGAATTATTCTTAAGGATATTTTGATTATTCATATTTATGTTCATGATATTATTTTTAGATAATCTAGTTACTTGTTGAGGAATGATTTTTTTAATTTAATTGCTAGTGATTTTAATATTATTTTTATGAGAGAATTAAAATTTGTTTTAGGACATCGGGGTTTTCAAAGTTATGATGGAATTTTTCTTAATCATTATAAGTAAATTAAGTAATTGGTTAAGAGATTTTTACTTCAATCATGTTAAATTTTAAGAACACAAATGATTACAACTTCTAAATTGGATGCTAATGTTATTTGTAAATCATTTCATATTAATGTTTTTATAGTGATGATAATAATATTTCTTTATCTAACAACTAATTGACATTATCTTTTTTTTTGTATCTGCATCTGTGATAGATTTAAAGATAAACCAAATGAAATTTTCCCGACTATTGTTAAAAATATTTTACGATATGTTAAAGGAGTAGTGAGTCGTAGTTTTTTATCTTAGAAAGACTACTTTTGATTTAAAGAGATATTTTAGTTCTAATTCTGGAGGATATATAATTTAAAGAAAGATTACTTTTAGTGTTTTTCACTTTCTTGATAAAATTATAATTTCCTAGATTTCTAAGAAATAATTATCCATTTATTTATATATATAGATAAATCTAAATATATTGTTATTGATAGGTGTTTTGATCAATTTTTAGGGATTAGATATAATTTATCTAAATTTTATGTTCGTTTTGATAGAATGTCGATGCTTTGTGATAATTCTTATGATATTTATATTTCTATGAACAAATTACAACATTCTAGGAATAATTATATTGATTTTAGATATTATTTTATTCAATATCTTATTAAAAAAGGAAATATTAGTTTATATAAATGTTTCTATAGGAGAAAATTCAGTAGATATTTTTATTAAACCTTTGGAGGAAGTGAAGTCGAAGAATATTACATTTGAATATTGAATGATGGAACTATAAATTATGTATAGAAGAAATATTGAGTATTTATAGTTTTTTATTATTCATCACTATTTCTCCCTATTTTTATTTCTCTTTTTTAGTTTTTTGTTATCTATTTTTATATGGATCTGAAAAATATTGGATTTTAACCAATATATATATTAGAAAGACTATAAAAAATTATGTAAGTTGTCACTTTTTAATATTTACATATTTCAAATCTTTCAAATTGTTTAAATAGATATTTTTATTCTAATAGTTTATTTATTTGTAGTATGAATTACTTTATGAGGAGTTATCAAACTAACTTGATATATAGATTCAATCGTCTTTTATTTATTTTATTTGAGCATGCAATTATTTATTTATTATATCTTTAAGAATGTTAAATTTTAAAGGATTTATTAATTTTACAGAGTTATCTTTGAAAGTAGGAGAATATATTTGTGTTTGAAAATATTTATTTTAGTTTATTTTAAACTTTTTTTATATTTATATAAATGGGGAGGTGTTTTTATGTTTTTTGAAAATTGGTTTTGTAGTTATCAAAAGAGGATATTTTTGGAGTGGCTCTTTACCCTTTTACCTTTTCATTTTGATAATTATAAAACTATCTATATTTTTTTATACTTATTTAATTTTTTTAATCATATCAACTCTCATGAATTATAAATTCTTAGATTATTATTATTTTATATTCATTTTTGTTATTATATTGATTATTGTTCTATTTTTCATATTTAGCATTGAGATATATTTCAATTTAAAATATCTTTTGTATAAAATTTTAAGATTTATATCTATGTATGAAAACATAGGTATCCATATAAATATTTTAAATATGATATGTCTTAAAAAAATTATAAGTTAAAATCTTTTGTATTTAATATAACATCTTATGTATTGAAATTTTTCAAAGTATAAAATATTACACATTGACTAATCTAATAAAAATATTATGTATTGTGTTTATCATGTTTAAATATATTAAGTGTCAATATTTTTTAAAAGTAAGGTATATAAAGTATTATCTCATGTGTTTAATAAAATACATTTCATCAAGTATTGATAATTTTAAAAATTATATAAACATACATATCATTGTAGAATTATAAAATATATAATATATTCTAAATAATGATTATTTATATAACATATTATTATCTATATTTAAATTTATATTATAAATTTTTAGATGTTATTATTCTATATCTAAAAGTTGATTCTTATTTAATATTTATTAAAGTCTTATAAAATAAAACGTATGAATTATTATATTTTATTTCACATATTAATCTTAAGATTTTAAGATTTAATCTTATGATATTTTCTATTATGAGGTTTTCATTGTCTTGGAATTTCAATTATCAGAAGGATGATATCAAAGGATGTGATAAATATATTATCGTAACTTTCAGTGACTATATATAATAATATATGACTTGAATATTTTGGATCATATAGTTTGCATTCCAAGTCCATATTATTTTTATATATATTTTCTTCATTACCTTTTTTATTTCACATAGATTTTAATTATTCCTGAAACTATGATATATAGAAAATGTTTTCAAAGCACAGATGGGGAACTCGTATTTTAGAAATCATGACTATGTGAACCATTGAACCCAGATTAAGAAGAATCGGTGATTGGTCATTAGAGAATTAAATTATAAATAAAGATCTAGGTAACCAATGAATGTTTTTGTGGGAACTCACAAATGATTTTGTTTGTTTTACTAAGTATCAAACAATGGCTTAACTAGGTCATCTCTATTGAGAAGTAACTGAATTAAACTACACTATTAGGAATTTAAAATAGTAAGAATGAATGGGAAAAGAGAATTTGTGGGGATTTTATCTTTCAAAATAAATGCATTAAAAGTGAATAAGAATAAAAAATAAATTTGGTGACAATGTGAAATGAAATTAGGAGCTGAAGGATAGTCATTTTTATTTAATAATATTTATTTTATAAAAACAATGTCAATCCAATCCACTACTTCAATTAATTAGTTATAATTATCATAAATTATTTGATTCATTAAATTATGATCTACAAATTTTTCAACTTGTGATTGATATTTAATGAAAAAAAATATTTTCATACATATATATTACATCTTTTTATATAAACATTCACTACATTATAAAAACACATGCTTGAGGATCAAAAAGGTGTTATTCCTTTGGAAATATGGAAACATAAACAAGTGGTTCATTTGTGAACTACATAATCTCCCACTAAGATCATTATAAATATCACCCTTTCTATACATATCATACATAATACATTTCTTCATAATCTGGGTAAAGGAATCATAAGAAAGGGTGAGTTCAGATGCTCAGTAAGGATAAACAAGGGAGATAATAAGCATAACATGAAAATATGGGTATGATAACATAGGAATAACATATAAAAACTACGCATTTTAGATCGAAGATCAAAATCTTGAGTCATGGATAAAGTATTAGCAGTTCATAATACATGAATAATAAGGAAATTAAAGAAAATGATCCATGAGATCATAACATTGACATATGACATAGAATTTTGGATACACAGTAGCATAGAAAATCTTTTCCATTGTAGTCAATGCATAAATATAAGGCAATCATAATGGAATGGGTTTACTCCCCAAACCATCATAGTAGTCATGGTTCTCTCAAAATATCATCATAGAGAAAAATTCCCTTATTGAACCATGTTCACTCCCCATTTTGATCATATCTATCTTCTGAGATATAAATCCTTACCCAATGAATTGGAGAGAGATATAAGTCCTAAATGTAACATAATGACAATCGTATATATGTGAGCCATAATATTATAAAAAATGATCATATCAATACCCATGAAATCAAATGGGTTTCTTAAATATTCTCAAATATAATAACCTATGGGAGAGAGACAGGTTTCATAATCATTTTACCATAGTATATCTTGTATAAAAAAGTGGGTTTCATAAGTATTTCATTATAGTGTAACTTATGGAATAGAAAAATGGATAATAAAAAACCCAATTATTTAAATAATAATAAATATATCATTGGATCATATCCCTAGTAAGGAATAGGTAACATCAACGAATGTCATCGTAGATGGAAAACTATTTTCAACTATGATTTAAAACATTAATTGTGAAAAATATCCTTTTAAATTTGAAAAAAAACTTTTTCAAACATCAAAAACATTTTAAAAATAATTTTAAATGAGAATAAAATTTGAATATTATATAGGAATCATCAAAGAAATTATTTTTCATGATGAATGTTAATTATATTCAAGCTGTACATTTTAAACTGAAGAGTCCACTAACATTTTCAGTAAAATAATAATCGGAAGTATTTGGAAAATAAAAATAGGATTCATTTAAAAAAATATAAAATTCAAACCAAGGAAAATTTTATTTAATAAATCATTTATATATCTTTAAAAAAATGAAAACGATTTTAAAAAACATGCTTTTGGAAGAAAAAGTGATTTGGACTGATGAGAGATATAAAGATGATTCTTCTTAAAACATATCTTGAGCCCGTAAGTTCATAAATATTGGAAAATGAATTGAAAACATGTATTATATATGAATAACAAAAGGATAATAAAAAACCTAATTTTATGGGACATAGATCATAATATTTCGACAATAGAAGCATAATCTTGAGCAATCCGGATAAAGGATGAGATTGTAACAAAAATCCCTTACAACATTGGTAACATTGAATAATAAGACCCATGAAGGAATAATGATAAATGAAACTTATAATATAATGAGAATAAATTAATTCATGATATTACATGTTAAAATGGGATTTATATACATCGTATGAAAAAATATAGGTGTATGAAATAAAATATGTCTCGTGGAAGGAAAATTGAGACCACAATCCCTTAACGATTTAGTACATTTGAACCATAAACCCAAAGAAAGAGAGATACTAAAATTGATATGTAAATCCATATAATTTTGAGGATAAAAATCGTAAAATAAATTCACGGTAATTATATACACCATATAAAATAAACACATGGTGAATATGGTTTGTGTCTTGTGGAAAATAAAAGTTGGATGAAAATATCTTACCTTAAGTCTCGACATCCATCGTACATATAAAATACTCTAGTATAATTAATATAATTTTATTATAAATGTATTAAATAACCATAATTAAGTATATAATACCTTATATTATTATCTTATGACATTTTATTACCCATTTATTAACAATTCCATGTTAAAGTCACGTTTTGGGAAATGACTGCTTGTTTTCCGTGTATGTTTTCTTTTTTTATTTTGGGTACTCTTATTTTGATCATAGTTACATAATATAAATAATTTTAAACATTATATAAATATAATATATATTCACTTTAAATTATTTTAGAGTAATCCATAAGATTTAGAGGTAGAAAATAAAATATATTGTTCAGGGAGATGGTAGGTCATATGTATGCATAACCATTGTTTCCATTTTCTAGACGGGTTGAGAGAAACAAAGTTAAATAATATATCACCATTAAAAAATAATTTTTATTTCATATATATCACATATATTCATTAAAATTATCTTTATTAACTTACATGTAAAGTGTGACCAAACCATAACACTCGGGGAGGTGGTAGTCCACCAGACACACAAGCGACTTTATCGTATTCTCACTGAATGGAAATTATGAAATAATTTATGATATAATTATTCCATAAGTATAATAATATCATAAATATCATATATAAATAATTAATCTATCATTATATCCATCTGTGAGAAGTTTTAATGGAAAATGAATATCATCGGTTCATGAGGTACTAGTTCATCGTACACATGAATAATGATTTCATATCCTATTAAATAGAATATGATATGGTTGTATGTAAATAAATAAAATAAAAATTTATAGTTGTATTTAATATAATGAGTTTATTATATCCAATTTTTTTAATAATAATTCACTTCATTGGAGGAATAAATAAAACAAAAGGATCAGTTAGGGGTGTTAAATATTCTTCACAAAACGTCTTTTGGTTTTCATAAAAACACTTCCTAGGTTAGATTTGTGACCAATATAAGCATTATAGGATGGGTTTATGGAAAAAACAAGTTTATTTTGGATTTTATTGTATAAAAAGGGTTTGAGAGTGTGAAATAAGAGAGGATAAGGGGTGGCCTTTTATAAGTGAGGTGAGTGGCACACTTGTAATTTTTTGAAAAGAAAAAGGTGTTCCCATGCTTTTCTCATGAAAAGAGCTATAAGAAAGTAGATTATCAGTAATATAATATTTAAGGTCTAAATATAGCCATTAAATGGATGTTGGAAAACTTTTGTATCATTTTTAACCCCTATCAATTTTGCTTAACCCCCCCCCCCCCCACGATAAACCCATTTTTACCTTAATCATGGTAGTTAGTTTTTCCAATTATAAATATTAATTATCATAAAAAATTAATTTTACCTTATTCTATAATATAAATTATTTTGATTCAAAATATGGTATCAATTTTTTAAAATTTCATTCTCAAAAGTGGAAAATTTAAATTTAAATTTAAACCTGAAGATGTAGTGAGAAATTGGTTTTCCAAAGAGAAAATGTAAAAATGTTTAAATTGTTTTTTTTATAAAATTTATATATTAAAATGATTAAAAACGCCTAAATTGGATTAATTGATATATGTTTTGAGTTAATTTTACTTTTTTACACATTTTAAATAAAAAATAACTTTATATATTCTATAAATAAAAAGGTAGTTTCAACAAAACCCAGTATTTTAACTATTCAAAGAAAAATTAGTCATTTCAGAAAAATACCAAGAATTCAACCTAATATAATTTTGATGTCACACCCATCATCTAAATAAATTATTTTATTAATTTTCAGGGAATTGGGTAGTTTGGGTTGAAGCCGACTTAAAACATTTGGGTTCTTATTTCAAGAAATACATGTTTTGGCTTCGACACGCGACCTCACCTGGCTCATTGGGGCTTGACAGCGTGCAACGCACGGGCGATGAACGAGCGAAACATAATTGCAAAGCCTTGCGGCTTCACCAGTGCTGCCTTGTGACCCGCTCGTTGTTCAATTTTGCGTTTTGCAGATAAATGAATATTTTGGGCTTGGCGGCATCCAATGCACAGGCGGGGAATGGTCAAAGCTGCGTGCCTTTGACTGGGTCACCGCGTGACCTTGTCCGGTTCACCACTCAGCCAGTCCGTTGTTCAACTAATTAAATAAAGGTGTTATTAACAAAGAAATAAAATTTAAAAGAGGGCTAAAATGAAAATAAAATAAAATAAGAAGTGTGATAAAAAAATAATTAATGGATCATTTTAATATTTAAGGATATTACTATTATTATTATTATATTAATTATTATTTTTACTACTTATATTGTTAGTACGAATTTTTAAATTATCTTTTTTTATGTAGGTTATTTTCATTCACATTATGATTATTCTAGGTTAGTTTAAGTTTTTTTGGGTTTTATACATTTTTTACTTTTATTTTTTTCCCATTAATTTATTTTATTTATTATTTTTTTTCTATCCTATTTTTCTATTTCCCTTTTTTTATTCTCTCACTAACTTTTCCTCCCTCCCCGTTGTGACATATCCCTTCTCCCCCTTGGATCGCGCCGCACCCCCCCCCCCCCCCTCGTTCACTCTCCCATTCCCGTCGCGTTGCAGCTTCCCGTTCACCGCTATCGTGCGCCCTGCTTGCCAGATAAGCCACACCCCGAAACTCCCCAGCTGGCTTTCCCCTCACATCGCCACCCCAGCACCCCATCTAGTCGACTCGCATCCCCCAGCCTCGCGCCCCCCCAAGCCTCGCTCCGTCCGACGACCATCGCCCCGCATCCTCCTCAGCCAGCCCCGTTGTCCGCACCGCCCTCTCTCTCCTAGAAAACCACCACTTCACCTCTTGGCCAACCCTCCACTAGAGCTACGACCCTCTGACCTCCCCATGCTGGTCAGCGATACCTCTGGCGCCCTGCCCACCTTCTGCACAAGAAACCTTTCTGGTTGAGTACTCTTCTTCATTTTTTTTATTTTATTTTATTGAGTTTTTGGTTGTCTAGTGGCTATGGGGTTATTTTAGGATTTAATCATAAATTTTTGGTTTGATTTCTTGTTTAGGTTTAACATTTGAGTTTGTTTGAGTTGCGGTTCATGTGCGACGGTCGTTGCGCACCATGGTTGTGAGGTCTGCTATGATAAGTTAGGTGGTTCCGCATTTAAACATTGTCTGATAAGTTAATTTTCTTGCTTAGTTAATTTATAATATTACTTGATTAATTCTTATGGGTGCATATTGGATTATCTTGAAGTTTGTCTATGCGTTACTTCCATTTAGCAGTATGTTTATGTGGTGCAGGTGCGTTCTTTGTCTGGAAACTTGTTTTTAGTCAATTTATAGCGTTTATTAATGTTTTCAGTTAGTTTTTCATATGTGAAAAGTGCAATGTTTGTGTTCTAGTGTTTTTATAATGTTTGTGTTTGTTTTTTGAAAATGTGCAAAGTGTGCAATTTGTGTTCTTGATGTGGTGTTGGGTGTGTTTGGTCATGAAAGAGGGTTGAGTGGTTTTGTGTGTTAAATCCATGTTATATTTCTTTTTAAATAATTTGTTTAAAAAGAATTTATTATGTTTTAATAAAATTATTAACGATGAAAATTTAATAATGAACTTATTTACAAAGAATTTAATATGTTTTAATAAAGTTATTAATGATGAAAATTTAATATGTTTTTAATAAACAATTATTAGAAATGCAGAAATTGTTTTAATTGAGTTGGTTGAAGTCTTTTGGAGTGTGTCCTTTGTCAAATGGTTTTCTCTGTGTGTGGAAGTGTCGCGTTGGGTCTATGTTACACCCGGTTTGTTTTATTTGTCTGAGTTTGACATGAAATTTGAAATTGGAACAATGTGAGCACAAAACGGGGAAACCTGGGAACTAGGTGGGCGGACTAGACTAGTGTACTAGTGATACAGGAGTGGCTTCGGCCCGGTTTCACTTAGCTAGATAGAAGCTTACAATACTAACTAAACATTGGATGATGATCGGAGACCACTAGGTTGTGGATGTGTTGCCCTGTATAGTGGCTTGTGCACAAGAACGCATCTTGTTGTGATTCCTATACTATTCACTGAGACACGTAGTTCTAGGGTCCCATTCCTTTTTATAGTATCTTTAGGGCCTCTCCCACTTTTGGTGCTCCTGGACTACTATACACCCACTGTCTGTATACGGTGCATATTTTGTGTTTTGTGAGGGTTTGAGTTTTTCTTTTATTCAAGGGTGTTTTCTTTTATTTAAGTTGTTTTCTTTAAAATTTATTTCCTTATAGAAACTATTTCTTTAAAGTTATTTAAGCTTTGGTTTCCTTTCATTTATTTAGCCTGCAAATGTATTTGTCATTTAGTATTTATACGTGGAACCTTTTTATTGGGTGATGTCCTATTGGGATTTTGGCTCACACCCTACATACACCTTTTGGTGTTTGTAGACTTTGTTTCTTGTGTATTCCAGGTTGTGACATCATGATCAGCGATGGTGGTTCTGGTCGTTGATGTTCTTCTCGTGCAGGTTGGTTTTGTGGCCTGTGGATGATGTGTCTCTCTGGTTGCTTGGAGGTTTGAGTTTGAGTTTCTTTTTTTGTCGCTTATTTTGGTTGTGGGTTCAGGTTGTAAATCCCTGATTTTGTTTTAAGTTTAAGGCCATGTTTGCTTATCTACTTTTAGTTTCATTTTCTTTACCTTATCAGTTGTTTTGTGTTTACTATTTTGGGTAAAATCATTCCCCTATGTTAGTTTTGATACCCAGGCACTTGTGCCATCCCATGGGGATCGGGAACGCCCTTCGAGCCATGTCGTGGACTGGGTCGGGTGCCGGGTCGAATGGTGACCCGGCCTGGTTCGTGACAAAATGGTATCAGAGCAGCAGGTTTGCTCTCTTAGGTCATGATCTTCTGGGATAGAGTCACAGTAGACTGGAGTTAAGGTTTTCGGGACTCTACGTTCTGACTATGAGCAAGGTTCCTGGCCAGCACACCTCGTGGCGGGACTCGAGTTACTAGAGTAAGTGGAGGTTTGTCTGAGTCGTTAGTCTTCATAATTAATCTTGTTTAGAAAAAATGAGAAGAGGTTAGGTTCAATGGTCCCAGTGAGCTCGCAGGGTCTGGCAAACCATGTGGAGCCGAGGGCACTATCCTACAATACTCTCTATGTCGGTGGTGTGATTGGTGTATGGTCTCCAACCATACGCTCCAGTCACCCGCTGACACTAGTCTCCTCCTACTTGGTTCATCGTCCTTTTGTTTTGGAATCATGGAAATATGGTTTTTAAGTAAAAATGATTTGGTTTTGGGAAATTTTTTGAAATGAAGCGCTTCAAAAAGAAAATGATGTGTGAGGTTTTAAAAGTGTGGATTTAATGTTTCGATTCTAAGAAAAAAATATGGAAAGGTCTTGTTTTGATCTTTGGGGATCTCCTGGGAAACCACATGCATGGGCGTATATGAAAATGGAAATGGTTAGTGGCACGAGAGGATGAGTTTCTTGATGGATGTGAGATTGGTACTAATGTGGAACGAGAACATGCATGTGTGAGGCCCATGAGACACCATTGGTGGTGGCGAAATCCACCAGCTTCATCCCATTTCAAAAAGTTTTGTTAAAGGAAATGTTTGGGGTTTAAAATAACTGGTGTTTGTGTGGTGTGTCCTTGTGTTTTGGAAATGTTGGGTGTGAGACGTTTTGAGATGAAAATATTTTTTGACTGATTTGTGTCTTGAGTTTGAATTCTTTTGGGTCAGTTGGTGCGAAAGCATGTGGTTAATAGTCTCTTTTGAAAAGTGCTTTGGGAAGCCCTTGCAGTGGTTTCCCCTGCACGTTTAGCATTCGCTTGCGACAAGTCTTAGCCATTAGACCAGTTTAATTGGGTATGTGGTTTCCTTTCTTGACAAGTGCGCGCTCCCCATAAAGCATTGACATGTGATTGAAGTGCGGCCATAGGAAAATCGTCGTTGGACGACCCTCCGGTTGATCAGAGGAATCTCTTCTTGAATTCTATAATTGAACCCACCTCTCCTTTTTACAACTAAGAAGATCCTATCGTAGCGGGATAACAGATGATATGGGAGTTGATGGGAGTTTTGGTCTTTTGAGCTTCTTGACTCATCGTGTATGAAGTTTGATGTCGTCGTGTTTGAAGGTTCCTCCTGGAAATGATGAAAGGAAATCCAGTGGGTAAGGGTGTAGGTGGTTCAGAATTTTCAGTGTTGACTAGAGTCTTGAAGGGCTTTGTAGTATTTTCATCAGTTGCAAGGGCCATGTTCGGTGACGTCTTGTAGTTTGAGTTCTCTTTGATTTTCAAGGGTTAAGTTTGACCTCATTAATTTTAAAGTTCTGTTTGGAAATGGTGAAGTAGATTCCAGTGGGGAAAAGGTGGAAGCAACCCAGAATGGTCGGTGCGGGCCACTATTCTAAATTACTTTTGGTCCTTTGTTGGTTTCGTTTAAGAAAGGGTCTACGTTAGGCCACTAGTGTGGTAGACCCAGTCACATGGGGATACTACGGTCAATTGCAAGAATCACGTGTTTTTTAAGACTCGGTTTGAAGTCCCTCTCTGCATAATGTTCATCTCAATAGCAATGGTCATGTTCAGGTGACGATTTGTGGTGTCATGTTCTCATTTAGTGTGACAAAGGGTGATGCACATGCACTATTTCAGCTCCGGTGTTGGTGAATGTTCTGTGTATGATCAGTTGGATGTCGTAATGTGTTGTGTTCACTGGTGTTTCCTCAGTTGTAGTGTGGTTGCGTGTAACACCAAAAGGAGAAGCTCCATTCGGGATTCTTCCATACCTGACTGTGAGTCAGAAGATGCTTCAAACATTATCACTCTAGCCATAGGCCTCAGAGTGAAGCTGACGCGTGGTTAGGTACCCCTGGAGTGTATGAGACCCCGACTTTATTTCTGTCGTTGATGCTGAAAGTAAAGGCAGTTTAAATTTTTTTCTGTGGTTATTCCGTTCTGATCAAACCTTCTGGGTGCATAAGGATTATGTGACTATGTGGAGGCATGGTCGTCTTGTTACCTTCAAGTTCCGGTGATTTCATTCCATCGAATGTAATTTATTTTGGTGGTCCTTATGGGGTTTGTTGGGTAAATCAGTCTCAAATTTTAATGATGCTCATCCAGGGATTTGGAGATGTTGGTCTGTCTTTGGTCGGTGTTTCGACGCCTAGTAGTTGGGCCCGACCCTCCCTGCCCCTTGTGGCGGGGTGCTTGGCCCCCGTCGGAAGATTTCTAATGTTTTGTATCTGCTGTCAGTTTCAATGGTGGGGAGACCCACATTTGACCTCGCATGAATGTCTCTAGAATGAATTGATGTTCGACTTTTCTTTAAAGGTGGGGAGTCCGCTCGGGCCTCGTCGTGTCTATTTTCTAGTCTCGTCACGGGCATCGAAAAGATTTAATGGCGGGGAGCCCCATCGGGCTTTCTCATGTTGGACCATTCAGTTTTGTTCTTAGAGATGGTTTAGTGGTAGGTTATTGGAATATTCATTGGATGTGGGTTGGTCTTGTTTCTTCGTTCCAGTAAAATTTTGTGTTTTTCGTTCAATGATGCTGAGGTTTTTTGGTTTGTGAAGTTGGTTTTCGTGGGTGCGAGAGTTCCTTTCCTCAAGAAATCAACCAGAGGTGTTCTAGCATTCTGGGGCGGGTGACACTCAATGAGAAATGTTTTACGGGCTCCTTGAGGTTTTCATTTGAGTCGCTATCTCTGAGCACGGTGCATTTGCCTCTTTTCACTTGCTTTTCATGGGGATACATTCTGAACCCCAAGGGGGTGTCATTTCCTACTTTGGGTCTCAGCCTTAGTTGTGGATTTCCGGGGACAGAAAGCTTTATGGTGGGGAGAATTTTTACACACGTCGTCTTTAAATAAATTATTTTATTAATTTTCAGGGAATTGGTTAGTTGGGGTTGAAGCCACCTTAAAACTTTTGGGTTCTTATTTAAAGAAATACACGTTTTGGCTTCGACACACGACCTCACCTGGCTCATCGGGGCTTGACAGCATGCAACGCATGGGCGATGCACGGGCGAAACATAATTGTGAAGCCTTATGGATTCGCTAGTGTTGTCGTGTGACTTGACTATCGTTCAGTTTTACGTTTTGCAGATAAATGAATATTTTGGGCTTGGCGGCGTCCAACGCACGGGCGGGGAATGGTCGAAGTTGCGCGGCTTTGACTGGGTCACCATGTGACCTTGTCCGGTTCACCGCTCAGCCATCCCATTGTTCAACTAATTAAATAAAGGGGTTATTAATATGGAAATCAAATTTAAAATAGGGCTAAAATAAAAATAAAATAAAATAAGAAGTGTGATAAAAAAATTTAATGGATCGTTTTAATATTTAAGGATATTACTACTATTATTATTATTATGTTAATTATTATTTTTACTACTTATATTGTTTTGTACAAATTTTTAAATTAGCTTTTTTATGTAGGTTATTTTCATTCACATTATGATTATTGTAGGTTAGTTTATGTTTTTTTTTGGGTTTTATCCATTTTTTAATTTTATTTTCTTTCCGATTAATTTCTTTTATTTATTTTTTTTATTTTTTTTCTATCATATTTTTCTATTCCCTTTTTTCCATCTCTCACTCACTTTTCCTCCCTCCCCATCATGACCTATCCCTTCTCCCCCTTGGATCGCACCGCACCCCCCCCCCCCCCTGTTCACTCTCCCATTCCCGTTGCGTTGTAGCTTTCTTTTCACCGCTGTCGCGCGCCCTGCTCACTGGACAAGACACACCCTAAAACTCCCTAGCCGGCTTTCCCCTCGCGTCGCCACCCCGGCACCCCGTCCAGCTAGTTCGCATCCTCCTGCCTCGCGCCCCCCCATGCCTCGCTCCGTCCGGCGACTGTCGCCCTGCACCCTCCTCATCCAGCCCCACTATTCGCACTACCCTCTCTCACCCGTACAACCACCACTTCTCCTCTTGGCCGACCCTCCACCAGAGCTAGGACCCTCCGACCTCCCCATGCTGGTCGGCGACACCTCTGGTGCCCAGCCCACCTTCCATACAAGAAACCCCCCTGGTTGAGTACTCTTCTTCATTTTCTTTTTTTTATTTTCTTTTATTGAGTTTTCGGTTGTCCGGTGGATATGGGGTTCTTTTAGGGTTTAGTCATGAATTTTTGGTTTGATTTATTTTTTAGGGTTCGCATTTGAGTTTGTTTGAGTTGTGTTTGACGTGAGACGGTCGTTGCGCACCATGGTTGTGAAGTCTGTTATGACAAGGTAGGTGGTTCCACGTTTAAACATTGTCTGATAAGTTAATTTTCTTTCTTAGTTAATTTATAATATTACATGATTAATTCTTATGGGTGTATATTGGATTATCTAGAAGTTTGTCTATGAATTACATTAGTTTAGAAGTATTTTTATGTGGTGCAGGTTCGTTCTTTTCCTGGAAACGTGTTTTTAGTCAATTGCTATCATTTATTAATGTTTACAGTTAGTTTTTCATATGTGCGAAGTACAATGTTTTTGTTCTAGTGTTTTTATAAAGTTTGTGTTTGTTTTGTGAAAATGTGTAAAGTGTGCAATTTGTGTTCTTGATGTGGTGTTGGGTGTGTTTGGTCATAAAAGAGGGTTGAGTGGTTTTGTGTGTTAAAGTCGTGTTATATTTATTTTTAATGAATTTGTTTACAAAAAATTTAATATGTTTTAATAAAATTATTAACGATGAAAATTTAATAATGAACTTGTTTACAAAGAATTTAATATTTTTTCATAAAATTATTAACGATGAAAATTTAATATGTTTTTAATAAACAATTATTAGCAATTCAAAAATTGTTTTAATTGAGTTGGGTGAAGTCTTTTGGAGTACGTACTTTGTAAAATGGTTTTCTGTGTGTGTGTAAGTGTCATGTTGGTTCTATGTTACACCCGGTTTGTTTTATTTGTTTGAGTTTGACATGAAATGTGAAATTGGAACAATGTGAGCACAAAAAGGGGAATCCTGGGTACTAGGTGGGTGGACTAGGCTAGTGTGCTAGTGATACGAGAGTGGCTCTAGCCCAGTTTCACTTAGCTAGATTGACACTTATAAACATAACTAAACATTGGATGATGATCGGAGACCACTATGTTATGGATGTTTTGCCCTGTCTAGTGGCTCATGCACGAGAACATATTTTGATGTAATTCCTATAATTTTCACTGAGACGCGAGGTTCTGGGGTCTCATTCCTTTTTCTAGTATATTTAGGGCCTCTCCCACTTTTGGTGCTCCTGGACTACTATACACCCACCATCGGCATACGGTGCAGCTTTTTGGTTTTGTGAGGGTTTGAGTTTTTCTTTTATGCAAGGGTGTTTTATTTTATTTAAGTTGTTTTCTTTAAAAGTTATTGCCTTATAGAAACTGTATCTTTAAAGTTGTTTCATCTTTGGTGCCCTTTCATTTATTTATCCTACAAATGTATTTTTCATTTAGAGTATATACGTGGAACCTTTTTATTGGGTGATGTCCTATTGGGCTTTTGGATCACACCCTACAAATACCTTTGGGTGTATGTAGACTTTGTTTCTTGTGTATTCGAGGTTGTGACATCATTCTCAGTGATGGTGGTTCTAGTTGTTGATGGTCTTCTCGCACAGGTTGGTGTTGTGGCATGTGGATGTTGCGTCTCTCTGGTTGCTTGGAGGTTTAAGTTTGAGTTTCTTTTGTTGTCACTTATTTTGGTTATGGGTTCAGGTTGTAAACCCCTAATTTTGTTTTCAGTTTAAGGCCCTGTTTGTTTTTTTACTTTCATTTTTAGGTTCTTTACCTTATCAGTTGTTTTGTGTTTACTATTTTAGGTAAATTCGTTCCCATGTGTTAGTTTTGATACCCAGGCACTTGTGCCCGCCCGTGGGGATCGGGAATGCCCTTCGGGCCATGTCGCGGACCGGGTCGTGTGCCGGGTCGGATGGTGACCCGGCCTGGTTCGTGACATTTGAAATGATTATTTAGAAAATTTATTTTATTTTATTATATTAATTTTCTAAAAGTGTCAAAAATTAATTTTATTATTATTCAAAAAAAATAAAAAAAAAACATTCTTTTTAGAAAATGTTATTTTCGAAACATATAAATACTTTTCTGAAATTAAGTACATTTTTTATCAGTGTTTTTTACAAACCAATTATAGTTAATATTTAAAATTTATTCATTACTATTCATGTAACTAAGTTTATTGATTGGGTTATAACAGTCATGTTTTTTGAATAATATTAATAATATGTTGTGCTTTGTTAAGTCTCAGTGTAGTGTGTAATGCAAGATATCAATGAAATTTAATTTATTAGAAAATAATAACAATAATTCATAAACACTCAGTTTTTTCATTTTACCCCCCTTAAAATGAATTTTTTTAATGACCTAGGATTTCAATACATTGATATTACATCTTTTTAGATGAGTATTATATACATTACATAAAAACACACCTAAAGATTGTAATAGTTTAGTGTATTTGGAGACAAGATACACAATCTTATAATTTAATGAAAAACATAAAATATATCCCATAAATATCTTACAATTAAGTACTCTTCATGTACATACCATGCTCAAAAAATTTCTTCATAACCTGGGGAAATCAAATATAAGAAAAATTCATCATAAATGGTCAGTAAGGGTAAGAAAGGGAAATACAAAAGCATAATATAACCATAATGGTATGAGAACATGATCATAACAAATGAAAATCATACCCTTCATATCAAAGTTCATAATCTTGAGTCTTGTAATATATATTTGTAGTTCATAAGACATGAATCATAAGGATATAAAAGAACATAAATCATTAGAGAAAAACATTAGCATAAGATATAAACTTTTGGTGTACACATTGTAACACCCCAAGGATTTGAAAATAAATTTAATATTTATTGAATTAAACAATGATTCTTTAAAAAACAACACTTATTATAACCTAGCCAATAAATGTAATTTTTTCTCTTCTATGATTTGAATTTTGAAAAAATTACACACACAGCTGCATTTTGGGTGATATCTCGACTCTGATAGAATCAAAGTAAATTTTTGTGAATAGTAATGTAACCTGATGAATATTAATATGAACCGTATGAATTTTAATCTCACCCCTTATTGTATAAATAAAATTTAAGCATATTTTAAATGAAATAAAATATTTTATAAATTATTAATTAAGTATTCGAGTTTTTGTAAGTCATAAATATTAAATTAAAACTTTAAATTAATAAATTATTTAATTTTCAAAAAATTGGTTCCTAAATAAATATTTTGTCTTCCTGTAATTTTATAATAATTTAATAAGACCATAATTAATTTTTTAGGGTATTATAAAATTTGTTTTGGTTTTAAAATTCTATTTTTTGAGTAAATAATGTTTTTAATTAAAAATTAAATTTCTCATATTTATAAAATTATTTTGATAAAATGAAGTCTATTTTTGGATCCTAAACATTTAAAATGGATATGATAAATTTTTTGTATTTTTCTGAAATATTTGAAGTTTTAGTGAATAGTGAAATACGGTAATTTACCGTATATACATTATAGGTTAAATACACTATTCCTTACATCATAAAAGATGTAAGAAACCATTATAATGAACTCATGTGTACATATTACTATTATTTGTCTAAATAATCAATACTATTATTTGTCTTGAGCTAAATAATAAAATAATCAATAAGATAATAAAAAATCACTCATCTCCTCTACTATACCCCCCCCCCCCTCACTCCCTCTTCTCTTCACGCCTCTAAATCATTTTTACTTCTATAAATTCTGCCCAAATATCCTTCTAATATCCTCCCCCACTTCCATCCAACATTTTTCTCATAAAAATACCAAAACCTCTTCCCTAAAGAGGCTCTCAGAGAAGATAACTTCAAGAGGTAAATTCCTCTTCTCATTTCTTTTATTTCGAGTTCATTTATTTTATTTTTCTTTCTTCTCCTCTCCTTATCTTGATGTTATGATAACTCCAGTACCTTAAATGTACTAAAATTTTGTTAGATAATTTAATATTTCATCATCATCTCTCCTTTCCCATTATTTTAAACTAGAAATGAAAACACTATCCGAGATGTGTTAATTTATCACATTCAAGGAATGAAGGTTTTTCAATTTTTATTAACATCTTAAATTATAGTCTTGAAACCATTTTTATAGTTGAACTAGATTATTTTATAGGTAATATGTCCTATATATTTTTTATTAATCTTATTTTTCAAATGGTATTAATTTATTGATCAAAATTAGTTCATTGCGATCCAAAATCGCCAAATAACCCAAAAAAAATATCATTAAAGTTTTATATAATGATTCATTTTCAATAAAAATAACCAAATGGATTTTATAACTATGTAATCTTATGTATGTTAACTAATGAAATATATATTAAATTCTAGACAACCATTCTCATTCTATATATTTATCCACACATGAATATAAGTATACCAATCATGAAAGTCGAGGAAGAAAACGCTCCCAAACAACAAAATTGATTCTCTTAACCCATAAAAAGGTCATGAATGAACATAATAAGATTATAATAAATAAATTAAATTTATTGGAGGTTACATAATCATTAATTTTTTAACCTAAATTTTATTATTCAGGTCATTACGATCAATTGGGGAACACATTCGGACTTAAGGTAATAGTTTTCCACCCAAACCTCCATTTTCATTCTGGTTACTTTTATTGTCTACTTACCTCAATGAAATTATTATGTATTATTATGAAATCATCTTAAATTATTTTTTTGTTCCCTATATGTGTTTACCAACAATAATCATTCTTCATTTTATGTGAATTTATACATTTTAATAGGATCTTTCAAAATTCTTTCCAAAATACAAGCCTGGTTCAAGGGATTTTATACAATTTTTACCGATTTCATGGGCACTCTATAATCAGTTTTTAGAAACCATTATTTTCAAAAAACCAATATTTTTTTATGATAAAACTAACTTTATTTATTTTATTTTTTATAAAAATCTTTTTCCAAAATAACTCTTCTTTTTAATGTAAAGGGTATTTATCTCAAAAATTACTCAATGATTTTTTAAGAATATTTTCACCTATTTAAACACTCTTGTGGATTATTATGATTAAATAGGGTAAATGTTTAAATATATAAACCACAATATTTTTTTAGTGGTTTATAATTAGTTTTATGGTGGATATTATTTCTTAATACCATTCACCAAATTACTCTGAATGGTTAGTGTTTATGATTAATGTTCCAGAAAAGTTATTTATATTTCATATATTAGATTCAATATTAATGTATATGTTTTTTATGATTATCCTCATTCATAAGAAGAATACATTAGACTTATTATGTGATGTGTGGGGCCCACTATTTCCCTTTGATTCATCAGTAGGTCTCATTAGACTAATAGATATGGACTTGGCCAAGGCCTTGCCATTTTTTTAAATATGGTTTTGGCTAAGGCCTTAATCATTATTAGATGTCTTATATAAGGCCTTGAAAGTAAATTTATGAATGTATGACATATGAATTTCCCTCAATATGAAGCTATAAACTCATATTTCATGTGTTTATTTAAGTAGTATAATACCCATGATTATGTTTTATTATGGAAATGTTTACTCAACTCATATTTCTTCCATAATGTGTTCAAGTTTATTATTTTTAACAGTACGTGCTTTTAATTATTCACCATGCATAATGTTTATGTTTATGATTTAATTCTTTGTATTGTCTACGCTTACTAAGAATATAAGATCACCCCTTCTTATGTTTCATTTTTTCCAAGATATGAGGAGGTATGTTATGATTGACTTGCAGAGATAATCTTAGAGTGGTGGATGTTTTAAATGGAAATTTTATGTTGTTTTTCATTTCAAGCAGTAATTTTGGTCTTCTGTAAGTATATGTATTTCTAAATCTACTAATCTATTTTTTCCTTAGGGATACAATTTTCATGAAATCATGACAATGTAATGTATTAAGGCACCGACTCCGGCCAATTAGGGTTGGGTCTTTATAGTTGGTATCAAAGGGTGGTTAGTATAACATGTGTAAACTAGATTTACAAAATTTAGATTGGAGAACAAAGCTCTAATATAGTCTTTGAGGATTAATATAAAATAATATGCTATAATATTTATAAGGTATAGATTTTTTAGATCTTTCTATAAAATACATCACTATCTAGATACTACAAGTATACGTGGTTCTGGCACAGATGTACCTTGGAGTGAAAAATCTGACAAGGAGTTTCGAGCTTGACCCTAGAAATCATGGTGCACGAAAAAGGGCCATACTATGTACCTGGTTTGACACTCCTGGCAGATATTATTAAGATAATTTAAATTTTATTTATAACCCATTATGAAGGATTAAAATGAAATTTTTTCCTCAAAGAAACCATGTTTATGATTATGTGATTATCCATGCTTAGAATTTTAATTTATGTTAAGTATTTTTTTCTAATATGAGAAAGTACGTTATGATTCATAACCTAATCTATGTCATTATATGGAAATAATTCCTAATGGGCAGAATAGAAACTGAATAAACGTGTGTATCCCATGTGCGGATTTACCTCATATGTAATATAATTATGTTGGATCTAGAGCTGTGACTACTGAGGAGCAACTTATAACTATATGGGGATAGCTTACTTAGGTAATGAATAATAAAGTCACCCATATGAAGCATCAAGATCCCCAACATGGAAGAGATATGTTAGATCACTTTATTTAACAACAGACTCCATCATTTTATGGGACTACAAACCCATTCATTGTGGAACATTGGATATGTTCCTTAGAGAAGATATTTCTCACCATGGGAAGTAACAAAAAGAAGAAGGTTTTTATGGAAATTTATTGTCTGCCAGAATATGTTGATAAATGGTTGTCACTAATTCAAAACACAAAGAAGGAATAAGAAATAGAAAATATGTAATGGAGTGAATTTAATGAACTTTTCTTAGAGAAATACTTTCCTTGTGAACAACGAATGGATATAGAAAGGAAGCATTTGAATTTGAGGAAAAATAAATATGAGAATGTTGTAAAGTGTGAAGCTAACATCACAAAGTTGACAAGGAATGTTGTAAACTATATATTTAATCCAAGGAGAAATATTGATTGATTATTTTATGGCCTTAATCCATTCCTCTGATGGGCACTAGTCTTCCAAACTTTCTTATCATATGAATGCATAGTCTCATGTGATATCAAGATAGAAAAGGAGTTCCCTAGGTTTTATAACTTTAAGGGAAATAAAGAGAATAATAGGGCTTTTGAAAACTATAGAAAAGGAAATAAATAAATAGGAAAAAGGTAAGAGTTGACATTCTACCCAATGATAATTTTAGAAGGAAACACCCTGGTTTCAGTTTAAAAGGAAAAGGGGTGTTCTATAAGTGTGGGTAGAAAGGCTATCAAGATAGTGATTACAAGTCAAAGAAAGAAGCTATTAATATTCAATGCTATAATTTTGGGGAAATGGGACACTATTCAAATTATTTTCCAAAGCTTCAAGGAAACGTGCCACAAAAAGGCCATGAGAGAATGGAATAACTTATGCGATCAAAACCACTGATATTGAGATACTTGTAACACCCTGAGATTTTATGAGAAATATTTTTTTTTACGTATTATGTTATACGCAACACCAAAGGAATCATTCACTACACACAACACTGTCTTGGATTGCATTATACGAAAAAGCAACCTTCCTCGATAGCTTGAATTGTACGCAATACCGAGTTTCACTAATTAATGATATGTTATTAAAATATTATATAAACTAGCCATTGATTCTCGCTTAAATTTACCGAAGAGAAGAAGGTAAGACGGTCCTTGTAGTTTAGCTTGGGTTATCGAATCCTCAGAGACCTAAGAAGAAACCTATAGACACGTACATTCTATGAACTGTTTTTGGCTATGAAGTGGCCAACTTGGGTTGATTTTATATGGGTTTAAAGGATAACTAACAGATTAAAGTGAATTCAATTTAAAATAATGAGTTGGTCCTAGGTTATCGCTCGGGGTGGATTGGACGTATTTTATTTTTAATGATTTTAATTTCTAAAATTTGAGATGGGTTCATTTAAGGAGATAAAACAACATCATCACTTACTGTTTTAATTCCTACACCCTTTAATACTAATCACCTATACACTTGAAGGATCAAAGTTTTGAGCACTTCAAGGTAAAGGTTCGTATTAGCACTTGAAGTGTGTGACCTTAAATTCAATAAGGATGAAGATGTTTTAAAATCATCAAATAAAAATATCATTTAAAAGAAGTGATTAGCCATTAATGGAGTGATAAATAACATCCAATCCATCCCCTTACTACTCCCTTGTATCAACCCATAAAATAGTTATCCCTCCATTGATGACATGTCTTCAATGGAAGCGGGAAGTAGACTTACAAAGGTGGAATTGAAGAAGTAAAAACAACAACAAAAAAAGATCACTCCTCCGTTGTGTGATAAATTTCACAAAGTATGGTGTGAATAAATTCACACCTTGAACCAACGGTATCAACGTGATAAGTATAAGAATAGAATAAGAGTAAACAAAGAACTTTTATTAAGAAACTAAGGTGAATTAAACAACTTACATGAGAAAGAAATGCGATTACAAACACAAAGCGGCAGCATAACACTACAATGAAACCAAGCACCAAAGATTCTTAAATCCTCCAACACCACTGCCTTAAATAATAATTTTTGAGCCCTTGGGTCGAGACTCCAACATTAAAAGTCATCCCACTTGATTATGGTAGGTCTAGGGTGGTAGAACATTTGTGGAAAGAAGACTTTCCACCCTTGACTCGAAAAGGCATCCAGCTTTCATGCACCGAACAGACGCGCTTGAAACACCTTCTAGATGGTCGAATCAGAGTGGGACATAGAAGAAGAAAATGGATATCCGGATGTCTTCTAACCTTATGAAATAATTAGGTCCCATTTCGATTTTTATATTCGGAGATATGATTAGATTAGTGGGCTGTTTTTCTGGGCCGCAGAAACTGGCCCAGAATTTTATCTCTAACTTGGTCCGCCTAAAGGACCACCATGGAGGCCGAATTAGCATTAGATCATGAAGAGTTATTTGTTCCTATACATGTCTTATAGAATCTCACGAAATTTGGGATTAATTGGGCCTATATGTTGGGCCCCACAGTCTCATCAGTTGGATAGTGTCCAATCTGCCTTCTCCAGAATTGCTTCCTTTCATTGCCAAATATCTCCATCATCCTCCATGAATTATCCATTGATCCCTGAATTAAACATGTTCATATTAAAGTGTAGATCAATTTCCGAAAATATCAAATTAAAATATGTATAATTCAATTCCTTAAAATTAGATGAATCATTGGGTACTTTAAATGATGTTAAAAAATGTACCACATAATAGTGCATTTTAAGAAGGTATTACAATCATAATGTGAAATGATGTTCAAAGTGTAAAATGAACTAAAATGGTGTTTATGAATAATAAATAAAATGAATATTATATATATTACCAATGAATATTAGCCTCATTTAGTGGCTAATCAGCCATTATGAATAGTAATACCAACTTTTTAAAATTTTATAAATTTTATAATTCATAATGGACTTCATTTTTGGATTCGGAATATCGAAATTAGCCTAGGGTGAATTTTTGGTATTTTTCTGAAAACTTTTGATTTTTGATGAATAGTGAAAACACTGAGTTATTGGTTAAAACCAAATTTTTATTTAAATAATAATTTATTTTATTTAAATTTATTTTAGCTCATAATAGATACATAATACCTATATAAGTTAAATGTATTTAATTGGAGTCTTTTGATAATAATTTTTGATATATAAGAATTTTATTGAACTTTTGTCCGTCTTTTACCCACCTCCTAGGAGAATTTGCAAATTTACATAAAACCTAATTTTACCGCTTCTGTGAGTGGAAATTCAAAAATCTGAGAGACACGGTTAATATCAGTAAGTAAAATGTGGTTCAATAAGATAAAAATAATTTTGGGTGAATAGTAACTTTTTACTTTTATTTACTACGGTTAAAAGTAAATAGAGTAATTAAGTGTAAAAATGATATTGTTATTACCCTAAAAAATTACATAATTCTATTTTATAAGTGTAATTATACCCAAAAAAACTTTAGGAATAAAATATTACTCTTTTGGTCCACTTGGATTAGATTAAGACATTTATTATTATTTCATTCAAAGAAGAGTTAAACGAGTTAAAATCATAGTTTAATAAGTAAAACATTCTTAATATAGGGTTATACATACGATAAATTCAACTATAAATTTTCATTACAAAGATAAAAGTATTTCCTACGTAATGGTATTTTATTTATAATTTTTAGACATTAAATAATTTAATTTATTTATGATAGAATGATGATACAGTAATTACCTTATTAATGAAATATTAACATAATTGATATTATAAATACCCAAATAAATGTAATTTGAAACTTTTTATGAATTAAAATAATTTTCTAGGTTAATATAACATATTAGGGTTAGTTATATGAATTTTTTTTCAAATTAATAATACTGTTATAAATTTAGAAAAAACAAAATACAAAATAGTGTCAAAATTGACTTAAAAGTGTTTTTAAAAAAAATATTAAATTATTAATTGATATTCTATTCCAAAAAGTATAAGGTTTGGAAAAAAGACTTATATAATAATATATATGACATTAATGAACAAATTTGGGTTCTATTGGCAGTTTATAGTAAGTTTATTAACCATATAGTGTAATAATACAAGAAGACGCAGTAAAAGTTAAATTATTTAACTTAGAGTTAAATCTAAATGATAAGGTTAAAATGGTATACTAAACATGTCTAAAACCTATTGGTTGAGATTATTTCGACCCATCACCACCCTATAATAAAAATAATTCACTTTGTATCCATTATAAACTGAATATGAATTTATTATAAAATAATATTTTAAGATTTTCCTAAGGTGCCCCTCGCCCCTCTTATAAAAAGGCACTCCCCCTTATCTCTAATTCACACCTCCAAATTCATTTTTCTCGACCAAACCCAGACCAAATAACCTATTAACTGCCCTAACTTCATCCTAGAGGCATTCCTTTAGTTATAAAGTCAACCTAAGGAGCCATTTTTATCAAATCAAAAGGAAGAACCCGAGGAAGAGGTAAATATCTCACCACCTATTTCAAGTTCCTTTCTTCTTACACTTCCTCCTTCTTTGCTATTTCCATTCTAAAATAATAAATCCAGTATCTTCTATATACTGGGATGTTATTATAAAAATGGTACTACCATATTAGTAATTTTATCCATCCTATTAACGAAAAAGTCACCACACGTGTGTACGTACGGCTTACAGTCTCCACATCGTGGTGTAGTTTGTTATTCAAACATATCATCATTTGGATGGGTATGATTATGAGTATAAATGATATAAATAATAAAAATGACATTATTATGATTCTTTATATATGATATACCATCCAATTATATATTATTTTAATATCAAAAAAATGATAGCATCGCTCGTGCGTACATACGGCCTACCGTCTCCACGATGTGATGTGACTCATTCTACATGATCTTCATTGAATAATGATTATATAAATGAATTGAATGAATATATATAATATATATTACACTAATAACTTTATATAAATGAGGTATCTATAACCTAAATAGAGGAATAATAATTTATTCGACAAAACACTTATAAGAACATAAAGCAATGAACACCTGAATAACAAGTAGCAATGAAATATTACTAATAAGAAGATAAGAATATGACCATATATGATATCATATCAATTAATATGATTATTTAATAATTAAAAGACATTATTTAATCATTATACAGGATTTTTGGATACGTACGAAGCATATCGGACCAAGGTAAGAGAAAATCTCACAATCTCATTTTTATCCGAGATTGTTTATACTTCAGAATTTATTTGGGCATATTTATCATCCACATCCATGTTTCCTAAATATGTAATATTTTTTATATCCTCATAAAATTATTTAAATCCATTTTTACTTATTGGGTAATTTTTAGTAAAATATTTGAAAGGAATATTTTTTTGTTTTCAGTATGAGATACTTTTGGACTTTTTCAGCCAAAGTACTAGAAGAATGTTTTTTAACTTATACGACATTAATGGGTTTTTATGATTTCATATAACATTATTTCCATGAAGCTTCCTTTATAAGTTTTCAATTTTATTTTTAATTAACTTCTTTTGTTTAAAATTTTATGACATTTTAAGAAAGGAAAAATGTTTTTGAAGTAGAAAGGATATTTTCCTTAAGAATTGAGTTCAAGTGTTTTATCAAAATTATTTTCCATATAAGATAATATATGGTTTTTTTCTATCCCTATTTTTACATTTATTTGATTATTTTATGATGGAATTATTTTTATGAAGTCATTTTATCTTATATGTATTATTTTATGATGGTATGATGTTTAAGAATCCCATTTTTTATTACATGGGTTATACTATAATGTATGATTTATGATTTTATGGCACACATAAGAATGGTTTCATTATGAGATGGGTGGGACCTATATCTCTCACTAATAAATTGGGTAAATATTTATATCTCATGAGATATAAATGGCTGGAACGGCATGTTAATCAGGTTTCGTGATACAGGACTGGAACGAGGAGTGAACTTGGTTCAGAAATAGACTTTGTCCACTATGATAGTCTTAGAAATGAGTCTTGACTAATATGAAATGATTTTCTATGATTATGTGTGTATCCAACAAAGTTTTATGTATTATATTATGATTATTGGGATTATATATCACTACTATGATTTATCTCATGTTATGATATTATGATCTCTTTTGCAGGTTAGGATTTTCAAAATGTTATGTTCTTATGAATATGATAGGATTGATATTTCATTTGTTTACCCTTATTGAGAATTTGAGCTCACCTTTTGTATGTTTTCTTTTCCCCAGGTCAGGAAGAAGGGTATTAGGTAGGATATGCCAAAAAGGGATTATAGATATGATGAAATAAACGGGAGACAATGTAGATGCTTTTTGAACCAGTTGTTTATGTTTCCCAGTTTCTAAAGACATTATACCTATACGGTCCTATCATGGTTTTGTTATATTTTTTAATACATATGCTTGAATTCTGAAGTAATAAAAATGTATGTAAAGTATGGGTTGTTATAATACTAATGGCATGGTGTCATGTACTTTAATCTTTTATTCATAATTATCCAATGCTTTATTTAATTCTGGATCATTTTGTTCTTTCATATCTTCTCAATTTTCCAAGAAATTTTTTTTTTCCAATTTTATTTAATAAGGGAGTTTTTAGTAAAAACTCTTAAGGGGAATATCATTAAAACAAAGATGTGTCAGGAAGTCCCCATTGTGTCATATAAACATGTTGTATCTGATAATTTTATTATCATACCCATGATTGACATTGATAAAATCTTATTCATGGATTGGATTTCGAATCATGATGAGAAAATATTTTACAAGAAGAAAAAGGTTAAATTTTTTGAGAACGATGTAGAATCCCTTATCTTTAGAGAAGCAATATCATCGTATAGATCTTATCTAGATCCACCTCCAGTTTATCTACTTAATGAAATTCTTGGAAATTATAATAATGAAATATATATGGGTGAAGAAAGAAATATTAAAACTGAGGATGTAAATATTGTGTAATAATATATTGATGTTTTTCTAGAGGATTTACCTGGACATCCTCCAGATCAAGAAGTTAAATTATCTATTGATTTAATTCCTGGTTTAATACCTATATCAAAGACTCCTTATAGAATGGATATTGTGGAATTAGTATTACTAAAGAAACAACTAGATTAATTGAGTGATAATAGAATTATTCTCCCTAGTGTTTCTCGATGGGCATCCCCTTTTCTTTTTGTTAAGAAGAAATATGGATCTATGAGGTTTTTCATTGACTACAGGGAGATAAATGCTATAAAAATAAAGAACATGTATCTCTTACCTCGCATTGATGATTTATTTGATCAACTTCATGAAGCCCAATATTTTTTGAAGACTGAACTTCAATATGGATATCATCATTTGTTAGTGAGGAAGTAAGATATTCCAAAGATAGTATTTCGAACCATATATGGGAAGTACGAGTTTATAGTAATGCCTTTTGGATTAACTAATGCACACTCAATTTTCATGGATCTAATGAATAGTATTTTGAAGGAATATCTTAATGAATTTGTGGTGGTATTTATTTATGATATCTTGGTATACACAAAAATATATAAAGATAATTAAATCACATGTTCACTATTCTGAAGACTCTTAGTAGAAATCAGTTATATGGGATGTTTAGAAAGTTTGAATTTTGGCATCAATCAATTTACTTTCTTAGACACATTGTCTCTAAGGATAGAATATATATTGATCTTGTGAAGACAAAGGTTGTTCAAGAATGTCCTACTCCAATAAACATAAATGAGGTGTGTATTTTAATTGGTTTAGTAGGTTAATATCGGAATTTCATTCAGAACATTTCCCTTTTATCCAACCCACTGATGAAGCCTACATGTAAAGGGGTTAAATTCGTATATACAAAAGAATTGGAGAAATGTGATGAATTAAAGATGAGATTAGTAAATGATTAGATCTAGACTCTACCATCAGGGAATGATGGATTTTTGGTCTATAGTAATTCATATTAGAAAGTAAATGGTTGTGTCTTTATGAATAATGATAGATTCATTTCATATGAATCAAGGAAGTTGAAATTTTATGTACAAAAACTATCCTAGTCATTATCCATAGTTAGTAACTGTAATCATTTCTATGAAGATAAGACAAAATTATATCTATGGGGAAATATGTGAGATATAAATGGATCAGAAGAGCTTGATATATATCTTCTCACCGAAAGAACTCAAAATGAGGAAAAGGAGATGGCTTGAACTATTCAAGGATTATTATTTTTCTATACACTGCCACCCAGGAAAGGAAAATAAAATATATGATGCATTGATCAGGAAGGATCATGTAGTCCTAAACAAAATAAATATTTAATGGGATCCCATGTTTATGGATCTAGTAAATATGGATAAGGGAATTATAAAAGAAGATGAAACATCACTAGTTTGTCATTTGGTTTCCCAACCATATTTGTTGAAAATCATTAAAACTTATCATTCTAATGATGAGAATATTTAAATGAAAATTAAATGTGTGAATGATGGGAAGTTGTTTCACTTTGTTTATGAATATGGAATTAAGAAATTTGAGAAGCAGATAAGTTTTCCCTCTATACCGGAGCTGAAAAGGGAGTTATTGGATGATTCTCATAGCTTGAATTTATCTATACACCCAAGTAGCACTAAAATGTATGTAGACTTTAAGGAGTATTTCTTGTGGGATAACATGACTCGGGAAAATTCTAATTATATTTAGAGATGTTTATTCTGTCAACAAGTGAAGGCTGAAAGAAAACATCCAAGAGGAGTCATGAAAACTGTACCAACTCCTACATAAAAATGGGATGACATCATCATGGATTTTATCACTAGATTACCCAAAACTCTAAGGAATAATGATATTATATGGGTAATTTTTTATTGACTTATGAAATCTACACATTTCCTCGCTATAAGGGAGGATTTTCCACTAGAGCACCTATCATGTATATATATCAATAAAGTTGTGAGACTTCATGTGAAACCTCTCTCAATTGGATCTAATCGTGATCCATGACTTACATCGAATTTTAGAAAATTCTTCAGAAATATTTGGATACTGAGCTTCAATTAAATACTTCTTATCACCCTCAAAATGACAGGAAATTACAAAGGACGATCCAAACATTATAGGACATGTTGATATCATATTTAATTTACTATAAAGGTATATGGAATCAATATTTACATTTAGTGGAGTTTCCCTACAATAATAGTTTCCATTAAAGTATTCAAATGGCACCATATGAAGCACTATATGGAAAGAGGTTTCGTACACCAACCTTTTGGGACGATGTTGGAAAAAGGAATCTTGTGGGTCTAGAGTTTATGGAGGAAACAAGAAAAAAGGTAAATAATATTCGAATTCATATCAAAGAAGCTAAAATTAGAAAAATATCTATTCTGATAATCGATGGAAGGATTTGTAATTTCATGTATGAGATCAGTTTTTTCCGGAAGGTATCTCCATGGAAGGGTCTTATAATATTTGGGATGAAATGGTAACTGACCACTTGGTAAATTGGAACTTTTGAAATCATAGAGATAATTGGAGATATTTTATATTGTTTTATTATGTCCCATAATATGTCTAAATTACACAATTTGTTCCATGTCTCATTCTTGAGAGATTACATTCCAGACCGAACGCATGTCCTCACTTATGAAAGAATAGAATTTGGACCTAACCTATCTTATTGTGAAGATCCAATTTGGATTATGGATGCTAAATAATATGTGTTGAGGAATTGGAAAACTCTACTAGTAAAGATACTTCGGAAAAATTCTAAAATTGAAGAGGCGACAAGGGAGCATAAGGAGCTTATGATAAAGACCTACCTAACTCTTTTTATAAGGTAACATTCTATGAATTTTGAGGAAGAAATTTTTGTAAGATGGGGAGAATGTAACACAAATATTATTTGAAAATAAATTTAATATTGAATGCATGAAACACTAAGTCTCTATAAAACAACACTTATTATAAACTATCCAATTAAAATAATTTTTTCACTTATGTGATTTGAATTTTGAAAAACTGACATAGAATGTGGCTTTCAGTGTGATATATGGAGTCAGATAGAATCAAAAAAAAATGGTGGACACTAATGTACCCTTATGAAAAGTAATATACCCTTATTAATAGTAATATGACCCTTATTAATAGTATACTCACCCTTGATTGTATAAATAAATTTTAGGCACCTTATAAATGATGTAAAATATTTTATGAATTAATAATTAAGTAATCATATTTTTTAAGTGATAAATATTTAATTATAATTTTAAATTAACAAATTAATTCATTTTAATAAAAAAAAATTCAAAATAAATATTTAAGGTCCTATGGTTTTAGTGTAATTTAATAGAACATAGTTAGTTTTTTAGTGTATTATAAATTCAGTTTTGGTTTTAAAATGGTATATTTTGACTATATAATTATTTTAATTAGAAATTATATTTATCATATTTAGAAAATTATTTTTGATAAAATGGATTAAATTTTTGGATTATACATGTTGAAAATTTTATATGGTGAATTTTTTTTGATTTTTCTGAAATATTTGAAATTTTAGTGAATAAGTGAAATGCGATAATTTACCATATATATACATTATAGGTCAAATACACTATTAATTACATCATGGATAATGTAAGAAACCGTTAGTGAGAAATCACATGAACATATTACTATTCATGGTCAAAATAATCAACACGATTTATTGTCTTGAGAAAAATAATGAAATAATGAATAACATAGTCAAAAATCACTCCTCTCTTCCACTATAACCCCCCCCCCCCACTCCCTCTTTTCTTCAATCCTATCAAGACTTGTTCCTTATCTAAAATTATTTCAGATATCCTCCTAATATCCTCCCACATTTCTGGAATCCCTTGGTCTCATAAAAAGTTTGAAACCTCTAGCCTAAAGAGACTCTCAAGGAAGATAACTTCAAGAGTAAAATTTATCTTCTCGTTTATTTTATTTCAAGTTCCTTTATTTTTTTCATTACTCGTATCTCCTCATACAGATGTTATGATAAATTTAGTACCATAAATGTACTAGAATTTTTTTATGTTAATTTAATAATTCATCATAATCTCTATTTTCCCCTCCTTTTATAATATAAATTAAAACACCATCCAAAATGTGTTAATTTATCACATTCAAGGAAAACAGGTTTTCAATTTCTATTAACATCTTCAATTCTGGTTATGAAACCATTTTTATTGATGAACCAGATTATTAAATAGTTAATATATCCTATGTAAGTTTTTGTATTTTTTGAACAAATGGTATTCATTTATAGATCAAAATGAGTTTATTGTGATAAAAATCGCCAAATAACCCAAAACATTATCATTAATGTTTTATATAACGATTAATATTCTCTCTAAAAACCAAATAAATTTTATAACTATGTAATATTATGAATGTTCACTAATCAAATATATTTTCAATTTTGTACAACCATTCTCATTCTACATTTTTATCCATACATGAATATAAGTAAACCAATCATGAAAATCAATGAAGAAAACACTTCCAAACAATGAAATTAAATCTCTTAACCCATAAAAAGACCATGAATGAACCTAATAAGTTCATAATAAATCATTTAAATGTATAAGTGGTTATTAAATCATTAATTTTTTAACCTAAATTTCATTATTCATTTCATTAAGATCAAGTGACGAACACCTTTAGACTTAAGGTAATGGTTTTCCACCCAAACCTCCATTTTCATTAGGGTTAATTTTATTGTCTACAAAACTCAATGAAATTATTATTTATTATTATTTAATCTTCATAAAGTATGTTTGAGTTCTTTATATATGTTTACCAACCATAATAGTTTTTTATTTTATGGGGAGTTACATGTTTTAAAAGGAACTTTCAAAATTCTTTCCAAAATACAGGACTGATTCAAGGGAATTTATCAAATTTTCACCTATTTCATGGGAACTCTATAATATTTTTTTAGAAATAATTATTTTCATAAAACCAATAATTTTATTATGAGAAAAATACTTAAATTAACTTATGGTTTTATAAAAATATTTTTCCAAACGAACACATCTTTTCAAAGTAAAGGGTATTTATCTCAAAAATTATTCAATGACTTTTATAATTGTATTTTCACCCATTTCAAAACTCTTATTGATCCTTATGTTTAAATGGGGTTAATTTTTTACAATATCAACCACCATATTTTATTTAATGGTTTTTATTAGTTTTATGGGGGATATTATTTTTTTATAGCATTCACCAAATTACTCCAAATGCTTAGTGTTTAAGTTTAATGTTCAGGGAATGTTATTTACATTTCATATATTAGTTTCAATATGAATGTATATGATGTTTTTATTAATCCCCATTCATAAGAGGAATGAATTTGACTTATTATGTGGTGGTTGGGGCCCTCTATATCCCCTCGATGTATTAGTATGTCTCATTTGACAAAAAGATATAGACTTGACTAAGGCCCAGCCCATTCTTTTAGATATGGTTTTGGATGAGGCCTTAATCATTTTTAGATGTCTTGGTTGAGGCCTTGATAATATGTTTTAGATTGTATGGAATATAAATTTCCCTAATTTTGAAGCTAGAAATTCATAGTTCATGTGTTTTTTGGCAATTATAATACCCATTATTATGTTTTATTATGGAAATTTTTACTCATCTCTTATTCATGCCATAATGTGTTTAGGTTTATTATTTTTGAAGGTATGTGTTTCAAATTATTCACCAAGACCAATTTTAATGATTATGATATGTTCTAATATATTGTTTATCCTTATTGATCATCTGAGCTCACCCCTTCTTATGTTTCATGTTTACCAGGACAAAAAGAGGTACGTTATGATTGACTTGTAGTGATAATCTTAGAGTGGTGGATGTTCCCAATGGAACTTTTTTTATTTAAATTTATAATGTTTAACTTATGTATGTATCTAGATTTCTAAATATACTAAACTATTTATTCCTTTGGGATACAGTGTTCTTGTAATCATGTAAATGTAATGTACTATGGCACTGGCTCCAGGCAACTGGGGTCGGGTTATTAAACAAATACAATTAGAAACTACTATGTTAAGGCTACCCACCAAGATATTCATAACATCTTAGTCTTTGGTTAACCACCCATGTACCAGCTTTGGGATTTGTATAACCACCCATATACCCTCTTTCAAGGTTGGTATAACATATCATGTACCCACTATAGGGCTTAGTAAAATCTCTTGTGTACCATTGACATTAGGTAATATTAATCATTACCCAATTAATTTATGGGATATATATATCCCACACATCAAATTATAGAAATCATATATATGTGTTCCAGAATATCATAGAAATTTATTCATATCATAACCCATGAAGTTAAAATAGGTTTCATAAACATTTCATAATATCTTAACCTATATAAAAGATACAAGTTTCTTAATCATTTCATCATTTCATTATAACATAATCCCTTGAAAAATAAGTGGGTTTCCAAACAATTTTATGAGGGTATAACCCATGGAAGATAAACAAATTTCATAAACAACTTATAATACAAAACAATTGAAATAAATAATGTTAATGATAAACTTCATTTATACCCCTATAAAATAATAAATTTCATCATGATATTTTACATTATATGGTCAATTAATTTTTATGATAAATCTGTGGGAACTATTTTTGAGGAAGATAACAATTATTTCAAAATAAATTTTTTAAAACTGAAAATTCATAAATCATTTTTAAAATTATTCTCTTTTAAAATAACCTTGAGAAATTATAAATTAAGATTCAAAGAAAATAATGGTCATGATGGAAAACAAATTGGTTCATGATATATATGTTAAAATAAATATTCATTTCACATTTTCATTTAAATCCGAATGGGCATTTTTTAGAAAATGACAGAAGGATAGCATTCTAAAAAATTCAACAATAAAAAAATGTGTAAAAAATTATTTAATAATTCATTTTAATAATGATAAAATATTTTTAAAATTTTTTATAGAAAATATGGTTTTTTAAGAAAAAGGGTTTTCAATAGAAGAGACAAATAAAGGTTATTTTTCTTAAAAACATATTCTCAATTATTATACGAACCAAAGAGTGGTAAAATGGTAATATTACGTGAAAATATCTTGAATAACTCTATAATAATAAAATTCCTATGTTTATTTAGAGAGGGGTCATAAAATTTAATCATCATAAACATAATAAAAAACAATCCTGATAAACGATGAGATTATAACATAAAATCTCTACAAATTTGGTAACATTGAAATGTAAGCCCCAAGAAAGAGATATCCAAGGATAGATATGTAAATACCGATAAATAAAGGGATAAAAATCATAAAATACATTAATGGGTAGTATATAAAACACATAAAAGGTATAGGTGATGAATATGGAACTTGTCTCTTAGTAGGAGAAAGTGAGACAAAAATTTTATACCGCTTTGGCAATTTGTTCAATCATAAGCCCCAATAAATAATGACATCAAGTGAAACATTATATATTAGGAAAATAATTGTTTTCATGATATAACATGTCAAAATTGAATTATATACACCACAAAACATAAAAGAGTGGTGAATTTTCATGCCTCTGAGGAATAAAAGAGAGACTGGAAATCCCATACTGCTTTATTAACCATTTGAATCGTAATCACAAATAATGAATAACAACAAATGAGATATAAAATATAATTAAAATTAATGTATTGAAAATATTACATGTCAAAGGATTAGTATATACACCACACAAAATAAACAAGTGGTGATTTTGTATATGTCTCCCATAAATAAAAGAGAGACTAGAAATCCCTTACCGTAAGTCCCGAATTCCTTCATACTCATTTGAACATCCTATATAATAAGTTTAAGTTTACTATAAATATATTATATAACCATAATTTTAAATATCATACCATATTTGATTTACCTATGTCTATTTATTTGTTTTTTATTAACAATTCCTTGTTAAAATCATGTTTCGGGGAATAACCACTTGTTTTTTGTATATGTTTTGATAAGTTATTTTTGGTCCCCAAAATTTTATCATGGTTACATCATCTAGATAATAATAATTGTTAAATAATTATCATATTTATACATAAATTATACTTTTTATACCAATCATGAAATATGGTTTTGAGAAATGAGGTTTGTTATGATCAGAGAAATGGTATGTCTTACGTATGCATGAGTAACATTTCCATTTTTCAACTATCATTATGAAAACTAGATACGTAATATTTTATCATAAAATATTTATCATAATATCATAAATAACATATTATTTATTTTATTATACTTATAAGTATCATCCATGGGGTTTTGTGATAAAAATAGAGATTTATATTGCTTTATGAAGATGGTAGTTCACATGTACATGAAAGACATTAACATCTTTCAGTGAGTTGAAAGGTAAGAATGAAATTGATATATTTTATTTTAATAATGATAAATATGTAATTAATATCATAATTATTTTATTTATATCACATATATTTGTAAAATGTTTCCTCATTATCATCTATGTAGAACGTTAGTGAAAATGAATCACATTAGTTTGTGAGGTGGTAATCTGCCGTAAAAAACGAATGATGATTTCATAAACCATTTGATGGAGGTGGATATTGTTGTAGGTCATGACCTTAACCTAACAAAATATAATTATATTTAATATAATAAGGTAATCATATCATCATGTTTTAATTATAATTGATGTATGTTGAGGAATAAATAAAATAAAAATACCAATTGAGGTATGTTACCCCTTATTTGGGTATCCTCCTCAAGTTTTCACCAAAAACCTTTCTTGGATAGATTTTTCCCCAAAAAATGATTCAATTATTAGAGGAGGTATTTTGACAATTTATTTTGGTACGAATTTTATTAAGTTATTTTGGTATGGATTTTTGTAAAAAAAGGTTTTATGGTGTAAAGAATAAATGATTTGGGGGGACTTTTATAAGTGAGGTGAGTGGAACACTTAAAATTTTTTGAAAATAAAAAGGTGTACTTGTGTTTTTCTCACATAAAATGGATACAAAATTGAGTATTAGTGGTACTTAGACATTATCGGTTTATAATATATTGAGAAAATATATTTTAGAGAAGTTTTAAGCTTATTTTAACCCATATCTGTTTAGTTTAATCCCTGGAAAACTCATTTCTACCTTAACCACTGTAATTATTTTTTACTTGTTCACTATTAGTTTTGGTCAAAAATTTAGATTTAAATATTAGATAATATAAATTATTATAATTATAAATATAGAAAAAAAAATTCCAAATTCCATTTATCAAAGAGGAAAATTTTAATTTGAAATTAATCCTAGAGATGCAATGAGAAAGTCGGTTTTCAAAAAGAAAATGTTCATAATTATACAATGTATTATATTAGAATTATATATTAATATTATTACAATAACAAAAAAAATTAGTTGATATATCATATAACTTATTTTAATTTAAAACCATTTCAATATATAATTTAACTATATATATAATTTAAATTAAAAGGACGTTTCCAATTTAAATTCAGTATTTTTCACGATTCATCAAAAACATCATATTTTCATAAAATTATTAAAAATTACCCATAATATAATTTTAACATGAATATTTCAAAAATTTGATTTAATTTTTTTAAAAAAAATTATAAATTGTGAAAATTTAATTTTAAAATTAGTTCCCAAAATGAGACAAACTACTTTTTAGAACAATACAATTTTAAGCATAAAATTGGATTTATTCTTATCTCTTATTTAGAAAACACATAAGATAAATGTAAAATATTTGATTTAGTAAAGAGTATATAAAAAATTTAAAAATTATTATATAAAAGTTATTTATTTAATTTATTGTGGTAAAATGCATTTCTTTTCACAAAAAAATATTTTTTCAGAAAAAATATTTCTTTTATTTTCAAATAGTTTTTATTTCCATTGGTCATCAAGGAATTAATTTTATATAAATTTGTTAACCATATATTTTACTAATTTAGTTAATACTTTTTATACCCTCCATTCCAATATCTTTGTGATAAATATCATATAAACTAATAATATTTTAATAATAATTCACATTTTTTTAAACTCAGTATTGTGTGTAATATGAGCTAAAATTATTGTTCTGTGTGATGCAAGATAAATTCAGTGTTGTATATAATGAAAAAAACTAAATTTTAAAAAGAAAAAAAATCAAAAAATCTCACGGTGTTACATTCCACCTCCCTTAAAAAGAATTTTACCCATGAAATTCATTACTTTAAAAAAAATGTGGATGTTTTCACCTCATTACATCCTCAGTTTCCCACAGATTTTACTTAATCTAGTGCTTTTGACTCAAAACATTGACTAGGTAAGTGATATTGTTTCATATAACCTTTTCTAGTCTCTCTAGAATCTCTATTGATTGTTCCTCATACAGAATATCATGATATAGTTGTATGACCTCTAAGTTTATCACATGTAATGGATCATGTATGTACTTCATCCGGAGAGATACATGGAACACATATTGAACCAGATATTGGTTTAGTGTAAATTCTAATCAATATGATACAATCCCAATATGATGAATAATTTAAAAGGGACTGATCTTCCTTGGTCTTATATTTGCATTGTATTTTAAGAAAAATTTAATCTTTTGGTTTTTATTCGATCAATTTTCACATCATCTATTACTCCGTGAAATTAAGATGAGTATTTTTATTCCTAAACCACTTATAGATCACATGATCAATAATATAATGATAAATCAATCCTTCCATCTCTAGTTATACTAAAATGGTTTATATTTGTTATCCAATATAGATAAATCTTCATATGTTGAAATAATATGTAAAAATATAAAACCTCATCCAATGTTAAACATAAAACATTTCCTAAATGGTTAACCTTATGAACCTTCAAAAATATTAAATCCAAAACGTTGGAAATAATATCACTAAATTAATCAAAATAACATAACAATAATCTCCCATATATAATAAAGTGGATCTTGATTGTCACATTCCAAATATATGAATACCATAGACATATATTTTTTGTAACTCATGGAAATAACCATAATTATCATAAATCCTTAATGAAAACATACACACTTACTTATTACATGTTTAAAACCAAAATTTATCAAATAAATTCCTTAAGTCTAATAATTTTTTAAACTCCTTAAATGATAACATAAACAACTTTTTCTATAAATAATTAATCATTTCCACATTAATTTGTACTATCTAATTTAATTTATTCATATCCAACATCTTTTTAGACCAAAATAATTATCTCAACATTAGTAAAATATCACCTTTCCATAAAATCACTTTTCTAGTCCATTAATACCTTGTAACAAGTTTTTTCAAATCCTTAATGATAAATTTATACTAAATAATTATTAAATGTTTCAAGATTTATATAACATAATCCTTGAATTAAAATACATAAATACTTCAATCACCTTACTTCCTTCTCAAACCATTAACTAGGCTTCCACATCTTATTCCATAATACCTATTTCCTTTCATATGTCATTCATAGTCTCATTATCATCAATACTGAGACCATTACCTGTAAATACTTTTATAGTCACTACATGATCATTCCCCTTGTGACATCAATCTGTATAATTCCTAAAATTTAAACATTTTAAATATTCACCAATTAATGATACCTTAGGGAGACCATTATTCACATCCATTTCATTATCAAAAAATTTCATTTTTTATTTGCAATTACTGACTTTTTCTCTACACTCAAAACATCTTCGCATGACTTTAAGACATTATCTTGAGTTATTATACCCATATCATTCACATTTAGGAAACTGAATGTTCTGTACTCCATCATCTCTACCACCCAAACTCTCAGTGAACTCTATCGTTATCTTATTTGGTAATCTTGAGATTTATTTCTGGTACACATTTTTAATCATATATCATGATAAATTATTAGACGTAATCACAATGTACTTCACTCCACTCATCATACCATTTTGCTTTACATCGGTAAAATTTCCATCACATTCAATGTTAACCTAGTTCCATCCAGTTCCCACCATTGAATAAGTCCCAAAAAAACAATGTTTGAGCATTAATATTAATAATGGGGAACCACAAAATCAATAAAAAATGACTTATATGATTTCGAAATCACGACACATTATTTTTAATATATGAAACATTAGGTTTATCCAAGGTCCTTAATAGCCATCATATATTTAAATCCTTCATGATAGTTCTTAATGAGTTTGTAAAATCCCAAATTATATCCCCTAGGAGTGTCAAACCAGGTGTCCAAAAAGGCAAGTTGTTGGTCCCCAGGTATGATCAAGTCTAGCTCAATGTGCCCTTTTTGGATTTAGTACCCCTATGTACCTCTGTATTAGATTCACATCAACCTAGAGTATCTAGATAAAGATATAATTTATTGTAAACCACTTTATCTATCCTTTACCAAAATTCTAGGATATTCTCTTATACATGACTCATTATTAGACTTATCCTTAGTGACATACCTAGGCATATACAAAAAATATCTCTAGGGATCTCGCTAAAGTTTTCTCCTCTTAGTTTGTAATGGTTAACTAAACCTTTCCTCTGATACCAACTACAATGAACTAGGATGTTCATACGAGGATATTACGTCTTTTTATATTAATATTTAATAAATTACAAAAAAACACACCTAAGGACTATAATATTTTAGTGTCTTTGGATACTAGGTACACAATATTATAATTTGGGGAAAGATCTTCAATGTCTCCCATAATGATCTTACCATTAAGTAATATTCATAGTAATATCCTACTTAAAACCATTATTCCTAACCTATGTAAAGGAAACATAGGAAATATTGATCTCAAAAGTTTAGTAAGGGTGAAAAAGAAAAATATCTAAACAAAATGTGAGCATAAGGGTATGATAACATGAGAATAATATATGAAAACCATATCATCCGTATCAAATATCATATTATTGAGTCATCTCATATATATTGACAGTTAAGAAGATATGAATCATAATAAAATCAATGAAATTAATCCATGATAGAATAACATTAGCATAAGAAAAAGAATTATGGTTTATACATAATCATATAAAACCTTATATTAAGGCTACCCACCAAGACATTCATAAGATATTAGGCATGGGATAACCACCTATCCACCTACATCAGGCTTGGCATGACCTCCCATGTACCCAATTTTAGTCTTGGTATAACCTCCCATGTACCCCATTTTAGGCTTGGGTTAACCTCATTTGTACCCTCTAGTATTATATAACATTAATAATTACATAATGTATTGTAGGTAGATATATCTCTCACACATCACATAATGGAAATCGTACAAATGTGTGTCACATGATCATAAAAAATAATCATATTATAACCCATGAAATGAAAATGGGATTCACAAACATATCATAATATCTTAACTTGTTGAAAAGATATAGGTTTCAGAATCATTTCATCATTTCATCATAGCATAACCTATAAAGAAAGAATGGGTTTCTTAAGTATTTTATCATGGCATAACCCATGGAAGTGAACTAGGTTTTATAAACATATTTTCATCATAAACCATTAAAAATAATAATAATGGTATATTTTTTCATATACTAGAAAATTATAAATTACATTAAGAAATTTTTTCATATATGGTGGATGATTTTTAAAATAGATAATTCTTAACATTTCTTGAGGAAGATATATTTTCATTGAAAATCACATTTTTAAAACTAAAAATTCATAAAAAAATTTAAAATAATTTTACATGAAAATAAAATTATAGTTATAAAAAAATCTTAATGTAAAATAAAGGTCAAGATGGTGGAAAATTCTGTTCATATCGTACACATTAAAAAGGATATTTCTTTCACATTTTCAGAATAAATCCAAACAGGCATTGTATAGAAATTTTAATAAAGATTCCATTAAAATAAATTTTGTAAAAATTAAAAAATAGGTTAAATTTTATTTAATATATAATTTTAAGAATGCTTATAAAATTCTGAAATCATTTATAAGAAACATAGTTTTGGAAGAAAAAGGGTTTTCAACCAAATAGAAAAATAAAGGTGTTTTTTATTAAAAACAAAATCATAATTATTTTATGTAAAAAATAATATAAAAAATTGTAAAATTACTTGAAAATATCTTGAATAAATTTATGTTAAGAAAATTAATGATTTTACTGAGAGATGAATTGTAATATTTTGTCATTATAAACATAATCATAAATAATCAGGATAAACAATGAGATTGTAACATAAAATCTTTACCACTTTACTAACATTGAAACATAAGCCACATAAAAGAGAGATAATAAAATGGATATTTAAATACCTATAATTATTAGTAGAAATAAAATAAAATACATTTATGGGTAGTATATACACTAAATAAAAATAATAGGTGGTAAATATGGCATGTGTCTCACAGAAGTAGAAAGTGAGATGAAAATTCCTTACTACTTTAGTAGTATTTTGAATTATAATAAAAAAATAATAATTAAATAAAATGAAACAATAAATATAATTAAAATAATTATATTCATGATATATCATATAAAATGGTTATTATATACACCACACAAAATAAACTAGTGGTGAATTTTTGTCTCTCCCTATAAATAAATGAGAAACTAGAAATCACGTACCACTTTAGTAATATTTCGAATCATAAGACCTGATAAACAATGAAATAAAATTAAACATTAAATATAATTAAAAGGATTATATTCATCATATAACATAACAATATGGTATTATTTACACACACAAAAAAGAAACGAGTGGGTAATTTTCATATGTTTCCCAGAAATAAAATAGAGAACACACATCCTTTACCATAAGTCTCGACTTCCTTCATACTCCTTCAAAATTCTGATATAATAAATATATGTTTATTATAAATGTATTAAATAACCATAATTATATATATATATATAATACCATATATTCTTTAATTATGACCATTTATTACCCATTTATTAATAATTCCTTGTTAAAATTGCATTTTTGGGTAATAACTGCTTTGTTTTTTGTTTATATATTGATATGTTATTTTTGGTCCCCTTAATTTGATCATGGTTAAAACATATATAGAATAATAATGATTTAATAATTATTATATTTATAAAAAACATAATCTTTTAATACCAATCATGAAATATATTTTTGAGAAATGAAGTATGCTAGGATCAAGGAGACTGTAGGTTGTACGTATGCATAAGTAACGTTTCCATTTTTCAACAATCAATACCTAAATGAGGTAAGTAATATTTTATATTTAAAAAAATAATAAATAAAATATTTTATCTTTAAATATACTTATAAATATCATCCACATGGTTTGGTTATCATAATTGAGAGTCGTGTCGCTTTGTGAACATTGTAGTCCACAGGTATAGGAACAACGATATCATCTTTTAGTGAGTGAAAAGATAGAAAATAAAATGATATATTAACTATTTATAATGATAAATATGTCATTAATTTCATAATTATTTCATTTAAATCATATATATTTATTAAATTTATCCAAATTATCTTCCATGTAAATCATTAGTGAGAATTAATCACATCACTTCACGAGGCGGTAGTCTTCCATACACACGAATTATGATTTGATATCTCATTTTATAGAGGTGGAGATGGTTTTAGTTCATGTAAATAACATAAAAAAATATAATTATATTCAATATATTTATTTTATTATATCATCATGTCTTCATAATAATTTAAGTAGGTTAAAGAAGAAATAAAATAAAAACACTCATTGAAGAACGTTACATCTTCATTGTGTATTCTCCTTAGGTTTTCATTAAAATCCTAACATTGTTGGATTTATTCAAAAAATAAGGCTAATATAATGATATGAGACAATTAAAGAAATTATTTGGGTAGGTATAGGATGAATAAATAGGGTTTGACTATATGAAGAAGAGAGGATAGGGGGAGGCCTTTTATATTAGAGCTGAGTGGCACACTTATAATTGTTTCAAAAGAAAAAGGTGTGCCCACTTTTTTCTAATGAAAAAAAGGATACATAATGGAGTATTATCACTTATTATAAATTATAGGGTTGAAATATTCCTATAAAATAGATTTAAGACAAGTTTTTATATCATTTTAACACTTATCATTTTAGTTTAACCCCCTATAAACCCATTTTTACCTTAACCACAGTAATTAATTTTTTCTATTTTCACTATTCATTTTTGTAAAAAATTATGTTAACCTTATTAGGTAAACTAAATTATTCTAATTCAAAAAATGAAAATCATTTTTCCAAATTCCTGTCATATAAATAGAATATTCTAATTTAAATTTAATCCCATAGACGTGATGAGAAAGTGAGTTTTCAAAGAGAAAATGTTCAAAAGTTTTCAAAGTTTTTATATCAAAGTTAAATATGAAAATGATTCAAATGAACAAAATTGGATTAATTGATATATAATTTTACTAATTTTACTTTTAATATAATTTAAAATATAATTTAATTTTATAAATAATTTAATTAAAAAGGTGGTTTTTAATTAAAATTCAGTATTTTTCAAAATTTATCAAAAAATTAATCCTTTCAAAAAATTCTAAAAAAATAACCATAATATAAATTTGAAATGTTTATTTAAAAATGAAAATTATTTTTTCAAATAAATTTTATAAAATTTTGAATAAATAGTTTTAAAATATTTGTGCAAAAGGTAATTAAACTACTTTTTAAAGAATTATAGTTTCAAGTGTAAAATTGAACTTATTCTTATATCTTCTCTAAAAAACACATAAGATAAATGTTAAAAATTTGTTTCAATATATAATATATAAATTTATTTAAAATAATTCTCTAAAAATTATTTATTTAATTTATTATGGTAAACTCATTTTTTTATAAAAAAATTTTACTTTGTTTTTAAAAGGTTTTTATTTCCACTGGTCACCAAATAATTAATTTTATTTAAATGTGTAAATCATAAATTATTTATAATTTAGTTAATCATATTTTTGCCCATAATTCCAATGGTTTTTTGAAAACTATCATAAAATAATAATGTCATAATAGTATGTCATGTCTCTTTTAAACTAAGTTTTTCATGTAATTCCAAATAAACACAATATTGTGTGTGATGCAAGATAAACATAGTATTTCTTGTAATTCAAATTTTCAAAAGATTAAATTTAAAAAAATCACAAAATATCATGTTTTTACAAATTCCACCTTAAACTTTTTCACTCTAAAACAAATAAATTATGATAATTTTTCCCAATCATTTCCCCATGTTCCCATATAGCATCTTTAAACTCATGGTTTCATCACCAGACTTTGAACATAGTAGTGGTCTTTTTTCATAAAAATTTCTCTCTATGATCTAGAATCTACACTGGTTGTTTCTCATATGAAAGATCATGCTCCAATGGTAAGGCCTTTGAGTTCAGTACATGTTAAGAATTATGTATCACTTCATCATAAGAGACACATGGAATACATCATGAACATGAGAGAGGTTTTGTTGATGCACCAATAATTATTTTGTCATCCTAATGTGACAAAAAAACAAGGGATTTATATATCTAGTGATTAGATTTCCCTTATTTCTAAATCTCATTACCATATTCCGTATAATAAATTTTATGAACACCTTGTCACTTATATAAAATTCTATATTACTTTGTCAATTTTCAATATAATTTTTCTTCTAACTCTGATCTTCCTTGATGTGTTGTCAAATGGATCTAAACTTTTTTTCCATTTCATCAGCTATCACGGGTTCTAATAGATTTTTTTCTCCAACATCATTCCAAATTATTGAATATTTACACTTATTTCTATATATAGATTCATAAGGATCCATCAGAATTCTCAAGTGAAAACTTTTTTTGTATTAAAAACCAATAAAAGGAAGGTGTTTATCCCATACACCTTTCAAATGCATAGAAAGATATATAGAAATATCCTTTATGGTTTGAATTTTTATCTCAAATGGAAAACATATTTGAGGATGATAGGCAGTATTGAAACATAACTCTATATCCAAAGCATGATGAAAACTATTCTAAGACATCAAGGTAAATCATGGGTCCTATTCAGACACACTGGAATGTGGTACTCCAAGCAACCATACCACTTCCTTAATATATATTTTAGAAAACCGACCAAGTTATAAGTCATCTCTAGTAGTGATGTAGTTTTCTTACATTGTAAGGTGATCGACTACAACCCATATATCATTATTCCCTTTCGAAGTTTTGGGGATTCAGATGAAAAAATGAAAATCATTGTTTCTCATTTCTATTCTACTATAGGTAATGGATGTAACATCTCCCTGGACTTTTCTCTCTTATCCTTAACCTGATAACATTCCAATCATCGAGATATAATATTTATGATATCTCGCTTCATGCCATCCCACCAAAACTTCACTTTCAAATCTCTATACGTTTTCATACTTCTAGGACGAATAGATAACGAAGAACTATAAACATCCTATGAAAACTCCTTCTTCAAATATAGTATGTTTAGAACACATATATGGGTCTTGAACCTTATCATTCCATTATGATCATAGTTAAATATAGGAACATTTATATCCTTATTTTATGGATTTACATATTCCTTTTTCACCTCTTAAATCATTACATGGATAAATGTTTGGATAATTAATTGGGAAAGATATGATTCCACCCCTTTTTTATGGATTTCTAGATCCATCCATTTAAAATATAGAAATAGTGGATCTTTTGTGATCCTTATCATGGATAATCTAGCATAATCCTTTCAAATCATTTCATCATCCACCTTGTTCACTTTCCCATAGTGGCAATGTATTGAGTTATAATAATATTTAATCATCTCTAACCAACTTGTCGGGTGCATATTCATCTTCTTATATGTGAATATATATTTTATACTTTTTTTCAGTATATATATCACACTTTACTCCATAAATGTAGTGCCTCTATATCTTTAAATCAAAAAATACCACATCTAACTCCAGATCCTGAGTTGGGTACTTTTTCTAATGAACCATCTATTATTGTTAGGCATAACCTATAACCATGTAGTTATGAAAAAAAAATCATCTTAATCCATTCTTGGATGAATCACTACATATTAAAAACCCTTATCTACTATAGGTAAATGTAAGTATAGTTTTTCTGACTAATCTTCTCTTTAGTTCCTTCAAATTTTCCTCGCATTCATCTATCTCAGGGAACATCGCTACCTTATGAGCTGACATGGTGAGTGGACTAGATAGTCATGAGAAATTCTACACAAAATATCAATAATATCAAGCTAAACCATGAAAACTATGTATCTCAGTCCCCATGGTTGGTCTACTCCAATAATCAATAGCATCTTTTTTTATGTATTTACTAATATACCTTCTGGTGATATTATTTAAACCAAAAATGAAATTTTTTTCATACAAAACTCACACATTGTAAATTATTCATATTGTATCTCATTCCTTAGGATATTTTGTACTATTATCAAGTGATATTCAGTAAATTACTTTATCATTGAATAGATAAGAATATAATCTTTAAATACTACCACAAACAAATCAACATAATCTAAAAAACTATATTAATTGAATCCATGAAGATAGCGGGGGAATTAGTAAGACCTAATGGAATCACAATATATTCATAGTGTGTATAGATTATATAGAATGCTATATGGGGAATATCCTCCTTCTTGAACCTCAATTGATGATATCCAAAACAATGGTCAATCTTGGAAAAGTATTGAGCTCTGTGTATTTGATCAAATATTTCATCGATATGGGGTATAAGTTACTTTTTTTTAACATGATCTTGTTTATATTTTGATAATAAATGATGATTATCATCTATTAAATTTTATTTTTAACAAAAATAATAGGTTCCTCAGTGGTGAATCACTTTTATGAATTAATACCTTTCTATAGTTTCTTTTTCAATTCCTATAACTCAATCGTAGCCATTATATATAGAGTATTTGAAATTTGTGTGGGATTAGGTATGAGATATATTGAGAACTCAACTTCACATTTTTATGTAAGGCTAGAAAACACTTTTCGATAGACATAAAAAACACCTAAAAAATAGGTGTATCATCTGTGTTGAGTATCTCACCAACCATATGAGATAAATTTCCCTATTAAATACGAATAAAAACCCATATAATATATTTAATTTACAACAGAAGTTCATATTTATAGTTTCACTGATATAGGATCAGAGGATGGTTTGGAATATAAAATGTGACTTTACTTCCTTATAAATTGATGTAAGATTTATATAGGTAAATTCAATCATTACCTAACATAACATAAAATTCAACCATAGGAATAATGACATGATTTACAGGATGCATATTCTCACAAAATTCACTTGGAGAAGAATCATAGAATTAGGATATTATCATCATACCATTGTGGGTTTTGAATAATAATTATACATATAATTGTTTTATTGGAATCTTAATAGCCTTATAAAATCATTTAGATATGAAAAATAGGGTAGATACAAAGACAAATAAGACATTATTAGTTTTATAGTGGATGGTAAGCTTTCCTTTCACCATATTGTTATCACACCCCTCGTTAGAGATAGTACTCACACGAGATTTCCTTTTGTCTCTCAGCTTAAGAGGTTACTAACATTAATCATCATCATTATCCTTTTAATTTAGGAGTTGGTTATAATATTACTCACACTCTATTTATTTGAAATATTAGAGTTTGTGTGGTGCATTTTTTTAGCTTTGTCTATAACATCCCCAACCTGGGAGACGCTAACAAGTACCCCAAGTCGAGTTGTCAAATAACCTCAACCACACCTCCCCATATTTTAGAGGTTATTGACTAGCAATTAGGGTATAATAATCCATGTGGGGAGACTATACCCTCTTTACCATAGTATGCCATAACACATAACAATATAATTATCTAAAACAATATAAAATAATTGATAAACATGAGTAGCCAAACATCTCCCAAAACTTGGTACAAACCACAAACAAAAAATAACTATGTATTTTATGCTAACAATGTTAAAGTGAAGAAATCCCAAAATAAAGACAAATGGAAAAAATCCCAAAAATGGTCCTGACTCCATCTTTGGATCCTCATCCATGTATATCCTAAGCTTAAATCAACCCCTTGAATCAGGCCCTTAACCATAATTAAACCTTCAATAATGAAGTCTTCTCAGGTTGCCAAAGGTGGTCGGAGTAAGGTGTGATTATTATTCAGTAGGCCACCACCAACAGTGTTTAAAAAACATCTAGTCTAAATAGATAGTGCATAAAAGCATGAAGTAAATGATAAAATAAACTAAAGGAAAACTTGGATGACATTAGATAACCATGTACACTTTATCCATTTCTATCATTATTACCATTTTCATCACTTATCCCATCTTCATTATTTAATCAATTTTCATCATGTGTTTCATGGGTAAGGCATCAACATCATTCACACAAGTGTTTAAGCCATTAATCACTATGCATATTGGTATAAGTCAAGTTTTATATCTCACTAGGGAATAATATTTTAAAATCAATAAATCACATATACCTTGGATCCAAAATCTAGGTAGTGTCATCGAATGTAACCATTAGGGTCCTAGATTATTATTTCGACTCTTGAACCCATTCATTCCTAGGTGGGGTTAGAGCATCAGTCTGACCCGACCCGTGGGAGGTTCCTTAGTCCTTTTTCCCACCACCAAGACATCGACACATACTTATATATCCATTCACCACACAATACCAAATCATAACCATTATCACAAAAACCCACATAAAAATAAAAAAAATATAACAATCAACAAGGGAATCAATATCATTCCATAACCCATTATCATGTTTACCATTTTTGTTACATAGCCCATTTGACCCATTTTAAGTTTTCTCATGCCTAAATCAATAAATATATTAAATAATTCCCATACATTACCCCATTTAACATATTCAATAATTTATATTCTGAATCCCGTTATAATGTCCCACAATTCTCATACTTTTTCCCATTAACATATTCCTTCATTCCCATAAGTTAACCTTTTTTCCCTTTATTATTTCACCGGTACTAATCCTCCAATGTATTTCATGTACAACTTATAAAACATTGGATATGGTAAAAAACTTAACTCATTTACCAATTCGTAGGAATTCACCAATGTAACATGTTTATCATTTCACATGCCTTAACCTAATTTTCCCTTTCATACTTCACATGCCTTAGACAATCAACCAAAACCCCTTTTTCAATTTAGAACTTAATTAACTTTTTAACCTTAAGTAAAACAACCCCTTAACCCATTATCCAACCAACAAAAAACATTGAATATTTCTTTTTCAACTCAAGTAAATATATTAATAAGTTCTACAATGGATCTATGTCATCACACGTCAATTCCACACTTGGCTTTACAAATTTATAGGTTCTGGAAAGTCGGTACACCTAATGGGTGGCCCTAAATCATTTTATTCAACCTCGATGAATCCCACAGGGATCTTGAGGGGTTTAATTAATCATTTATAAACCAATTTTATCAAATCACACTAATAGAATCAAATTCACAATAAGATATAACCAAGAATGAAACCAAACAGTCACAAATAAAAATAATGACTATGGGATATAACTTGCAGAAACCCTAACTCTAATCTAATGATGAACAATCTCCTAATTGATGACATAGATCCAAATTTAGACACCCCTTGAAGCTTCAAAATAAAAATCTCCAAAGAAATAAGGTTTTTGGGATTTGGAAAAAGATCACCCAAGATACAATATGTAACCCATAAAAGAGAAGAAATGAGAATATTAGACTCACCTGGATATTCGATTTGAAACCAACGTCTCACCAAATTTCTTATAAATGAAGAATATGTCTCCCAAGGAAGCTAGGTAGATTTAGGTTCATCACTGGGAATTAGAGGAGGATAAATGGGAGGAAAATGGTGAGACATAAAAATCCTGAAGTGTTAATTTTGTAATTTTTTCAACTTTTAATGGGGTGCCTGGTTTACCCACACAGTTTTCCAAACCGTGTTAAAACCATGTGCAATCCACTATGTAAGGGGATTAGTGTCACATGGTTTCCTAGGGAGTCATACATGGAATATATAATTTGTTTCAACCATGCATAATTCTATTGTCTCAAGCATCACGGTGTGGCCTTCCCCTCACATGGTTTACACTAACTGTGCACAAATCATAAAGCATCCCCAAAAAAGCTCTTTTTTCTTTCTATTTCATGTCCCAAACCCCCAGAACACCCCTGATCCTCCACATGAAATTCATAAAAATTTATTTATCTAAATAGAACAAACATAAATAAAACTTAAACAAAAACTATCTTAAGAAAATCTAGGATCTTACCACCTCCCCACCTTATAACAGATCGTCCTTGAGTCATGCTTCAATGCATTAATGAGTTTTTGATTTGAAGACATCGGGCCACTTAGCCATCATAGTATAATTCCTATCCCAAGTTCCCTTATAAACATTACCATGCTTCCATAAAACACGAATCAATAGAAAATTCTTTCCCCGCAATACTTTATCACTATAATACATAATATAAATAGAAATCTCCTCAATGACGCATAAACTTCAACCATAGATAAAGAACGATAATTCCATAGGTTATCCTAGGTAAAATTACATAATTCATATCACTAGGAAACTTAACTCACAATAGAAATACAATGTGGATGAATCAATTCAAACCTCGTCGATTTGATCCTCCTTGCAACTCATGACCCAAATAATGTGGAGCCATTTTACAAGGTTTACAAAACTCTAATAGTGACCAAAACATGATATCACACAAAATTAAACACATGGTCTTTCCAAATACAATTATGACTTTGGTAGATCCATAAATCATGTATTGATGATCCCATTCCATAACTGTACATCCAAGACACGATGAAAACTCTAAGGGCACTCAACTGATTAAACCCCATGCCAACGTTCACCATCAGGGACAACTCACCTGAATGGTGATCACTTGAGTCCCTCTAACCTAAAACTCTAGCCAAATCATCAAAAAAGCACTCTATAATCATGGTTCCCCCACTATATTCCATTGTTTGACACCCCACTATTTATGTAAGACTTCAAGAATCTTAGATAAACATTCAAAAGTTACCCGATGCATTGCCAACTCATCGTGCCTGAACATTCAAAAGGACATCACCATGTGTTGGAATCTAGCATCACTGTTGAAACCACCCGAAAGGACATCCCCACAATATCCATTAACCTACTAAAAAATTTACCTCTATCAAGTTTTCCTTAATTTCCTAAAGGCACTTTCCTCTATAAAAATCAAATTTTAGGAGGGTCATAACTTACCAAATCTATTCATTTTACTAAATCATGTTGGACCAACCCAACTAACTCATCCCCAAACACTGACCATCCACAGTTGGCATGGTGCCACACCACATGGCCTAGGTTCCATCACACCTATAAATATTCTAATGTCACCCAAGGATAACTACCTGAGCCCATGCCCAATATTTGATGAAGTTCTCGAACCAATCCTTCCTTTCCATAAACTATTTTCATAACTTACCATGCCCATTAACAACTTAAGAACAGGCATCTATAATTTCATTTGGAACCACCCTGAGCCTGAATCCGGCACTTTTCTCACAAAATCACCACATCAAAGGCCCACATAGCCTCTCTAAGGACCCAACGTACACCTCACAGGTCTCTCGTTGGCATTCTGATGCCATCACATTAACTCTATGCTCCTCTCTATCCTTCTAGGATTGAATCTTCACTCCCAACATTAGGAGTGTTGTTTCTATCACTTTGTTCAAGGAATATCAACCAATACATATCATGAATTGACCAAAATATAAACCCCAAAATCATACATGGTTATTTGGATTCTCCCAGAACAATAAGAAGAATATATCCCAGTGCCTGTTTCTGGCTTCTGTGATTGCAAACCATAAAATTTTTTAATCACCCAGTCCATCCCAATGACCTCACCCATAAATCGTCGATGGTGTACATCCCATTATCCAGTTCCACATATACCGCCCCATGTCGGTAAACTCCATGATTTCCTCATCCAATCAAAATACCTTTAGGTTTCTAGACATGAATCCATATCTTTCTCAGCGAACCTGGGATGATGTCAAGATGTTGGGAATGATCTTTACTAGATAGAAGTATTCAAAGAAGTTTTCGAAGAACACCACTATAGCTTGTCTCATTAAAACATCACCTACATCAATAGGATTCCATGATCCTATAATAATTTTTGGCTTCCCTACCTGCACACATCTCATCCACACTTAACCACCCCCACTCAGTATATATTGCTGACCAAGTCTCACCACCACTCCATGACCATCCACCAATAATCTGTGAGCCAACGTTCCCTATGGAACTACTTCCAACACACCACTTTGGATATTTCTGCACATACCTAATAGTTAAAAAATGGTCTACCACACCAATAAAAATGAATGATCTCTCACATGACCATGCTTCCAACTTTGGTTTCATAGAGATCAACAGATTCTTATCCTGATCTAAATCGTGCCTTACCAGCATTCTCCCATGTCAGGACCTCATTATAACCCTCAAGGTTTCGTAATTTTCTATAACCACACATAAACGTACTTTAGATCCCACAATCCAACCATCACCTCAGTATAGATCAATGCATGCTTACCCAGCTAACCTTGCCTCTTATTCAGCTATCCTAACTAGAACCAATCCATTCTCTACATATCACCCAAAAATCAAACAATTATTTCATACAAACATTGCCATGTGACCACCACAACCTCAGGCATGATCTCCAAAACAAAATCATATTTCCTTACTTCAGTCACCTCTGTCTATTCTTACCAAAACCAACATTTAGGACTTTATTAGTATTTTTCCAAACATACGGTCCAGGAATACTCATGAGACAACACTTCAAAGCTAACCTTAAAAACTACTACAAGAACTTAGGTTCCCTTCGAAAAGAACCAGGGAACCACAACACCATTTAATGAAACATAACGGTACTCGTATGAACTGATTTGACCTCTAAATCATCCCCTATGACTCAAATTCCAAGGTGCATGCATCATTGGATAGCCTTATTTGAGGTCACCATTGATTTTCCCCAAACTATTAACGTGTAACTGAAACTCATGTCACATAAACAAATGATCAACTTTCCCACTTAGCCCTATATTCCAAATCCAAATAATGAAACACTATCCATGCCCCAATATCAAGTCCAAAACATCTACATGTGTGACACACATTAAAGAGTACTCACATCATGATGAACCATGATCACAGGTTTCTTTCTAGGGTCAAATGATGACAACATATGACTAATGTTAGGGGTAATAAATCACTAGGCCCTCTCTCTAGGCCGCATATGACAAACATCTAACAAGTTTCCTCTCTTGTGTAGATCTTATTCCCCTATTCTGAAACACTGCATCCAATTCACCAAGAAAACATTTACTTTTAGTTTCAAGTTCTATAACAACACATCCAACATTAACAACACCTCGAACCAAGACACTAATTTCAAATCCATTTCAACTGGCCCAAACTCAACCCACAAGGGTTAATAGATCCTTGTTATTATAAAACACCTCTTAACCTCAAGGTCAAAGGATAAAAAAATGTAAACCCCCTATACCTAACACATCAAACTCACTAAGGTCTCCAATGAGGCAATCTCAAAACCCAAACCACTCATACATAGAATTTTTTCACAACCCTAGGGGGTACCCATATCCTATATTGCTTCATGTTCCAACCTATCACAGGCTCAGAATTCAGGTCTCCCATTCCAACAATCATCGGAGGGTGTTATAATTGAACTCTCTAGTCAAATAAAACATACTTGACAAGACCCACCTTGGGTACCATCCTATCATTTGTTTAAAATGAGTATTGTTTCCATGAAGATTCTCCTCTCCATGGTTATATTGGACCAACATATTTTATTACTCCACCGATGGTGGATAATTCTTGATGATATCATCATATATTCCAACAAGTATATGTCATCATGGTAGTATTTCTCTACAATTCCAAACAAGATTCCTAGATCACATCACATAAGTCTTAAATAGTTTACATAAAATAATTATCTCCACTATCCATAAACATCCCATTTCTCATACACTAACCCAAAGGTCATCATCACATCCCAAAAACTACCCTCAACAATCCCTACCATAGGTCATGGATTTCATGATGTATCCAACTTACACGTCTACAAGTTTTACACTATGCACCAAGTCAAAACTATTTCCATACTTACAATGAAAATCGTTCCTCCTATGAACATTTCCTACTTCACAACTTGTTATAGCCAATATTTTCAACACACTATGGACCCCCTAATTAAGCACAATTTCTTAACCAACATTTAATATTTTTACCATTTTCCCCATTTGAATCATTTTATTAAAGACCATTTTCTTTAAGTTTTTTTCAAGAAAGTAAATTGCATTATACCCTTTATTCCCCATACACATGTTCTATGTGTGATTATCATTATGCATGCCACATATATGCTTAGGTGTTTATAATGATGCATGAATTCATAGCCTCATTCCATTCTAGACATCAAAAAAATATCATAAAATAGTCACATCACACAACATGTGCATCACTGAATGCTGAAATATCATTCATCCATAACAACACATACTATGAAGGGAAACTCCCACCCAGGGTGACATGGGTATTACCTATAACATTGGTTAGATACTCTGAGGCATGAGATCATTACCCAGGACTGGCACATCCTAGACTCCTCTCTACCATCCCATGTAACAAGACCACATAAATGAACTTACCTAGTACCAATTTGTAACATCACCGAACTGGGAGCCACTAACCAGTTCCCTGAGTTGAGTTTTCACATGAACTCAAGTGAACCTACCCGTATGCCAGAGGTTGCTGACTAGTGATGAGGTTTTAATAATCCATGTGGGGAGAACATACCCTATTTACAAGAGTATTACACTAGAGATACTAAAAAAATAGAAGAAACAATTTGAAATAATTGATAAACCAGTGTATCCAAACATCTCCCAAAATTACGCACAAAAAACAATCCAAAAATAAAAATTTACATCATATTAGAAGTGATAAAGTGAAAGAAACCCAAAATAAATACAAACAACAGAATCCCAAAAATGGTCTAAACTCCAAGTTCAAATCTTCATCCATGCATATACTAAGCCCGAATAAACTCTCAAGCCCCAGGCTCCTACCCTTTACCAAACCTACAATAATTAATTCTATTTGGTTACCCAATGGTGGCCCCAGCATGGTCTGAGTAAAACTTAGTAGACCACCAGCAATAGTGTGTAAAAAATTCCCAATCCAAACAGATAGTGCATGAATGTATAAATTAAATTATAGGATAAACAAAAGGAAAACTTAGGTTCCATTAGATAACAAAGTACACTTAATCCATTTTTATCAATATTACCATTTTCATTACTTATCGAATATTCATTATTTAATCCATTTTTATCATGTGTTTCATTGGTTGGGAATAGACATCATTTAAACAAGGGTTTAAGGCATTTATAACTACGAATAAGGGTATAGGTCATGTTCCTTACCATACTAAAGAATAACATCTCACAATCAATAAATCTACCTACCATAGAGCCTCTGTCCAAGTAGTTTCATTGAATGAAACCATTAGGGGCATAAAGGATTAGTCTGACTCCCTAAGCCATGCATTCCTGGGTGGGGTCAGATCATCAGTCCAACCCAACCCATGGGAGGATCCTCTATCCTTTATCCCACCACCTTGCCTTGTGCACATTATTATATATCCATTCATCACACAATACCATATGAAACCCATTCTCACCAAAACACAGATAATAGTCAAAATCTATAACAATCAATAAGGGAATCAGTATCATTCCACAACCCATTATCATGTTTACCATTTTTGTTGCATATCACATTAGACCTATTTCCAATTTTCTCATGCCTAACTAAATAATCATATTCCACAATTTCCATATATTACCTCATTTAACGTATTTATCAATTCATATGATTAATCCCATTATCATAACCCACAATTCTCATACTTTTTCCCATTTACATATTCATCTATTCCCATAAGTTAACCCATTTATCCCTTCGTCATTTCACATGCATTAACCCTCCTATGTATTTCGTGTACAATTTGTAAACCATTTGATATGATATCCCACTTAACTCATTTACCAAATAAAAATTATTCACCAATGTAACATGTTCATCATTTCATGTGCCTTAACTCAGTTAGCCCATTCATCCTTAACATTCCTTATCAAATCAACAAAAACTCCTTTTTCAATTAAGAACATAATTAACTGATTAACGTTATTCCAAAAAACACCTTAATACATTATAAAACCTAGTCATAATTTCTAATATTATATTTTAAACTCAAATAAACATATTAACATGTTCAAAAAGGGATATACATTTTCACACATTAATTCCACACTAGACATTACCAATTCCTAGGTTTGGGAAAGTCATTTCACCCCATGGGTGGCCCAAAATAATTCTATTCAATCTCTGTCCATCCAAAGGGGTCATGAGGGGTAAAATTCATCACTTAGAGACCCATTTTACCAAACCTAACTAATGTAATAAAATGCACAAAAAGTGATAACCAATAATGCAACCAAACATTCACAAATAAACATAATGACTACAGGATATAACTTGTACACCACCTACCTTGAATTCGATGATGAACACACTCTTAATCGAGGCCTTAGTCCAGATTTAAACACACCTTAAATATTCAACCTAAAAAACACCATATAAATATGTTTTCAGTGCTTCATAAAAAGATCTCCGAATATACAATCCTTAATCCAAAAAAGAGAAGAAATGAGAGGAATGGACTCACTGGGATCTTTGATTCACAACTAATGGTGGCCTAAATAGCCTATAAATGAGGGAGATTGATCCCTAGGATTATTGGGAGGTTTATGTTCATCAATATGGTTTAATGGGGGATAAATGGGAGGAAAATTAGGTGGGGCCTAAAAATACTGAAGTGGAAATTTTGTAATTTTTTTAGCTTTTAAAGGGGCGCATGTTTTCCCATACGGTTTTCTAACCCATAAGAAAATCATGCACCAACCCCTGTCTAAGAAGCTTTTAGTCATATGGTTACATGGGTAGGCCTACCTAGTGTAAAATCTATGCACCAACCATGCATAATGCTACTGTCTCAAGCCACGTGGTTTGGCCTTCCTGTTTTATGGTTTAAATTAATAGTGTGCAAACCGTGCATCATGCCCAAAAAGCTTATTTTCCTTCTCTTTTGAGTCCTAAACCTTCGAAAAACCTCTAAGACTCCTCATTATCTTCCGTAACTTTTATTTATCCAAATATAATAGACTTAAACCAAACTTAAACAAAATATACCTTAAGAAAATATGGGATCTTAGATTATCTCTATTTGCATCGTTAGCTAATTTCTTCACATCACATCAGTATTCGATTCCTCAATGACCTTCCATTGTACTATTAAAACATTTAATAATATTATTAAGGAAATTTTTTCCATGTTGTTTCCAACACTTTTAGCATAAAGTAAATCTCATCTTCATCACTCCATGGTTTTTATATTTTCCTTTGAATTCTATTTCTATATTATTATCAAAACCATGAGATTAATACATAACTCCAACATAAATTTCCAACTTGATAGCATACATAACAATATATTCAAGGCTACAGATATCTATTATAGATAACTACAATTGGTGACATGGTTTTAAGACTCTAAATAATCTATCAACCTTACTTTTAGGTTAGATTATAATGCAAAAAGCATACCTCACAAGTATTGTAAACTTTTCCTCATAGGTACCAAAGGATTCATCATCATTTTCCTATTCCTTGGGTAAATCCTTATCCATATTCGTAAGAAGAAAGTGAGGAAATTACTTATTGAAAAAATAATTTCTTGAACTCATCCTAGTCCATGGATACAATTTCATCATGTTCCCTTGTATTCCAGATGATATTCCACCATTAATCCACTTCACCTTCTAAATGATAGACATCCAAAATAGATTTTCATGTTCTAAACACCGGAGAACTGAAAATATATTTTTAGTGGTACAAATAAATTTCTCAGTAACTATTAAATCAATGGATCCACTATAGGAAGGTGGATGTTTCCTTATTAAAGACTCAAGAGAAAGTTATTCCAACATATTCTCATTTTACATTTCATCACAATTCATGTCTTGAGAAAGTTGTGTGAACATAGAAATTATATTTTGAATTATAGATCCCATAACATTTGGTTCCTCAGAAGGATAATCATTGAATTATATTTCACACTCATTGTTGATAGGGTCCCTTCTAATTCCATTCATTGACTAAAACCCAAAATCATAGTGTAAGCAACAATAATCATAGTGTGGAACTATATAATCATGAAAATCACATATTGGATATCTAAATAATGACATCGTATTTTTAATATATGACACCTTAGGTTTATCATAGGTCATTTATAGTCATGATTTATTTAAATCCATTATGATTGTTCATAAGGAGTTCATGAAATTCCAAATAATATCCCCTGGGAATGTCAAATAAGGTGTGAATCAAGGCCAAGTGTCATAATCTAAGTGATGATTGGGCCCAAATCAATTCTCCCTTCTAGAGTTACTACATCTAGGTACCTTTGTTTGAGATCCACATCCACTTGTAGTATCTATATTTGGATTTGATTTCTTGGAAACCACTGGCTCTATCCTTCACCAAAATTTCAAGACATTACCCTATACTTTAACTCATCCTTAGACATGTACATAGGGATATTACAAATGTTTTCTCATCCTAGTTTCCAAATTATAACTAAATATATCCTCTGAAACCAACTATATCGACCTAGTATTTTCATACATAGATATTACATTATTTTAGATTAATATTTGTAACTTTATATGAACACATGCATAATGATTGTAAAGGTATAGTGCCTTTGGAAACATGGAAACATAAACAACTGGTTTATATGTGAACTGCATATTCTCCCACTATGTTATTCATAACTATTGCCCTTATTATATATATCATACTTAATACTTTTCTTCATAACCTAGGGAAAGGAAACATAATAATGGGTGAGGTCAAATTCTTAGTATGGTTAAAAAAAGGGGATTGTGTAAGCATATCATGAGAATAAGGGTATGAGGCCATGATCATAACACATAAAAACCAAACACTGCATATCAATAATCAAAATCATTATTCATGGAATATACACTATAAGTTCAAAAGATTTTAATCATAAGGAAATCAAATAACATGATCCAAGGGAGCATACCATTGTTAGATGACATAAAATTATGTCATGTTCATAATAATGGAAAATAATTTCCATATTAGTCAAGGCTTAATGACATGGCTATCATAGTGGAATGAGTTCACTCCCCAAACCATCAAGGTATTAAAGGTTTACTCCAAAGGATATCAAAGAAGACAAATTCCATCACTGAACCTAGTTCACTCCCTATTCAAGTCATGTATGTCCCAAGAGATATATATATTTACCCAATGCATTGGAGGGAGATATAGGTCCCACTTGTCACATAATGAAAATAATATGTAAGTCTTCTAAAATATCATAAAAAAATTCATCATGTTATAGAAAATGAAATTAAATGTGTTTCATAAACATTTCCTCATATCATAACTTGTGGAAAATAGACTAGTTTCATAATCATTACATTTTTTCATTATAGTATAACATGTGAAAACAAGCGGGTTCAATAATCCTTTCATCACGGAGTAACTCATGGAAGAGAAATAGGTTTTAGAAACATTATGAAATCATAAACAAGAACCATTAAAATAATGAATAATAATGGTATCCTTGAATCATATCCCCAGTAAGTTATAATTAACACCAATAGATGTCATATTATATGTGAAATTATTTTGAATGATGATTAAAAACATTTCTTGAAGAGAATTCCTTTTACACATAAAAAAAACTTTTTAAAACCTAGAAGATTTTTAAAATATTGAAATTCCAAAATAGACTTGGAATATTATAAAATAAGCTTCAAATAAATGAGTGTTCATGATGGTGGGGAATTCCATTCATGTCATACATGTTAAAATGAAGATTCCTTTCGCATTTTTAGATTGTTTGGAAAATGATAATAGTATTACTTTCAAAAAATTGTGTAAAAATTTAAACATGGGTAAAAATACCTTTAATAAATATTTTTGATTTTTTAAAAACCATTTTTTGAAACCATTTTTTTTAAACATGGTTTTCAAAGAAAAATGGTTTTCAATCTAAGAGGGAAATAAAGATGATTTTTCATTAAAAAAATTGTTTTTAACTATTGAGTACATAAAAGTGGAAAATGAAGATAAAATTTCTATAACCCAAAAATAACCATAGGAGAAGAAAATAAATGAGTTTCTTAACAAATATATTATAATTTTTCATCATTATAATCATAATCATGAGAAATCATGATAGACAATTAGATTGTAAAATAAAACCTTACCGCTTGAGTAACATTGAATCATAAGCCCCCTCAAAATATAAAATTAAATTAAACATATAACATCAGAAGAGTAAATAAATTCATTATATTAAATTTTAAAAGGGGTTTTATATATACTTCAAAAATTAATATAGGGGTATAATATAACATATGTCTCAAGGAAGGAAAATTGAGAAAAAAATACCAAACTGCTTTGGTACTTTAAAACAATACAACCGATGAAAGATAGATCCTAAAATGGATATGTAAATAAATATAATTTTATGTATAATAAAAATAAAATACATTCATGGAAATTATATACACCAAATAAAATAAGCACATGGTGAATATGGCTTTTGTCTCACATAAAATAAATGTAAGACATAAATTTCTTTCCTTAAGTCTTGACCTCCTTCATACACATTAAAAAAACCATTATATTAAATATAATTTTATTATAAATATATTATAGAACCATAATAATATATATAATACCATATATAGTTTTTCTTATGACCTTTTATTCCCCATTTATTAGAAACTCCTTGAAAAAGTCACGTTTTGGGAGAGCATTACTTTGTTTTTCTTGTATGTTTTTTTTTTTATTTTTTTTTTCATAGGACTTTAATCATGTTTCTATAATATGGAGAATTTTAATGATGATATAAATATCATATATATTAATTATATATGTTTTTATATTAATAATTATAATTTAGAGATTGAAAATGAAATACATTTTTCATGGAGACGGTAGGTTGTATGTATGTGTGAATGCTATTTATTTTACCTTTAAAGATTGAAATAAAGAAAGGTAAATAACATAATACAATTAAAAAATAATTTTTATTTCATATATATATAACATATATTCATTAAACACATATGTATTACCTTATATGTAAATCATGAATGAAACAAATCTCTTTGCGAGGAGGTAGTCTTTTGTACACAAGAGTGATGTTGTCCAATTCCAATAGAATGGTAAGTATGAAGGTATATGGGATATAATAATTCCAAAATTATAATAATATAAGAAATATCATATATAAACATTTAATCAATCATTATACCATTATGTTAGAGGTGGTGATGGAAAATGATTAGTATTGTTCTGCGCGGCAGTAGTCCTCTATACACATAAATAATGATTTAATATCCCATTTGATGGAAAAAAGATGATTATTGGTCATGACCATAACCTAAAAATATTTTAGTATATGGAAGATACTATGGTTATTATATCAGAATGTTTTAATAATAATTTAAGGTGGTGGAGGAATAAATAAAATAAAATGGTCGGTTAGTGGTGTTACTGCTTCTTCAGACTACTTCTTTTGGTTTTCACCAAAAGGCTTATTATTTTGAATTTATAACCAAATTAAGGCCTCTATGATGGGAGGAGTAAATTAATTAATTAATTTATTTATTTTATGAACAAAATGGTTTTGTAAGTTTGAATAGAAGAGGAGAAGGGGTGGCCTTTTAAAAGTGTAGTGAGTATAACACTTATAATTTTTTGAAAAGAAAAAGGTTTACCCACATTTTTCTCATTCCAAAAGGATCCAAAATTTACCATTCTCAATTATAAGAGATGTAATGCAACAATATGTAAATAAAATTGGTTTTATATTTGTTTATATTCATTTTAACCCTTATCATTTTAGTTAACCCCCCCCCCCCCGTAAACTCATTTTTACCTTAACCATTGTAAATGATTTTTACTATTTGTTATTGTAAAAAATTAATTTCCCTTTATTAGATAACATAATTTATTATAATTTTAAATATTTAATCCATTTTCTTAAATTTAATTCACATAAATAGAAAATTTTAATTTAAAATTAAACCCACGGATGAGATAAGAAAGCGGTTTTCCAAAGAGAAAATGTTCAAAAGTTTAAAACTTTTATATATTAAAATTAAATATAAAAATGATTAAAATTGAATAAATTATATTAAATAATATATATTTGTGTAATTTTACTTTTAAACTCATTTTAAAGAAAAATTAACCTTATAAATTCTTTTAATGAAAACATTATTTTTAATAAAAACCAATATTTTTCACTATTCAATGAAAGAAATGAACTTTTTAGATAAATCACAAAACATAACCCCAAGATAATTCTGACATTATGATTTCAAAAATAAATTTTATTTTAGAAAATCCATTTTATAATATTTTCTATGATTAATTTAAATATTGTTCAAAAAATAAATAAATAACATTTTTTTGAAAAAATAAAATTTTCAAAACATATAAAGTATTTTATAGAAAATTAGTAATTTTTTATCAATATGTTTTATTTATATAAAACCATTATAATTAATATTTTAAAATTATTTATAATTATTTATATCTTTAATTTTAATGTCCAGGTTATAAAGGTAACGTTTAAATTATAACATTAATAATATGTCATTGTTTGTTAAAACTCGGAATTGCATGTATTAAAAGTTATCAAATAAATTAATCTTATTTGAAAAATAATAATAATTCATAAAAACAGAGGTTATTACACTTTGGAATTTTACACAACCAAAAAAACAAGGCACTTCAACCTTTGTTGATTTTGAACATCATATCATCGAACCCTTATCTGAGAATCATTTAAAAGAAATAACTTTATGATATATGGAAAATTATGATAAAATTAAAACACTAAGAATTTGAATTAATTGATTCTAAATATTATATTTGAACCATAAAATTATATTTTGGTTTAATAGACTAAACAATTTAAATTATCCCTCATAATTCACACAAACTCGACTTCTCATGTTAAGTGTTAATCAATGGGTTTCCTTGATCCATTTTTTAGGAATAAATTAATTGATCATATTTAAATGAATTCAATTTTGACCATGTATTAAAAAATAATAATTTGGATATGGTTTAATTATACTGATTACAATGAAATTAAACTTTCCTAGGTGGGCAGGTCATTAAATATATGTTTTTCATAAGAATTATGTTTGTTGGGAAAGATATGATCTTGTATCAAATCTTAGTATCCATAAAAAAAATAAAAATAAGAGAATATGCTAGAATTTAATATGATAAATTGAATATAAATGATGATAATTTTTTTTGATTAATTAATTACCATAAACATAGAAGATTTAGACAATATTTATAAGTAAAATAGGTGAAAAATATTTTTCTTCAATCTTTTCCTTCCAATGTGTAAGAATTTTTCAACCATTAAATGAATGAATCAGGACGTGTTTTATTTAAAATATTTTTTCAAATATGGGAATACCCACAAAAAAATCATCTCCATTCACTACAAAAAAACGTTGAGTTTAGAAGGGGTTATTTTTGACATAAGAATGGGTTATAACCCCTTCTAAAGTAATTAGCGGAGATTGTGGGGAACCACCGCTAATGTGGCCGACTACTGTTAGTAGGGGCGGTTTGGGGAAACTGCTACTAAAATCGTGATGACTTTAGCCACAGTTATAGTAGAGGGGGTTTAAACCCCCTCTAATGTTTACTTAAATTCACTGAAAAAACATGGATTAGTGGTGGTTTTAATGGAATCAGGACCAGTTCAGAACATTAGGGGTGGTTTAAACCGCCCCTAATGTGGGTTACCATAGGGGCAGTTATATATAAACTACCCCTAAAACCTCTATTTTTTAATTGGATTGGTGTACTCGTGCCCCCCCCCCCCCCATGTCGACGGTGTGACCTCCCCATCCCCCCTATCCCCATCCCCGTCCCGCCCTCACCCTCCCCATCCTCATCCCGCCCTCACTCTCCCCATCCCCCTATCTCCGCGCTCCAGTCACCCCTAGTCCCCAGTCTTGATCCCTGCCCTCAATAACCCCATCCCCGACGCGCACCCGACACCCACCCCTCCCCTTGTCCCATCTCTCTCCCAGTCCCTTGTGCCCCCGACACCCGACACCCGTTATCCCCCTCCCACCTCCAGTTCGCCGTACTCTCTATCTCTAAGTCCCCAAATGCCACTGACACCCGCTCTCACCCCTCCAAACTCCAGTTCGCCACATCACTTCCCCAAGGGCCCCGTCACATGCCTCCAGTTCATCTCTAGTTCAAGCTGGAACCAATTATTTTTTATAAAAAAGATGTTGTCTGTGGATTCGAACCACGAACTACTTAAATATCACAGAAAACAAACCTATGGTTTTACCACTACAACATTTGTTTTTTATTTACATTAGGTCATATTATCCTCTATTTATATATATTTTATTCATTATTTTAATAAATATTATTTATATCATATATTTTAACACATTTAAACATATAAACTACATATACATTTATATAAACTATATATTTATATTTATATATGAATAAGTTTATATATATATATAAATATATTAATTTAAATTATTTATATACTTAAATACATATTTATATATTTTATACATGTTTATTTATATAATTTATATAAATAATTATATGTACTTATATATATGGAGAGAGATATATATATTTAAATATATAAATAATTTAAATGAATATATTTATAAATACATTTATATGTTTGTGTGTTTGTGTATTTATATAATATTTATATAATGATGCACAACTATTTGGACATCCTTTTGTTATCTTTGTAATTTTAATCAGTTCTTTTTTTTTGTATTTTCCATTGTATTTTCCCTGATTATTTAAATTTTGAAAATCAAATAATTTCATGTAGATATAATATGATTATAATATATATTTATATAATTATTTTTATATACTTGTTTGTGGGGAGTGATAACAATAATAATATTATTTATTGTTATTGTTATTACACTTATTTTTTAAACTATAAAATTTATCTATCAGTTTTATAAATACCAAACATTTATTTTATGATTTATATCATTCATATATTATATTAAATACATTTATATTATATATTTATGTAAATTATTTATATAATTAAATACATATTTATATACATGTTTATTTAAATAATATATATATAAGTATTTACTTAATGTATTTATAAAATTTATCTAAAAAATAATTATATAATATATTTCAATACACATATTTATTATTATGTACATTATTATATATTTATTTTTATAAATTGTATAATATTGTATATAATTTATATATAATTAATATTATATGAAATACATATATATGAAATGAAATTTATATAAATATTAATAATATATATAATTAATATTAAATGAAATGCAATTTATACAAATATAATATATGAAATAAGATTTATACAGTTATTTATATAATTTTATATGAAATACAATTTATAAAATCTATATATAATGTATTTCAATACATATATTTATTATTATGCACATTAATATATATGTATTTAAATAAATATAATTGTATAATATTATATAAAGTAATATATATGTATTTCAATAAATATAATTGTTTAATATTGTGTACATTAATATACATTTATTTGTATAAATTTTATATCATATAATATTGATTATATATAATATTACAGCAGGAAGATATTATTTGAAAATATATTTATTATTATTATATTATAATTTAGAAAAACTACATGCTCGGGTTTTTATATGATATAATTTTAAAATAAATTATAATATGTTTATACTTTTATATTTATATAATATGTTTATACTTTTATATTATATATAATTAATATTATATGAAATACAATTTTTACAAATAAATTTATATTAATGTATATAAAATTATGAAACTATATTTTTGTATATATATATAAATACAATTAAATACAATCATATATATATTCTATATGATATTCATATATATAATGCATTTAAATACATTTATATATTGTGGTTTAAATATATATATATATATTATGTAAGTTTCTTTTAAAGACATTAGAGGGGGTTTTGAACCCCCTCTAATTTAAAGACATTAGAGGGGTTTTTGAACCCCCTCTAATTTAAAGACATTAGAGGGGGTTTTGAACCCCCTCTAATTTAAAGACATTAGAGGGGGGTTTTCAACTCCTTGTAATTTAAAGTCATTAGAGGGGGTTTTAAACCCACTCTAGAATCCAATTGGATATTAAAAAAATAACGTTAAAAAATTTAGAGGGGGGTCAAAACCCCCCAATAATTTAAGAAATAAGAGGTGTTCTATAACCCCCTCTAAATTCGATGATTGGTAGGGGTTCTACATAATCTTCCTCTAATTTTTATAGAAAATGAATTTAGAGTGGGTTCAAAACCCCCTCTAAATTCGACGATTAGAGGGGGTTATGCATAACCCCCTCTAATTGTACAGAAAATGAATTTAGAGGGGGTTGTGAATAACCCCCTTTAAATAACCCCATCAAATGTACTGTTTTTTGTAGTGATTGGCCTCATTTTGATGTATATATTGGTCGATGATTGATAAAGATATTATTGTATAGGCTGACCATACAGATTAAATTTATTTAATTTCCATGTGTTTTTTATAAATTAATGGAAAAATACCAGAAAGTGTTCTTATGTGAAGTTGTTTCATGATTTCTTGTGCATATACCATCTAAAATTCATCCAATTTTACAATGTTTTGAAGGATTTATGGTCTAATCATGGATGGAAGTATTTTGTTCCTTGATGATTCATTAAATCTGGATGCATCTATTTCACATGCATTTTTTAACATGAAAAATATTGAACCATATGTTCATATAGTTGGATTAAATATTCCACATGATTTCATTTAGCATTAATAAAAAAATTGACAAATATACGTATTGAACAAAATGTTAGGGATGCATTATTATGGTAGGACACATCCAGTTCAATCCACATTACTGTTGACTTCAAGTCCACTTATTTAACCTCAAATTGTGTACCCAGATTTGACAATCTAAATGAAACATGTAGAAAAAAAATTCTTAATCAGTCCACATAATTATAAAATTAAATAAGATATAAATAAAAATTACAAATAAAAATACTAAAGCTTAATTAAAAGGGAAAACTGGAATTCAAAAGTAATTTTCTAATTCAATCTCTTATTAAAAACTAGTATTTCAACCCATTCATTTTTCATAGGATAGATTAAAAAATTAAAAGAATAAACTAAATAGATTAAATTGAATAATAAAATGACTGTTTAAGGAAATAAACTTAAAAGTAACATTAATATGTTTCTAAGAACTGAAAAAATGAACATAGATAAAACCTTAAGGAGATTTGTAGTAAAAACTATTAATGTCTTATAATGATACGTGGGTAGACTAATAATATATGAAGAATAGATAATTGTGTATTTTTCTCCCCATTTTCAAGAATAAAAACCCTATTGTATGAATTTGAATCAATGGTAAAACATAATTTCACAAATGATAATGAAGAAATTGTAATTCTATACAATTTTTGAAACACATTAAAAATTATTTAAAAAGTTATAATTTCATATAATATTCACATGGTCCCACAAAAATTATATTAAATAAACTAATATTAAATTTTCAATAAAAATATTTGAAGCCATACAGTTAAAATCATTAAGATTCACATGAACAGAGCATTTGATGAAACCTTTAATTGTACCCTAGGATATATGTGAGCATTAAATAATATAGAACACAATATGAGTCATATTATATTCGCTTTTAATGTAGTATATAATGGATTGGTACAATGAAAGATAAAATATGACAAAATATAAGGGGTGGTTAGAATGAATATCAAGGAGTTAAAATAGGCCTAACACATAATTCATACTTTTTCAAACATTAGATGGAACATTAATTATAGTTTGGTGCTTGATTTTCTCATGTATTTTCCAAATGTAAAATCTACAAAAAAATAGTAAATGAAGGTTAAAGATAAAAACAAAAAATTGAGAATTTCAGTTGAATAGTAACTCAATACCAAGAAAAAATATTATATGCGTTCATACAGGGATATTAATATGGTGATTTTAATTTTTAAAAGATCAAAATGTGATTATTTTTAATAAATATGTTGAAAAATAGAAAATATTGATCCCTAAGAGAAAGATAAATAATAATTGAAATCAAATATTCAACATAGACACTACCATGTAAATGTCAATGAATATAGAGATTATTCATACCATTTATTCATATGTAGAAATTCTTTATGTATCATTCATTCACATGACTTAGTGGCCTTTATTAATAAAATGCTGATTTTGGGTAGGCATGTATGAAACATAGACATGGGTTTGAATCATTTTCTAAATTTTACAATGTCTATGGAATTCAGTAGTAAAAATGATTCTAATATTAGAATATGGTACTGCATATTTTCAATAACCTGAAATAGAATCATGTATTTTATTTTCAACAATAACTAATTTAAAATTAATATATAAATATAAGTTTTTAGTATACTAATTCATAATTAAAAAGTATATTTTCATTGGAATAAATATAATTTGATAAGACTACGTTTCCCCAATTAAAAATCCAATCAAATATGTTGGCCCCCTTCTAGAATTTTACTCTTTATTGAGGCCAAAGTATTCTAAAAAAACATATTCTATATCTCTAGTAGGAGAATAAACATTGTTATTTCCCCTAAAAATTAATTTTTATATCAAAAATATGTAAAAATAAATAAGAAAAAACCAAGAAATGTTATGAGATACCAGTTATTATTTGACTTGTATATGAAATTATCCCAAAAATATGTTCCATATGTTGGAATGATCATGTGGGGGAAGTAATAAATAATGGAAAAGAATAGTATGGTACCATTTAACTCAAACATCATATACTTCATGAATCCACTATTTTACCATTAAAATTATTATCATTTATCGTAACTAAATGAATTTTAGTTCATTAGCGGACAATAATCATTAGAAAAAATCTCTCATAGTAATGAGGTTGGAAATAGCACAAAAAAATATATAAAAATATATAAATAGATCTCTTTACAATTATTTAATTTAATGAGGTACACAATAACAAATCTCTTAAAGTTATCATTCAAAAAGACAAGAAAATATCATTTTTAGTACATATCACATTTATTAAGGGACATAATAACAATTTTTTCAAATAAATTATATAAATACTATAAATTTTCACCTTAATATACATTATTATTTACAATATAGATTAATCCATGAAATATCTTTAGAAATATATGAGATATGGTTATAAAACCTGATCCAGAAATCCCTTAAAAATTATTTAAGATGATTTTCAATGAATATTATCTTTAAATATTAGTTTTTATTAAAAAATGATTAGGATGAATAAGGAAATTATTATTCCTTTTATTATAAATTATTTTATAGATTTAAAAGAGGGCATAATTTTTCTTGAGGAAATATGGAATGAAACTTTAAATAGTTTTAGTGCATAGAGCATATATACTTGAAGTAGGAAAACAACTTAGCAACAGTGATTTTCACCAGTGTAATAACCAACAACTAAATAAACTCCAATTTAGAGAACATAATATTTGATTTTATATAGATTAAAATTTAATTCCATGTCATGTGAAAACCCACTTAAATTTTATTAGGTTTAAGTTAACCAATCCTCCCCTCAAACAACAATCAATTCATAAAAGTGTAATTGTAAATGATAAAGAATTATAATTACCTAGAACATCTTGATATGACATTGATATTTTTGGGGCCACCACATGTATCATACCATAAATCATTGAATCCATTCACAATATAATAACAATTCATAGTAAAAAAATCAAAAAAAAAACTAAAGATAAGAGAAATTATGACATTCGATGGACATTCAATTTTGGAAACATAAAAGGTTGAGGTTCCAATTAAACAAAACTATGTCACTGATACTATAATAGTAGAAATAAAAATATAAAAAGTAAATTCAATTATTTTATATTCATTAATAATGTAGAAAAAATTTAAATTCCATATTTTTTAGTTAATAAATTCATAAAAATATAAAAAAACTAAATTTTAAAATAGTTTTTTCAAAAAAAAACTAACATTTGAAACATGTTTAGTTAGAAATTTATTTAATTATACTAGAATATATAAATAAATTCATTGAATATAAAAAATAGTAATAGGGATAAGTAAGAAACTTTATCTAGATCGATGTACAGAAGAAGCAATGTGTATTACAGAATAGAAAAATACAAAACCTGCAAACATCGCTCGAAGGATTTTTTTTTTATTTCCAGTTCTGACTTGTTAAAGGGAAATATATTTTCCTATGAACACTGGTATTTTGTAGAATATGAGTGAAGTATTTTTTCCTAGTATATCCCAACCATCTCATTATATTTCTCATTCTCTTCTTATAAGACCCATATCAGTCAATATAAAGATTTAAATTGATAAAATTCATTACAAAATCCTGACAGTTTATAGGGGTCACTATACCTGATATATGTTTCCTTAGTACTCCATTACTATGAGTAAATTCACTAGCCAATAATTTTTTATCTAGAATATGGTATTCCAAATATAGGCTTTAATATTTTACTTTCATAGTTCTATATGAAATTGTTTAAATATGATTTCCATACTACAGAATCTCTTGGATAGTCTTAGGGAATCAAAAAATTAAATGAAAAAATAGAGTGTGAGTGTAAATGAACTGAATATTGGTTTCAACAAATTTTAAATATCATCTTTTTCAAGTATCTATTCCTAGTGGATATCAGACATTTTTAGTCTATTATCTAATTAATATAATCATTTTTAATTGTATTTTTTCTTTTTTATAATAAAAATAAACATGAGTGACAAGAATAACTGATAATTAATGATTTTTGAGCTTTGGATTAAGGAATTGGAGGTGGTTTAGATGATTTGGTGAAGGTGATGGCTCACTCCATTGGAAATTATTCATTTATTCATATATGATTAATGGAAACTGAAGGCATCACCCACTTCTTTCAACACGGAATCACTGTCAGTGAACAACCTGCCACCTATATCTTCTCTGGGTATATAAGAAGGAAAGGGACTTTATGTTCAATATCATCTTCACCTCTATGTAACCTTAAATTTTTTACATTCATGAATGTAATTTTAGAGAAATATATAACATTATAAACTATAAAAATGAAAAACAAAACAATTCTAAAACTGTAATAGTTGATATTTATTAATGGAAAAATGTAAACATATAAATAGTTGAATAAAAGTGAAATAGTAAAGTTTTACCAAAAAAAAATCAACTCTAAAATTTATATGCTATTGAAATATATTGATAATGAACATGTAAATAAAAATGAAAATTAATATTATCACTTCAAAATAAACTAAATAAATAGAATTTAAGTCATGTATAGAGAATCTTTTCAAAATCATGTATAACTTTTTTATTTATGAGAAATTTATTCAAGAGATAAAAGGAAATAAAATTGGAAAAATTAGTTATACCCTCATCCCTTTTTTAAATATGTAGTGAACTAATCATTAAATAACTTAAATTTATATATTATTAAAAACCAGTTTGGATTTTTTATTTTAGATTGGCATAATGTTTTTTATAATCTATGTTATGAACCATTACTAACTATACAAACTTGAATGATGGTAGATGCAATCGAGGAAAGCCCGATGGGATTCCACCTAAAGGAAGTGATGTTCTCACTGAATATTCTTGAAGTATGTCATGCCACTGCTACTATATGAAGGATCTGGAACTAATATGTTTCCTCTGGGAGAGATGATGTTGCTCCTATTTCATGAATAATTGTGACAGCTAAATGATGTTGTTGTCGTGGTTACTTAAAGTATGGCATGTCATCCACATATGAGTGAAACAACTATAGTACATATCACATGCATGTGAAAGTTATCCCCCCGTGATGGTTGATTCAAATTCAATATATTGATAAAAATAAGTAGTATTTATCTTTTAGAATTCAAACTCCATTATTCAAAATAAATTTTACACAATTGATATGAATACCCATTATTTGATTGCCTAAAAATAATAATTGAGGAAAGTACATATATTTGAATAATTTTATTGAATTTATCTATATAAACAGTTTAATTTAATATGAACAAACCTACTGAAAAAAAATATTAAATTTAGAATTAAGTATTATATTTCAATGTATATAATCTATGTGAAAAAAAATAAATATGAATTATTAAAAATTATGATATTAAAAAATGTTATGATCATAATACTTACACTGAACAAATAAAGCATAAATATTTAAAATAAAATTAAAATGAAGAAATTATAAAGTTAGTATTAAAAAAATAGAGACCCTATCAGAATGAGAAAATACTTATAACTCAAGATTCAGTACATAAATTAAAACATATAGTTCTAAATTTAACAAAATGTACACATTAAACAAACACCTGAAAGAAAAATATAAAATAAATTGAAATCCATTGCAATTAGATTAATAGAATTAATCCATCTAGAAAGATGGAAAATATAAACCCTACCTTAAATCCTTTTAATCCACAATAATAATATCGAGGGAATTTTATATTATTATATATGATATACTCATCATAGAGAGAAAAAAATAATGATGTGAATAAATCTCATGGTAAAATTTAACTATTTCATAAAAAATAATAATAAATAAAAATTTAATTAAATATAAGTAATATTTTTTAATTTAATGTAATGAATTACTTGGTTTATAGAGTCAAATTATAATAAAGTAAAATGAAAGCATGAAGAGAAAACTTCTTTATCAGAGAAACCACTATATATAAACTGTAAACCCTTACAGAAATAATCAAAGTTATATTCCTCTATCTATTTCCCCCTCTATCTAATTATTATTCTCCTCGTCCTTATCTAATTTTTATCTTATATATATTTTATACCACTACAAATACAATACAATTAGCATCACCAAAAATGAATTTAATGCGTTGTATAACAATTTGGGATTGGCTTCAGACATCTCTAGACAACTAAAAATATCAATTCTTTTAGGTATGAAGGGTTAGAATAAATGAACTAATCTAAAATAACCTCAAAATGTATAATACCATGATCAGTGGAGTTGTGATAACATGGTTAGACATCATCACATAAAATAAAACATATTTAGAGAAAATAATTTTTGGATCATATAAAATAAATCCCCTCATTTACTTGTAGTTTAAATAAATAAATGGTAATACGATTTATAATTTCAAAAAAATAGAAGATTTTGATAATTATACCTGTAAACTCTATTTTCACTACTAATATTTTAAAGAAAATTCTAATATTATAATGGAATCCATATATGAAGAAAAAAAGACACGGTTATTAGAGTATAATTAATGTGATAATAAGTTGAAAGTGTTTGGTTAAATTAGTGAATAAAATAAGTGTAACTTTAATTATGAATGTTACTTGATCAAAGGGGTGTACAATAGTCTAAGGGTATCTATAGTTAAAATTAAATAGTTTAAGAGGTCAATCAGGTTTGATGGAATGAGTATATAACTAAAATATGTCTGTATATGATGATTTATTAGGAGTCAGTTCAGAGATAACCAAGCCAAATCAAGGAGTAAACCAATCTAGATCGACACTTAGTAAGGATATACACATATTAAATTTTAAGGAAATAAAAAATAAGTGAAATAAAATACAAGAAAATAAATATAATTTTCAAGAACAAAAAGAAACTATAGAAAAAAGTTGAAACATTACCAAGGATCTTTAAATTGTTTCAAATTTACTAAAGGTTAAGAAAAGTATAAGAATTTGATAGTACACTCCTATTATTAGTGAATGGTAGAAGTATTTACCTTGAGAAAGATTTATTGTTTAATAGGCTCCCATTGATTTTGAGAGTAATAGAGGTAATGAAATTTTATTAGATAGAAAAATTATGGAAAGGGGAAAATTTTGAAAAAACTAATACATAAAACCATAATGTGAGTACAAGTAATGAAATTTAAAAGTGTCAAATGAAGTATCAAATCCTTAAATTTTTGAAGTAGAAAATTAAAAAGAACCATTATCCTTGATCGGGTTTTTCTTTGATTATTTCACCAAGAGATAAAATTTAATTTGAAAAATTTATAATCTCCACAAATGAGATGCAAGTATAAGAATTAATGTTAATATAATAAATAATAATAATAATATTAGGTTACTAAGGAAGGATTTTTACTTCTTTGGTGCTGGTAATCCATAAAAATGACTTCAAAGTAGTGGAAATAAACTAAATAATATCGAATCAATTTTTTCAAGTATTTTACATAACATGAATCTTTTGGATTAGGTTATGTGATGAAATTTAGAATAAAAAGGTACTTGATTTATGAGGATATGGGATTAGGTGATGCCACGTTGAACAAAATCATGCCTTCAAATTTAAAATCAGATATGAAAAACCCTAATGTGAGTACAAGTAAAGAAATGAAAAGTGGTGAAAATAAATTGAACCATATCAAATGGATATTTATTATTTTATAATGACTATATGTGAAATAACTATTCATTATCAAGTGATTTAATAAATTTTAGAACGAAATGGTGCACGTCAAAGATTTGGGATAAAGTGATGCTACTCTGAACAACATGATACCCTTTAAGTAAAAATATACTATGAAAACCCCTAATATGAGTATAGGTAATGAAATTAAAAAGGGAAGTAATGAATTATCAAATCCATAAATATGTGAATATGGAAATTACAAGAACTATTTTCTTATATGAGTTGATGTGATGCAATTTATAAAGAAAATTTACATATAGTACGAGGATCCCAGAATAAGTGATGCCACTTCAAACAACTTTATACCATCAAAGTAAAAATAATATATTAAAAACCCTAATAATTTTATTTTTGATGAAATAAAAAATGGGGAAATTTATATATAAAATAATGAAATATATAAATAGGTAAATTGCATGAACTGTTGTCATAGATAAGAATTTGATATTTTGGTATGTTTGAGTGTCATGATCATATCCAGGGTGTTTATGGACACCTGATGGGGTGAATCAGCATAGTTTAACATCATTAACTATACTAAACCCCAAAGAAATATTTAATTTGAATCCATTATGATGTTATGAAGGAGTTGAGGTTATAGAGAGAAAGGGTTTTAAAATGGTATGGAATGGTGGAATAAGAATTTAAATTATGAAAAAATTGGATGAGGATGTGGGGAGGTGAGGAGGTAGGGAGGTGGGGGAGGTAGAGTCTTGGAGGTGGGAGGTGGGGATAAGGGTACAGTGGGTGGGGGATATATGAGGATATGGGAGGTATTTTTTTATCAGTGATGATAATTGAGGCATAAGGAAGAGGAATGATAGGGTGACACATAAACATGGAAGAATCATATAATGACATGTGTCCTGGAAGGCACAAACCATAGTATAGATAATGGATTTGATAAAATTATCAATTAATACTCAATGTGGGAGAAATAAATCATTTATTATAAACAAAATATTTAATAAAATTATGGTTTATCAATATTCCCACACTTACCCTTTTTCACTCCTAGGAAAAAAATATCCAATATTCATATCAAACTCACATAAAAATCAATAATGAGAAAATTTAAAATGATCTTTTGCAAAAAAATTATTTTTTATCATCTATAAAAATAAATGTAATTTCATTTTATTCTTTCATTCTCAATTTTTTTCAACCTCAATAATCCATCCAATACCCAATCGTAACTTACCTCACATAGATTTTTTTTACTTTTCAATTAATAGATATATAATTTAGAGTTATTTTCAAACCATAGGTATATGTTACTTACCATAATATTTCAATAAATCTAACATATTCACATTTTAAATACAAAGATTGTAATTAATCATGACACATTTTCATTAAGGATCAAATGACTCTATGGCTTTGGGTTAATGGGAAATGATGTGAAAAGTATAATATAGTTGAAATTTTTTTAAACTCTTAAGTATATTTCATAATAATAAAAATATAATTATAACGAAAATTCTCTACCCAATATGATAATTCCATATCCCCTTCATTAAAACTCAAAGTGGCTCCTCGATAATTGAAATAATAAGGTATGATTCACCAACTTTTTTTTCATCTTTTTTTTCTTTTTTTCTTCAAGATTTGAAATATAAAATATCTCACATCCACAACATAATCTCATATAATCTTAATACTATCATTCTGGTAGTGGTTATTTTTTACCTAATTAAGAAACAACTCATGTCTTTATTTTATTTTTCTATTTTTTCATTTTTATTTTTCAATAGGGGTTAACAATAAAGTAAAATGAATTATAAATCATTAAACATCCCTGATACAATAAAAAAACCACACATATCATCTTGAATGTGAAACATACCTTTCATCCACAAATAACCTTTCCCCACACTTATTCTAAGAATATCATTCTATAATACCAACAGTAGTGTATGAAGGAAAAATTGGAATGTAATTAGGATATTTCCTATCAAAAGTTATTCATAGATTCTATAGGATATGTTGGATTCAATTTCATGGTAGTTACAAGGTTAAAAGGATAAATAATTGAATTATTAAATAATTTTAAAAGTTAATTTTTTCAATAATATCTTTGATAATATTTTATGAAAGTCCTAGAAGAAAAGAATCATGGGTGTCTCTAAAGAAATGGGTATTAGAATGAATATTAAGAAATTGGTTTAAAATATATCTTGGTATGGGAATAATATTTGGTTTGTTGATTCATAGATATGGATTTAAAAAATTGGACAGACTCATAAATATGTTTTAAAAATAAAATTAAAAGAAACAATTTCCACATCAACAATAATCTTAAACCCATTATTTAAAATTTAAATTAAATTTTCTTAAAATAAATTCATAAGTTGAAAATGATGAAAGATATTTAATTAATCTCATATATCCTAAAAAAATAAAAAAAAATATCCACAAGGAAATGAAGAAACCAAATCCTAAAAAATCAACCTAAAATGTTATCCACTCACCCACACTTTAAATGTTTCATTTTCAAAAATGTGACACTACGTAACAATGTGTTCAAATGATATAAAGATTTTGAATTTTTAAAAATATTATGATGTGATAGGATAAGGTAAAATATGATATGCTCAAGTAATAATGAGATCATGCATTGTGATGGCATCAATTATATATGTTGGGAATTCCTAGAAGTATTTCATTAATTTATTCTCATTGAATTTAGAGTTCATTGATGTGGACTCTTGTATGATCTCAAATAAACCAAAAGTAAAAAAAACATGAGATATAATATAAAGGCCAAACCATCTTCAATATAACTTACCAAGCATAATTTTCAATCATGAACTATAGATAAGGAAATTTTCTCCCACATGAAACTCTCATTGTAGGATCTTCTTATCATGGGTCACATTATTTATTTACTTATATAGCATAGAGTTATCATAGAATGACAATCGAATCTTCTCAAGATCCAAAAGTTATAGCTTCTTTTTATCTCCATCTTGGGATACATAAATTATATATTTCTATATTTCTCAATATACTTGGTCCTTAACCTCTTGGGTATTGATGATAGCCTTCTATAATCCAAATATATAAAAAAATTAATCATTGATAAAATTCAATACAACTTGAGAATCATCAATCCTGGTGGCTTTGGACTCTACCCATTTTCCAACATAATAAATTACGGATAAAATATATAATAATTTAAATGAATTATGATATGGAAGTATGAAACCAATGGCCCAAATATCAAAAATATCATAGAAAAGTATAGGTTTTTGAGGTATCTCATCTCTTTTAAAATGGATCTGAGCAAAGCGGAAGCGCAGTGTTGGGTGGGGCCCAACATTTCCCTTATCATAATTGATGACTAATCTGGGATCAATACGATGATGAACACTAATATCCATGGATTAAAATCAAATATTTAGAAAAAATAATAAAGTCACAAGATCCAAGGGAGAAAGGATCTTGCACATCATGTTTATAATTAGTTTAATTAATTTCATAAAGAAAAGAATACCTAGATCTTCAGTAATTTATTCATTGATGATGTAGATTTTCTGGAATGACCCTTCCAGATTAACTCATTTTTCTAGTGAGGATCTAAACCATAATCCCTCTAGCAGTGATCTACACATGCTCTGGTGGTCTCCGATCGACACCACTCATTCTCCAGGTGCTAGCATGGAAAAGTGAGTGTCTTGTGACGGTTGTTCTTGATTGCATATTATTAGTTCTTGAAAAACATTTCTCATTCTTGAGAGGGGATAGAAGAGTATTCTAGTGATAAATTGTTTGGATCAATAATTCTCAATTCACCAGGCATGCAGTTTGGTATATAGAAAAATAGATGTACTTGCCTATTTATCGACATAGGGCTTCAGTTACAATATTTAATTTCATAATAGCAATTAAATACATTCATAACCTTATAGAAAACTTATTATCTTAATAATAATATTGCGTCATTATTTATGGTGTACCAACATTCTAAAAACAGGATTATAAATAAAATACTACATCACAAAATAATTACATTGTTATTTTTATTTTAGCTTTTGTAAAATAGTTAAATAATTATTTAACATCTTGCAAATAAGTATTTTAATACTGGACCGGCCCTAGTTCCCTAAAACTCCACCTCCATTTATTGAACATAAGAATAAATTATTTATTTATTTATTCTCTTAAATAAATATTTTATTTACAAACTTTTAAATAAATATTTTTTAAGTGTTTAATAAAATAAATTAATACATTTTACTCACAATCTGGGGAATAAATATTTATTTAATTTATGTGATCATTTTAACTTGAATAAAATTATTCCATGGTCTGGAGAATAATATTTATTTAATTAATTAAATTTAAATATAATTTAACTAAGACCACTAAAAACAATTAGTGTGGGACCCTCTAGGATTCTTTCTCCTTGGCATTAGGCATTCTTACCTAAAGTCCAAGAGTACTGTCAAGAAACAGGTCAAGGCATCCAAGGGAAAGAATGTAAAGTCGCAAAAATGATATCCACATATAAACTCTCACTGTGTAATATAATCCCTTTGTCTCAATATCTCATCAATAAGGTTTCGTGATAGTGTCATCATGCTTTGTTCTTGATACTCAATTCTTTATGTACCTGAAATAAACTTTTCATTACACCATGTCCAAGGAATTATGTGTGATGGTTCTATTTTAATTAAAGGGCTGAGATATCAACTTCCATAAATGTAAGGGAAAATCCTTCCTTGACTTATCCATTAATAACATGTCACTCATGACACACCCAACATACCCTACTTCCCGCCAATATATGGCATGATGGTTTTCATCATAAAATCAAAGTTCATGAGTCATGAAACATATTAATGATAATCTTAAATTCAAAGGACCATATATACGCTCACATATATGAATATCTGATTACACCGAAATATGCAGAATTCCTACTAGTGGGTCTATTCTCATAATCTTCCATCTTGGAGATTGCCAAGTGCGAACCTCATGAGAGGAAGTCTCATCTGATTATGAGTACTTGAACTTGACGATATATATACTATGTGTCCCATCATAGTATATCATAGTGGGGAACTTCCTTGATCTTATCAATGCAACAAATACTCTAGGACATTCTTAAATCATATTCATGAAGAATAATGAAAAATATGTAATAAAATGTTTAATATTTAAATAAATTAAATATACATGTAATCAATGTAAAAACAGTTGGTTCTAGGACACCAAATCTAATAAACTTCTACTTGGACTAGTCCCAACTTCCTATGACTATCAATCTGCTAGACCTCACATGATGATCATGTTTCTGCTGAGTCAAGGCTTTAGTTGAGATGTCTACCATATTGTCTTATGTGAAAATACATCTCACTAAAAATTGGCCTCTTTGAGAAAAATACCTCAAGATATGATAATTCCTAAGTATGTGCTTCTTCCACTGATGTGACCTTGGGTCTTTTTCAAGAGCCACCGCTTCAGTATTATGAAAATAGATTGTGATGGGATCTTTACTGCAAGGTACCACATCCAGCTCCAGGATGAAGCTTTGTTTCCAAACTACTTCTTTATCTACCTCAGAATCTACAATATACTTGGACTACACTGTATAATATGCGACCACACTCAACTTTTATCTCTTCCATCTCACAACACCTCTATTGAATGTAAAAATGTATCCCATTTGTGACATCGTGTCTTTCTGAATAGTCTGAAACTAGAATATGCATATTCTATGATGACTAATTCCTCATATCCTCTGTAAACCAGGAACATTTTCTTAGTATACCTCAGATACTTAAGGATAGTCTTTAATTCCTTCTAATGGTGATCACCTGGGTCATCTTGATATCTTCCAACCACACTCAATGCATAAGAAACATCTAGCCTAGTACATAGCATGCCATACAAGATTGACCCAATCATTGATGCATATGGAGTCCATTACATTCTCTCTCATTCTACATGTGTCTGAGGAGACATATTCGTAAAAAGATGAATGTCATGTGACACTAGAAATAATCCCCTCTTGGATTGTTCCATATTGAACTCATCAGTATCTTGTCAATGTATGTACTTTGACATAGGCCTAGTAATCTCTTGGATCTATCATGATGGATATTGATCTCAAGAATATATGTTTCCTCACCCAAGTCCTTCATAGAGAATCATTGATTCAACAATTCTGTAACACCCCAAGCTTCTACGGTACGCTTCTCTTTGAATAATATAGTAGCGTGTGTTGTACGCAACTTCGAGTTCTAACACACTCCACAACCAATCAAACTAGCCGTTATGAATAGTAATACCCACTTTTTGAAATTTTATACATTTTATCATTCAAAATGGACTTCATTTTTGGATTTGGAATATCAAATTTAGCTTAGGGTGAATTTTTTGTATTTTTCTGAAAACATTCAATTTTTGATGAATAGTGAAAATCGCTAAATTTTAATTAAAAACAACTTTTTGAATCGAAATAATTAACAGTGATAAATTATGAATTTGATTGGTTTTAAAGTTTATTTAGAATATATTTTTACCATTTAATAAATTTTTTTTCATTGGACATAATTTCACAATCAAACCGGACATAAACAAGTGTCAATCTTTTGATAGTTATTATTTCTTAAAACACGCTTTTTGTTTTGACAGCGGGAATTAATTTTAAATTAATTTCTATCACTTATGTGTTCTGAATTTAGAAAAATGGATTCCATATTTGGAATCATCATGTTCAAATTATTTAAATAGGTAACTTTTATTTTTAGACATTTTGAATAATTACTTAGGTAAAGATTTTATTTACCATGGTAAAAGGATAAATCCGGTAAATAAGGGTAAAAAAATAATATTATAATAATAATAAATCACACTAAACCGTGTCCTAACACTATTGGTTGATACATTTCTGACCATGGGAATCTTTTCGTTGATTTTGGGACCCTATGGATCTACTTGTAAGTGTTAATGACACTTTATATTAATTAAGTTAAAGTAAATACAAAAATGACATAAGCATATATCTTTTAGAAAAACAATTTTTACATAGGGTTATATATGTTATATTTTAGACTATAAGTATTCATTAGAAAAATAAAAAGATTTACTAAATAACGGTATTTTATTTATAATTTTTAGATATTGAATAATTAAATTTATTTATGACACAATAATGATGCAGTATTTTCCTTATTAATGAAAGAATCAAATAATTAGTATTATAAAAGTTAAAATAAATATAATTTTAAAGTTTTTATGACATCCACGAATTTTATGGGTTAATATTACATATTAGGATTTCTTAAATTAATTTTATTATAATTAATAAAGTTGTTAAGACTCTAACAAAAATCAATTATTAAATAGTGTTAAAATTGACATAAATGAGTTTTTAAAACAAAGATTATATTATTAATTGATATTATATTCCTAAAAATCTAACGTTCAGCCAAAAGACTTATATAATTATAGTTGTATAATTAATGGACCACTTGGGGGTCTATTGGATGTATATAGTAAGTTTATTAACTATATAATATAAAAATACAAAGTGACATGGTAAATGTCAAACTAATTAACTAAGAGTTAAAACTAAAAGATAAGGTTAATATAATGACCCAAACCTATCTAAAATATATTGGATGAAAGGGTTTAGACCCATACCTACCTTATACTTTTAATAATCCACTTTGGAGCCATTATAAACTGAATATGAATTTATTATAAAAAATTACATTAAGTTTTTTCTAAAGAGCCCCTCCTCTCCCTTATAAAAGGACACCACTTATAACCAATTCCTCACACATATCAATCCTTTTGGATCATCCAACCTCTGCCCAATTAATCTCCCTACATCCCTATCCTCCTCCTAGAATCATTACATTAGGCAGAAGGCACTTCAAGAGTCCTTTTTGGTTCAAAACAAAGGGAGTTACCCAAATTAAAGGTAACGATTTCTCTTAGCTTATTTTCTTTTATTTTACTTCTCCAACCCATAAACTCTTCTTATTATTTTATTTTGTAACAAAACAAGTATCATAAATATACTAGTATATTTTTATGATAAGTATTTTAAGTAAACTTACACACACCTCTATCTAATGGGTGAAGAACATAATGTTTCTGTGGATGGAAACCAAACGCCTCACGAAACGATGATTATTCAATTATATCCTACCACCCCTAATGGTGGAAATTATGATGGCACTATAATTAAATTTGATATTAATTATATTTAATTTATATATAAGCTACTGTAATTCCATTTTAAATCATACAATTATTCATTTCATGTTGTATATATATACGATACTTTCTTTTGAGGAAGTGTGGACTATCGCCCCCTCAAAGTGATATGACTCGTTCATACCATACATGGAACTTATAAAAGATGGTGTTAATGAACTTAAGTAAAATATATAAGAAATTATATTATACTGGAATAATAATATACCTATGTATCATTTGGTTTTGATTCCTTTTAAAATGAAAAATTAAATGAAAGTAGCGTTCGTGCGTACGTACGGATTACCATCTCCATGAACGCGATGAGATTCATTTTCCCATCATATACATTCAAGTATAATTCTCATTTTATGACTAAAAATAATTTTTAAGGACTTTATATCATTCTGTATATGTATAAGATACAAACTACCCATAAAAAACATGACTTATGTAACAAAACATATAAAATAAAACTAGTAAGTTAACACCTGAAATGACGATAATACTAAGATATTATTAACAAATCAATGTAAAAAGATCATAAATGATATTAATGTATTTGATCCTTGTATAATTAAATAACAATTATTTCACCATTATATAGGAGGATAACCTACCCTTGACCAAGTAAAAAGTACAAAGTAAGGTGTTTCTTATCTCACTTTTAATTCCGTGAGATTTCCATTATTCACCACTTATTTATTACATGTGGTGTGTGTACTTCCCATGTTTGTATTCATTGTGTAATATAATTTAATTAAATTATATTTACATCATCATTTTATGATCTTTCTTTCATGGGTGTATGTTTCTTAATTTACCAAATCAATAAGGGAATTTGAAATTTCAATTTCCATTCATTCAGCTTTACGCATACTTCATTGATTATTTTACTCGAAGATTTTGTGTGGAATCACTATTCATTTGCTTATGTCATAATTTCCACTCCCCTTTTTGTGGATATAATTTTGATACACATAATCACTCCATTGATAAATTCTCAAGTCATCGATATGAACTTGATAAGATTAATTTTAAATCATTCTCCATTTGTTGAGTTGAATATCCAATTCATTAGTGTTGTTTTTACAGGAATATGTGTGAATGTCCTATGATTGATTTACACGGAATATCCATTCATATTGAGTGTATTTATATTTTTCATACATAATTATGTCATTTATTTATCCTTTACCTAAGGATATGGTCTTTATAAGAGATTTCATCTCAATTTACATTCCATTGAGACTCCTTTGTTGTTATACACCAAATCACTTTTATATGGTGTATATAATGTACTTTGACATAGTATATCATAAATAACATTATTCTCATGATATTACAAAGTTTTTATTACCTCAATTATTTGTATTCAAGTGTCTCTCTTTTGGTTAGGAACTCTAACTAAACTATCATTTTAAAATGTTTTAAAGATTTATTATTCCCAATATCTATCATTAATGTCCATGTTTTAAAAATAATTTTAATGATTTATTTATATGGACATTAATGTTTTCATATCAAAATTCCTTTTAAAAGTTTCAAAGTGGTATGGGACACTTTGATTCAAAAAAATCTATTTTTAAATGGCTTCTTGACAAATAGTGTGACTTTTAAATGATTTCAAGAAAAAGAGGGATATTTCTCTCTAATAGTTTTGATGATTATTTTCATCTATATCAATATCCTTCATTATTCTCAATTGAGGTTAATCTGATACAATACAATCTTCCATATTGTATCGAATGAGTTATTTTTGACTATGGATGTGCAATTTTTATACCATTCATGGTTTGTGGTTAAAGTATTGACATTTCATATGCTAGTTTTAATATTAATGTTTATGTTATGTTTAAAACTGTTCATATGAGGAATGCATTAGACTTAGTAAGTGACAGGTGGATCCCGCTATAGCTCCTTGATGCATCGGTAGGTATCATGAGACAAACTAGTGTCTTGGCACAAGGCCTTGACAAAATCTTATTTGTAGTCTTGTCACGAGGCCTTGACTATGTGGTTATGATAGTCTGGCATTATGCATTCCATCATTATAAAGGTTGTTATTGATATTTCATGTGGTTATTCGACTAGTAAAAAATCTATGTGAATAAGTAAATGGCATTATTTCATTTTATCTTTTCCATATTATGCTGAAGTTTATGTTTAAAAGTTTTTTGTTTTAGTTATACATTGCCTTAAATGTTATGCTTATTTATGAAAGCTTCCACTATATTGTTATCATTACTGAGCATCTGAGCTCACCCATTTCAATGTTTTATTTTTCCTAGGATCTGAAGAAGTAATTTATGAATGAATTGAAGGGATAGTATGAGGGGATATGAAGACAAGATGTTGTTGTAGTTTTTTTTTACTTTATGATGTAATGTAAGACTTATGAATATGTCAAGTTTTTCCAAGACTACTAAACTAATCGGTCTTTCGAGACTTGATCTTTTGTGATCATGATAATGTTATGTAATAATGTACCGAAGCTGGGTAACTAGGGTTGGGGCATTACAGTTGGTATCAGAGGAAGTTTAGTACAAACCTTGGAAACTATATTTAGATAAACTCTGATTAGAGAACATAACACTAAGATAGACTTTGAGGATTAGTATATAAGAACTTCCTAGAATTTTGGTATTGTATAGATTTTGTGAGTTTTCAAAGCAATACATCCCTGTCTAGATACGAGCGGGTAGAGGTGGCTCTGTCACATATGTACCTAGGGGTAAAACCCAAAAACACCGCTTTGAGCTAGACTCGAATGGTAAATAGTGCACGACAACGGGCCTTGATGCACTCTTGGTTACGACACTCCTGGGGGATATGCTTAGGATAATTTACATTTTCTTTAAAAAAATTGAATTATTTTAATATAAGATGAGAATAAATGACCTTGGTAAATCCTAAGGTGTTTTAAATTGAGAATATGGTGTCATGATATTCTCTAAATTATTTTAGGACTAATGTTACTCACATAATGATTTTTGGTTTTAGTAAATGGCTGGAGTCCAAGGAAGTCATGGTAACTTTGAGAATGATGTACAAGGTGGAAATGGTGGTGGAAATGAGCAGAAAAATGGGATGTTGATAGGCGTAAAAGATATCGTGTTCATGCCAAATCAATTTTCCAAAAATATTATCAACAACATATATATTAACCAACTCCTGAACTCAACAAAGAAGAGAAAGTCGATGAATGATAAGAGCTCCAGTAGTGGAGAACGTGGAGAAAATAATCCTGGATTTCCATCATGCAAGAAATGTGGAAGGAGACACCCAAGAAAGTGTCTCAACAGAAAAAAGAAATGCTTTACATGCGGGAAAGAAGGACATAAAGTAAGAATTGTTGAGGAAAAATGAAGAGTACTATAGAAGAAAATAAAAATGGTCTGAAGAATCCATTTACAGTCATTTGTCATAAATGTAAGGGACCTGGCTATTACCCAAGTGAATGCCCTATTCTATAGGATATTTTATTGTTCAATGAAGAAGCTATGTGGAAATAATTGGTTGGAGAAATGTTTAAAAGTATTAGTGCTCCTTGTTGATGGGGTTACTTTGGAATAATTTTCACTTGTATTTGAAACCCTGTAGTTTTCCATGTGAGAATGATATTTGAGGAATTCTTATCTTTTCCCTTTTGGATATAGTTATAAATAACCATTGTGTTTTATATGATCATTGGGTTTGAGGCAATTACAAGTTATTATATTTTGGGATAAAAATGCAAGGTATGAGATAACATATCTGGTTAAAATTAGGTTATGGTTATTTTGAGGAATTTATCTCATTTTGGTAATGTTATAAAATATAGTTTTTTAAAAAGGACAACACGCAGACCGTGTGACAACCCATCGCGTCAGACAAAGCTATGGGAATCAAACCCACAACCAAAGTGCGATTGGGATTTATCACCTACCACTGGACTACGTGAAGTCCCTAGTTAGTGTGACTGATTATTTTTAGTTAAATGATTTTATTTATCAATAATAAGTTGATTGGGTTATTATGTCTTATCAAATTAATACCCTTAGTATAAGAAAATTATTTGGTGATTAAGTGATAAATGTTATTTTGGAAGATGTTTGCTTTGTTAGGAACACTATATGCCCAAGGAAAATAGAATACTCTAGGGTTTCATTTTAGGAGTAATGGTGGATTTTTATCTATGTTTTTATTGTGTATTTATAGTGATTTGGGTTATTTATGGAAATGATTAACCTATAATAGATAATATGTGATTAGGTTAATTACTTTTAAGTATGTAATTTTAAGATTAGTTGATGTCATTTGGAGATACAATTTAACATGGAAGACTACATAACCAAATTCTTCAAATTTTTGGGTTTCAATATTAGTTTGGATTATATTGAAGGATTTTAAGGACAATTGTTATTGAATGTTATTTATTTAACTTTGGGGTATTGATTTTATAAATTAAGATTAGTGTATCTTTCTCTAAAGGAATTCCCTTTTGGGGGATCATGAAATCATGTACTAACCGTTTTGGTTTTGGTTAATCTCTAAATACAAGGTAAATATATAGTTTGTCCTTCGTGGATCATGTGATTCTATAGAAGTTTATTCTAGCTCTTCCAGTGTGATCAAGTCTTCTTGAATACTCATCGTTTAAAAAAATGAGTTAGTGGTAGAAATTTATTAAAGAATGAAACTCTACTTTCAAAGTAAGTATATATCTTTATTTTATTAGTCAATATTATAAATTAATTCTTCATCTTTATGTAATGTAACTTAAAACAAAAAAAAATGTTGTCTGTTTACTTTTCCTACTGGGAAACTAATGACCATTTGTCTTATCACAAGTTTGTGGTTTTCTTATTGTTAACTTTCTCCTAATCATGTTTTCTATCCCTCTCTATTAGAACTTGACTCTTATTTTATCATCCATATCCATGTTTTCCTACAAGTAATCCTAGTATAGGTTATCTAGGGAGACCTTTTTACTTCTCTTTCTTTCTTTTAACGTGATAGTTTTATTGGTTCTTTTTCCGATGTGGGACTTTACATTATATTTCCAAAACTAATTTTAAAAATTTCGAGGATAGAATTTATTGAAGGAGTGTATAATGTAACACCCCAAGCTTCCACAGTACGCTTCTCTTTGAATAATACATCAGTGTGTGTTGTATGCAACTTCGAGTTCTAACACACACCACAACCAATCAAACTAGTTGTTATGAAAAGTATTACCCACTTTTTCAAATTTTATACATTTTATCTTTCAAAATGGAATTCATTTTTGGATTTTTAATATCGAAATTAGCTTAAGGTTAATTTTTTGTATTTTTCTAAAAACATTCAATTTTTTTTTATGAATAGTGAAAATCGCTAAATTTTAATTAAAAACAGCTTTTTGAATCGAAATAATTAATAGTAATCAATTATGAATTTGAGTAGTTTTAAATTATATTTAAAATATATTTTTACCATTTAATATAATGTTGGTCATTGGACATAATTTCAAAATCAAATCGGACATAAACAAGTGTCAATCTTTTGATGGTTATTATTTCTTAAAAACACACTTTTTGTTTTGACAACGGGAATTAATTTTAAATTAATTTCTGACACTTCTGTATTTTGAATTTAGAAAAATGGATTCCATATTTGGAATCAGGATGTTTAAATTATGTAAATAGGTAACTTTTATTTTTAGACATTTTGAATAATTACTTTGGTAAATATTTTATTTACTATGGTTAAAGGGTAAATCCGGTAAATAAGGGTAAACAAATAATATTATAATAATAATAAATTACCCTAAAATATATCCTAACCCTATTGGTTGAAATATGTCCGACCATGGACATCTTTGGGTCTATTTTGGGACCCGATGGATCCACTTGTAAGTGATAATGACACTTTATATTAACTAAGTTAAAGTAAATACAAAAAGGACATAAGCATATATCTTTTAGCAAAACAATTTTTACATAGGGATATATATGTTATATCTTTTACAATATATATTCATTAGAAATCTAAAAATATTTCCTAAATAATTTTATTTTATTTATAATTTTTATACCTTTAATAATTAAATTTATTTATGATATAATAATGATGCAGTATTTTCCTTATTAATGAAAGAATGAAATGATTAGTATTATAAAAGTTAAAATAAATAAATTTTGAAAGTTTTGATGACATAAACGAATTTTATAGGTTAATATTACATATTAGTATTGCTTAAATGAATTTTATTAGAATTAATAAAGTTGTTAAGTCTTTAAAAAATCAATTATTAAATAGTGTCAAAATTGAAATAAATGAGTTTTTAAAACAAATATTATATTATTAATTGATATTATATTCCTAAAAATCTAAGGTTTGGTAAAAGTACTTATATAATTATAGGTGTATCATTAATGGACCACTTTGGGGTCTCTTGGATGTATATAGTAAGTTTATTAACTATATAATATAAAAATACAAAGTGACATGGTAAATGTAAAACTAATTAACTAAGAGTTAAAACTAAAAGATAAGGTTAATATAATGACCCAAACATGTATAAAATATATTGGATGAAATTATTTCAACCCATACCCACCTTATAATTTGAAAAATCTACTTTGGATCCATTATAAACCGAATATGAATTTATTATAAAAAAAATACTTAAAGTTTTTCCTAAAGAGCCCCTCCTCACCCTTATAAAAGGACACCACTTCTAACCAATTCCTCACACCTCTCAATCCTTTTTACTCGTCCAAACTCTGCCCAATTAAGCTCCCTACATCCCTCTCCTCTTCCTAGAAGCCTTACCTTAGGCAGAAGGCACTTCAAGAGTCCTTTTTCGTTCAAACCAAAGGGAGTTACCCAAATTAAAGGTAACGATTTCTCTTAGCTTCTTTTCTTTTATTTTACTTATCCAACCCATAAACTCTTATTATTATTTTATTTTGTAACAAAAACAGTATCCTAAATATACTAGGATATTGTTATGAGAAGTATTTGAACTACATTTACACACACCTCCATCTAATGGATGAAGAACATAATGTTTCTATGGATGGAAACCAAACGCCTCACGAAATGATGATTCTTCAATTACCTCCTACCACCTCTCATGGTAGCCATTATGATGGAACTATAATTAAATATGATATTAATGATATTTTTTTATATCTAAGCTTCTGTAATTCCATTTTGTATCATACCATTATTCGTTTCATGTTGTATATATATTCAATAATTTCATTTGAGGATGTGCGGACTACCGCCCCCTCAAAGTGATATGACTCGTTCGTACCATACATGAAACATATAAAATATTCTGTTAATGAACTTAAGTAAAATATAAGATATTATATTATATTGGAATAATAATATACCTATTTATCATTTGGTTGTGATCCCTTTTAAAATGAAAAATGAAATGGAAGTAGCGTTCATGCGTACGTACGGATTACCGTCTCCACGAACAAGATGAGATTCATTTCCACATCATATAAATTAAAGTATAATTATCATTTGATGATTAAAATTAATTTTTAGGGACTTCATATCATTCTGTATATGTATAAGATACAAACTACCCATAAAAAACACAACTTATGTAACAAAACATATAAAATAAAACTAGTAAGTTAACACCTGAAATGACGATAATAATAAGATATTATTTACAAAGAAATATAAAAAGATCATAAATGATATTAATGTATATGATCCTTGTATAATTAAATAACAATTATTTTACCATTATACAGGATGTTAACCTACCCTTTACCAAGGAAAAAGTACAAAGTAAGGGGTTTCTTATCTCACTTTTAATTCCGTGAGATTTCCATTATTCACCACTTATTTATGGCATGTGGTGTGTGTAATTCCCATGTTTGTATTCATTGTGTAATATACTTTAATTCATGTATATTTAAATCATCATTGTATGATCCTTATTTCATGGGTGTATGTTTCTTAAGTTACCAAATCAATAAGGGAATTTGAAATTTCAATTTCCATTCATTCGGCTTTACGCATACTTCATTGATTATTTTACTTGAAGATTACATGTGGAATCACTTTTCATTTGCTTATGTAATAATTTCCACTCTCCTTTCTTTGGATATAATTCTAATACAAATAATCACTCCATTGATAAATTCTCAAGTCATTGATATGAACTTGATAAGAGTAATTTTAACTCATTCTCCATTTGTTGAGTTGAATATCCAATTCATTGGTGTTGTTTTTACAAGAATATGTGTGAACGTCCTCTAATTTATTTACACAGAATATCCATTCATATTGAGTGTATTTATATTTTTCACACATAATTATTTCGTTGATTCATCCTATATCTAAGGATGTGGTCTTTATAGGAGATTTCATCTCAATTTACATTCCAATGAGACTCCTTTGTTGGTATACACCAAATCACTTTTATATGGTGTATATAATGTAGTTTGACAAAGTATATCATGAATCCCTTTATTCTCATGATATTACAAAGTTTTTATTACCTCAATTATTTTTATTCAAGTGTCTCTCTTTTGGTTAAGAACTCTAACGAAAATATCATTTTAAAATGTTTTAGAGATTTATTATTCCAAATCCTTCTCATTAATGTCCATGTTTTAAAAATAGTTTTATGGATTTATTTATATGGACATTAAAGTTTTCAAATAAAAATTCCTTTTAAAAGTTTCAGAGTGGTATGGGACACTTTGATTCAAAAAAAATCTATTTTTAAATGGCTTCTTGACAAATAGTGTGACTTTTAAATGATTTCAAGAAAAAGGGGGATATTTATATGTAATAGTTTTGATGATTATTTTCATCTATGTCAATATCCATCATTATTATTGATTGAGGTTAATCTGATACAATAAAATCTTCCATATTGTATCGAATGAGTTATTTTTTTACTGTGGATGTGCTATTTTTATACCATTCATGGTTTGTGGTTAAAGTATTGACATTTCTTATGCTAGATTTAATACGAATGTTTATGTTATGTTTAAACCTGTTCATATGAGGAATGCATTGGACTTAGTAAGTGATGGGTGGATCCCACTATAGCTCCTTGATGCATCGGTAGGTCTCATTAGACAAACTAGTGTCTTGGCACAAGGCCTTGAAAAAATCTTATTTGTAGTCATGGAACGAGGCCGTGACTATATGGTTATGATAGTCTGGAATTATGCATTACATCATTATAAAGGTTGTTATTGATATTGCATGTGGTTATTCAACTAGTATAATATACATGTGAATAAGTAAATAGCATTATTTCATTTTATCTTTGCCATATTATGCTTAAGTTCAAGTTTAAAAGGCTTTTGTTTTATTTATACATTGCCTTAAATGTTTATGCTTATTTATGAAAGTTTCCGCTATATTTCTATCCTTACTGAGCATCTGAGATCACCCCTTTCAATGTTTTATTTTTCCCAGGATGTGAAAAAGTAATTTATGAATGACTTGCAGGGATAGTATGAGGGGATATGAAGACAAGATGTTGTTGTAGTTTTTTTTACTTTATGATGTAATATAATATTTATGAATATATCTAGTGTTTCCAAGACTACTAAACTAATCGGTCTTTCGAGACTTGATCTTTTGTGATCATGCCAATGTTATGTAATAATGCACCGACTCTAGGTAACTAGGGTCGGGGTGTTACAAATACCTTAATATACTTTAAGCCTTGTATCTCATTTCCAATAAGTAACATTTCATCAATATATAATATTTATAAAATGACTAAAATCCCACTAAACTATTTGTAGACACAAGGATCCCATTCATTCTTAATAAAACCAAATTCCATTATGGCTTCATCAAAATGAACGTTACATGAACTAGATGATTTCATTAATCTACACATAAATGTTTGCAACTTTCATACCTTACTGGAATCCATTAGAGTCACAAACCCTTCAGTTTGTGTCATGTAGACATCTTCCTGAAGGTTCCCATTAAGGAAGGCTGTTTTGACATCCATTTTACAAATCTCATAGTCATGGTAATTATCAATGGCCATTAAAATTATGATTTATTTCCACATCACAACTGGTGAAAAGGTTTCATTTTAGTCAATTACGGGGTGATTTTTAAATCCTTTTACAACCAGTTGTGCCTTATAGGTACTGACTCATCCTTACATGTCCAGTTTATTCTTGAATAGCACTTTAAAACCAACACTATTTACATCAACTGGAGGATCTTCCAAAATTTAGAATTGGTTTTGGTACATGGACTCTATTTTAGAATTGATGGATTCCTTCCACATGGAAACTTCTATTCCACTTACTGCTTCTATGTCGGTTATAGGATTATTATTATCAACAAATAATGAGTCACCATCCTCAGTAACTAGAAAACTATACCATTATAGTTCTCTAACCTCTCTTGTACTCTTATGCATTACTTGTTTCATTGGAACCCATTCTTCTTCTACGGGGGTTTTTGGAAACTGTTCTTATACCACCTCTTGTGTACCTTGATCATTGACTTCATTGAAGACTATCTCACTTCCATTATCTCTTTTGGAGATGTATTCCCTCTCAAAGAATATGGAGTTTATTTCCACTATAAATATTTTTTTCTGAGGAATTGTATAGGTAATATCTCCTTGTTTTTTTGGGTTATCCTATAAAGGTACACCTTGTTCCTTGGGGTAAAATGTGTTACCTGAAGTGGCATTAACAAACACTTCGCTACCCCCATACATTTAAATTTAATAACATGGATTTTCTTTCACTCCAAAGCTCGTATAGAATACCATTTATCAATTTAGTTGGTACTTGGTTTAGTATGTGTGCCTCTCTTTTTAAAGAATATCCCCAAAAGGATAATGGAAGACTTTCACAACTCATCATTGATCTCACCATGTCCAACAAGGTGTGGTTCCTCCTTTCACTTACACCATTTTACTGAGGCGTGTAAGGAGGAGTGGGTTGGGATAGTAATCCAAAACTCCCGTAAGAAATCAATGAAGTCTTGATTAAGATACTCTCCAACTCAATATGAGAAGATTTTGTTAATTTTCTTACCAATATGGTTCTCAACTTCATTCATGTATTCTTTGAATTTATCAAAAGAATCTGACTTATACCTCATTAAGAATATATATCCAAATCTATTAAATCTATAGTAAAAGTTATGATGTATGAGTACCCACCCATTTCTTCAATTGGAAATAGTCCACAAACATTAGTATGAAACAATTCAAGAAGCTCTTTGGACCTTTAACATTTCCCACTAAATTGGGATTTGTTCATTTTTCCTTGTAAACACGCATGACATACGCCAAGTGGTTTAAGTTCAAAATAATAAAAATATACATCTTGATGTAACTTTGTCAATAATTTCTCATTTACATGACCTAGACAGTGACTCCAAAGTGGTTGGGGTATGATTAATGAGAAGTGTCTTTTTTGTCAATTTCTAGTACTTGGTTTGTGTAATTCAACACGTAAATATTGTTGTATATATGTTCCCTGCCATAACAAATGCTATATTTTTAAAATATAGAACATTCATTTATGAACATGAAAACAAATCCATTTGTATCTAGTCTGGATATTGAAATAATGCTTTTGGTTATATAAGGCACATAAGAACAACCCTTTAATACCAAGATCATCCTAGTTGGTAATGTGATGTGGTAGTTCCTGATAGTTACAACCGCAAGTCTGGCTCTGTTGGCTGCTCATAGATCTACCTCCCCTTGGCCAATTTTCCAAAATCTGATTGGTTCCTATATTTTAATACATATGTGAGAACCACAAGCTATATCTAATACCCAATTTGTAGAAATAGATAAATTACACTCGATAACAAATGCACCTGAAGCTTCCCCTTACTTATTTCTTTGGGTACAGTTTTTCTTCCAGTGACCCTTCTTGCCACATGCGAAACAAACAACCTCCTATTACTTTTCCTCCCCTTTGATCTTATTTTTCTTTGAAGGGTGTGAAGAATATTTGGGCTTAATACCCTTTTACATCACTTTCCTTCTATTCACCATAAAGACATAAGTCTTACCTAATTTCATATCTTTTTTCACTTGGAGATTGAGAATATAAAGATCAGATAAAGACTTCTCAATATTGTTCATATTGAAATTAACAACAAATCTGGAGAAACTCTGAGAGTGTGATGTGATAATGAGATTAGTGCCCAGTTCTTTAGGGAGTTTAAACCCTAGAACCTTCAGGCGCTCAATGTATCCAATGATATTGACTACATGAGGTCTATCTGGGGCACCATCTACAAGATTACTCTGAAAGGGTTCCTTGAATATCACAAACCATTCATATATTTCGCTCTCTGGGTAAATACCACAGAGGTGCTCGAGCATTCTATAGGCATCCATGTTTTCATGAGACTTCATGAGCTCACCAGACATTGATGATAGCATCAAACATTGAACATCAACTTCATTGTTCATATTTTTATCATAGACAAGGAAATCTTGATCACTCACCTCTTGGGAAAGTGGATTAGATAATGCTTACTCCATCACGTAAGACATTTGTTCACCGCATAGAATAAATAGAAGGCATCTAAACCATTCCGGGAAGTTACTACTAGTGAGGATATTGTGTATATCCATAATTGATCACATGGATAGTGTGGTTGATGAGTTTTTTATTTTATTCTATAATTAAAAGAGAATATTATTATTACTTTCCTGATTACATTTTATGAGAAATAATGAATTAATTTTATTTAGTCTCCCACTATTTTATCATGTCCAATTGGACCTCAACATTGAAATTTAAATGTCTAGTTTTCATGACATTCTAGTGGTAGGGATCCATATTCCCCATTACAGAACCCCAACATGGGTTAGTCAAGCTATTTGATGGTATTTAGGTAGGAAAGTCTTTTCCAACTGTGGGATTTCACCTCCTTGATCTATTAAGTAGACTCCTCATCCCTGAAATCCAAACATGTATTTCCCCATCTCTTTCCTCCAATATTACACCAAGTCTAACAAGGTATACTCATCTTGATGAAATATGGTTAAGTCAACCCAAAACCTTTCATAAGGGATTCTTGTATAAAAGTAAGTGTCCTAATAGGGGTTGGTCAAACACATAGTTTTTTTCAGTCCACTCATCATTCAAGGTCTCATTAACAAAAGATGAGCAGTACACACTAAAAATTAATTTTTTATTATCATACACTTTTAAGGAAAATGTGGGAAACTGATTCAAGCACTAAAAGAGATTACTGATCTAGTAAAATGAAATTGAATCCTACCAATTTTAATATCTCTAAAAGGTTTCAATGATATGTTTTTTTCTTGGGTGCCTGGTTCCTCCATTATAAGATCTTAGAACCTGAATGCCATCTTATCCTAGAAATGGATGTACTCCTCTATATTGAAATTTCTATTATTGAAGACACTAACTAGAATCAAGTCCTTCTTGTCGATCTAGGAACCCTGCTCTTCAGTGGAGGTCACCTTAATATCCCTTCCCATCATTCTTTATGATTCACCTTCAAGATCTTTCATTTTCATAATAGTTTCTATCATAACCTCTTTCGAGCATAAAAGCAAATCCAAAGGGTTATCGGGAATCTCCTACTGCTAGCAAAGCACCTTGGAGAGGTGGGGGCCATAATCCTTCTTCTTGACCTTAGAATTGTTTGCTGATCTGGTCTCCATTGGTAGAGATAAATATGAGTAGTTCTTTTTCTCTTTCTAGTTATCCCTCTTATTCTTACTCTACCTCAGACATGGGTGCATGCTCCCCTGAGCCTCGTCCTCTGTATTGCAAGTAAAGTGGCAAGAACATTCATCATTAGACTCATTCATAGTGTCATTATCCACATCCAGAGAGGTTCTGACTAGGACATTTCTAGAATTTTTTATGCGATCATCATATGATAGAATATCAAAATGGTTGCCCAGTCCAAGACCTTCCACCTCCATAAAACTCTTCCTGGCCACAACCTCAATCTCTTCAGCCTGTTCCAGGACATTTCCCCCTATAGGGAATGTAAAATTTGTGAGGGTCCTGAGGTCACCCTCATCCACTATATTTGGAACCCCATCCAAAACGTGCTTGTTTTTACCTTGGAGACCCTCAAGGGGAGGGTCCAAATCCCTAGTATGTAACGAATCGTCCAAACTCCAATGAATCTGTGAAGACTTCTCATTAGGCTGAGGGTCGCCCTTATCCTTCCTCAACCAATTCAAATTGGAAGAATAACCCTAACCATTGGAACTATTACCATCACATGAGATAACTATCTCGATATAATAAGCACCCACAAGAAACTAGGACTTTAACAAAAAAAATCAATTACTAAATAGTGTCAAAATCGACATAAATGAGTTTTTTAAAAAAATACAATATTATTAATTGATATAATATTCATAAAAATTTAAGGTTCAGCCAAAGGAATTATATGAGGTTATATATATCAATAATGAACCACTTTGGGTGATCTTGACTTTTTATAGTATGTTTATTAACCATTTATTATAACAATACAAGAATACATGGTAAAAGTTAAACTGTTTAACTAAGAGTTAAATCTAAAAGATACGATTAATATGGTGACCTAAACCTATCTAAAACCCATTGGTTGAGATGTTTTATACCCATCCACACCTTATCCTCTAAATAAATTATTTTGTATCCATTATAAACTGAATATGATTGTATAATAAAATAATATTTCAATCCTTTCCTAAAGTGGGCATCACCTCTCTTATAAAAGGGAACTTCCCCTTATCTCAAAATCACACCTCCAAAGCCATTTGGCTCGGCCAAACCCTACTCAAATATCCTACCAACTTACCTAACTTCAAACTATAGTCCTTAATTTGATCATAAATCCAACCTAAGGATCCCTTTTGATCAAATCAAAAGGAAGTACCCGAAGAAGATGTAATAATTTTCATCACCTCTTTTAAAGTTCTTTTCTTCTTCCACTTCCTCTTTAATTGTTGTATCCATAAAAAAATAATAACTCCAGTACCTTCTGCATAATGTGATGTTATTATAAATATGGTACAACCATATTCATTATTCAATCCATCCTATGAATGAAAAAGTCATCATACGTTCGTACATACAGCTTACCATCTCCACGTCGTGGTGTAGTTTTTTATTCAACACATCATTATTTGGATGTGTATAATAATGAGTATAATTGATGTAAATAATAAATATAACATCTTAATGATTATGTATATATTATATACCATCCAATTAAATATTATTTCACCATTAATAGAATGGTATTGTCGCTTGTGCATACGTGCGGATTAAAGTCTCCACGAACGCGATGAGATTCATTCCCCATAGTAACCATTCAAGAATAATTTTATTTTTATGATTACAAATAATGTTTAAAATTTTAATATCATTCTGCATATGAATCAAATATATCCTATCCATAACAAATATGACTTACGTAACAAAACATATAAAGGAAAATGAATCAGTTAACACCCGAAACGATGATACTACTGAAATATCATTAACAAATAAATATTAGAAGATCATATATGACATCATATTTGTGTATGTGGTTATTTTATAATTTAATAAAAATTATTTAACTATTATACAGGAGGTTAACATACCCTCGACTAAAGAAAAGTACAAGTTAAGGGTTAAATTTCACAATCTCTTTATTATCTCAGGTTGTTTATACGTGAGTATCTGTTAGGACCTCTTTATCATCCACATACATGTTTCTTAAAAATGTATGTAAATTTTTTTAATATTTACTATATTATGGTATAAAGTCATTTATACCCTTGGTTGACTTTTTATAAAAAAAATTAAAAGGAATCATTCCATCATTTTCGAAACAAGGTACTTTATGACCTTTTCGACAAATCAAGGTAAGAATGTTTTTTTAACTTATACGGTGGGTGAAGTTATTTTCTGCCATTATAACACCTCTGAAGCTTCCCTTACAAGCTTGTAAGAATATTTTCAAAATTAATGTTTTCTTCTATAATTATGTGACTTTTAAATTATTTCAAAATAGAAGGATATGTTTCTCTCAAATAGTTTTTATTTCATCTATGTCAACATCCTTTGATGTATTTTACACTTTTTTGAAGTTGATTTATTATGATACAAATCTTTCATATTATATTGAAGGTTTTGTGATATGTTTGACTGTGGATGTATTATTTTTATACCATTCATTTTTTATGGTTAAAGTATTAACATTTGTTATGATAGTTTTAATATGAATGTTTATGTTATGTTTCAAACTTTTCATATGAGGAATGCATTGGATTTAGTAAATTAAGGGTGGAGCCTACTATAGCTCTTTGATACATCGGTAGGTCTCATGAGACAAACTAGTGTCTTAGAAAAAGGCCTTGACAAAATCTTATTTATAGTTCTAGAACGAGGCCTTGACAATATGGTCATGATGTCTGAAATTATGAATTCTATCATTATGAAATTGGCTATTGATATTGCATGTGATTATTCAACTGGTAGAATATCCATGTGAATAATTAAATGGAATTATTTGATTTATATTTTCCATATTATTCTGAAGTTTAAGTTTAAAAGGCTTATGTTTTAGTCGTATACATTGCCTTAAAATTTTTATGCTTATTTATGAAAGTTTCTGCTATATTGTTATCCTTATTGAGCATCTGATCTCACCCCTTTCTTATGTTTTATTTTTCCCAGGATGTGAAGAAGTATTTTACAATTAACCTGTAGGAATAGGCTAAGGGATAAGAGTGTGTTCAAAGGGGACACAATGTTTTTATTTTTCCATTTCATGATGTAATGTAAAACTCATGTATATATCTAGTACTTCCAAGGCTACTAAACTAATCAGTCTTTCAAGACTTGATCTCTTGTGATCATGCCAATGTTATTTAATAATTCACTGAATCTGGGTAACTAGGATTAGGGTGTTACAGTTGGTATCAGAGGAAGTTTAGTACAAACATTTGAAGCTAGATTTAGAAAAACTCTGATTAGATAACATTACCCTAAGATAGATATTGAGGATTAATATAGAATAACTTCCTAGAATTTTGGTAATGTATAGATTTTATGAATTTTTCATGCAATACATCCCTATTTGGATACGAGCAGGTAGAGGTGAATCTAGCACAAATGTAACTAGGATTGAAAACTCCGAGAAGGAGTTTTGGGCTTGACTCATGGTATCCTGGTACATGAAAACAGGTCTTTCTATACTCTTGGTTACGACACTCCCAGGGGATATGCTTAGGATAATTCACATTTTCTTTACAAACTATTATGAAGGATTTATGAGTAAATACTTCCTAGAAGAAATTTTTTTTTATGATTATGGATTATATACATAAACTATTTATGTTAGGTATTTTACAAGTTTGGAATTATGGATTGCAATTCATAAACTAACCTAGTATATTCCATTATTTAGAAATGGTTCCCAGTAGAAGGAATGAGAACTCCAGCAATACGCATGATCCAAAGAATAAGTAGGATCATATCTTTCATGGTCTTAAGACAACATTTAGAAGGGAAATAGTCTCTCATGTATTCTCATCATATGAATAAATAGTATCATGTGTTAATAAGATAAGTAAAGAATTATCGGAGTCCTAAGGCTTTGAAGGGAAGCCAAAGAAGAAAAGGATGGTAGAGAGAAATATGGATAATGGGAATAAGTAAAAGAAGGATTTTCCCATATGTGATACCATGGAAAGAATCACCTTTGTAAATTCTTGAATGGAATGGGAGTTTGTTATAAGTGTGGAGAAAAAGGACACCAAGTACGTGATTACAATGATAAGAAAATGGTTTCAAATGTACAATGCTTCATCTACAAGGAGTTGGGATACTACACGAATCAATGTCCAAATCATCAGAGTATGCCCTAAATGATGCTATTGAATAATAATAAAGTTATGATACTACCGTAGATGAAGAGGAATGACTAGTGTTCCTATGTTGTTATTAAAGAATAATTTCATTAAAGTGTTGTATCAATGATGTACTGGATATATTAATTATAGAAATAAATAAGGAATGTACTGTAGTACTATTTCATTGAGGATTTGAGATTATATGGTTCTAAGAAAAATGACTCAATAACATGTTAAACGTTTTGTAAAATACATGGTTGAAGGAAATATAAACCTTATTATGGTTCTCATACTGAGGTAGTGATTTTGGAATAAGATATGATTGATTTGGATAAATTATATTTGGTATTCTTGACTACCTTGAAACTAATTAATTGTTTTTTTATTCCATCATTGATGGAGTTCACAACATTTTTGGACATAAAGAGTACATCTAATATTCTATAAGGAATAAGGGAGAATGAATGTAATCAATAAGGTTTTATAGTAATTCAGGGTGTTACCATGTTTTAAAAGAATACATGATGAAGTTATTCAAATGTTATTTCGTGTAAAAAGATATCTTTATTATGTTTACCTTCCTTATAAATTTTAGACTGTGAGTTTGGACAGAAGTATTTTGGATAAGTATAAAGGTTGGAATGAATTAATTTTGACATTGGATACTATTGTTTAAGTTTAAAACATTTCTTAATATTATTTTTGGATTGTTATATACGGGACAACCTGGAGGTCGGGTGACAACCTGTCGTGTCTGGCAAGGCCACGAGACTTGAACCCACAACCAAAGGGCGACAAGGGTGAATCACCTACCACTGGCCTACATGATGTCCCGGTTTGTATAATGTATTTTTTTTAATAGTTTGACAAATTAATTATAAATTCATTATTTTTGGAACCCTGTACGATTAGGATAAATAGAATATTTTGGAATTCTATTATCTTTTGGAGTGAAAGATGAGTTTGTGGTAGGAATTAGTTGAAGGATGAAACTATTATTGTCAAGTATATTTTTCTTCTCTTATTATATGAATAAATTAAAACTTAAACTTTAGGTAAGGTATCTTAAAACCAAAAATGTGTTATCCTAATACCTTATATTTTATTGAACTGATGATATTTCAAATCATCATAGATTGATGGCTTTGAGGCCCTCAATTTTACACTTATTTGTGATTGATGACCACAATCACTCCCTATAAATATTTACGTTTTTCCTCAAATTATTTGTATCTAATTTCCACAAATTTTCTCCTAATAAAGATCATAATTTGGTGGTGACTTTTTCATTTCTCTTTCCCTCTTATTAAGACTAAATTTTATTAACCCTATTTCGGATGCGGGTTTTCCAAAAAGGTATTTTCTATTTTCAACCTTTTATTTTTGAAGAACAATTTAAAATTGTGTGGACTCAATTTATTGAAGGAGGTGAGAATGTAACACCCCATGATTTCATAGTACGTTATATCTTTAAATTAATTCAATAGCTTGTGTGACACACAACACCGAGTTCGAGCGCACCACGACTTACCAAACTAGCATTTTAAAAATAGGTTATGCATTATATTAACCACATTTTGAATTTTATATATATCCTATATAATTTTAACATTCAACTTTTTTGTTTCTTAGGCATAATATAAGGACAAATTCAATTTTCATATAAAAGAAGTATTTTTCAAAAAATGTAGTTTTTCCACCTTTTAATGGAAAACCCTTTTTAAATTCAATATTTGACACTTTTATATATTCAATTTAGATAAATTAAATTCTTCTTTATAATCAAGACATAAAAATTTATTTTGGATAAATTTTTGGTACTTTTCTGATAAGTTTTATATTTTGATGAATAGTGAAAAATAATAAATTTTAATTGAAAAAAAAAAATTTAATCGAAATAATTTATACTATTAAATTATGAATTTGAGTGGTTTTAAAGTATAATTATATTATATTTTTATAATTTAATATAATTTAGTTCATTATAAGTATTTTCACCATTAAATTGGACCTAAACACATGTCAATCTTTTGATAGTTTTTTACTTTTTAAAAAAAAAATCGCTTTTTGGTTTTAACAATGGGAATTAGTTTTAAAATAATTAATTCCACTTATATGTTTTTAATTTGATAAAATAGACTTCATTTTTGAATTTGGAATATCGAAATTATCTTAGGGTGAATTTTTGGTATTTTTTTGAAAACTTTCAATTTTTGATGAATAGTGAAAAACACTGCGTTATTGTTTAAAATCGACTTTTTATTTAAATAAGTATTTATTTTATTTAAATTTATTTACAGTCAAAATATATATATAATAGCTATATTTTTTCAATATAATTCAGTGGAGTCATTTTTATAATAAAATTAGATGTATAAAATTTTATTGAACTTTTTACCGTCTTTTACCCACCTTCTAGGCACTTTTGGAAATTTGCATAAAACATAATTTTACCGCTTATGCAAATTGAATTTAAAAAATCAGAGATACATGGTTTACATCAGTAAGTAAAATGTGGTTCAATATGATGAAAGTAATTTTTGGTGAATAGTAACTTTTAACTTTTATTTACCACGGTTAAAAGTAAATAGGGAAATTAAAGGTAAAAATGATATTATAATTACCCTAACACATGTTCTAATTATATTGGATAAGTTTATTTAGACCGAAATCAACCTTAGGAATAAAATATGATTCTATTGTCCCACTTATATTAGATTAGGACATTTATTAATAATTTATTTAAAGAAGAGTTAAAAGTGTCAAATTCAATGTTTAATAACTAAACCATTTTTAATATAGGGTTACACATAAGATAAATTCAACTATAAATATTCATTAGAAATATAAAGAGATTTTTTATATAATGGTATTTTATTTATAATTTTTGGACATTAAATAATTTAATTTATATATGACACAATGATGATGCATCAATTACCTTATTAATGAAAGATTAAAATAATTGATATTATAAATATCCAAATAAATATAAATTGAGACTTTTTATGAATTCCACAAATTTTATAGGTTAATATGAAATTTTTGGGTTGATTAAATGAATTTTTTTAGAAGTAATAAAGTTTTTAAGACTTTAAAAAAAATCAATCACTAAATAGTGTCAAAATTGACATAAATGATTTTTTAAAACAAATACTATATTATTAATTGATATAATATTTCTAAAAATATAAGGTTTATCCAAAGAACTTATAAAAAGTTATATATATCAATAATTAACCACTTGGGGTTCTATTTTCTTTTTATAGTAAGTTTATTAACCCTTTATTATAATAATACACGAATACATGGTAAAAGTTAAACTATTTAAATAAGATTTAAATCTAAAAGATAAGGTTAATATGGTCACCTAAACCTATCTAAAACATATTGGTTGATATTTTTTCAAAACATAACCACTTTATCCTATAAATAAATCATTTTTGAGCCATTATAAACCGAATATGAATGTATAATAAAATAATATTTCAAGCCTTTCATAAAGTGTCCATCACCACTCCTATAAAAGGGTACTTCCCCTTATCTCTAAATCACACCTCCAAATCCATTTTCCTCTTCCAACCCCTACTCATATATCCTCCCAACTTACCTCACTTAAATCTAGATTCCTTACTTTGATCATAAATACAACCTAAATATCCCTTTTGATCAAATCAAAAGGAAGCACTCGAAGAACAAGTAATAATTTCATCACCTCTTTCAACATTTTTTTCTTCTTCCACTTCATATTTCTTTGTTGTATCCATACTAAAATAATAACTCTAGTAACTTCTAAATACTGTGATGTTATTATAAATATATTACAACCATATTAATTATTCTATTCATCCTATGAATGACAAAGTCACCATACGTAGGTACGTATGGCTTACAGTCTCCACATCGTGGTGTAGTTTGTTATTCATCACATAATTATTTGGATGGGTATAATAATGAGTATAATCTATGTAAATAATAAATATAATATGTTAATGATTCTGTATATAAGATACAATATCAAATTAAATATGATTTCCCCATTAATATAATGGTATTGTCGCTCGTGCGTACATACGAATTACTGTCTCCACGAACGTGATGCGATTCATTCCCCATCATAACCATTAAAGAATAATTTTCATTTTATGATTAAAAATAATGTTTAAGAAATTAATAACATTCTGGATATGAATAAAATACATCCTATCTATAAAAAACATGACTTACATAACAAAATATATAAAGGAAAATGAATCAGTTAACACCGGAAACGATGATACTACTTAAATATCATTAACAAATAAATATTAGAAGATCATATATGACATCATATTTGTGTATGTGGTTCTTGTATAATTTAATAACAATGATTTAACTATTATACAGGAGGTTGACTTACCCTCAACCAAGGAAAATTACAAGGTAAGGGTTAAATTTCACAATCTCTTTATTATATGAGGTTGTTTATACATGAGTATCTACTGAGACCTCTTTATCATCCACATCTGTGTTTCTTAAAAATTTATTTCAAAACATTTTTACTATTTACTAGACTATGGTTTAAAGCCATTTATACCCATGGTTGAATTTTTATAAAACTTTTTTGGAAGTAATCTTTCCTTCGTTTTCCAAACAAAGTACTTTATGACCTTTTCGACGAATTAAGGTAAGAATGTTTTTTTAACTTTTATAGTGGGTGAAACTATTTGCCGCCATTATAACACCTTTTAAGATTAACTTGCATGATTATAAGAATATTTTAAAAATAAATGTTTTCTTCTATAATTATGTGACTTTTAAATGATTTTAAAATAGAAAGAGTTGTTTCTCTCAAATAGTTTGGATTTCATCTATGTCAACATCCTTTGAAGGATTTTACACTTGTTTGAAGTCAATTTATTATGATAAAAATATTCTATATTTTATTTAAGGTTTTGTGATATGTTTGAATGTGGATGTGTTATTTTCATACCATTCATGGTTTATGGTTAAATTTTAACATTTCGTATGCTAGTTTTAATATGAATGTTTATGTTATGTTTCAACCTTTTCATATGAGGAATGCATTGGACTTAGTAAGTGATGGGTGGAGCCTGCTATAACTCTTTGATGCATCGATAGGTCTCATGAGACAAACTATTGTATTTTCACAAGGCCTTGACAAAATCTTATTTCTAGTCTTGGAATGAGGCCTTGACTATGTGGTTATGATGTTCATCATTATGCATTACATCATTATGAAATTGGATATTGATATTGCATGTGATTATTCGACTAGTATAATATCCTTGTGAATAAGTAAATGGAATTATTTGATTTATATTTTCCATATAATGCTGAAGTTTAAGTTTAAAAGTCTTATGTTTTAGTCTTATACATTTCCTTAAAATGTTTATCCTTATTTATGATAGTTTCTGCTATATTGTTATCCTTACCGAGCATATGATCTCACCACTTTCTTATATTTTATTTTTCCTAGGATGCAGAGAAATATTTTACGATTAACCTGCAGGAATAGGCTAAGGGATAAGAGTTTTCTCAAAGGGCACACAATTTTATTGTTTTTATATTTCATTATGTAATTTAAAACTCATGTATGTATCTAGTACTTAAAAGGCTACTAAACTAATCAGTCTTTCGAGAATTAATCTCTTGTGATCATGCCAATGTTATGTAATAATGAACCGACTCTGGGTAACTAGGGTCGGGGCATTATAATTGGTATCATAGGAAGTTTAGTACAAACCTTGGAAGCTGGATTTAGAAAAACTCTGATTATAGAACATTAACCTAAGATAGACTTTGAGGATTAATATAAAAGAACTTTCTAGAATTTTAGTAATGTATAGATTTTGTGTATTTTCCATGCAATATATCCTTATCTGGATACGAGTAGGTAGAGGTGACTCTGGTATAGATGTACTCAAGATTGAAAACCCTGAAAAAGAGTTTCAGGCGTGACCTGGGGTATCTGGGTACACGACAACGGGCCTTGCTACACTCTTGGTTATGACACTCCCAGGGGATATACTTAGAATAATTCACATTTTATTTACAAACAATTATAAAGTATTTATTAGTAAATACTTCCTAGAAGAATACTTTTTTTATGATTATGGATTATATGAATAAACTATAAATGTTAGGTATTTTACAAGTTTGGAATTATGCATTATAATTTATAAACTAACCTAGTGTATTCTATTGTTTAGAAATGGTGTCCAGTAGTTGGAATGAGAACTCTAGCAATAAGCATGATCCAAAGAGTAAGAAATATCATATCTTTCATGGTCTTAAGACAACATTTAGAAGGGAAATAGTCTCCCATGTATTCTCATCATATGAGGAAATAGTATCATGTATTAATAATATAAGTGAAGAATTATCAAAGTCCTACAGCTTTAAAGGGAATCAATAGAAGAAAAGGATGGTAGAGAGAAAGATAGATAAAGGGAAGAAGGGAAAGAAGGATTTTCTTATATGTGATAAATGTGGAAAGAATCACCTTAGTAAATTATTTAAGGGAATGAGAGTTTGATATAAGTGTGGAGAAAAAGGACACCAAGTACATGATTTCAAGGGTAATAAAATGGTTTGAATGTACAATGCTCCATCTACAAGGAGTTGGGACACTAGGCGAATCAATGTCCAAATCATCAGAGTATGTCCCAAATGATGCTATTGGATAATAATAAAGTTATGATACTACCACAGATGAAGAGGAATGAATAGTGTTCTTATGTTGTTATTAAAGAATTATTTTATTTGAGTGTTGTTTCAACGATGTAATGGTTATATGAATTATATAAATAAATAAGGATTGTGCTACAGTACTATTTCATTGAATATTTGAGATTATATGGTTCTAATAAAATTGAATCAATAGCAAGTTAAATTTTTTGTAAAATACATGGTTGAAGGAAAGATAAACCTTAATATGGTTCTGATACTGATGTAGTGTTTTTGGAATAAGATATGATTGATTTGGATAAATTATATTCAATATTCTTGACTACCTTGAAACTAATTAATTGTTTGTTTATTCCATCATTGTTGGAGTTTACAACATTTTTGGATATAAGGAGTATATCCAGTATTATATAAGGAATAAGGAAGCATGAATGTAATCAATAAGGTTTTATGGAAATTCAAGGTGTTACCATGTTTAAAAAGAATACATGATTAAGGTATTAACATGTTATTACTTGGAAAAAAGAGATCTTCATTATGTTTACCTTCCTTATAAATTTTGGACTGTGAGTTTGGATAGAATTATTTTGGATAAGTCTAAAGGTTGGAATGAATTAAGTTGGAAATTGGATACTATTATTTAAGGTTAAAACATTTCTTAAGATTATTTTTGTATTTTTATACAAAGGACAACCTGGAGGTCAGGCAACAACCCGTCACATCCAGCAAGGCTGTGAGACTTGAACCTGCAACCGAAGGGTGACATGGGTGCATCACCTACCACTGTATAGTCATGGGTTTGCCTTTAGTGATGAGAAACATAGGTAGATGATTTATGAAATGGGTTTAATGGATGGGAGGTGTGATCAAGTGTATGATGTGGGAATGTGTAGAGTGACTTAGAATTTTTATTAAATATTAAGTAATGTATGGTGATTCTTATAAGGAATGAATTTGACATGCATGGGAGTCATGGTTAACTGTTTGATTAGATGCATTATTTTAGTACTAATGGGATGCAACTCATATTTTCATGATTTCAGTGGTATAAAGAGGTGGAAAAAGGGTGAAAACCATCTTAAAACTAATTTTTCACAATGGGGGAACTTATACACCATTGTGAGTTTCCATTGGAAATTGTTTTACCATGTAGATAAGAGAGTGATGCTTTACTCATCATACAATGTATATGGGTTGATGTGACCTAACCTCATTTAGGGATCAATTATCTTAATTATAGTTAGACATAATCGACTTGGAAGACATGTGGGGTATACTAATTGGTGTATTATATAAAATCTATGAGATAGTGAGGTTGATAAGTAAAGGTTATGTGACTCTCAAATTTTAGTTAAATTAACAATTGGAAAAGTATAATGGTTTCATGTGATGCCTTACTAATAAGTGGGTTAGGATTATATGTTCATATTTATTCCCTCTAGATCATATAGGAATCAAATTCCAAGAGGTGCCTATATGTCATTATGGGTTCTAGGACTCCTTATTTTTCCTTGATGGTTCTTATATGGGTCATGGGGACATTATAGAATTCAATAAATGATCACATTTGGTTTTGATCAGGCAAGAGGTGTCCTTTTCAGAGAAGGGGCTACTCATGGGATGAACAATGAGAATTAGTTCCTTGTGATATGACTAGTTCGTTAGATGATATTTTACCTTTTATGAGATATGAAATGTGGTATGATGATCGTTATATTTTGTAAAACACGATGGGTGTTGAGTGTAATGGTAGTACTGAAAAGGAATTGAGAGAGTTCCCCAATTGTGGTGAGTTAGGATTTGATGATATTTTTAATTTATTGTGGAACATATAGGATTCCACAACTATTTTGAATGTGAGAGTCACATGATGGTGAGTCTTTTGGGATGATTCTATTAAGATAAAACAAGTGGGGATTATAAATTTAAATGCTCGAATGATTGTATATTTCATTTAATATCATTATTGTAGATCAATAATGAGTGATATTTTATAGTGGGGAGAACATAATTGATGGATAGAGTGTGTGATTATCATCTTAGAAAATTTTAGTATGCATCATATGTGACATGTTGGTAGACCAAACCCGGGGTGGTTTTGGTTTTTCATTAGTCCTTGGATGAAAGAAATCAGGTTATGTTTAGTAAGTGGAAAATACCAAGAGATATATATTTATCACAATGATCATGTAATTTTTTTTACATTGAGTAACTGAAAAATAGGAATTATAAGTTACAATATAGTGGGGTGACTTGGTATCAACTTCAATAATAGACCAAAAGGGTGGCTGAATCTATCAAGAGTCGACACTCATGAGAGAATGTGATAATTAAATGAAGGAGTGAGGCTTCTTGTTATGATAATAGTCTTGAGGGGTGAGACTATGGGTCTTAATGATAATCATGATGTGGTATAAGGAATTAAACCTTGTTAAATTTATAATTTTATTTTTAAACAAGAATTTATTTTCTTAAATTACTAAAGATATTTTTAGGTTTATAGTTTTAGAGAATTAGGTCACAAATCTTACAAAAAAACTCATACAATCTAATTTTAACACTTTATCTTAGTATCAATTGTTTTTTCAAAATACATGGAATTTAAAATAAAACACATTTTATTTTCATGAAAATTTTTTATGATTTTCAACTTGACTTATTAGTTGTTCCAACTCATACTTAAAACCAATGAAAAACTCTTAAAAACATGGTATGAGAAAAAAATATTAGTAAGGGACATAAAAAATAAGAGAGAAACCTATTAATCCATTTTAAATACATGAGATCATAAAAGAGAGTTTTCTTTTAACATAATAAACTTTGATCTCAAATAATTGTTTACCTACAAATAAAATCATCTTTAATACCCAAAGTTTTTCATAAAAAAATTATGGAAAAAATGAAGGAAAAATCATAATCATGATGGTTTCTTAGAAAACATGAGAACCCGTGATTTGTTTTCTTAAATACACACCTTTTTACCCAAAAGGGAATAATCCTTTCTTAAAAAAGATCATTGGATTACCTTTTTAAATAAATTGATTTTCATGAAAAATCATTAGAAAGAATAGAAAAGTAATGTGGTTTACTTGGGAAATAATATTCATATAACCCTTATAATATCCCTTATAAGTGTAATAAATAATATGGTCAATTTACAACATAATTCCCCTGAGAAAAAAATCATTACCCAATGAATTTGAGATCTATATCGGGCTCACCCATAATCACGGGCTATATCAAGATCATCCATCATTATAAGATTTATAAGACTCACATATCATTATAAAAAATTTATGAGGACCATAAAATGTAGAATATACATAAAATCTTACCTTTCCATCATCAAACCCATAAAAATACACCTTTAAACCCATAAGCAAAATATTTTCATATATTGATATATCCATTTCCCTTAAAAATCCAATTTCTAAAACAAAAAATATCATAAAAAATGGAATGGGGGTTTTTATTTGAATAAAAAATGGATGGTTTTAAATTAATCCAAATATAAAATAATGTTTGAAGTGGAAGGAAAATCTATTGATACTGTATATGTTAAAATATAACATTCCTTTTTTCCTTTTGTAAATAAAGTCAAAATATTCCATATAAAATACATAGAAAATTTTCCTTTTGAAAACTTTTGAAAGAAATTAAAAAAGAAACATAAAATTTCCTTTATAATTCATTTATATACATATAAATACATATAAAAATAATTTTTAAGAATATGTACATGGAATAAAATGATTTATAAATTAAATCTTTAAAACATTTAATATGAGGTTTTAAATTAAATGTGTCCTTTACCTCGAGTCTGACTCACCACGTTCATTCTTAATCTTTCTGAATAATAAACAAATATTAATTATTTACTTGATTAATAAAATTTATTATTTTTATTATTCCTTTTATTTATTTATTACAATGTTATATTTAATTACTTAATAAATGAAGTTCATGTAAGATGTTTTGATGATATTCAGATCATATATCCAAAATGAATTCAATAGGATAAATATGGTCAAATAGGTAATTATTTTCTCATCTTAAGAATAATAATCATGAAATAACTATTATTTTTATGTATTAATTTTAATTTTAAAACCATTAATGAAATATGGTTTTGAATAATGAACTACATTACAATCATGAAGATGATAGGTCGTACATATGCACGAGTAACATTTCCATTTATCAATGAAAAATATGGGAATAAGATAAGTATTGTTTTATAGTTAAGTAATGATTATTATATTTTAAATGTCATAATATCTCTTTATTAACACTTATATATAACATCCATGTGATGTGTTCATGAAAGATGATTCGCATCGCTTCGTAGAGGTTGCAGTCCACACATACACATGGAAAATACTATCATTCTTCAGTGGATGGAAATGTAAGAAATTAGATGATATATTATTTTTATATAATTAAAAGTATTTAATTTATATCATATATATACATTAAATACATCATTATATACATCCATAAGATGTTGTGATGGTAAACACATTACATCAGTTCACAAGGCGGTTGTCCCCCGTACCCACGAACTATAGATTCATTTCCAATTTGATGGAAGAAGGAGATGGATACAAATTAGAAAATTGAAATTAAAATATATTAATATATATATTATTATTATTATTATTTTATAATTTTTTAAGTATATTTTAAGGAGATATAAGAAGAAATAAAACTAAAACATTCGATTAAAAGCTACACCTCTTCTTTAGAAAACCACATATATATTAAACCTTAAGACCTATAAGGATAGTATTAATAACAAAATAATGCATATATAATATTATTATGGATTTTATTAGTGGATTTTTTAAGGACTTTGTCGAGATATAGGGCTAAAATGGTGTGGAAAATAAAGGATATGAGATTACATTTTATAAATGAAGGGAGGGGAATTCTTGAAATTTCATAAAGTATTAAATTAATATAAATTAATTTTGAAGTTAAAGTGGATAAAATTTAATATAATTATAATATATGTTGATTATGGGTCTAAATAATCTCAAACAATAAAATTTAGATATGTTTAGATTATGTTTTTACCCTTATCTCTTTGTTTTAACCCCCGTTAACCCTTTTGAAAATTACGATGATATCATTGGTATTTTACTCTTTAGGGGTCAAGAAAGTTAATATAAAATAAAAAATAACCCATAAATGTACCATGGTTTATATTTAAACCATATAAAATTCACTTTTCCTAATATATTATTTTTACGAATTTTAAATCATTTAATAAAAGATATTTTATTATAAAACATCATTAATGTCATTTTTTAAATATTAATTCACTTTTCTTTTAAATAAATAAATATAAAAATATAATTAGAATTTAAACCTTAAATACATATCTAATATTTTATATTTATCTAATTTTTTTGGGACAATTTAACTAACCCATACAATATTTTTTTCAGGGTTTTTAAAATTATTCACTTAATTTTTCTTCTGCTTGTAAAGGCACTATGTTGGCATTACATAAGCATTTGAGGTAATTATATAATCACTAAAATTATAAATAAATTAAAAACAATAAAAAATCATTTTTATCAAAATAACCTTTAATATTTATATAAAACTTATTTTTATCTTAATGTGAACTTAAAAGAGGAATTTAAAAGCAAGAGAGTGACATTTTGTATTTTTCTTTACTTAAAAAAATATAAATTTCAAAATAAAAAGATAAAAAGAAATAAAAGGTCCTATTATCCAAGTTTTTATGATTTTTGATGAAATAGACTCATCAAATTAAATAAAGTATTGTTTTTAATGAATTAGGCCTTATCACATTATTTTTAACCCTAATTAACTCATTTAACCTTTATATTGGTAAAAACAAATTACAATGGTTTCTATTCATAATGACCAAAAATAAAAGGGTCCTATTTAACAGATTTTTACATCCTTATTCCACATATTTAATCTATTTGCATGTTTCAATTTATACAATATGAATAGTTTAATTTAAAATTAAACCCATAAAACATGATGAAAAATGATTTTTTGGATTTTTTTTAATTATAAAAGTGTTTTAATAAAAAATTAAAGAATAAAATAAATAAATAATACCATAATTGTATTTTTTTTAATTAAAATAAACTAATAAAATTTTAAAACTAATCCAAAATAAGATTTTACTTTGTAAATACTTGAAAATAAAATACAGTTTCCAATAAAAATTAGTATTTTTCATTATTCACTGAAAAATAAAAATTTTCAAAAAATTCCCAACAATTCATCATAAGATAACTTAGAAATGATAAATTAAAAAGTTAAATTAGTTTTTTCAAATTTAAATTCTATAATTTTGAAATTAATAAAACCATATAATGTATGAAAACCCAATTTTGTTAGAAATAAAGCTTTTTTTCTTTAATTGAAAAATTACCTAATATTTTTATAATTAATATAAATATAGAAAATTAAAATAATAAATTTTATTAAGACATGAATATAAATTATATTAAATTTATCTGGGTTTTCAAATTTTTCCCCCTTTTTGAAATTTTTTCCTCTCAATTTTATTTATTATATAAATAAGTGGGGATATGTTTCCCTCATTGCATTTTCTAATTCTTGTATTTATTCTTCAATCATATGGGTTTTTCACAAAAAATTATCCTAGTAAATCTCATTATTCCATAACACTTTCTCTATAAAGTTATGAATCTAAAAATTATATTCCTCGTATTAATGGTTTTCTTCCAACTAAATTACTTTAGGGCTCAAAACAAGAGATGTTTCTAGCATATATTTTATTAATAAAAAACATGAAATACATCATTTACCTAAGATAAAATTAGAGGCAAGTCCAATTGGTAATAAACTGATCCAAAATTTATTTAGGATTTTATATGTTCTAATGAATCATGAGGTTATCTTCCCTTTTTTACCAAAACTCATAGGAATTTTCCATAAATATAATTTAAGAAAAACATGATTGACTTCCACAAATAAAAGATCTTTACTCTAGTTTTATACATAACATTTATACCTAATTTGAGTCATCCTCACATGTTACTAAATCATCTTCACCTTCTCAACTATTTCTTCAACCAATTCTAGTCCTAATAACTTTTTTTCTCCTACTTCATCCAAAGAAGATGGATTTCAACACCACTTTCTATATAATGCTTCAAAAAGGGTCATCGGTATGTTGGATTGGAAACTATTATTATAAGAAAATCCATCTGATGAAATATACAGATCCTAACTTACCTAGTAATCCATTAAACAAGTTTTAAGAATTTATTCCAAGGTATGAATCATTTTATTAGACTTTCCATCAAATTGAGGATAATTTTTTTTACTAAAGTTTAATTTAGTAGAAAATGAGTTCTAAAGGCTATTCCAAAAATTAAAAGTAAATATGGGATCCTAGTCAGATACAATGAAGAGATGATCTCCATGTAACTTGACTATCTCATTGAAGTACATTTGATAAATTTGATCTAAATACATACTTTCCTAAATGGGAAAGAAATGTGCAGATTTAGTTAGTTAATCAATAATAACTCAAATTTCATTATTACATAGATATTTATTTTGAAATTCAACCCTGAAATCCATGGATATATTATCCCATTTCCATTTTGGCATAGGAAATGGCTGAATCATCCCCTTTGGTAATTTTCATTATGCATTATCCTATTGAAAATTCGAGCATTTCATGGTAAATTCAATAATATATCTATTCATTCCATCCCACCAGTAATTCTCCTGAAGGTATCTTTACATCTTAGTGCTTTTGGTATGAATTGAAAATTTGAAACTATGAGTTTCACTCAATAATTATCTTATAATATATGAATCATAAGGCATCGATAATCATTTTCTAAATTTGATAAAACCTTCTTCGACAACATTAGACTCTGGAAACATACCCTTCTTAACATGTTCTAACTTTACTTGTAAAATATGATCCTCATTATGAGCTTTCTTAGTTATTTATAAAACTGATGATTGTACTAACACTTTAAAAATAAAGGAAGTTCTTACTTTCATAATTTCAAGGCCAAAAAGCATCAAATCATTAACCAAATGGTTATTATACAAACATAACATTGTTAATGTAGAATTATATTTCCAAATCAACGATTCAAATACTTTGTTTTATTTTCTATGATAATAATGAATCATGTAGCCATAATCTTCAATAGGTTCTATCCATCTTCTTTTCCTCATGTTCAAATATTTCTAAGTGAATATATACTTTAAATTTTTTTGATCAATATATATTTCACACTTTAATACATTTAAATGATGCCACTAAATTTTTAAAGAAAAAACCACATTATATAATTATAGATCAGGTGTAGGATAATTTAAATAATGAAGACTCAGGTGATGTGAAACATTATTAATTACCTAATAATTATACTTTAGAACTCAACAAAGACCCTTAAATGAAACATTACTATGGATGAAAAATTCACCATTTCTAGATGGAAAGGCCAAAACTAGAAAATCACCAATCTTCTTTTTAGTTACTATAAACAATCATCAAACTCTTTTTCCATATGAATTTAACCCATTTTTGAGTTAACTTAGTTATCAGGCTATATAAATGAGCAAATTTTTCAATAAACTACTCATAGTATGGTCAATAATTGTTTCATCTTTAGAAACAATATGATTGAGGAAAGAAATCCATTGCAACCAAAATTCACACTTACTAAATTTTCCATATAACTTAATTTGTTTCAAGGATTGCAAAACCATCCTTAGTTGTATTTTAAGAACCTCATGAATATTATAATATAACAATATATCGTCAACAAACACAACAAAAACATATCTAAATTGTCATGGAAAACTCTATTCATAAAATCTATGAATACAATAGGTACATTAGAAAAGAAAAAAGTCATAACTACAAACTCATAATGCTTGTATATAGTCCAAAATTATGTCTTCAAAATATCTTTTTCTTTTACCTTTAACTAGTGGTATCCTAACCTATGATCAATCATTAAAAAATATTTTTCACCTTGGAGTTGATCAAAAAAATCATCTATATGAGTCAAAGGATACTCGTTATTAATAGTGATGTTATTCAAGGATCCATGATCAATGAAAAGTCTCATTGAACCGTATTTATTTTTAACAAATAAAATTAGTGCACCTTATGTTTAAGTTCAAGGATGAAAGAAACCTTTATATATATACTTATACAACTATATTTTTAATTCCAAAAGTTTTACTCGACCCATTTGATAAGCGGATTTTTGAAAGTGGCTTAACAACATGCATTAAGTAAATGGTAAAGTCAACTTTATAATCAGGTATAATGTTTGGAAAATAATCAGGAAATACATCCATATATTCATTCACTATATGTAAATCACCAATATGAATAGTCTATCTCTTCTTAATAATATATGCAAGATGTATTTCATTTCCATCATTTCATGTTCTTGATATGTTATTAAAGGTATGGATTCATTCTTATATAAAAAATGAAACTCATTCTAACAAAAATTCTTTAGCTCTATAATATATCTTATAATGGTAAACATAAATCCAATCCATACCTAGAATAACATTAAAAAATATAATGTGTAATATAATAAGGTTTTTAGTTAAAGACTTTCCACAGACAAAAACATGAATATTATTATAATTTTTTCCCTTAATACATCCCCCCATTTGTTTTTACCAAATGTTATGACTTTATTTATTGAGGTGACATTACTAATTTCTAAGAAAATTTCTTATAAATTAAAGAGTGTGTAGATACTAAATCAAACATGACATTAGAAAAATCTGAATAACAAGTAATGTACCTTAAAACACATCATTGGATGGTCTAACAATTGTTAAAGTGGATATAAAGTATTTTTCCAAACCTTTATGTTTTTTATATTGATTATTTCCATCCTTCATTCCTATATTTGGACAAGTAATCACATAATTACCCATCTCATTGTAATTAAATCATCTTATGATCGACTTTTCATTATTTTTATAATCATTTTCTTTGGAGTCACGAACCACATGTCCAAAATTTATACATCAGAAACACTTCCCAGGGTTTATATAAAATTATCCAGGGTTCTTTTTATAAAATTTATCACAAGATGGAAAATTTATTTTATAACCTTAAGATTTATTTGATGGATTCTTCCACATTTTATCTATTCTAGAACTTTTCTTATGATTTTATTCATAGAATACATGATTATTGAAAAACTCAATTTCTATATTCTTGGCGCATCAAAGAATTTTCTCAAAAATTTTGAATTAATGGGAATCCAATGCCCTTAAATATCTAGGATTCAATCCTGAGTAAAACCAATCAATTTTACTATCAATATAATCGATAAAATTTGGTGCATACCTTTCTAATCGGGTGAAGTTTTCTTCATACACATCCATGAAATCTTTCTATTTATTTGTAAATTTCAAGAATTTATTTTCCATCCTAAGTTGAACAACCTTATGAAAATATTTATCAAGAAAAATATCCTTAAATGTGTCCCATTCCATGGAATAAATCTATTCTATTTATCTTATATTCTTAACTATTGACCACCATTGATCGACTTCAACTTCAAAATAGTAAATAGTAAGAGTTACCTTTTGATGATTTGAACAAACCATGAGTTCAAATGTAACATCCCATTACCGATCAAGTAGGTGAAACCTTAATATTGTAATGGTTTTTGAATTTTGTTGACTAGGTAGGGTTGAGAATGGAAAGGGAGTTTACATATAATGGTGAAGTTAGAGATTTTTTGGATTCTTGGCTTTAACTAACCTTTTCCATAGGCTGTTGGAGGGTTTGACAACGTGTAACTATATTACATGTTGTGTAATGTTTTCAGAATATAAATCGTGAAAAGATTCATGTTGTGATAGGTACATGTTGTTATTAGTCACTACATGCCGTGAAAGAATTAAATATCATATTTTTAATTCAGATTGTAGGTTTTTAAGTTGAGGGGACACATTTTTATACGGTTATGAGAATTAACTATTTCACTTTGTGTATTGGTATTGCACGTAATGTAATACCCCGAATGTGATTTTTAAACAAAATGTGCGGCTGATATTTTCTTTTTGGATCTTATCCAGTTTTATCTCCCTAGACCTGATGCCTTCCTCAGGCGATCTTTAATCCTTCAAACCCTTCTGGATCCATTCATTTGGCATTTGATCATCGTTGCTCTTGCAGTGGGAATCCTAGATAAGCATTCTCTCTGATTCTTCATATCTATCTCTTTCTCCTCCTTTGGGATTTCAGTTGATTATCCTAAAAATTAATGGATTCATTCCATGTGGTGTTGGATATCATTTCTAGGTTGAGTTTCTCAATCTTATACACCTTCATTCTCATTGATTGGTGTCATTGTGAGGGTTGAGTTTCAAGAAAATATAGGGGATTCCTTCCTATTTAACCAAATTGATTTACTTTGAATTGCTTGATTTATTTCAATTACTAATTTAAATTCAATTTCTCAAACTTTCTTTCAATTGGTTTGTTGAAACCTAATTCCAGTGAATTGTGAGATTTTAAAAGGTTTTGGCATGAGAATTTGGAAAACCCCCAATTCCATTGAATTGGGGTGTGTTTATGTAAATTGGTTAATATAAATTTTTTAATTTAAATTGGAGTTTTTATGGAAATGATTTCAATTAAATTTTTGAATATAATTATAGAAATGAATTGTGAAATGGATGGAATTAGTTTTGAATATATTTCAAATTTGTGAAAATGGCTTAAAAATATTTGATAGAAACCCATTGGTTTTATCTTGTAAAGAGGCATGTTTTTTTATTAAAACTCATTTTGGTTATAAATGGAAAATTGGAATTTGAAAAGGAGGAATGGGATTTAATTTTATTTTAAGAAATTTTAAAATAAATTTCCCATCATTGACTATGTAAGATCACATGAAAGCCTTATGTAGTTGTTGGGTTATTTGGACACACTCTATGATATTACAGCGTTCTAAAACATATATTTAGTGGGTCACATCCCTGATGGGATGGTAACGAGTCAACTTTGGATAGTTTCAGGGGAACGTGTGTATACACATATTGCTAATATCACTTAGAGGGTGCAGATTCCTATAGCTGGAAATACTATCGTACCTTTTGGAAGATGACCATGTTGCTAGCTTTATTTATATTTGAGATATAAATGTATTCCAATGTTGTTTGAACTTATTTACATGCCTTAAGGATTTATATAAATTTTTTATATAAAATTTTTATTTAATCCACTTTTTTAAAAATCTTCCATCACTTGTAAAGCCTTTTCTTAAAGTATTTTTTCTATCATTTAAACTATATATCATGATTTGTTTAAATATTCTTTAAAATTAAAAAACAATTTTATTTAAAATTGAAAGTATTAATTTGGTTAATATATGTTTGGAAACTATTATGGAATCCTTTGTGAGACCCTATTAGTTTTTTATCTCACGCTCTATTTATGCCTTCAGGTGTTTATAGATTATCTTCTTCTAGGTTTGAACAAGGGGAAATGATATCTTGGAGGTGGGTCCAGCTATTGAACCTTGGCCATGGTGAGTTATGTCCTTAGGGACCTTGGGATTTTTTCCTTGTTTTGGTACTTGGTTTGTAGTACTTTGGGATTTTATGCATTGTTGTATTCTGGTACATTACTCCCAGTGGAGTTTCCTTTATTATGTATACAGTGTTGTTTATTTTTCTTATGCTATGTTTTGTGGAAAATTGATTCCCACTTGAAGGTTGTATGATGCCAGGTTCTAGTCACCAACCCATGGGGATTGGGAACACCCTTTAGGCTATGTTAGGGATGGCTTAGTTATAGGGTTACTAGGGTACCCAGGCTGGTTCATGACAAAGTGGTATCAGAGGGAGGCTATTGATATTTTGTCTTGAAGTTAGTATGTATTTGTGAAATCTTATTAGGAATTAGGAGGAAGTTAAAATTGAGTTCCTGAATATCCCTCACTACAATGAACCTTAAGTATCTAGGGGTGATTAGGGAAATATATCTTCTGGATTAGTTATAGTCATTTCCCTATTGTGATTTTGATGGAGTGGAATCCAAATTTAGTTGTTCCATCTATTGGGAATATTTTCCCTTGTTGTTCAGTTTGAGTGATAATGTAATGTATCCCTTATTTTCTTCTGATTTTGTGTTGCATCATGCCTTTGAGAAGATGTGAAAATCAAATATATGAATAGGATACTGCTGAAACTTAGTAAGAAAATCCTATTTTAGATCCAAATTTGGTTGAATTGACTGTGCGCACTGCCCAAGACTTGGGACAGGCACCACCTCTTGTCCCCATTCAAGTTCCAGCTATGGATCTTCTGGGGGATGTTATTTGGAATCTTTCTAAAATGTTCCTTTTCCATAAGCCACCAGTTTTCAAAGGCTCCAATGATCCTAAAAATTTCTAGGAATGGTTGGGAAAGATAGAATGTATGTTTGAGTTCTTGGAGACACCAAACATAATCAAGGTGAAGTGTGCCACCTTCATTCTAGAAGGACCAATCAGGTGATGGTGGGACACAATGGCGATGACAAAGAAAAATTAGGTCTTATCATGAATAGACTTCATTGTTATTTTCACTGACCATTTATATCTAGATTCAATGGTGTTGTCTAAGGTTGTGGAGTTTTTCAATCTTGAGTAGGCTGACAGAACTGTGACTGAGTATTCAAATTGTTTTGCTGAGATGTTATAGTTTTCACTTGATATTGCATCTAATGAGAGGATGAAGGCTCGAAGGTTTGACTTGGGAATTCGATCAAATATCCATTATCAAGGGTTTTTTCTAAATATTCCCACTTATGATGATATGGTGGGTAGGAAAATGATGGTTGACATGGACCTGGATAGAAAGTCATGGTTATCAAGAGTTCTTTATTCTTCCAGTGGTATCATGAGTTCTTTTAAGGGAAAGTAGAATCGTGATGATTTTCCTGGAAGTTCACAATGGTAGGGTCATTTCAGACCTTCTATAGTAATAGGAGTAAGTTCTTTTTTTTCTACCAGCATGAAAAACCTAGACATTCTTGGAGGGTTTTCACTGAGGAACCCAAGAACTGTAGCTCATACAGATGTTTAGGGAACTTATAGAGATTCTTCTATAACTTTTCTACTCCAAATAGTGGAACAGGATAATCACCTCCTCCAAAAACTATGGGGAAATCAGATTCTTCATGTATAAAAGGGTTCCAGCCATAGTTATTTAGAACGAAGAAACTTCACATAGTGGAAGAGTCTCTAGAGGAGGTAGACATGGGTCCAGCAACTATAAGAGGTACCATTACTAGAGCATCATCATTAGTGACTACTCTTTTTGATACTAGTGAATCTCATTTGTTTATTTCAACACATATTGTTAATGTACTAAATCATCTAATAGAGATTTTATCGTGTTCAATGGATATTACTACACCCCTTTGTAAAAAAATAGAGCATAATCTCCATAGTATTAAATGTGTCTTCTCTCTATCAGATGTCAAGAAATCTTGGAGTTTTCTGGTCCTCGATATGAGATTTATTGATGTCATTTTTGGGATGGGTTGGATGATTGCCAATAGATCCCGAATTTGTTATTATCTTCGGTGGGTCTACTTTACTACACCAAGTATTGTATCTATTGTCTTTTATGAATATTGGGACCCAAGGTTGAGCATATCTATACCTTCTTATACAGATTTGGGTAAAGTGATATATGTTTTTTCTTTTGATCTGGAGTGGGAATTTTTGAGCAGTGATCTCCCTCTAGTCATCATCAAGTTTCTCAATGTGTTTCCTTCTGATTTCTCTGGTTTACCACTGGTAAGGGAAGTTGAGATTTCCATTGAATTAATTCCTATTACTCAACCAATTTAAATTCCCTCTTACCACATGGAACCTGCTGAGTTGATAGAGATAAATTCCATGTTGGGATATGTTTTTGATAAAGGCTTTATAGGCCCAAGTGTGTCACCTTGGTTGGCGCCGGTTATCTTCACCAAGAAAGATGATGGTTCTATTTACTTATGTGTTGATTATCGAAAGATCAATCGAGTTACGACAAAGAACAAATATCTATTGCCATGTATTGATGATCTTTTTTATCACTTGAAAAGAGAGAAGTGGTTTTCAATGATAGACCTTCGATATGGTTACCATTAATTGAGGATAAATTAATTTGAAATTCAAAAGACCTCCCTTAGAAGTAGGTTCAACCATTATGAGTACCTTGTTATTCCCTTTGGCCTGAAAACTTCTCCTACAATTTTCATGGATTTGATGAAAATAATTTCAAAAAATATCAAGATACATTTTGGTAGTATTTTTGGACGATATCCTCATCTAATCCATGTCTGATGAGGATCATGTGCATCATCTGAGAATATTTTTGACCCTAATGAGAAATCATAAACTTTATTCCAAGATTTCAAACTGTGGTTTCTGGATTTAGGAAGTTAAATTATTGGGACACGTGGTGTTTGAGTAGGGTATATCAGTTGATCCTGAGAGGTTGAAGGTTGTTATGACTTGGGAGAAACTACATAATTTCTTTGAGATTTAGAGATTATTGGTCTTGGAAAGATATTACCATAGGTTTGTGAAGGACTTCTTGAAGTTTTCTTCTTCAATGACTACTCTGGCTCAGATGGGAGTGAATTTTTCTTGTAATGGTAAATTTCGGAATTCATTTTTAGAACTGAAATGTCTTTTTACAACTATACTGATGTTGGCACTTCTAGAAGTTGGGCATGGCTATGCGGTATTTTATGATGCATCGAGTTCAGGCTTAGGCTACGTTCTTATGCAGGGTGATCATGTAGTGTCTTATGGATCTTGTCATCTTAGGCCACACGAGAAGAATTATACTACACATAATCTTAAACTTGTGGTTGTGGTGAACACACTTAAGAGTTAGTATAATTACCTTTATGGCGAAAGGTTTACCATGTTTTTAGACAAAAAAAAACACGAGTTATATCTTCTCTAAAAAATATTTGAATCTCCACCTATGCCTTCTGTAGAATTCATGTTGTCATTTGATTTTGACATTGCCTATACCCTGCGGAAAGCAAATGTCATTTTAGATGTGTTAAGTAGGAAACATCCAACCTAGGTAGTGAAAGAATCTTCAAAAGAGTAGAATTTGATGCTCTCTTTTCAAAATTTCTTATTGGAGTTTATAAGAAAGGGGATAAAGTTTATTTAACTAGAATTCAGTGAAATACACTCTTATCGAGATGATTATTCAAGATCAAGATCTTGATTATTATTTGTATATAATTAGAGACTCTATTTATAGTGGGGAGATAGTTTCCCAGTGGTCTTTCTCTAAATAGGATGTTCTATTCTATCAAAATCATTTCATTGTGTTGTTTTCAGCAAGGAAGGTGGTAATGATGGATTTCCATAATTCTTAGTATACTATGCTCCCAAGAACCACTAAGATGTTATATGATATGCGATGATAGTTATGGTGGCCCAGTATGAGATGGGGAATTTTTTTTGTTTGTGTCTCATTGTTATACACTTCAGTAGGTGATGGTTGAGCATCAGAAACCTTCAAGTTTACTTCATCCTCTTCAAGTACCTACTTGGAAGTGGGATGAAATATCTATGTACTTTTTGGTTGGGTTTCCTTGTACCTAGAGAAATAAGAGTGCGATATGAATTGTGATCGACAGGATAACCAAGTTGGCTCACTTTTTACCTATTCGAGATACTACCATAGTTGAGGAGTTGTGAATTCTCTATGTGAAAGAGATTGTACATTTTCATGGAGTCCCATATTCTGTAGTTTCTAATAGAAATCTTCAGTTTACTTTTTTCTTTTGGAGAGTCCTTTAGGAGGCACAGGGATCTCAGGTTTGTTTGAGAATGGCCTACCATCTACTGTCATATGGACAGACAGATAGATCTATACAAATTCTTGAGGATATGCTTCGCGCATGTGTTCTCATATTAAGTGGGGCTTGGGATGATCAATTGGGATTGGTTGAGTTTTCTTACAACAATAGTTACTAGTTTGGGATCAGAATGGAAATTTTCAGGGCCTTGTATAGCCATCCTTGTAAATCTTCATTATGTTGGTCAGAGATTATTGAAAGTTCCTTGGTTGGACCAAGTTTGGTGAAATAGATGACAAAAAAGATTTAGTTAATTTATCCAAGAATGTTGATAGTAAAAAAAGATATAAGTCTTATGATAATAATAATCATAGAATTTTGGAGTTAACAGTTTGTGACTAGGTGTTCTTGAAAATTTCACCCTAGTTGGGTTATCGATGGCTTGGGAGGAAGGGGAAGATTACTCCTCATTTTGTGGGACCTTTAGAAGTTGTGGATCAGGTGTGGACTGTTTCATACCATTTATCATTTTTACCATAAATGAAATCGATAGATAACATGTTCCATGTATCACAACTGAGAAAGTATCTCTCTGATTCATATCATGTTTTGAGCTGGAGTGATCTTGAGATTGAATGTGATTTAACTTTGACTGAGTGTCCAGTTAGGATAGTTGATTCTAAGACTAAGTCACTTCATGGGAGGAGTATGCATTTGGTTCTTTTTCTATGGTATTATGTTTTTATAGTAATGAGATGTGGGAACACTAGGCAGTAATGAGGGGGAAGTGGCCACATATTTTTGGCATGGAATCTTCTACATTGGCTTTCTGGGGATAGAATGTTTTTATAGTGGGGAGGTTGTAACATCCTGTTACTTATCCGACAGGTACAACTTTAACCTTGTCATGGTTTTTTCCTTTTCATTGATTGGGTAGTGTTGAGAATGGATGGGGAGGATACCTATAATGGTGAAGTCAGATATTTTTTGGATTCTTAACCTTAACCAACCTTTTCTACGGGCCGCTAGAGGGTTACACGTCATGTAATGTTTTCAGGAAGTAAGTTGGGAAAGTCTTCATGATGTGCTGGGTATACATCTTGATTAGTCATTAAACATCATGAAATAATTAAATATTAGTTGTTTAATTTGTATTGTCTGATTTTAAGTTGAGGCGATGCGTTTTCTGTTAGTTACGATAATTATCTATTTAAAGTCATGTATGGGTATTACATGTCTTGTAATACCCCGACTGTGGTTTCTAAACAGGTAGTATAGTTGTTATTTTCTTTTTGGATCCTATCTAGTTTTATCTATCTCAACATAAAGCCTTCCCCAGGTGATCTTGAATCCTTCCAACCCTTCTAGATCCATTTGTTCGATATTTGATTGTCATTGTGCTTTCGATGGGATTCTCGAGTAAGTGTTCTCTCTCATTATTCATCTTTTTATCTTTCTCCTCATTTGGTATTTCAATGGACCATCCTAAAATTTATGGATTCATGCGCTTTTGTGTTGGATCTCAATTCTAGGGTGAGTTTAAGGTCTTCTACACCTTTTTTCTTATTGACGGGTGTTGTTGTGAGTTTGAGTTTCGAGAAAAGGTTTGGGATTCCGTCTTGTTTATCCAAATTGATTAACTTTTAATTGCTTGATTTATTTCAATTAATGATTTAAATTCAATTACTCAAACTTGATTTCAATTTGTTCATTAAAACCCAATTCTAGTGAATTGGTATATTTGAAATGGTTTTGTCATGAAAATTTTAAAAACCCTCAATTCCATTGAATTGGGGTGTGTTTATGGAAATTGGTTAATTTAAATTTTTTAATTAAAGTCGTAGTTTTGATGGAAATGATTTCAATTAAATTTATGAATTTAATTGTGTAAATGAATTGTGAAATGGATATAATTTGTTTTGAATGGATTTCAAACTTTTCAAAACAGCTTAAAAAGATTTGATAGAAACCTAGTCATTTTATCTTATGAAAGATTCATGTTTTTTATTAAAACACATTTTGGGTTTAGATGGAAAATTGGAATTTTAAAGGAAGGAATGGGATTTAATTGTATTTTAAGAAGTTTTAAATTAAATTTCCCATCATTTATTATGTAAGAGAACATGCAATCCGTAGGTAGTTGGTGAGTTATTTGGACACACTATATGCTATTACAATATTTTAAAACATACATGCAGCAGGTCACATCCCTAATTAGATAGTGACGAGTTTCATTTAGCTAGTGGTAGGGGATGTTTGTATACACATATTACTAAGATCACTTAGAGAGTGTGGAGTCCTATCACTGGAAATACTATCAAACCTTTTGGCAGATGACCATGTTGATCGCTTGTTTTTTATTTGAGATATAAATGTAGGCCAAGGTTGTTTGAACTGCTTTACACAACTTCAGAATTTTTATAAAATATTTTATATAAATGTTTTATTTAATCCATTGTTTTAGAAATATACCATCACTTGTAAACACTTTTCTTAAAGTATTTTTCCATCATTTAAACTGTATATCATGATTTGATTAAATTTTCTTTAAAATTCCAAAACTGTTTTATTTAAAATTGAAATCTTTTGTTTGGGTAATCTATGTTTGGAAACCATTATGGAATCTTTGGTGATGCCCTAATTGGCTATTTTTTCCACACCATTCATGTGTCTTCAGGTGTTTTTAGATTATTATATTCTAGATTCGAGAAAGGGGAAATGATCTCTTAGAGGTGGGTCAAGATGTTGAACCTTGCCCATGGTGAGTTGTGTCCTTAGGGACCTTGGGCTATTTACCCTATTTTGGTACTTGGGTTTTAGTACTTTGGGATTTTATGCCTTATTGTATTATGGTACATTACTCCTAGTGGATCTTTCTTTGTTATGAAAATTGTCTTGTTTCTTTTTCTTCAGCTATGTTTTGTGGCAAATTTTTTTCCCACTTGCATGTTGCATGATGCCAGGTGCTAGTTGCCAACCCGTGAGGATCAGTAAATCCCTTTAGGATATGTTAGTGTTAGATTAGTTATCGGGATACCAGGGTACCCAGGCTGGTTTGTGACATCAAATATCTTATATAAGGATTTAAAGAATCCTCCAGCTATCACAAAATTTGATGATCTACTGAATTCTAGAGGTTGATGTTTTATAAAATGCTCAAATATAGAAATTTTCCTCTACAGTGATCATGGTTTCTCTATTTCATGTATACCACCATTATTTATATCATGTTTCAACTGATCCATCACAGTAACAAACTAATTGATTCCAATTCAAACCATTCCAAATTACTTATTTTGAAGGATATTGTCCTCTTGGTTCATTCATACTTCATATTCCTTATTTTCCCTATGGAAAACCATTCTGAACAGACATAGTTTAAATGAAGTAACATGTTAATCATAAAATGCTATATCATGATAACTATAAATTATAATCTCTTAAGGGTATTTTCTTCCATTATCCAAACCTAAAAAGTTATATAAACCTTTATCTAATACCAAATATAAGCACCTGACCCTTATTCAATCCATAATTACATTTTCAAAAAATAATTCATTTTCTTTCATTCCTAATGATCTTTTTATGTTTAGAGTTTTAGATAATTAATTCATAACTATTATATAGAAAACTCATACATTATAATTTGGAAACTTCCTATTAGTATACATTTTTCCACAATACAATTTTTTTAAAATAAAACATGTTTTATTTTCATGAAAATTATTTACTATTTTCAAATGGACTTATTTTTTGTTACTGATCATTCTTAAAACCTATGAAGAAAATTTAAAAATGTGGTATATGAATAAAAATATTAATAAGGGGTGTAAAAAAGAAAAAAACCTGTTAGAACATTTTAAAACCATGAGATCATAAAATAGAGTCTTAATTTTAAATAATAAACTTTGAGATCAAATAATAATTTACTTACACATTAAATCAATTTTACTACCTAAATGGAACCATCCTTCTCTAAAAATATCATTAATTTACATTTTGAAATAAAATGATTTCTATGAAAACTCATTGGAAAGCAAAGAAAATTAACGTAGGTTCCTTGGGAAATCATTTAATAGAATAATTACAAGTGTAATAACCAATATGGAAAAATTCCAATATAATTATTTGGAGAACATAATCATTACCCAATGCATTAGAGAGATATATCAGGCCCACTCATCATCATGAGCTATATCAGGATCACCCATCATTATGATCTACGTCGGGCTCACCTAACATTGAAAAAAAATTCCAATGACCATAAAATGTATTAAATATAAAAAATATTTATTTTAAATCATTAAACCCATACAAATATAATTTTTTACCCATAAGGAAAACATTCTCTGATATTGATTTGGCCCTTCCCTTTAAAAACCCAATTTTCAAAACCAAATTCTTAGAACAAAGGAAAAGTGAGTTTTTATTTGATTAAAAAATAAAATATTGTAAATGAATCTAAATATCATATAAGGGTTACATTTTTGAAAAATCCATTTATGTAGTATACGTTAATATAGAACATTATTTTTACCAGTTGTAATGAAAGTCAAAATGTTCCATATAAAATATATAAAAAGATTTCATTTTGAGAAACTTTAAAGGAATGTAAAAAAGAGACATAAAATGTATTTTATAGTTCATTTATGTCTATATAAATACATAATAAATTAATTTTTGAGAATATGAGTGTGGATTCAAAAAAATTATAAAATGAATCTTTTAAACATTTAAAATGAGGTTTTAAAGTTAAAGTGTCCCTTTCCTCCAGTCTGACTCTTCACATACATTATTTATCTTACTTAATAATAAAATTATATTAATTATTTAATTTATTAATAAATTTATTAATTATTATTATTTATTTTATTTTAATTATTATAATTTTATATTTAATTACTTAATCAATTAAGTCCACATTATACATTTTTAAAATATTCGACTCATATATCCATAATAACCTCACTAGGTTGACTATGGTCAAAGAGGTCATTATTCAATAATCTATATAATAATAGTAATGAAATAATTATATTTTTTTATATTAATTTTAAATTTAAAAAAATCATTAAATATTATTATGAAAATTTAACTACGTTATAATCATGGAGACAGTATGTTTTACATATGCATAAGTAACTTTTCCATTTTACAAAAAAAAATATGGAAATATGGTAAGTTTTATTTTATCTTTATATAATGATTATTATATCATAAATATCATATTATTTATTCAAATACACTTATATATATAATCCATGTGACGTAGTCATGAAAAACGAATCACATTGCATCGTGGAGGTGGTAATCCACACATGCGCACAAACGACATTATCATTCTTCAATGGATGGAAACAGAAGAATATAAATGGTATAATAACTTTATATAATGATAAATATTTCATTTATATCATACATATACATTAAATCCATCATTATATACATCCATAAGAGGCTGTGATGGAAAAAAAGTACATTGGTTTGCGAGGAGGTAGTCCTCTTTACACTTAAATGATGAATTTATTTACCATTTGATTATATAAGGAAAAGGATTTAGATTATTCCATTAACATAAAAAATTATTAGTATATGGAAGATATTGATGTTATTATTTCATCATGTTTTAATTATATTAGATGAGGTAGAAGAATAAACAAAACCAACACATTTGGTTACAAGTAATACCTCTTCTTTGGAAAACCTCCTTTCATTTATACCTTAATCCCTATATGTTTGGGATAATGCCAAAAATAAGACCTCTATATCATGTGGAGGTATTTTTGTAGGTATTGGGTGATATATAGTACTCAAATGGTTTGAGGAATAGATGAGAGGATATTCCCTTTTATAAGTGAAGGAAGACACATTCTTTTTAATTTCTTAAATTATTAAAGTAATATAATTTTTTTTCATGTTAAAGTGGATAAAAATTGATATAATTTGAATATGGGATAATTATGGGTCTAAATAATCTCATTAAATAATTTTTTTACAAGTTTATATTATTATTTTATCCTTATCTATTTGTTTTAACCCCCATTAACCCTTTTGAAAATTACAAATATATCAATGTTTTTTACTATTTAGGGGTCAAGTAAGTTAATATAAAGGAAACAATGACCTATAAATGGACCATGGTTGATATTTTGAAAAATATTTAATCCACTTGGATTAATAGTTTTTTTATGAATTTTAAATCATTTAATAAAATAATTTTTATTATAAAATTTCATTAATGTCATTTTTGGAACTATTCATTTACATTGACTTTAAAGTAATAAATATAAAACTATAATTATAATATAAACCATTAATAAATATATAATAAGTTATTTTTATCTAAAAAATTCATGGGACACTTTAAATCACCAATAAAATTTTATTTTTGAGTTTTTGAAATCAATTTCTTGATTTTCAACTACTTTCACAAGCACTATATCAGAGTTGTGTAAGCATTTAAGGTAATTATATAATAAATAAAAATTAGAAATAAATTACCATCATAAAAAAATTTCATTAATATAAAAATTAACTTAAGTATTCAATCATAACTTATTTTTTTCCTTTTGTGAACATATAAGAGGAATTTAAAACCAAGAGAGTGACATTTTTTATTTTTCTTTACTTAAAATAATATAAAATTCAAAATCAAAGGTAAATATAAAAAGTTAATATTTTTTAATTTTTGATGATTATGTATGAAATATAATCATCCAATGAAATAAATTACTGTTTTTTAATGAATTTTAATCCTTATCACATTAGTTTTAACCTTAATTAACTCATTTTACCATTATCATGATAAGAAAAATTTACAATGGTTATTATTCATAATGAAAAAAATAAAAGGGTCCAGTTTAAAAAAAAATTACCAAAGTATTCCACATATGTAATAAATTTTTCAATATTTAATTTTTATAAGTGGAATAATTTAATTTAAAATTAAACCCAAAAAACGTGATGAAAATTTGTTTTTTTAGAAAAATTCCTCTTAAGTATAAAAATGTTTTTATATCAAATTAAAGTATAAATCTCATTAAAAACACCATAATTGGATTTTATTTTAATAAAAATTATATAATTTAATTTGAAAACCAATCAAAAATAAAATTTTACTTTTTAAATACATGAAAAGAAAATATAGTTTCCAATAAAAATATGTATTTTCACTATTCATTGAAAATCAAACTTTTCAGAAAATTCCAAAAAATTAATCCTAAAATAATTTTAACAGGATTAATTAAAAAATAATGGTAATTTTTAAAATTAAAATTCTATAATTTATAAATAAATAAAATAATATAATTCATGAAAACAAAATTTTGTTTGAAATAAAGAATTTTCCTTTAGACTGAAAAATTACCTAATATTATTATAATTAATATAACTCTATAAAATATAATTAATGAATGTTAATAAGACATGAAAATGATTTATATTAACATTACCAATGTTTTTATAATTGTTTCTGGATTTTTTCACTGAGAGGGAGATGGTATGGTTTAGACCAATGATGTCAACTATTGGTGTATGGAAATGAAAAATTGGAAATTCATAGATGCCACTGAGAGTGGGGAATTATTCTTAAATTAGATGAGTTGGATAATGTTATGGTACATGGGTTGTTGTGTTCCTATAGTTTAGTGTAGAGGGATATCAACTAGTGTGTTTCAATCACAGTTTAGCATGATGGTTTGGATAAAGATTAGCATAGGTCATTTGGGTGGAAATCAATTTTTATGATTGGCTAGAGTAGGAGGCATATGAGATTCTAGTGTTACGATGGTTCAGGTGTAGTATCAATATATTCATGAACAATGGTAGATTTGGAGTTGGTATATGGATATAATTTTGGCGACCGATATAGTTTTTGAGAAGTTTATACATAGACTTATTGGTTATGGGAGGTATTATGATCGGAAGGTTGTAAAGACCCACATCCATTCATATCAATAGTGTCTAAAAATAGTTGGGTTTTAGTGGATGTGGAATCAAATATGATTTGAATTTTTTATTTTTATCGAGAAATTAAATTTTTAAACTTATTTAAAATGACCTAAGGGAATTTTATAGTGTGATAGATTATGTAGAGGAGGTCTATAGTTAGTTTTGTGGGTTTGGGAGAATGAGAAATGTTGGTTATTGGATGTAATCATCCATCGAGTACCTAAGTGGATGGAATGGGGTTCCTAGTGGAGGTTATAAGGGAACTACTCCCTATATAGTGAGATTGGGTGGCTTATTCCATGAACCAGGTACCTAGTGAGGCACCGTGTAGCTAACACAGGTGCACTGGGTACCTGGTAGAAACCAAAATTATTTTTTAAGTGGGTAAGAATAGTCATTATACCTCTCCTTTATTTGGACACCAAACTCATGGGAGTGTTCTTCTTAGGTTGGTTGAGGATGGAAAAAAACACCCCTTCCCCTCTCATTCTCTTTCCCACTCCCCATTATTTTAGGCTGAATTCAAGATCATTTCTTGGGTGATTTAAGGTAGGTTACTCCCTAATCTTCTAACTCTTATATTCTCTCTTATGATCCTATAATTTTAGTTATTGGGAATTAATAATTTGATTCCTATTCCACCAGATCATAGTTGATTCGGGATGGGATAATGGGTCTCTGGTGTGTCTTGTATGGAGGAGGCTATGATATTATGAACGCATGAGTTTTTTCATCATTTCATTATAGGGAAGTTATGTTTTAATTTATTTTTTATAGTGATATATAATTCACCCAACAATGTATCATTCACCCTATTGTTTTATGGTTGTATATCACTCACCTTGTGATACGTAATTATCCATATTATTATATGGTGATACATCATTCACCATGTGATTTATCATTTTTCATTTTGATATAATAGTGTCTCTTTTACCCTTGATGATGTATAATGATATATCATTCACCAAAGATATAGGTTAGTGACACACCATTCACATTGATTATCATATGGGTGATGCATCATTCACCCTAGTTTTATGATACAAAGATAGATCATTATACTCAGTTGATGATGCAAGTGGTGATGGATCATTCAAATGATGTCATGGTTTGACTATGAGAGCATCTTCCCATTCCAAAACTGGTCGAAGTAAGTATGTGTCAACTGTTAGAGTGTCTCCTTGAGAACTCAACAAGATGAAAGGTATGGGAATGCGATGTTGTGGATTAATTTTCATTCTATAAATGAATGCACACACACACACACATGTATATACACATGTTTTTATAAGGGAGATCATTGGAGGTGGCTTACTAATACTTATGCCCATACCTTTCATGGGAACATTAGTGTGTGTGATGACATTTTATTTTGTTTGTAGGTTGGGTGGTGGCGTAGGTATAGGTTGATGAGCCGGGAGTGCTCAGCGAGGTGGTGTAGATAGGCACAAGGAGATGCTGAGGATAGTGTGAGACTCTCTATTATATTGATAGTTTTAGTTTTTTACTATATATAATTATCCCATTGGGTGATCCTGTATTGATGTATGAATCTATGAGTGGTATATGTCCATTTTTTTATAGAATGACTATATTTTTGTTATGGTTTTCTTTCTGTTGTAATTATTTACTCAATACTCTGATGTTATGCCTATTATATATATTATTTTATCTAATTTTATTATTATGATGTTATTGGAGGGTATAGTCTCCTCATGAGGTTCATAAAATCCTCATTTCTAGTTGATTTCATCTAATATACATGGATGTGTGCCTCATATCACATGGTACCATTGGTTTTATCACTATTTGGGTTGGCTAAACCGAGATATTATTATTTTGATAGAGAAATAATTACTAGTGTAATATAATTATTTCTCAATATTTTAATTTGTCGGATTATTTATGATATTTTGAAAAAATTTGATATTAAATTATTCTATTAAAGAATGTAGGATATGATTATAAGTATAAAAGGTAATTAAAGTGGGATAATCTTATTATGAAAAATATTGTTAATTCTCGTAACCATGTTATTTTTAGTATTTTTATAATTAATATTTCCATGAATTTGACATGGATAGAATATAGAAAGTAATATATATATATATATTCAGAATAAATATTTTTTTTAAAATTTTTATTTATTGTATTTTGAATTTATAATAAAAATGGGATTTAAATTTCAACCATGTTTATGAATTAATATGGTAGTGAAATCAATTCATTAATGTGAATTATAATTATTATATGATTTATTTTACATGTTATTATTTATTTTATTATTTCATTATTCCTTTTTTGTGTGGGAATACTATTTTGAATATAATAATATTAATTATTTATTATTATTTATATGTGATTTATGAATACATTAGATGAGTTTTAAATTTATTATTGGATTTATTTATTTATATGTGTTGTTATTGGAATTAATGAAAGTGGGAGGGAGGGAGAAATCATTGGTAAAATGAAATAAATATAATTAATCATGGTATATAAAGATTTTAAATTCATTAAGAAGTATTTATGAAGTTTTAATGGTGGAAATTCATTAATATTTAATGTTTATAATGAATCATGGTGTTTAAATAGAGGTGAAAGGATGATTCATTAATCCAATAAGAAAATTATTATATTATCCCATCTTTATTTTATGAATATCTTTCAAATATTTTTGGTTTAGTGGAAAAATAAAATAAATGGTGGTAGAGAAAGAAAAATGGTAAAAAATGGTAATTCCTTAGGGTATGGAATTATAAACTTCAATTTTCTATACATTATCAATAAAGCATGTCTTTTTTAATATAATATCTAATTAATAATAATTCAAAAAAAGTTGATTTTTATGGATAAGGTAATAGATTATGAATATATCAATAATGATATTCTTGGATTATCATTATGTATAAGTTTTGAGAAAGGTTAATACCATTTCTGATAAAATTAAATTCAATAATGATAAAATATTATTTTAATTGGATTATGAGTAATTATTATCAGGTGATTATTTCTTTATAAAACTATAATGTATTGGATCATTATTCTTAGTAAAATTATTTTAGAATTTTAATTTTGGATTTTGGTCTTAGAATGGGTGTTTTTTTATTATGTTTTAGAGGGTTTTTAGAATGTTTTGGGAGTGTTGGGTTAGCAGGAGAACACCCAAAATGAGTTTTGAGGTGCTAGAGGTTACATTTGTTTAGGTATAATGACACCATGATATGAACACTACGAACTATGTCATGGTTTTTTTTGGTCTAATAAGGCCTACAATTTATAAATAGTAGGTATGCTACAGGGCCTCCATAGGGTGAAGTCCTTACAACACAACAAAAGATCCACGTCGTATGGGTGGCTTTAGGGGAGGTTGACCCAGCCTCCTGGGATGCGCTTGCTTCAAGGTGCATGGACCACATTTAAATGTGCATGAGTCTAGGTTTATATTGGTTTTTGGGGGAGGTTGGTTATGATGTAAAGTTGGAGGCCACACAACTACTCAGGCAGAATGTAGTTTTTTTAATAATGGACTGTTAGCCTTTTTTTGGGGGGACTTATTTTGGATTCCTTCTCATTCACTCAAGAGGGGGGGATCTTGGCTTCCCATTTTTATCCCCATGACTCCCATTAAATATAGTTCTTCTATGGTTGTGTCTTCACTTATATCATTTCTAATAATTCCTTTTCTCATGTTCCTTGTTCTTATCCTTGGTTTCATTTCTGATTTTGGTTTTATGACTTGGGTTTTGGGTAGACGATTCCCTTAAGTAATAGTGGAATAATTCCACTTCTTGGAGCTTCCATTAAAGGTTTGGATATGAGGTCTCGAAAGGGGATATTGAGGCCATTGTTCACGAGTTATCTTGAGATATGTGTCTCCAAGGTTTTATTTTGGTTTTTTGAAAATTTGGGTCAAATTACTCATCGACATGGGTGTAATGATTAAGGATTTTTTATGAATTAGTCTTGGGAATGTATTAAGAGTTGAGTGCTCATTTTATATTATTATTTCATCATTATTATGTCATCCAGTGAGTTTGGATCTAATTATTTCATTGTATTTTTTTGGTTTTAATTGTATGGTTTTTAATTTAAGGGGTTTGTGGTTGTGTTATGTGCTCATAGGCTTGGGGAGGTCTCCATGATCTTGGGATTGATGTGTATCTATTTATTTGAGGTTAGTGTCTCTATGTATATATTTTTAATATAAAATTTTGATTTCTTACTTAATTTCAAACCATATTTTGAGATCATATGGGTTATGCCATATGTAATAAACAATCCTTACGTAAATATAGTTGGTTTTATTTTTTTTCAACTTGATTATAAAAAATGATTTCAAGATCATTAAATTTAAAATCCTCTCTTAAGTAAGACGTGTTTTATTAAAAATATTTGAAATTCATTTCTTGAAAAAAAACTATTTTTTGGGTAAAGAGTTTCCAACTAATGGTGTGATTGGATTCATTAAATTTTCCTTGCACGTTAATGATTATTTTTTATATTTATTTGATATTATTCTTGATAATTGGTCTTGGATGTGGTCGAGTATAATTTTATAAAATATTGGTATGTTTACAAATTATTTTTTAGTATCATTATATAGTTTGGTTTTCAAAGAGATAATTTTCTATTCAGTATTATTCTTAAAAGATATATCTAAAGGCCTGTTTGGAACCTTGTGTAATGATTGTAGATTATTACTAAAAATGGGTATGTGGGGGTGGGAAGAGGGGTTTATTTGAAACGTATTGTTATGTTTATTATTGATATATTATTTTTTTGTGATAAATGTTACCTAATACCCCCTGTAACTAAATTTTTGGGAAGCCCCGCATACTTGGGTAGGAAATCCAAAATTGGGTGAAGGTCCCTCCCCACTAGTTAAGGGTGATATCATAACTCGTGAAGTAATTCCATAATTTTTCATAGACTATTAATGTAATTATTATCCATTCCATTAGATGGATAATTTTTTTTTCATTAGGTTATCCTACCCATAGTTTTCTTTAGGGGTTCACCCATGATATTAGATATTTATTTACTTTATCTAAGTGATGCTACATTAATTTATAATAAGTAATTTTACTTTATTTTGACTGATTCTATGCTATTTATATTTTAATTTAGGTTTTTTAATTTTATTTTTTGTTTACTTATATTTATTTACTTCCTTTCATTCATCAGGTGAAATCGTTGTTGTTTAATTTGGTTTCCATATACTGATATGTTTTCACTTGTTTAGTTCTCCAGTGCTAGTTATTATATGGTCATTATGTATAATTTACTTTATTTGGGAGTTTTATTTATTTAAAAATAATAATTCTATCACATTAGTGTTTTTCTTGGTGTTACTTAAAAAATGTGTTTAAAATTGGATTATTCTATTTTTCATTAAAATGTGAATGTTTTATAAGAGTAGAGTTTTGAAACTATTTTACCACTCTTTATTTCTACCCATTCATAACATATTTTAAGAACTATTTATGTTAAAATAGATAAAATTATTACTTTGTATAAAATGAAATAAAGAAATGGTTTCTTATGATTTTTTTTATTTAAAAGAAAAATCATACTTTTATAGTTATATTTTTCAAAATATCATGAAAAGATTTATTTTTAAAAGGTTATTAATGGGGTGTGGGGAGGTTACCTACTAGGATTTTTTCTCACACCTATATATATATATATATAATTTAGTTTATTTTTATATAATTTATCCATTGGTCTTTGATTTATGGTTCGAGTTTGGTGGTAGAGCTTGTAAAAGGAGGATTTTCTTGACACTTGTTGGTGTGTGATTGTAGTCTTTGTTTTATTTTGGTATCTTATTTAGTCAATAGATCATGCCATGTTAGTTGTGTCTTTTAACTTATTATGGGTTTTATTGTTGTAATTTGTATTATAATTCATGAGTTATGTTTTATTTGATGCCTTATTTAATTTTTTTATTTTATTAAAACTTATTATTTGGTATTCATGATCATATGATGCATGGAGATTTCATTTTAAAATTTAAGGTGGGAGATCCATGATATTCATGCTTATTTAGTCAGAACTATTCCTTATAGTAACATCCCAGGTAAATAAAGAATATGATATTTTCATATTTATTAATATTTTTGAATTAAATATTAATTTTACTTTAAATGGGATGCTATGTTCTATGGAATACCTAACATGGAATAATGGGGTTCTCCAAAATCTCATGTTGCACACAAGGCTGAGTTATACTGAAAAATAATAATATAATATTATTTTTAATGGTAGTTAACGACTAGCCATTGTATTGGTAGGAATAAATAGAAATAAGTAAAATATTATTATACATGTTTATTAAATGTATTTACATTTATCCAATAAATTTTAGAGGCTTAAAATGAGAATGAATCTAATTTTAAGCATAAATACTCTAATATTTTTAAAAGGTAGTTTTACCACATTTTGACGGGGAACCCTTTTAAAATCTATTTTTTGTTAATTTTATATGTTAAATTTAACAAAACCAACTTCTTATTTAGAAGTGGGACATCAAAATTTACTTTGGGTATTTTTTTGGTATTTTTCTCGTAAAGTTCATTTTTTAATGAATACTGAAAAATATTGACTGACTGAAAATTAATTTTTTATTAAGGAAACACTTTTAAGGAAAAAGTGAGAAACCAGATAACATGAATTCAGTGAAAAAAACATCAAATCATGCCCCAATAGTTCGAAGTTCAAAAAACTACATCAAACCCAAAAAAAAAGGCCCCTCCCAAGCATAAACAACATTAAGTCCAATTTCTACCATTCCAATATTGCACGGCAAGTTGTCACATACAAAGATGGGACGGTACCGATGACCAAGGCCATACCCTCTCAAACATCCAAAACCGAATCACATAAGACTGATGAAAATTTACAGCTCTAAACCTCATCTGGAGCAGTCTTTGAGGATAATCTAGAATCAAGAACCTTTGAACAGCAAGCTGCCAGAAAACAACAATCACCGTGAGGAGCAGAAACACCCATGCATGGCACGAAATACACCACCACTTCAACACAATCACCATTCACCGTGAGGAGCAGAAAAACCAAGGCACGACACGAAATCCACCACCATTTCAATGAAAACAACCACAAAGAGAAAACAAAACAGAAATTAGACCTGAGAGGAGAGTCGTAGGCCACCAAAGGCCAGAACCAGAGACCCTCCCCCCTCCACGCCACACTGGGTCCAGCACCGAGCCACACCCGAAAGGGATCTAGCTGATCCGAAGCCATCGCCCACCGAGCCAACTGAGATCCAATGAAATGAACACTATAAACTCACCGAGAAGGTCATGTGAAGCTGGATCCATGCCGCCAGTGTCTTAGCAAGGCTAGACAAAGACACTCCTGACCCTCTGCCGAGGCAACGCTTCAGGAAACAGAGGAATGTCACTATAACCCATTCCAGGATGATGCGGAAGAATGAAGCTTCTCCAGCCCTCACCGAAGCTCACTGATGCCAGTCCAAGGACAACGCTGCTGACCCGCACCGCGCCATGCCAGAGGGGGGAGGGAATGAAACTGAGGAAGAGAAAACCCTAGTGTGTGGGAGGGATGAAGTGTCGCCGCTCCGTGAAAAATATTGCATTTTAAGTCAAAAATTTCTTTTCATCTAGTTTATTTATATGATTATATTGTCCTTTTAATTGGTTTTAAAGTGTAATTAGATTATATTTTTATAATTTAATCCAATTTTTGTCATTTTAAGTGATTTCACATTGAAATTGTCTATAAACACATGTCAATGTTTTGGTAGTTTTTACTTCTTAAAAACATGCTTTTGGTTTTGACAATGGGAATTAATTTTAAATTAATTTGTGAAAGTTCTGTGTTTTGAATTTGAAAAAATGGATTCCATATTTGGGATTAGGAGGTCCAAATTTTTTAAATAGGTATCTTTTATTTTTAGACATTATGAATAGTAACTTCATTAAATATTTTATTTACCATGGTTAAAGGGTAAATTTGGTAAATAAGGGTAAAATAATAATATAATAATAATATTATATTGCCCTAACACATGTCCTAACCCTATTGGATGAGATATTTCTGATCATGGGCTTTCTTGGGTCTATTTTAGGACCCCATGCAGCCACTTGTGTGTGAAAATGACATTTAATTACTTTTAATTTTCAGTTAAGTAAAATATAACCTAAACATGTGTCTTTTACTAAAATAATTTTTATATGGGTTTATATAAGTTATATATTCAACTATAAATTGTAATTATAAATATAAAAAGATTTAATACATCATGGTATTTTATTTATATGTTTTAGACATAAAATAAATAAATTTATTTATGACACAATGGTGATGTAGTGATTACCTTAAATTGTAGAAAGAAAATCTTACCACATTGGTCAATTTGAATCATAAACCCGATGAAGTAATATCATAAATTGAAACATGAAATGTCATTAGGATGAAAACATTTCATAATAAAACATGTTAATGGGTATTTATACAGAACTCGTGAAATAATATAGGTTCAAAACATAATGTACGTCTCAAAGAAGGAAAATTAATACAAAAATCCCAATACCACTTTAGTAACATTTTAATGGTAAATTAAATGATAGATTGATCATAAAATGAATATGTAAATCCAAAAAATTATCATTATAAGAATAATAAAATACATTAATGGGTATTATATATAACACATTAAATAAATTAGTACTAAACATGGCCTCTGTTCCATGGAACATAAAAGTGAGGCGGAAATCCCTTACGTTATGTCTTATCTCTATTTATACTCATTGAATCAACCTATTTAACAAATATAATATTATCATAAATATATCCTTGAAAAAAATTTATATATTTAATAAAATATTTGATATACATATGATTTTACATTACATGTTTATTAACAATTCCATGTTAAACTTAGTTTCAGGTAATAACCACTTTTCCATTTTTACATGTTTTAACTAGTTATATTTTTATTATTATTACATTAATAATGATTTAATACTCTCCGAAATGATTGAAATGATTAAAATATCATATATACTCAGAATATAATTATTTATAATAATCTATAATAGATACATATTAGAAATGGAATACACTCTTCATGGTGACAGTTGGTAGTATGTACACATTAACATTGCTTCCATTTTATTGTCAGATTAAAAGGAAACAATTATATGATAACGCTCTTGGGTGGTTCCCAAGAAATCACCACCTCAATCTTCATTGGATCCACCACAACTCCATCCTCTGAGATGACATGTCCTAGTAAGTGGACCCTTCGTATCCAGAACTCACACTTTGAGAGATTTCTGTAAAGTTGGTGTTCTTGGAGTGTTTCCAGAACCATCCTCAAGTGTATTGTCTGCTCCTCCTCAGACGCTAAATACACTAAGATGTCATCAATGAATACCACTACAAACCAATTTAATTACGGCTCAAATATCTTGTTTATGAGTCCCATGAACAATGATGGGGTGTTCATCATGCCAAACAGCATCACAAAGTAATCGTAGTGTCCATAGAGACATCTGAAATTCATATTCAAGATGTCCTCATCTCGTACTTGAAAGTGGTGATAGCCTTATTTGAGGTCTATCTTTGAGAACCATATCACTCCCTTTAGCTGGTCGAAGAGTTCATCAATCCTCGGTAGAGGCTACTTTTTCTTCACAGTCACCTGGTTTAGGTTCCAAAAGTCCATGCATAACCTCAAGCTTATGTCTGTCTTCTTGGAAAACAACATTGGGGCTGACCATGGTGAAATGCTAGGCCTTATGAACTCCTTCCTCTACAATTCATCCAACTATACCGTCAGCTCTGCAAGATCCATCTGATATGCAGGTGTAGATATTAGTGCCATCTCAGGGTACAGATCAATACATAAGTCCACCTATCTACAAGGAGGTAGTCCTAGAACATCCTCTAGAAAGACTTCATCATACTCATCCACCATTGTAGGAAAATGTGGACTCATCTCATCTACTACACTGAGGGTCATGCTAGCCAACTGATGAGTGATCGACTGCACCCTCCTATGTGAGAGTTCATCCTATGCTACTCCACTTTTTTTCTCTCCAAAAAAGGAAAACTTGTCCCCATATCTACGGACACACCGCACTATATGCCTAAAACAGTTGATCTGAGCATGGAATGTTGATAACCATTCAATACCCAAGATGACATCTTAAGGCCTCAATGACACTACTAGGAGATCTCATCCAAAGATCTCACCTCATAGAGTAATCTCACACTATTGGAACCAGTGTGTAATTGTCAAATCCCCTCCCATATGAGTCTCTAACCATAAGGATTGAGCCAATGGCTTGATCAGAATCTCCAAGCTCCAAACAAGATTTGTGGATAATAAAGAGTGACTGTAACTTGTGTCTATAAGAACTACAACCAAGGTAGAGAATACATAGATCATAACTCTAATCATTTATAGATCTCCGTTCTTATAGGCATCCATCTCCTGAAGTTGGCCTCACCCCTGTCCACCGGCTCTCGGAACCCATGGTGGACCACCTAGGGGTGGTGGTGGTAGCACCTCAAACATCCTTCCACCTCCTAAATCTCTGAACACTCCCCTACCACATTCTTCGGCCTGCGGACCACCTCGTTCAAACCTTTTCCACTACCTTGGAAACCCTTCGATCATCTGATGATCGTTTGTGTGGTGGTTCAGGCAGTCACGAGCCATGTGTCCCTATCCACTGCACAAGTAGCACGCCCTGCTCCCCTACTGACTCTCATTACCGTGGTGGCCTTGTACCACCGACCCTAAGTCCTAGATTCATTCTCCATATAGTCTGGCCTGCTTGGACCTTTGTGTCAATCATTGTCTACCCACCACAGAAGACTCGACCACCCATCGCCTGGTGGTATCTCCCACCATCGGTGCCTACTCTGTGAGGAAGATCTCCACTAGTAGAGCTCGCGTCAGCACCCCATCCTTCATAGGGATGCTGAGGGAAATCATGGATGCCCTGATCTCTCTTCAGAGTCCCTACTCAAAGGTCCAGACCCTAAAGAAAGGGTCTTGCACTATATCCGTAGAGTAATAGGAGAGGTCTGGAAACTTCACAGAGTACTCAAACACTATCAGGATTCGCTAATGTAAGTGAAGTAGATTCTGTATGTGCAATGAGTGCAAGTTCATGGGGAATAACTCCTCCTTGAAAAGATGCTCGAAGTTAGACCAGATGAGGGTTGGCTCCTAGTGAGTCTGGATGGTCAAACTGCACCATCTCCCCGTTAATCCATGTAGAAGGCTCACTACTAGAACCACCATCTGGTTAAGTGGAATTCTCACTAAGCAGAAGACCCACATCACTTCATCCAGCCAATCCTCAGTGACTTGAGGATCCGTATCTCCCCTAAACCTAGGAGTTCTCTGTCGCTAGAACTAGTGTAAGGAGCTGAGCCTACATGTGTCCTCTACTGGTAGCGCCAGTAGTAACTGATGACCAATGGGCGGTGGTATCACTGGGACACTTCTTGAAGGTTCCATCTCAAGAAATGGTCCCTTTATCGAAGCCTCGTCACTCTATGGACCATCCTCGTGGTCATGCACTAGAATCCTGGCTGGCTGTCTACATGGAGGCATCCTGAAAGAGATCAAGATGAACCACGGTCAATTTATTATACCTGGTGAGCTGACTCTAACTCAAAAAGATCGTGATAAAACACTCAAAGATGCATGAAACCAGTGTTTTCATGTGTCGGAACAGAAAAAAGAATTCAGGGACCTGGTGTATGGATACATCATCCGCCACACCAACACTGGACTCCCTAGCCTGAAAGCCGAACTCAAAACACTTAACATAGTTTCCCCATGAAAATTGTAGACTCTTAGATCTTCTAGTAGAAACTACCTGCTCTGATACCAATTTCTCACACCCAGTCCCCCAAGGGCTATGTCGTGACTACCCCAAGCCCATCTTTCATAGGTCAGGGGCTGTCGACTAGCACCAAATAGGAATATCTCAAAAAGGGAAGGCATTTTATTTTAAACATGTACACATTCACAAAGCTCAAATTGCAGAAAGGTAACACTAATTAAACCAAATTTGTCACCAAGTCAACTACTGAAAGTACAGTACAAACTAAAAAGAAAAAAGGGGCCAGAATATGTAAGAACCTGGTTCTTATTTTTGAGGTACGGGTTTCTTCTTTTCTCTTTTCCTTAAGTGTTTTTGAGAAAATAAGGAAAATTGGGAAAAATACTAAATTTAGGGACTACATGCCCTGTAATATTCCACACGCCATGTACTTTGGCCGTGTGATATGAGTACACAGGGTGTGTAGCCATGTCGGCGACGAAGGGTGAAAAAACTGACTACACGGCTGTGTAGTGGGTATGTACATGTCGTGTAGTCAGTCAAAAGGCAAATAGTAAGGTGGTGGAAGCAGCCACTAGAAGAGTGGAAGTACACACCGTGTACTCAGGTTTCACATGTTGTGTACTCATGTCGACAGATGAACAGTGCCATGCTAGTGAGATGCCACCAAAGGAACAGTTAAAAAATGAAAAGTACATGTCGTGTACTTGAGAAGTACAGGCCGTGTAGTTTGTGTTTTTCGCTTAAAATGGGCAGTAGCCAACCCTGTTCATAGGATTGGCTTAGAATCGGAGGAAGGAGTTGGGAGAGGAGTTCGGACCTTTGAGGATATCCAGATCGGGTGTCGGGAATCCGTTTTCGCCTTTGATGATCTCGTTGGAACCGCACGGGTAAGCCCTCCACTCTCCTTAAGTCATTCTTAAAAATTCTTCCTATAAGGGAAGTTATTTAGGTTTGAACGAGGTTTTCTTTCACCTCATATCTACATTGTTCTTAGACTATTTGAGGATCATCGTTCGCGTATACCGTTCAGGGGCGTTTAAGGTAGGTGGATTGGTGTTTAATTTCTAACTGTTGTGTGTTTGTGTGAATTGTTGAGCCATGAACCCATGTTGGGGTGTCATATGGCTGAGGCCTTGGATTTTTAAAATACCTAGAATTGTATAGGTAATTAAATGTGATAATAAACTTCTTTTTGGGATCGATTCTTGGATCTAGGACCACCTGGGGGTGCGTTCCTCTGTTTAGCTGTTTGGACAGGATACCCTAGGGTATGCCTTTATAATAATTATTATAGAATTTCCTTGAGAGGAATTTCATGTGTATTGATTGTTTACATGTTGTGAATGGCCTGATTACTTGTTTAGCCTGAGGGCGTTGTTTTACTTAGCCTGAGGGCAGTGCATCTTTTAGCCTGAGGGCAACTTCTTCTGTGCTTGTGGGCAATAGACTCTGTGCCTGAGGGTGAAACTTTGTACACCTGAGGGAAATATTTTTTATGCCTGTAAGAAATTACCTGTGGGTTGCGTTTCTGATTACCTAAGGGTAAGGGTTTGCATGTCTGAGGACATTGACTATTTACATAGAAATTCACTGTGGTGGTTTCCTTATAATGAACGATTAAATGAATAATAAAATGGAAATATAACAGATAAAGTTAGTTACTTTTGAGTACTACTTAGTTTATTGCATTTTAATATTGTACACTGTTGTTGCATATTTTCACACAGTTGGGTGCGAGCCTTTGGTGGTTGCCTACTGGGATTCATTTCTCACACCCTGTTTGGGTCATGTCTTCAGCCCAAAAAGATTACAATTCAGTAGGTGTGGATAAGGGCCAGGGTCCTTATATAGGTACTTAATTGCTGCTGTGGAGTAGGGGAGCATGAGACCGGACTTAGTCCTACGATGCCACTGGCTGTTTTGTTTTGGTTTTTCTGTACTCTGGGTTGTACTATATTGTATTGTTGTGTAACATGTTCTGGCTGTTTTCTTAGAACTTGAGACATGTTGCATCATCATCTATATAAATGTTGGTTATCTTTTACTGCAGTTGTTTATTTTAAATGTGTATGGTTTATTTCTTCTATTGTTGTTGTGTATGTTATTTATTTTATTCCGCTACACTACACTTTGACAAATGAGGGAATAGTTTCCCCACTATTAGACTTGGGTCCTCGCTGCTAGTCGGCAGCTTCTGGCATTTGGGGAAATGTGCTTGAGGTCACATGGCGAACCGGGTTCGGGGCACCCGTTGAGTGGAACCCGGAACTGGGATGTTACAAAGTGGTATCAAAGGGGTTATTTTCTTTGAATTACTGTTTGGAGCCGTAGTTAGGGATTGGATGAGAAAGGTATTTGGTAATAATCGGTGCCCGGGCATAGCTAACCCATGTACAGGGAAAAGCCAGTCTACCTCGTATTTTTGCAATTCTTATGATTTTGCAAGTTTTACAGTTGATTCGATTTCACCGTTGGGTGACGCACTAGTGATTGTGTTGTCTATATTTTATCCATGGATTCTATTTAGTTGAAACCCGATGAGATGAGGGTATTCTATCTCATCCATCATTTAGGCACATGATAGAAATCACATGTCATTCATAGTTTCCATGCCATGTAGGTTCATTAGAAATTGCATGTTGTTGTGACAGTTGTTGTGCTAGAAAATCATATTGTTATGATAGATGCTTTAATAAATACCTGCTATGTGATAGGGTATTTGTGTGAGCCTATTGATAGACTGGACGCCAAACTTTTTTTTTGGGGAGTATGGGCCCTCATTTACTGGAATTTGGTGGATTATTGGCCATTTACTGTAATTATAACTCATATAAGATTCCAAACTTTGATTCGTGGGGAGTATGGGCCCTCAAGGGTCAGAATTTGGCACTTAGCAGTTGATTCAGTAGTTTTTTCTAGGTTCTGGAGTAGTATCTAAGGCTTACTGTCCGGAAAACCCAAGATACACACCGTGTAGTTCCTCGAACACATGTTGTGTGTTCTTCTGTTTGGGAAGAAAATAAAATTTTTTAAGTACACACTGTTTACCCTAAGTATACGTCGTATAGTCTCTTCCCGTGTCATAGACCGTGTGGGCAGGGACATGAAGAAGGGAAATTCTTGGGCTGAACACATCGTGTACCGGATATACACGCCATGTAGTGTTGACCCAGAGTCCACCCATGAAACTAACAACACAGACGGAGGATACCTTAATAAATACACGTTGTGTCCACTATGGAACATGTCATGTAGTCTGACCTGGGGACTCGGCCGTGTAACTAACAACACGGGTCGATGTAATCCTTTTGTGTACACGTCGTGTGTATATGGAACACATTGTGTAGTTTGAGCCGTGTATCTGGCCGTGTAACTAACAACACAGGTCGGCAAAGCTCTTCTAGTACACGTCATGTACCTGTGGGATACGTCGTGTAGTCTTGTCTGAGGACAGACCGTGTGGACTTAGCAGTGTGGCTAGGAAACGGGGTACTGTACACACCATGTGCGGGTGTAACACGCCATGTAGTATCAAGCTGAGTAGCTAGCCGTGTCACAAACGACACGGGCAGTTGGAAAATTACACCATACATGTCGTGTAGATTATATACACGCCATGTAGTTTTGTTCAATGGGAGTCGTGTAGCTTAGCCATGTAGAAGGACCCGAGCAGGGAAGAGAAGTCAGGTACATTCAGTGTAGTCAGTATACACACCGTGTAGTCTTGTTTTGAAAATCTTGAATGCCTTCTTCATCCTGTTCCCTTTTTGGTCCCTTCATTTTCAATCTTGATAATCTAGATCTAAGGTGTGCATTTGACCTTGTAGAGTCATGCCGCCAAGATGACCATGAATTGTTCACCGGGAGAGCGGCAATGATTATACTCCAGAGATGGTGGGCCATGGGATACCAGTGGATCCTCCATTAGAGCCAGATGCAGTGCCATCGGTTATATCAGACACAGGCGTGGAGGCGCAGTTCTCTGAAGGCTTTATGCGGTTTATGCAGACCTTTTAGGGAGCACTGCCAGTTGTCACATCTATGGCTGAGCTGACTCGTATATTCCAGCAGCAGTATCCGCCGACATTCTCAGGGGATGGTGGACCACAGGATGTGGAGTCTTGGTTGGGGTCTATGCAGACTATCTTCAAGAATCTTGAGACGCCTCCAGGGCGGAGGGTCAAGCTCGCGACTTATATGTTGCGTGATTCCACCAAGAGGTGGTGGAATGTTACCACCCAGTCATAGCATCACAGAGACATGGAGTGGGAATATTTTCAGGTTGTCTTCTATGACTTCTTCTTTCCAGAGACACTGAGGGAAGATAGAGCTTGAGAGTTCATGAACCTGCAGTAGGGCGCTATGTCAGTGATGGATTATTCTGCTCGTTTCACCGAGATTCATCGTTTTTCACCCGTTCTAGTGGGTGATGAGACGTTGAGAGCTAGACACTTTAAGGATGGTCTTCGATATGACATCCAATAACTGGTGAATGTTTTTAGGTTGCCTTAAGTACATGATATTATGAACCAGGTGCTGATTACATAGAGGAACCTTCAGGAAGCTAGTGGTGTGGGCCAGGGAAGTTCAGCACCAGTTTTTGGTACTATTTCTACTGGCAAGAGGAAGAGAAAAATGGACTTATCTCAGGGTGTCAGTACCAGCCAAAAGTATGTTTCATGTGGCCAGGTCATGTGCTACCATTGTGGTAAGAAGGGGCACAAGAGACCTCAATGCCCACGAGACCCAGTAGAGTGTCGAGCTTGTGGAAATATGGGTCATCTGCAGCGCTTTTGCAAGGATTTCCCACCAGTGGCTAGTGAGAGTGGTTCTGTGTAGACTACATGTACGGGATAAGGACCAGCAGCTTCTTACCATTCGGGAAACTGGAATACATCAGGGCGTGTAGGCAGGGATGGTGGTCGTGGTTGTGGTAGCCAGACACCAGGATCTCTGAGGCAACAAAGCGGGACAGCTCAGGGTAGCCAGGCTGTATCGCAGGGCCATGGCACTGGGTAGGCATATGCAGTGCAACAAACCCAGCAGGATCAGGATCCTAGACCTTCTACTGTCAGAGGTACTATTCTAGTAGCTTCTGTCTTATCTTTAATACTTTTTGATACGGGTGCTACACATAGTTTCATATCTGTTCCCGTTGTGGAGATCCTCGGGCTCTGTGGTTCTTTTTCTTCTTCTATTATGACGCTAGACACCCCGTTGGGGATGAGAACGGCATGTGTGCGTCAGTGCAAGGAGTTCCCCCTTGAGGTTGGTGGGTGTCACTTTCTTTGGGACCTCTATGTCTTAGAGATGACGATCTATGATGTCATTCTCGGGATGGACTGGTTAGTTCCTTTTCGAGCCTTTATAGATTGCTATTGTCGTAGGGTGAGTTTCACGTCACCAGAGGGCGGAGAGCTTCTATAAAAGGGTGAATGGGATGTTCAAGTGAGTCGAGCTAGACCAGAGCATCATGGGTGAGGTGGAGTCATAGCTCAGATTTCGAGTTTATATCTGGATGATCAGGGGACTTGTCAGTAGGATTTCCCTCCAGTGGTTGATCGTTTCAAATATGTCTTCCCAAATGACTTTTTAGGTCTACCTCCAGAGTGTGAGGTGGATTAATCTATTGATCTTATGCCAGAAGTAGCTTCGGTGTCCATTCCTCCTTATAGGATGGCCACTCTTGATTTGTAAGATCTCAAGAGGCAGTTAAAGGAGTTACAGTCAAAGGGTTTCATCTGACCCAGTACTTCTCCTTGGGGTTCGCCTGTCCTATTTTCTAAGAAGGCGAATGGTACCCTCAGACTCTATGTGAATTATCGGAAGCTGAACCAGTTGACGGTTAAGAACCGATATCCCTTTTCGAGGATCAATGATCTTTTTGATCAACTTCTTGGAGCACGAGTATTCTCGAAGATTGACTTGAGATCTGGATATCATTAGTTGTGTGTGAGACCATCGAATATACCACTTACAGCTTTTTGAAGAAGATATAGACTGTACGAGTACTTGGTTATGCCGTTTGGACTCACGAACGCGCCAGTAGTTTTTATGGATCTGATGAATCGTGTGTTCCATCCTTATCTGGATTCTTTCGTGGTAGTATTCATGGATGATATCTTAGTTTACTCTCACACTCGACACAACCATGACACCCATATTGAGATCGTATTGAGTACACTGAGAGAGCATCAGCTATATGTTAATCTATCAAAGTGCCACTTTTGGATGGACCAAATTCACTTCCTGGGTCATATCATCTCATAGGTAGGAGTTGCAGTAGACCCAGAGAAGGTGAGAGCAGTAGTTTCCTGGGAGAATCCCAAGAACATGTTTGAGATACGGAGTTTCTTGGGGCTGGTTGGTTACTACAGACGCTTCATACAGGACTTCTCCCACTTAGCAGCACCTTTGATTGGTTTGACTAATAAGGGTGTGAAGTTTGTTTGGTCGGAAGCTTGCGAGACAGCCTTTTAGGACCTGGAAGGAAGGTTGACATCATCACCAATCCTGATACTCCCAGAGCAGGGGAAGAGCTATACAGTTTACTGTGATTCATCAAGGATTGGGCTGGGAGCTGTGTTGATTCAGGGTGATCGAGTTGTTGCATACGGGTCTCGGAAGTTGAGGCCACATGAGAGGAATTACCCGACGCATGACCTCGAGTTGGCTGTAGTTGTTCATGCGTTGCGCTGTTGGAGACATTATCTCTTAGGAGATCATTTTGTGGTTTTCACTGACCACAAAAGTCTCAAGTATATTTTTACTCAACATTACTTGAATTTGAGACAGCGAAGGTGGGTTGAATACCTTCAATCCTTCGACTTTGATCTTGCCTATACACTTGGTAAAGGTAGTGCAGTAGCTGATGCACTGGGTAAGAAGACTTAGATACAGGCAGTTCATGAGGCCAATGGTGAATGGCAGTTGATGGCTTTGTTCTCTGAGATACATTTGGAGGTGCACGATAGTCCGGGGTAGACCTATCTTTCATCTTTATCTATAACCTCTACCCTCCTGGATAGAGTGAGGATGAGACAGCTATCTGATTCAGAAGGCCTAGTTTTAAGGGATTTGGTGGCAAGTGAGGACCCTCCTCCTGGGTGGATGATAGGCGATGATGAGGTATTGCGTTTCCATGGATGAGTATGGGTTCTAGGGGATATACGTGAGGAGTTGATGTGGGATTTTCATGCTTCAATCTGGGCAATTCATCCCCGAATTAACAAGATGTACCGTGATTTGATACGTCAGTACTGGTGGCCGGGTATGAAGAGATATGTAGCTGGTTTTGTTACGAGATATTCCACCTGTCAGCAGGTGAAGGCGGAGCATTAGAGGCCATCCAGACTGTTACAGCAATTACCCATCCCGGAGTGGAAATGGGATGATGTCGTGATGGACTTTGTGACTGGGTTTCCAAGGTCACCTCGAGGCAATGATGTCGTGTTGGTTGTTGTGGACAGACTCACGAAGGTAGATCACTTTTTTCCAATCAAGGAGACCTTTGTTGTTGGAGAGATCGAAAAGTTGTATATCCGAGATGTCGTACGTCTTCATGGGGTCCATCGTTCTATCGTTTCAGATGGAGATGCCCGTTTTATGTCTAGTTTCTGGTAGAGTTTTCAGAGGGCACTGGGTACATAGGTGCTTCTGAGCACAGCTTACCACCCTCAAACTGATATCCAGTCAGAGCCTACGATATATATGCTAGAGGAAATGTTGCGTGCATGCATCCTAGACTTTGGGGGCTCTTGGGAGAAGCATATACCCTTAGTCAAGTTTGCATATAATAATAGTTTTCAGGAAACTATTGTGATGGCACCATACGAGGATTTATACGGTAGGCCATGCTGATCACCTTTGTGCTGGTTAGAGACAGGTGAGGAAGTTTTACTAGGACCACATCTTGTACAGGAGACTTCTGAGCAGGTCTAATTGATTAAGAAGTGAATGGCTACCACACAGTCTCTTCAGAAATCTTATGTTGATCGCCGCAGACAACCCTTGGAGTTTGTGGTTGGGGATCAGGTTTTCTTGTGTGTTTTTTTGAGGCAGTGATACAGGCAGATTAGGAGATAGGGTAAACTTTCACCGAGGTATGTGGGGCCATTTTAGATTCTGGGGAGAGTCGGGCTGGTTGACTATCGGTTATAGTTACCACAGAGGTACCGATCCATGCACGACGTCTTCCATGTATCTCAATTGCGCCGCTACCATTCAGACTCATCTCACGTCTTTCAGCCTGAGGAGGTTGAGTGATACGTGATGCAAGACCCGCTAGGAAGTGTCCTAGGAACCTTGTATAATGTCTGCGTGTTGAGCACCCGAATCTTCACAAGAAAACAAGTGAATGTGGTGTGCGGATAGTGAAAATTATAAGGAAGGGGGAAATGGTCAAGTTAGAACCCAAAGAGAACTTTTCTCTAATAACTCTAGCCACAAGATGCCATAAAGGATGACCAATCCTTTTATAAGTCAGTAATTAAGCAAGAACACAAAGTTTGCGAGCAAAACTCACCATAATAACATTACTTTCATTCATGATGTCCAAAGAGTACAAGGGGTGGCTATTTATAGCCAAAGAAACATGAAATTCGAATCACACATTGGGTGTCTCTTTACAATAGTCTAATGCCTAGTTTCCATAAGTCAAAAAGCCTAAATGTTGACTTTGACAACTTTGGAACTTTCCCGTGACTTTAGGAGACAAGTATCACAACCTTTTGGAAAAGTAAAGACAAGTAGCCCACCACATTTTGACTTTGAAGATTCCATTGTGAGGTGGGATTGAAAATTTGTAGCACCACTTGGGTTGGATTTTTAAAATCATGTTTGTGTCTTAATTAATGTAATTATAGGCCCGGATTCGTCTCCCAATAAAGGGTGTTGGGCCTCCTCTTGTAATTCCATGATTAACCCATTTAAGGCCTCCTTCATTCTCTTGGTTCGCTCCCTTGTCATTGGGCCTCTGATTCCACGCAATGGGTCATGTCCACTTGTGTGCATTCCACCCTTCTCATCAAATCCACCTCCAACCCCGTGATGCCCATGTGTGCCATTATCCTCATCATCTTTTCCCTATTCAAAAGGATTCATCCTTGAATCTGAAAATTCAAAGGGAGAAAGATCAGCAGCATTAAAGGTGGCACTAACATTCCCATACCTGTCGGGTAACTCAATCTTGTAGGCATTATCATTGATCTTCTCTAAGACTTGGAAAGGACCATCTCCTTGTGGATGAAGTTTTGATTTTCATTGCTCTGGGAACCTCTCCTTCCTCAAGTATACCCACACCTAATCTCTAGGTTGAAACACCAATTTTCGCCAACCTTTATTGGCATGCTTTGCTACTTGTTCATTCTTCCACTCAATGTTGGCCTTTACCTTTGCATGGAACTCCTGCACAAACTTTTACTTCTTTTCACCTTCAAGATTATAAAATTTATTAATAGGAAAAGTTAAAATATCAAGTGGAGTTAATGGGTTAAAACCATACACAACTTCAAACGGTGAAGCATTATTAGTGGAGTGAACCACTCGATTATAAGAAAACTCAATGTGAGGCTGGCATCTTTCCCAATGTTTCAGATTTTTTCTAAGGATGGAACGCAACAATGTGGACAGTTTTCTATTGACCACCTCCATTTGACTATCTGTTTGTGGGTGTGCAGTGGTTGAGAACAAAATTTTGGTTCCAAGTTTGTTCTGCAATGTCCTACAGAAGTGACTAAGGAATTTGACATCCCTATCACTCACAATGCTCTTGGGTAAGCCATGAAACCTAACAATTTCCCTGAAAAACAAATCAGCGATATGAGTTGCATCATTGGTTTTAGAACAAGCAATAAAATGAGCCATTTTACTAAACCTGTCTACCACCACAAAGATGTTATCCTTACCTGATTGTGATCTTGGCAAGCTGAGCACAAAATCCATTGAAATGTCAACCCAAGGATGAGAAGTAATGGGCAAAGGGGTGTATAATCTATGTGGAAGCACTTTCTACTTTGCATGTTTACACACATTACAATTTCTACAAACACTAACTACATCCCTACGCATGTGAGGCCAATAAAAATGTTCACTCAACAAGGAAAAAGTTTTCTCAGCCCCAAAATGCCCCATTAATCCACCACCATGAGTTTTTCAAACAAGAAATTCACGCATAGAACAAGATGGAACACACAATTTATTTTTCTGAAAAAGAAATCCATCATGTTTGTAAAAATCACTTTTTCCATGTTTTTCACACAACTTCCAAATTTCAAAAAAATCCACATCATTATCATACATTCTTTTCAACATTTCAAAACCAAGTATTTTAGCATACATTGAAGTAATAAGAGAATATCACCTAGAAAAATCATCAGCGACAACATTTTATTTTCCTTGTTTGTGATTAATGATGCAAGGAAATGTTTCAATGAATTCAATCCATCTTGAATGTCACCTATTCAACTTTCCTTGTGACTTAAGAAATTTTAGACTTTCATGATTCGAATGAATCACAAATTCCCTTGGCCACAAGTAATGTTTCCAATTTTCTAAAGTTCTTTTGAGAGAATATAATTCCTTGTCATAGGTGGACTAGTTCAATTCAGCTCCATTAAGCTTCTCACTAAATTATGTGATCGGCTTAGAGTCTTTCATTAAAACAGCCCCAATTCCTATTCCAGAGGCATCACACTCAACCTCAAAAACTTTAGAAAATTTAGGAAGAACTAAGAGGGGTGAATTGGTCAACTTACCTTTGAGTGTGGAGAAGGCTTCCTCTTGAGCTTTTCCCCACTTGAAATTCACCCCTTTCTTGACAAACTCATTCAATAGTGCTGCATTGGTTGAAAATTCCCTCACGAACCTTCAATAAAAACTCACAAGTCCATGGAAGCTCCTCACCTCGTTGGCATTCTTTGGTTGTGGCCAATCCTGAATCGCCTTCACCTTCTCTTAATCAACCCTCATTCCATCAGCTCCTACCACAAAACCAAGTAAATCAACAAAATTTAAACAAAATGTACATTTTTTCAAGTTTGCAAACAACTTATTTTTCCTAAGAGTCTCAAAAACATGTTTCAAATGTTCATGATGTTCATCAAGGCTCTTAGAATAAACTAGGATGTCATCAAAATACACAACCACAAATTTCCCAATGAATGGATGGAAAAAATGATTCATTAAGTTCATGAATGTACTAGGGGCGTTAGTTAGTCCAAAAGGCTTAAATATCCATTCATACAATCTAAACTTAGTTTTAAATGCGGTTTTCCATTCAACTCCCTCTTTCATTATAATTTGATGGTATCCACTCCTTAGGTCAATTTTAGTAAACAAGCATGCACCATGGAGTTCATCAAGCATATCATCCAAATGAGGTATGGGATAGCGATACTTTACCGTGATTTTGTGGATAGATCGATAATCAACACACATTATCCACTTACCATCTTTTTTTGGGACAAGGATTACCGGTATCGCACACGGACTCAAGCTCTCTCGAACAAAACCCTTAGAAATTATTCCACTTGTTGTTGGATTTCTCGAGTCTCCTCCGGGTTATCCTGATAAGATGGTCGATTGGGAAGTGTTGCTCTGGGTAGGAATTCGATGTGGTGCTCAATACCCCGCAAGGAAGGTAAGCCATCGAGAATTTCTTCTGGAAACACATCACCAAATTCCTGAAAAATGGACATAACACTATAAGGCATAGAAGGGATAGGAGAGTTAGTGGTAAAACATTCTCCCTTGCATAAAAGCATGAGAGTTTCCTCCCCCTCCAAAGCTCTCTATATCTCTCTTTTTCCTGAAAATAAGCTCACTTTTCCCTCGACGCTCTTATTTTCACTGTATTTTCACTCTTATTTTCACTCTTATTTTCAAATCTTTTATTTCCCTCATTTTTTTTGCTTTCACTCAAAACTCCTTTTTCACTCTTCATTTTTCCACTCTTCTCATTCTCTCTATTTTTTTCTCTCTTTTCTTTTTCTCTCTTCTCACAATCTCTCTCAATACTCACTTGGTCTTCATAATCTTGCAAAGGCCTCAATGGTGTAAGAATAACTGTCCTCCCATTATACTCAAAAGAATATCGATTGGTGTATCCATCATGTGTGGACCTCCTATCAAATTTCCAAGGTATTCCCAACAAAAATATGACTAGCATGCATTGGAACAACATCACACATCACCTTGTCTTCATACTTCCCAATAGAAAATGGAACTTGTGCTTGCTTAGTCACTTTGACATACCCGCTATTATTTAACCATTGCAATCTATAAGGCCTAGGATGTCTAGTCATAGCCAATCCCAATTTATCAACCATCAAACCACTTGCTACGTTTGTACAACTACCCCCATCAATAATCATACTACATACCTTATCTTTGACGAGGCATCTGGTATGAAAAATGTGATCCCTTTTATCTTGATCATTTTCTCCTTCAGGTTGATCACTCAAAGCACGCCTTGCCACAAGAATTTATCCATGTACAAGGCTTTCTACATCCACATCTAAATCATCCTTAAGTGATGGAATTTCATCTTCGCTTGAGCTAGCACTAATAACATATCCATCATCCAAAATAATCATTGTCCTCTTGTTTGAGCATTGTGAGGAAATATGTAAAAATATTTAACATTTAAAAATTTTGATATCTCATGATTTGGAAACAACCTTACCCTCCATTTTACCTTTGGATTCCGGAAATAATGGTTTTGGTTTAGGCAACTCCTTTGAATCAGTTTTTTGTTCCCTTACATGATCTTGTGGTTTGGAATCCTTAAACTTGAATGAAGGTATAGAATCCTTACCATAAGATGTATGGTGCATCCTTCTTTCCTTTACTTGCCTCTCCACTTTGGTATCCATGTGAAGTAGATCCTCCATGTCCAAGTAGTGGTGCATTTCCACTATGTCCCGAATGTCATGGTTGAGGCCGTTCACAAACCTTTCCATGGTGGCCCCTCTATCCTCATCAATATTTGCCTAAATCATGATGATCTCAATCTCTTTGTGATACTCCTCAACACTCATGGACTCTTGTTTCAAACCCTGCAACATGAGGAACAAATCATGATAATAGTGGCTAGAAATGAACCTCTTATGCATTACCACTTTCATCTCCTCCCAAGTGTGGATTGGTCTTTCTCCACTTCGTCGTTGACTCACTTGTAGTTGGTCCCACCAAATACTAGCATAATTGGTGAACTCCACGACCGCCAAATTCACTTTGTTTTCCTCAGAATAGGTGTGACAACCAAAAACATGTTCGACCTTTCTTTCCCATTCCAAGTAAGTTTTCGGATCATTCTTACCTTGGAATGAAGGGATCCTCAACTTTAATCCTCCAAGATCGTTGGCTTGCCTCCATGGTGGTTGATTTCTCCGAATTGTTGACTCATGAAAATCAGATAACTCCTCCTCTTATTCAACAACCAGCATCCTTGGTGGTGTTCTAGAATTTTAAGGGGATTTAAGTTCATCCATCCTCGCATTCAACCTTTGGAATTGTTCTTGTACAACCCTCATGAACATATTAATGTCTGCTTCATTGGTATTACTCAACTACACCATTTACGAATCCTATAAAAAAGTGAAGAGAAAGGAAAATGGACCTAACACACTCCCTCACATGTTTACACTCAAAAATAATATGTTCGCTCATGTTTCACTAAATTTTGACTTTTATCAAAATGTAACACTCTTGCCTTTTACCACTCAACTTGCTTCCTATAGCGTTCTTACCCAATTTTAACAAATCGAAAGGATCTTTGAAATGTGGAAATCCTGAACTAGAATTCAAAGATAAAATTCAAATTGGATTCAAGATGAAAAATTTGGGAAGAGGAAGAAAATGGAAGAAGAAGAATGAAAATGGGAGGTAGAATTCAAAATGTTGCAAAAAAATTTTGAGCCTTTAATTTTTTTCGATTTTTTTGGCTCTTTTTTTTTTTGTAGATGCAGCAGAAACAAGATTAATTTTTCAATATTTAAATTCAGGAGAAGCAATAATTTGTAACATCAAGTGGAATCAACGTGAGATTCGCGTGGTTTTAAAATTGTAGAATTTGTCGCAAAATTTGAACCTGTTGTATCTCATTATTTTTAGCTTTGATTTTTATGATTTCAAATGGATAAGAAAGATGAGATTCTCAACTAAAATAATGATATATTATACATATGAAAAGAAGAAGAAATAACATCCGTAGGTGAAGAATAAAATAGACCAGAATTGATGTCGGCCTGATTCGAAGAGAAATGAAAATGGAAGAAATTGTAAGAAAGAGGGAACCTGATTTCTTGAAAATGGGCTCTGATACCAAATGATACATAATTCAAGACCCACTAGGAAGTGTCCTAGGAACCTTATATAATGTTCGTGCATTGAGCACCCAAATCGCCGCAAGAAAACAAGTGAATGTGGTGTGTGGATAGTGAAAATGAGAAGGAAGGAGGAAATGGTCAAGGTAGAACCCAAAGAGAACTTGTCTTTAAGAACTCTAGCCACAAGATGCCACAAAGGATGACCAATCCTTTGATAAGTCAATAATTAATCAAGAACACAAAGGTTTCAAGCAAAACTCACCATAATAACATTACTTTCATTCATGATGTCCAAAGAGTACAAGGGGGTGGCTATTTATAGACAAAGAAACTTGAAATTCGAATCACACATTGGGTGGCTCTTTAAAATAGTCTAATGCCTAGTTTTCATAAGTCAAAAATCCTAAATGATGACTTTTACAACTTTGGCACTTGCCCATGACTTTAGGAGACAAGTAGCACACCCTTTTGGAAAAGTAAAGACAAGTAGCCCACCACCTTTTGACTTTGCAGATTCCATGGTGGGGTGGGCTTGAAAATTCGTAGCACCACTTGGGTTGGATTTTTAAAAGCTTGTTTGGGCATCAATTAATTTAATTATAGGCTCGGATGCTTCTCCCAAGCAAGTTTGTTGCGACTCCTCTTGGAATTCCATGATTAACCCATTTAAGGCCTCCTTCATTCTCTTGGTTCGCTCTCTTGTCATTGGGCCTCCGATTCCACGCAATGGTTCATGTCCACTTGTGTGAATTCTTACCTTCTCATCAAGTCCACCTCCAAACCCATGATGCCCATGTGTGCCATGGTCCTCATAATTGAGCTTGAGGGGTGAAGTTTGTAAGAACCTGGTTCTTATTTTTGAGGTACGGGTTTCTTCTTTTCTCTTTTCCTTAAGTGTTTTTGAGAAAATAAGGAAAATTGGGAAAAACTCTAAATTTCAGGACTACATGCCATGTACTATTCCACACGCTGTATACTTTGGCCATGTGGGATGAGTACACAGGGTGTGTAGCCATGTCGGTGACGAAGGGTGTAAAAACCGACTACACGCTGTGTAGTGGGTATGTACACGTCGTGTAGTCAATCGGTAGGCAAATAGTAAGGTGGTGGAAGTAGCCGCCAGTAGAGTGGCAGTACACGCCGTGTACTCAGGTGTCACATGTCGTGTACTCATGTCGACAGATGAACAGTGCCACGCTGGCGAGATTTCGCCGAAGGAACAGTTAAAAAAATGAAAAGTACATGTCGTGTACTTGAGAAGTACACGCCTTGTAGTTTGTTTTTTTTCACTTAAAATGGGAAGTAGACAACCATTTTCACAGGATTGGCTTAGAATTGGAGGAAGGAGTTGGGAGAGGAGGCTGGACCTTCTAGGATCTCCAAATCGGGCGTCGGGAATCTGTTTTCACCTCTGACGATCTTGTTGGAACCGCACGGGTAAGACCTCCACTCTCCTTAAGCTGTTATTTCCAATTATTTCTCTAAGGGAAGTTATTTAGGTTTGAAAGAGGTTTTATTTCACCTCAGATCTACGTTGTTCTTGGACTATTCGAGGATCGTCATTCACGTATACCATTTAGGGGCGTTTAAGGTAGGTGGATTGGTGTTTAATTTCCAACTGTTGTGCGTTTGTGTGAATTGTTGAGCCACGAACCCATGTTGGGGTGTCGTGTGGCTGAGGACTTGTCTTTTTTAAATACCTAGAATTGTATAGGTAATTAAATGTGATAATAAACTACTGTTTGGGATCTATGCTTGGATCCAGGACCACCCGGGGGTGCATTCCTCTGTTTAGCCATTTGGCCAGGATACCCGAGGGTATTCCTTTATAATAATGATTATATAATTTCTTTGAGAGGAATTTCATGTGTATTGCTTGTTTACATATTGTTCATGTCTCGGTAACTTGTTTAGCCTGAGGGAGTTGCTTTACTTAGCCTGAGGGCAGTGCATCTTTTAGCCTGAGGGAAACTTCTTTCGTGCCTATGGGCAATAGACTATGTGCCTGAGGGCGACACTTTGTATACCTGAGGGCAATGTATGTTATGCCTCTGGGCAATTACCTGCGGGTTGCGTTTCTGATTACCTGAGGGTAAGGGTTTTCTTGTCTGAGGATACTAACTATTTACATAGAAATTCACTATGGTGGTTTCCTTATAATGAATGATTAAATGAATAATAAAATGGAAATATAACTGATAAAGTTAGTTACTTTTGAGTACTACTTAGTTTATTGTATTTTACTACTACACACTTTTGTTGCATATTTTCACATAGTTGGGTACAGGCCTTTGGTGGGTGCCTACTGGGATTTATTTCTCACACCCTGTTTGGGTCATGTCTTCAGCCCAAACAGATTACATTTCTGCAGGTGTGGATAAGGGCAAGGGTCCTTATAAAGGTACTTGATTACTGCTGAGGAGTAGGGGAGCATGGGATTGGGCTTAGTCTCACAATGCTACCAGCTATTTTGTTTTGGTTTTGCTGTACTTTGGGTTGTACTGTACTGTATTGTTGTGTAACATGTTCTCATTGTTTTCTTAGAACTTGAGACATGTTGCATCATCATCTATATAATTGTTGGTTATCTTTTACTACAGTTTTTTATTTTAAATGTGTATGGTTTATTGTTTCTTTTGTTGTTGTGTATGTTATTTATTTTATTCCACTGCGCTACACTTTGAAAAATGAGGGCATAGTTTCCCCGCTATCATACTTGGGCCCTCGCTGCTAGTCAGCAGCCTCTGGCATTTTGGGAAATGCGCTTGAGGTTACGTGGAAAACTGGGTTCGGGGCACCCATTGAGTGGCGCCCAAAACCAGGTCATTACAGAATACAAGCCCAAAACCACAAAGTAAAATACAACTGCCAAGGTCCATCTACTCAAACCCTACCTAAAGGGTAGATAGAGGGTAGTTTTCTATAGCTATAGAAGTGTGTCATGTCCATCTTGTCTCACTTAGCACCACCTAGTCCTAGTCCACCAAGGTCTTTGTCGAAGCGTCGATCACCTGCACGGGACACGACACGTACAGGCAAAGCTTGTGCAGGGGTGAGTAACACAATACTCAATAGAAACCCCAAACCACAAATGAAATACCACAAAGTAAGTCCACACAAAAATATCACAAAGAAAAGATAGCTCACACTAAGTATAAATAAAAGTATAGGAAGTAGAATTATCAGTTGTAAAGCTAAACATTCGTACAACTAAGGGATTCATCATCTGGACCCGCTCATCACCTGGGCTAACTAGATCACTAATACCATCTCGTCTTTAGAGCCAGCTAGATCACTTAGACCCGCTCGTCTCTGGGCTAGATAGATCACCTAGACCCACTCATCTATGATCCAGCTGTATCACTAAGACTCACTCATTTCTTGGCCAGCTAGATCACTAAAACCCACTTGTCTCTAGGCCAGCTGGATAACAAAGACCCACTCATCTCTTGGCCAGATAGATCATAAATACCCACTCGTCTCTAGAACATCTAGATCACTAAAACCCACTCCTCTCTTGTCCAGATATATCACTAAGACTCACTCAACTCTGGGCCAGCTAGATCACTAAGACTTTCTCATCATATCTTTCGCGTCACGGCCAGTCCTAGGATTCCTTCTCGTAGCAAGATTAATTCTAGGAGAATATATTTCTCAATCCATTAGTCATATCTTGACTACCACAAAAACTCACTTAGAGTATTCCCAAAGGATCGTCTCATTTTAAAGGTCCCAACACCATAGATGGTGCATCAATCAGACGCCCAGTCTGAAAGATATTGGAATTTTAGTAAATAGGGGCTGGTTTTGTCTGGGCTCGGTCCAACCTAGTTGGACTGACCCGACCAACCCATCCTAGGAGCCCCACATGACCCAACCTAGTTCAGCAGACCCGACCCAACCCTGTTGAGTATGGTCTTGCCTGGTCCGTTCTGGTTGTTGGTCCAGGCCTATTGGGCCTTGCTGGACCCAGCCCGGTTCGGTCATGGGTCCATCCCACTGAGTCGCCTAGAAACCTGGTTTCTTCTGACCTGACCTGCAACTGGCGGTCCGGTTCTTTCTTAGCCTGGGCTTCCCAATGGTCTGGTTTTTCCCTTCCTCTCGGCACGCATCAGCGGACTGGCTCTTCTCCAGCCTGATCCTCCTAGCGGCTCGGTTCACACCACCAACCCAGCCCACATGAATGGTCGGTCCTCCCTTTGCCTGAAGGCCCACTGGGAATCTGGTTTACACCGAACGTGGTCCTGTAGGGATTTCATTTCATCCATAACCTGCCAACGCGGGTCACTCCTCCAACGTGGTTCTAGAGCGACACTGCCCTTCTGCACTGGTTCGCTCACATGGACTGGTTTCCCCTTGTGGCCCACGGTTTTGCCATGAGTCCAGCTCATTGTCACGGTCTTCGGACCGTGTCTCTGCACCGCATGCGCCTCCGATGTGGTCGGGTGGTCGCATCTGAATCCCACCAGCCACAGCGGCCGAGATGTCGTGGCCTGGTGTTGTCGTCGAGGTCAGGTACCGCCACGGCGGCCTTGTGTTGTGATATCTCGCCTGGCCACAACCCTTCTTCCTGGTGCTTCTATAGTCGATGTGATTCCATCTATTATGCCACAAAAAAAATAGGAAGAGAGAGAGAGATAAATGGGATCACAAATAACACCCAAATGAACAATCATCCTTTCTTCGTGTTGGTCCAAAATTGTTCTTTTTAGAGGGATCATGAAGTATAAATTATAAATCACTAAGATTTAATCCCAATATCAACCCACAATTATATTTCCCAAACCTGTAAGGGAAATCCATCTGCAAATCAACTTGTTAGAGATTTGTTCCATGTTCTTCATTTAGAGGGGGAGAACGGGGAAAAATAATTGACTAATAATTTAAACCCCTACCTGGAGAGAAAGTTCGATCGAAGGGTGGATTTTTTGCTGATGGTGATCCGTCCGTGGAAATGCTTGATCCGAAGTCGAAGTAGGGATATCTTGAAGATGAGGGAGGGTGCTCGAAGTTGTTGGTGGTTGTCATTCTTTGTTCATCAATGGAAATCGTCCAAATATTCATAGTGATTTTCCAAATCTAGATCTGATCTCCCACTCCCATTATCCCATTAAATGGGGAAAACACGTTGCATCATTTCTATTATGCTAAGTTCCAGCATCGTTATGCTGACTCATTAATGAGATTCATCGTCACCTCATTTCTGCACCGCAGCACTGATGTTCCACTGCTCAATGACGAAGAAAAAAAATTAAAATAACTTTTTTAAGTTATTTTATTTTTCTTCCAAAAATTCCAAAAATTAACTTTCACCCTCGACCTGTGTCGGTTGATGTTAAGCTCCGCCTAAGGGAAACATGCCCTCATAAGATCAACGATACTCTCAGATTTCCAATATGAGTTACCGTTTAGGAGTTATAAAGATTTGAAAATAAAATAATTATTACTTAATTATTTTATTTATGTCCAAAAACTACTTTCAACTATTCACCTGCACCGGCCAATTTTAGACCCTTTTTAGGTGAATCCTAGTGATATGAGTTCAATGGTGACCTCATATTTTTTATCCGAGTACTAGTTTAAAAGTTGAAAAATCTCTCTCACACGTTTATTTAATGAACTTTAAAATAGTTCAAAAATATGTTCCAGCCACTCTGGGCCTTAGAATTACATGTTGTCTTAGAGACTGGTTTCAAAATAATCCCTTTTAATTTTGAAAAAAAAGTCATGGAATTCCAAGGTATTACATCCTTTCCCCAGGTTATGACGAGGAATCCTTTGAATGAGTTTCAAGGATGTTGTTTATTTCATTTTATTATGTATGATGTTTTTATTTTATATCTTTTCCAATGTACTATGGATATCATGTATGTAATCTAGTCTTCCAAAACTACTAAACTGATCGGTCCTTCAGGATTTTATTCCTTCTAATCATGCCAAAGTAGATAAAATAATGCATCGGCTCCAGGCTTCTAGGGTTAGGGCGTTACACTACCACTCCAACCCATTTAAGTATCTCAAAAGGGAATATATACTAAGGAGAAAACTTTCCATGTTTCTCAAAACAATGATTCCCCAAGCCTTGGAGAGAACCTCAAGAACACATGATCACTCACTTCGAAGGACAATGATTATTGACAATGATCCGCATATGATTGTTGACGAGTCTGAGCCATATCCATCTTCTTTCCAATCAATTGAATTTTCTCCATTATCTCTTAGACAAGGCTCAACCCAACTAGTGGAGTCTCACTTATTTCCACCCAACAAAGTAGAGAATGAGAAGGACTCCCATACAATACTTCAAAAGTAGAAATATGTATCGAGGCCTAATAACTGTTATTATATGATAACTCCACTAATGGTATATTCTCTTCCCATGAGCCACCATAATCCATCACACAATCTTACAACATGTCTTCCAACATTTGTATCATCCTTTTGTATTTCTCATCCATATGAGGATGATACGCCATACTCATAGTCAACTGAGTCCCAAGGGATTTTTGTAAGGACTTACAAAAACAAGGCTTAAACCTCAAATCTTTATCTGACACTATTGAAACTAGTACGTCGTTCCTCTTTACCATTTCTCAGATATAGATTTTGGAAAATCCCCCCACCATATGAGATTCACGAATAGGGATAAAATGGGATGAATTTTTGAGCTGATCCACTATCACTCATTTGGAATCTTGTTTTTGAACCATTCTTGGGAGACCTATTACAAAATCCATAGCTATCTACTCCCATTTGAAAACAGGAATAGGTAAACACAATAACATACCTTCTGGTCAGTGATGCTCTTCTTTAACTTATTGACAAGTTAAGAATACTGAAACAAAATCATCCCCTTTCTTTTTCATGTTAATCCACTAAAACTGTGCTTTCAGTGCCTTATAAATATTCTGTATTCTAGGATGAATAGACCATATCGAATGGTGGTTAGCATGAAAAAGTTGTTCCTGACAATCCATAGGTACTACAACCTGATTTTGAATCCACAAAATTAAACTCTCCTCCATCTTCTATACCTCAATGGTCTCCCCACCATTTAGTGTTTTCCTCATAGAAATGAATTCTGAATCAGATGTTTATTCCTATTTAACCATCTCCATCAAATTAGGAACAAACAAAACTGGAAATAAAATTGCAACATCACCTTGGTCTTCACATTCTAAGTTCATATCAGTTATGACCAATATCAACTGCCATTGGTCTGAAGCCTCTTTTTCCAACTGAGCATATGAATTTGTGCTTAATGAATCTACCATATAATTATCTTTACCAAGTGCATACATCAAGTCAAATTCAAATATTTAGAGATACTCTATCCATATTATTTGTCTTGGGTTCAAATACCTTTGTGAGAAAATATGATTCAATATCTTATGATATGTAAATATAGTAAATTTTTTACCAAAGAGGTAATGATGACAAGTCTTCAAAGTATGGACTACAACAGATAACTCCAAATCGCGTGTTGGGTAGTTTTTCTCATGAATCCATAATTGTCATGATACATAAGAAACAACATGATATTTTGGTATGAGAACACATCCCAAACCAGATCCTGAAGCATCACAATACACCATGTACCCTTATCTTGATTCTGGAAATATCAAGATAGGTTTTGACATGAGGTAAAATTTCATCTCTTGAAGACTTCTGAAATTATTCGTTCCATTGAAATGGAACATTATTCCTTGTAAAAGGTGTCATCAGTGAAGCTAGTCATGAGAAGTCACAAATAAATCATCGGTAATAACCATCCATTCTAAGGAAACTGTGTTTCTTGAAAATTTTCTTTGACGGTTACCAAGAGATAAAAGCCTCTATATTTTCTAGATCCACAGAAACACCTCTTTCAGAGATTACATGGACAAGGAAATGTACCTCTTGTATCCAAAAATCACACTTTGATGATTTTAAATATAGATGATGACCCCGTAAGATTCCCAACATTGTCGCCAATTATTGGTCATGCTCATCCATTATCCTTGAATACACCAATATGTCATCCAAAAATACCACCATAAAAGAATCCAGATATCTCTGAAATATAAAATTCATCAATTACATAAATACTTTTGGTGCATTCATAAGACCAAAAGGTATAACCACATATTCATAATGTCCATATCTACTCTTGGAAGTTATCTTTGGAATATCCTCCTTCTGAATATACAATTAGTGATATCCTGATCGTAAGATAATTTTAGAGAACCACTGAGCTCCATTAAATTGATCTAAAAGGTCATATATATGTGGAAGTAGATACCAATTCTTTATTGTAACTTGGTTAAGCTTATGATAATCCACACACAAACAAAGAGTTTTGTCTTCCTTCTTGACAAACAAGACCAGTGCTTCCCATGGAGACGTTCTCGACCGAATGAACTCTTTGCTCTCCAGCTCTTCCAACTACACCTTAAACTCCCTTAACTCTATTAGTGTCATTTGATAAGAAGAAATTGAGATAGTACTGGTTCCCTGAAGAAGATAAATCATAAACTCCACTTCCCTTATAGGTGGAAACCATGAGAAATTATCAAGAAATACATCAGTAAACTAATCAAAAACCACTGGAAAACGGCTACTCTTGATTTCTTCCATTGATTCCAAATTCAAAGAAATCAACTAGTATGAGATCATTCCAACTACTGGTTCCAATAATCCCACTACACCAACCTTTTCATTTTGGTCTCCTCTAAAGAGATACCTGACACCATCATCAATAGTGAAACTAACTGTTCAAGTGTAACAGTCGATGTGAGGCTTCAACATTTTCAACCAATACATACCCAAGATTATTTCATAGACATCCATCTCAAGCACAGATAAATCCCATACCAACTTATCTCTATCAACATTTGTAGAACATTCTCTACACATAAAGGCCTGACATTCTCTTTGACCAATAGGAGTTTTATGTTTTAAAACAAAAGGCATCATCTCAACATTTAAACCCATCAAATAAAAATCATGGGAAGATATAAAGGAATGGGATGAATTCATATCAAAAAAAATCTTAAATAATGGTAGAATTCAAAATAATAGTACCTCTTTCCGTCAATGGTTCATATTGGTCATCCATAATAATTTTCTCAACTCCATATAATTGCTTACTTGCTGAATTTGTTCCTTATTGTCCAGTTGAGATTGCCCTACCTGAGGAGTCATGGTATTCCTAGAATCACCATGGATAGCTCTGTTATTCTGATAAGAGTGATTCTACTTCTCTCATCCCATAGAATCATATAATGTTTGTGACCCCTAAGAAGTGTCCCGAACACCCGACCTTAGAGCAATGCGATAATAGCGCTAAATATTCCCCATCCGGTTGTAATTATGGAATTCTCTAGGTGGTTTCATACATTATCGCTTTATGTGGTCCAAGGATCCATATTGGAAACATAATGGATTTCACTTGGTTCATGGAGGAATATTTACTAATCCAACTATTTGATTCTGAACCATCCCTCTGTCTTGGAAATTGGTGTCCCTCTTCTGCTTGCTCCCAATAGTAGAGTTCCCACTATTTTATATAGGTATCAACATGGTCCCTACACCCATATCTCATGAGATTCCTATTTCTAATACCATCTCTCTATTGACCATATCTTTATAATCCATTATACACAGCATGACAATCATTGAGTGAATCTCCTACCTCAGCCTCGATTAAAAAATGCATGCCTTTAAGGATGCACTAGCATCAACTTCGGGTGAAAAGAAGACTAAATTCATTAATTTAGCTGCATACTCTATCACTGTGAGGATCTCTTGTTTCAAAATGAATAAGTACATCATTCTAGAGATCCTGAATGTATGAGGATAGAATTTTTTGTTGAAAAATTCTTCGAAATTTTCCCATGCAAGGCCTTGGTCTAATTTAGCCTGAACTGCTAAATCTCACCACTATCGTGCAAGATAATCCATCATATAAATTTCCAACTTGACTTTCAACTCTTCTGATGTTCCTATGAAATTAAATATTTGATTCATTCGATTCATCCACACTTATTTCTTCTCTGTTTCTGAATCACCCTGAAAGATGGGTGTATTCTGCTTCTGGAACTAAATAGAATGATCCACTTGTCTTGGGTAATCTCTCATTTTCCCTCTATCCATGTCCTGAAATTCTTATAATATACTATGAACCAGTAGTTAGTTGACCTATGGCTTAAGTGCAACCACATTCTCAGCAGCTTCCTCCGATTGGATTCTACGACTCCTATCGGGTACCATTTTCTATAAACACAACAAATGTCATAAGTTTCACTCTCTAGCAACTAAAGGCTTAGCAATTTCAAATTCTAACACATCATAACTATCACAATAGTGCATTATAAAATTCAATATTTTCCACATTAAACCATTTTTGAAAAATTCCACCATGCTTTTGAAAATCACACCATTTTCAAAATACCACAATCATGCTCTTTTTCAAAATATCACATTTGAAAACTTTTCAACATTTTCCAAAAATCAACACATTTTAACCAAATCATAAATCATTACTCAAAATTAAATATTCACTCCTAGTTGGAATTCATTTTTATAATGCATGTCATGCTCGTCTCATTGGCTAAACCCATGATAATGAGATTCCAATTCCTATAAGTGTCTCCAAAACACTTTTGTACTCAACTCTATGGTAAATTGAAGTTCAACATAAAAAGGTTAGATATGTATTTTTATGATCTATATTTAAAGTCTCAATAATACTTATCCTTTTTACCATCCTAAATCAAGGACTAAGAAAGAATTAATTTCAACTCCAAGACTGACAACCAATACCACTTGTCCCAAAATGAAAGACGGACTGACCAAGATCGATACACTTGTAAGTCAAGAATCAAACAGGATGATACCACTTATAACATCCCACACTCATAATTGGATTGATTTGAGGAGGAATAGGTACTTGGCCTTAAGTGACATCCCCAAGATTCCAAAGGCTCACGATAAATTCCAAGGGCTTCATTAACAGATGACAGACAGTTTTCCCTATGAAAATAAAACAAACTAACCAAAAAACCATAACCAAAAACCATTCCATGATGCATGGTGATGATTTAAAACTAATAAAATAAATATAATTGATATAAAAACTTTCTACAACAAAGTTTCACAACAAAAGGCTAACAATATCAAAGTACACATCAGAAGATAAAACCAAACAAAGATCAGAGACTCCAAGACACTAACTTTGTTTCTCCTAACCTGCTTTAAGATCCAACTCCACATTACCACCCAAATATCACAAATCACCACTAAATAAGTGATATGCTTTACCTTTACCTATACCTCAATAGATAACATCTACAAAATCACCAAAGCGCCAAAGTAGGGGTGAGTAATGAAACTCAGTAGATTTTCCCCAAATGACTTCCCTACTTGTTCCACTAGGATAGAACATGTTAGCACATTTATATAAAATAATTTATATAAAACAATTTTAAATAGTTTATATTATAATATAAAACAATTGTCATACCAATAAAATTTTCCATACCAAAACAATTTTCTCAAATAAACCAATTTCCAAAGAAAGCACCCAAACAAGTCATTTAACCCTTTTATTTAAATTTCCATGTTGAAATAACCCATTTTAATTCACTTAACCATACACACACATTCTTAACCACACAATCCATATGATCTTGGTGTTACATTTGATGGTGGAACTTCACGTTCATAACCCATCCCTTTGATGGTGGTACTTCACAACCATTATTCATCCCATTAAACTCATGCTTAATCATTTAAGCTAATCACTTAACAAGCCCATATTTTTCAAACCATTTCAATAAAAAAATCAGTTTATTGAAAACATGTTTACATACATCAAAACCAATCAACCATTTTAAAATCATGTTACCAAATTCACTTTCCAAAAAAAATCCCAAATTCTACAATTTCACAAACCATCACTCAAGAGGGTTTCTATCAAGAATTGCACAAAAAAATCACAATAAATTTCAAATAAATACTTCTAGTTTTAATCAAGAGGAGTCAAGAGTGAAGACACCTACCTCAGGAATTATGGAGAAAATGAATAATGACATGAAAATGCCCACAAAACTAGGTTGAATCTACAAAGACCGCCTTAGATATCTTCCCCGAGAATCAAAAAAGCCAAATCTAACCATGATTGGAATAAAAAACCTTATATCTATCCACAGTGGATTATATCTAATAAATTTAGAGAGAGAGTGGGGGAAGTAGATCTAATAAAAACTAAGATAAATTACCACAAAAGAGGACTTACTAAAGGGAATCTCGCTTCAATGTACCAAGAAAAGCCTTTAGATCACCTTTGGATCAATGGAGAAAGTTTCCACAGCCTTTGGGAGGAATAAATACTGAATTAGGGCTGAATTGGAGAAAAATAAATGGGTTAAAACTTAATCCCAACCTATATACCCTTTTTTAGGATCTAGTTTTTAAACCATGCATGATTAGTCACACGGTTATGCAAGATCATGTGTTGATCGTGCATCATTCGCTGCCTCAAGGAGCACCTCACATGGTTGGTCTACATGGTTAAACAAAATGTGCACCAACCATGAAAAATATCACAATTTGACTTTGCACAGTTTCACCTAGGTATCCACATGGTTTGGACAAACCCTGCACATTCCCCTTAGCCCATGTCTCACAATGTACGATTTTATATAGGAGTTGAACGGTTTCCAAAAACCGTTCCTAAACCATGAACCTATATAATAGCCCCAAAAACATTCCAAAAGTATTCCAAGCCTTCCCAAACTTCACCCAAACACTTTACATAATTAAAAGGCATAAATTAAAGGTTACTTACTTAAAATCGGGGGTGCTACATCTAAGATGCATCATCAATTAATCGTTACATTTTCCACTTCCATGATAATGAATATGCTTTGTAGTTTTAATATACATAAACAATTGTTTCAACCTTTTTTTAAAGTGGAAAATAATGCAAAAAAATTGGTTGTTTCTTTTTTTCCAATAACCTTTTCCTTTCACTTGGATGACTTGTATTAAAGTTACAAATCAGACAAGATACTCTAGTATAATTATTCCATCAAGATAATTTAACAAGACCTGGAAAGTCACTAATTTTCCACATTAATGTTGCTCGCATTCTATAATTTTAGACATGAATACATCATAGGTGACAAAACAATCCACCCATAACTCTTTCAACTCCTTTAAAAGGGGTTTAAAATAAAAATCTATATCATTTCCTACTATTTATTTCTTGGGAATAATTAATGAAAGAATCATATGTTTTTGTTTCATACACATCCATGGATGCAGATTTTATGGTATCAATATTATAGGACAAATACTATAATTTTAACTCATGCTACAAAAAAGGATTAAAACCAATAGTTGTAAGACATAATCCAACATTTCAAGGATCTAAATAAAATTGAAGATGAGTGTCATTAAATTTTTTCCATGTTTTAGAATCTCTAGGATTACTCATCAATTCATCATTACATTTTCCACTTTTATGCCAATGATTGTGCTTGGCAGTTTTACTAGAAATAAACAATCACTGAAACCATTTTTTAAGAGTAAAATAGTGGAAAAAAATTGGTTGTTTATTTTTTTCAATAACCTTATCCTTTAACCTATATGTTTGACATTTATTACATATTCCTTGTCTTTTTGATTCCCCCAATACAACATGTAGTCAGTCGAATGAGATTGTATCTTAGTATAACTAAGCCCAAGATTTTTGATGATTTTATTAGCCTCATAAAAAGAGTAGTGGATTTTGACATGCTCGAAAGAATGTATTATAAAATCAAAAAATCATTATCAATGCCTTATCATCCATTCCAAAAATCACTTTATGTGATATATGTAATGGCATGGACCCTCCTAGTCCATTACTTTGCCAAATTCTAGTGTTTGGGGTGCCCTGGACCCTGATCAATGAGTTGTGAGAGCGGAGGTGTCGGTGGCAGGGTGTCACCACGGTGTCACCCATCGGTCTCACCGATCGATGTGTCCCCGATCAATGAGTCACTGATCAGTGTGTCACTGATTGATATCACAGATCAGTGAGTTCTCAATCAGTCTCACTGATTGGTGTGTCGCCGATTGGTCTCACTGATTGGTGTGTCACCTATCGGTCTCACCGATCGGTGTGTCCCTGATCAGTCTCATCGATCGGTGTCTCACTGATCGTTTGCTTTCCCCAGATTTCCCATAATGACTTTTTTAAGTTTTAATAACTCTTTAAAGTAGTATGAGCCTATTTTAAATACCATAAATGATGTTCTAACACCCAAAAGTGGGGCGACCCTCGACAGACCCAAACTTTGTGTCGTTGTTATGTGTTTTCCTCTATTTAAATGAAATCCTTTAACTCCTAGCTGTTATGGCCACCTCTCCAATGAGAATTATTAAATAAAAATTAATTCCATCATGTGTAACCACCCAACCACATGGATAAACCACAATCAGCCATTAAATCTATTCAAGATTTCATATCGCGTAACTCAAGGATCTCATCTTTTATCCCACTAAGTTTCTTTCTTCTTCTTAGCTGGTCTCTTTTCCTTCCCTTAGTGTGTTTGGAGTCCCACTTATCAAGGCTAGTTGTTCACCCATGCTGGTGCCTTTCCAACTCACTCTTGGAATCCTTGGAGTTATCCCCCTACAAGTCATGCATCCCTAGTTCTTGGCGCGAGGAATAAAACTTTGATCATTGATCATCCAAGTAGGGTTTTTCCTTCGTCTCTCTTTATTGTGTATCATGCGGGGTGAGTACGATAAATTTCCTTCAGGTATGGATGAAACAAAACCTTAACTAAGATAATAACTATTTTTTTAAGAATGAAGGGGTTTTTTTATGATGATGTTATACTCTTTTATCATTGCTTTTATTTTTGAATTTCATGCATCCACTGAAAATCGTGGTCATTGGGGGTCCTTCCTTGAGTATTAATGAACCTCTATTTTCTGTATAATATTGTGATTGGATGGTTGTAACATGAAAATTGGTTAATCATGTAAACCTGATTGATTAAATAGATTCCCAATGAACAAGAATCCTTGTGTGATCACCCCGGTTAACCAAATGGAAAGGAGGAACTTAATGAATGGTGTGTTTTAAAATACAGAAAATCCATTGCTCTATTATGGTGATATGTATAGTTGTTTTACTTGATTCTTGTGAGTTGAATTGGATGGGTATGGGATCCCCTGTTGTGAAATTTTTAGTTTGTGGATTGGGGATGTGTGGGGACATATGTTGGGACCTGGTTTGGTTTTAGTAATTTGAGGGATCTCACGGATCCCTTTTGTTATTGTGACTTTACAAGAGAACCAGGTGTGAATGCTTAAATTACTACTTTGTTGTTTTTCCTTCCACATCTTTTGGCTATGCCTGTTAGCTACCCGGTAGTGAAGAATTATTTAAATGGAGTCACTTGAATATGATAATAATATTGGGTTCAATGGGGAATTATTTTTCTAATAATGAGTTGTGCTCTGGTTGTGTATGTTGTGATTTTATATGAATGAATAATAACAAAGGTGTTTGTGTGTGGACTGGTTTTGGAACCCTTAGGTTGGGATGAGTTCTTGTTTTCCTATACATATAAATTTAGTTTTGTGTTTCTTATTTACACCCCACCCAAGTTTATAACTTTGTGTTGAACACCCCCATTTCATGGGGGGTGTTTTTTCCAACATCCTATTGGGTGGCTGGTTATTAGCTCCTTTCTGCTCCCTCTCCCGAGTAGCCCAAGATTCTTCGGGCAGGTTGTGATGACCTGAGGTCCATTATAGCCCAAGATTATTTGGGCAGCATTGTTGTGGTGGTTGGCCCAGGTGTGTGTGGGCAGGGTTTGTTTCCCAAGAATCTTTAGGATGAGTCCCAGGTGTCTTCAGGCATGGTAGAATTTATTCTGGCCCATGTGTCTTCAGGCATGGTAGTGATTATTGTGGCCCAAGTGTCTGTGAGAGGGGACTTGCGGTTGTTGTAGCCTAGGTGTGTGCGGGTGAGGTATGGAAGTGGGACTGCAATGAGAATGGCGGGGGAGGTCTAATGTGTAGGATTTCTTTAATAACCACTGGGGAAGAGGTGTGGGGTACCCAAATATCAATGTTCTAATACTATTACTTACCTATCTTGCGTTATTTGGGGAGTGTTCTTTAGTGAGGTTTGGGTGTATAGTTTCCTTGCTAAGTACTTTGGTTATCTTCTTTTTCACGGGGTATTATAATTCCTCCCCACTTATGAATGAGAGATTTTGGTTTTCCCTACTGAGTATACCTGTATACTCACCCTAAATATATAAAACTGCTTTCAGGTTTCCAGGAGGACTATTGGGACCGTGCGGGACCGTACTAGCTTGAATGTCAAGATAGTTTCTGTTGCTATTTTTTATTTCTTTTGGTACTTTCCCTTTGTATTTTTCTTGTACTTGTATGGGTTTATCTTTGAACATGCATATGGGAATGGGTTTTGTATTTACTTTTACTTTCAGTTTTGGAGTTTTTTGGGGTTTTTCCATCATATCTCTCGATCCTAATAAATAAAAAGGGTAATGCATTCCATATTACATGTGATTCTATACCCTTGTTTCTAGTCGCCACTATGGGGCCTATTGAAGGTGGGACACAGGGGTCATTATCTCTCCTTAAACTTGAGGAAGGAAGGATCTGGCAGTTTGTTGTCCCTTACCTCATCTTGGTGAAGGCAGGTCATGACAGAATGGTATCAAAGGCAGTGGTTGATAGATAAGATGGAGTTCGATGTTAGACAGAGTGAGGATTTCATGGGATGGTAGGGCAACAGTGTTAGGAAATCTTGGTGCGTGAAATAGGCCAGGGAAGACTGATTAGGACACGGGATTTTAGGGCCCCCTGTGATCTGATGCAAGGACTCTGGACCTACCAAACAACCGGGTGAGGCTACATTGATTATAGTGAAGAGAACCTAGGAAAGGTACATGCATCATAATTACTTGTGTTCTTGTATGTTTTGGGTGTTTGGGGAGTTTAAAATGAATAAAAAGTTTAAGAAAAATTTAAAGGAGATATTCTACACTACTCAGGATTAGGCATTCCTTGTTTACCTTACAGCTATGGCACCCGGATGACGACCATGAGTAGTGCGGAAAATTGAGTCCTAGGAGGATGATTTTTCTGATCAGTAGAGGGATAATCTAGAGGAGGAGGATGACCAGGGGTATAGGATGCTTTGTGACTTTCAGCGGTAGACCATAGGGAAGTATGAGGGCAGCGTCTCGGACATGGGGATAGAGAGCTGGATTGAGGAGCTGGTGATAGCTTTCAGCTTGATCCAGGATCCGATAGAGTACAGGGTTCCTCTAACTGTAAGCCAAATATGGTGAGTGATGCATTAGTGGTGGACGCTTTATCTTAGGGGGGAGAGGGAGGTTGAGGTTTTGTGGGATGACTTTGAGAAGAAGTTCTGGGAAGAATTCCTTTCTTCTACGATGCAGGCTGAGAAGAGGCAAAAGCTACTCTCCCTTCAGTATGGGAGTATGTTAGTGAGGTAGATGTGGATCAAGTTCAAGGATCTCCTTAATTTTTCTCTGGACCTCTTTCCGGATGAGGAGTCTCAGGCAAGACATTTAGAGGAGGCACTCTGACCTTCTCTTCAGTATGTTGTTACTCCCTTCACTCTACCGATGTACTTGGAGATTCAAAAGAAGGCCTAAGTGGTGGAGAGGATGCACATGTTAGGATATGTACTGTGAGAGGGGATCCAGTTGGGCTCGTCAAAGGGGAAGGCCGTCAGCAGTAGACCTCTAGCGTCAGGGCCTTCCAGGTTTCAGCCAGTGAAGAGTAGGCCCCAGCAGTTCCGGTTTTGATATCCCGATCCTTGCCCTTTATTTGTGGGAACAGGACCGATATTCTTCATCTGTGGAAGTCGTGGGCACCTTTGGAATCAGTTCCCTTACCGAGTGAAGTATAGTTGGGGTGTACATGTAGAGACCCAAAACTTGATGTACATGGACATTACATTACTTTTGCAGAATACTTAGTACATAACAAAAACATACACACAAGGATCGTAATAGTTTAGTGTATTTGGAAACTCGAAATATAATCTTCTAATCATGGTGAAAGATCTTCAACATCTCCCATAAAGATCTTCCTTTTTTTACCTAAAACCTTTCTTTATATCCTGGGGAAAAGAAAACATAAAAGGGTGAGCTCAAATGCTCAGTAACGGTAAACAAAATAAATATCAATCACATCATATTCATAAGAACATAACATTTTGGAAATCTTAACCTGCAAAAGAGAGAATAATTTCGTAACATGGGATAAATCTTAGTAGTGAAATGAAATCACAATAATCATAACTTAAAACATGAAACTCTGTGTCATACGCACATAATCATAGAGAATCATATCTTATTAGTCAAGACTCATTGTCAAGACTATCTTAGTGGACAAAGTCCCTTTCTGAACCGAGTTACCCTCGTTTCAGTCCTGTTTCACTGAACCTGTATAACCTACCATTCCAGCCATGTCTATCTCATGAGATATAAAATCTTTACCCAATGCATTGGAGGGAGATATAGGTCCCACCCATCTCATAATGATACCATTCTTATGTGTGCCACAAAATCATAAATCATACATCATTGCATAACCCATGTAATAAAAATGGGAATCTTAAACATCATGACATCATAAAACAATTCATATAGGATAAAGGAATTCATAAAAATATTTCCATTACAACATAATCAAATCAATGTAATAATAGGGATAAAAACATAACCCTTTATTATCTTAGATGGAAAATAATTTTGATAAAACACTTGAACTCCATTCTTGAGGAAAATATCCTTTATATTTCAAAAACACTTTTCCTTTCTTAACATGTTATACAATTTTAAACTAAAAAAAGTTGATTAAAAATAAACTTGAAAACTTGTAAAGGAATATTTTTGGAAATAATGTTTTAAAAATCCATTCATGCCGTATAAGTTAAAAAAACATTCTTCTCGTACTTTTGTCGGAAAAGTCAAAAAGTACCTCGTACGAAAAACGACAAAAGATTCCTTTCATATCTTTTACTAAAAACTCACCGAAAAGTAAAATTGGATTTAAACAATTGTATGTGGATGGAAATAATATTACATATTGAGTAAACATGTATGTGGATGATAAAATACACCCCAGTAAATACCAAAGTATAAACAATCTCGGATAAAAATGAGATTGTGATATTTCCCTTACCTTAGGTCTGATATGCTTCGTAAGTGTCTGAACCTCCTGTATAATGATTTAAATAATGTTATTGACTTATTCCAAAATCATAATCATTGTTATTATATCATATATGGTTCACTTATGACTTTATATTACCCGTTATTTTGTAAATTCCATGTTAAAGAAGCGTTTTGGGTAAAATCGTTTCATTTATCGTATGTGTTTGGACTTGTTGTTCTTGACATTATTATTACTTATATCATGATTTACTTACTTCAATAATATAAAACATGATTTATATATCATATATATTCAGTATATATATATATATAATAGATAGATAAATTAAATGAAACACACTGTTCATGGAGACGGTAGTCCGTACGTACGCATAAACGCTGTTTTCCTTTCCTTATTGTCTTGAATGGAAGTAAGTATATGACATACATATATACATAAATCCAGTAGCTTTATAATGTCATATATTTCATTATTATTTCTTATATATACTTTATAATCATTCTTAAATGGTTAACATGGAGAATGAATCTCATCGCGTCGTGGAGACGATAGTCCGTACATACGCACGAGCGATGATATCGTTCTCATGATCGTGAACTTGTGTTGAAGTGTATGTATACTATTTCAGTATCAATATCACTTTATAATAATCATATATAGTTACTCATTACACCATTATACCCATCCAATTAAGTTGGTGGCGGAAAATAGATTACACCACGGCGTGGAGACGGTATTCTGTACGTACGCACACGCGGTGATTTCCTTTTTCCGTAGGATGGATAGAAGGTTAATTAGAGTTGTTTCATATTTATAATAACATATCAGTATATAAGAAATACTGATGTTATTACTTTATCATGAAACAACTAAATAAGAAGAAGTTGAAGAAGAAAGAAATTGAAAAAGATCGGTAATGGATATTACCTCTTTTTGAAGTGCTTCTTTGAGACCTCCTTTTAGGGTACTAAAATGGGTCTTTGAAGAACAACAGAACCTCTAGGATGTTTCTAGGTAAGTGGAGAAGATATTTTGGCAGGGGTTGGCCGATCTTGAATGCTCAAATTGGTGTGAGGAGAGGAAGGAGGTGCCCTTTTATAAGGGAGGAGAGGGGCACCTTTGGAATAACTAAAAATATTATTTTATTATAAAGTCAAGTTCGGTTTTAAATAGCTCCAAATTTATTTATTTAGAGGCTAAGGTGGGTATGGGTCTAAATAATCTCATCCAATAGAATTTAGACAAGTTTAGGTTCCTATTTTAACCTTATCATTTAGATTTAACATTAAGTTAAATAATTTTACTTTTACCGTGTCTTCTTGTGTTCTTATACTATAAGGTTAATAAACTTACTATAAGAAGCCAAACGAACCCCAAGTTGTTTATTATTAATATATATAACCTTATCTAAGTCATTTGGCAGAACCGTAGATTTTTAGGAATAAAATAACAATTAATAATATAATATATTTTTTAAAAACTATTTTATGTCAATTTTGACACTATTTAGTAATTGATTTTTTTGAAAATCATAACAGAATGATTAGTTCGAAAAAAGTTACTTAAATCAATAATAACATTTAATATTAACCTAGAAAATTATTTTAATTCATAAAAAGTCTCAAATTATATTTATTTGGGCATTTATAACATCAATTATGTCAATATTTCATTAATAAGATAATTACTCCATCATCGTTGTGTCATAAATAAATTAAATTATTTAATGTTTAAAAATTACAAATAAAATAAAATTATGTAGGAAATATTTTTATCTTTCTAATGAATATTTATAGTCGAATTTATCTTATGTATAACCCCATATTAAAAATTATTTACTTATTAAACTTTGATTTTAACTATTTTAACCCTTCTTTAAATAAATTAATAATAAATGTCCTAATCTAACCCAAGTGGGCCTAAATGGTCATATTTTATTCCTAAGGTTGTTTTTGGTAGAATTACACTTATCCAATAGAATTATGACATGTTTTAGGGTAATAATAATATCATTTTTACCCTTAATTACCCTATTTACTTTTAACCGTGGTAAAAAAAAGTAAAAAGTTACTATTCACCAAAAATTATTTTCATCTCATTGAACCACATTTTACTTACTAACATCAACCGTGTCTCTCGGATTTTTGAAATTCCACTCACAGAAGCGGTAAAATTATGTTTTATGAAAAAATCATTTTTTTAACTACCACTTAGTGGTTTCACTATTCATCAAAAAATTAAAGTTTCCAGAAAAATACCAAAAATTAGGCTTAAGCTATATTTGATATTATGAACTAAAAAATGATTTCTATTTTACCAAATTCAAAACATATCAGTTACATTAACTAATTTAAAAATTAATTCCAGTCGTCAAAACAAATGGCGTGTTTTTAAGAGATAATAACTATCAAAAGATTGACACTTGTTTATAACTGGTTTAAATGTGAAATTACATCCAATGACCAACATTGTATTAAATTGTAAAAATATATTCTAAATATACTTTAAAACCACTCAAATTAACAATTTATCACTATTAATTATTTCAATTGAAAAAGTTGTTTTTAATTAAAATTTAGTAATTTTCACTATTCATCAAAATATGAAAGTTATCCGAAAATCACCAAAATTTCACCCTAATCTAATTTCGATATTCCGAATCCAAAAATGAAGTCCATTTTGAAAAATAAAATTTACAAAATTTCAAAAAGTGGTTATTATTATTCATAACGGCTAGTTTTAATAATAGCATATCGTTGTTTAGTGAAACTCGGTTTTGCGTACTACACACGCTATCGAGGAAGGTCGTGATTGCGTGTAATGCAAGGAAAGTCAAGGATGCGTGTTGTGAAATCTCCTTTTGGTGTAGTGTACAACACAAGACATTAATGAAATTAAAAGGAATATTTTTCATAAAATCTCAGGGTGTTACAGTACAGGTTCAGAACCCACCTCAAAAGCAGCAATTTCCAGCTATGCCCTTTCAACAGCAGCAGTAGGGACAACGAGCTCCCGCTCCTCCGAAATCATACATCCCAGGAGGTGGCCAACCTCAGGGTGCTCCTCAGGGAGCTCGACCAGGGTGTGCTCGGGGAGGCGGCCAACAGCCAAGGGTTAGAGGAGATGGGTGTGGGCAGTTTCACGCCATAGAGACAGCAGTTCCAGCAGGGCTAGAAGTCATTCGAGGTAAGATCAGCTTGTTTAGCACTCTTGCATGATCCTTGTTTGATTAAGGAGCTTTTCACTCCTTTTTTTCACCCAGCCTAGCCTATACTCTAGGTCTAGATGCAGAGAGACTTCCCGTGCCCCTAGTTTTGAGTACACTAGTCGAAGGCTAGACCAGCTTATCTCATGTTTGCTGGGGATGTAGACTGATGTTGGGACCACATCAGTCTAGTGGGGAACTTATTTTTCTACAGATTCATCTGTATGACGTCATTTTAGGAATAGAATGTCTCTTCTCAGTGTGTGTCATTATCAACTGAATCTGAAGAAGGGTCGTGTTTTTAGATATGGGCGGAAAACGTGTGACTTTCATCGACGAGTGGGGTTTCTAGGAGGGCAGCCAGTGAGTGGATCCCCTTCTTTCCTTTTTATCTTATATGTCAATGGAGTCAGTAGATACGGAGATGGTGGAAGTCACAGGGATCATCAGTGAGTTCCTGGACGTCTTTCCTAGAGTGGTGGTGACTCTTCCCCCTCAACGTGATATTGAGTTTGGGATAGACTTGCAACTCGGTGCCCATCCGATTTCGATGGCTCCCTATCAGATGGTGCCTTCTGAATTATGGGAGTTACAGATTAAAATTAAAGATCTGATGAAGAAGGGTTTTGTCCGAAAAAAGTGCATCACTATGGGGTGCTCCAGTCTTGTTCACAAAGAAGGAAGATGGTGGTCTCATGTTGTGTATAGAGTACCGGAGGCTGAACCTGGTGATGGTCAAGAACTGTTACCCCCTCCCAAGGATCGAAGACCTTTTTTATCAGTTGAAGGGGGTAGGATGGTTCTCCAAGATTTACCTACATCTAGTATGTCATCGGTTGAGGGTGAATAAGGGTGACATCTCGAAGAATGCCTTCAGGTCCAGATATGTGCACTTTGAGTTTGTGGTCATGCCATTCGGCTTCAAGAACACACCAGCTATTTTCATGGGACTCATGAACTCCATCTTCCAAGAATATCTGGAATGGTCCGTAGTCATGTTTATTGATGAGATCCTGATCTATTGAAGACCATAGGAGGATCACGCTAAACATCTGAGGATGGTTTTAGAGGTCCTCCGATAACACCATCTCAATGGGAAGTTGTCCAAGTAAAAGTTCTGAACACAAGAGGCGCACTTCCTTGGACACATGGTGTCCGAGCAGGGAATAGCAGTGGACCCATTGAAGGTCGAAGCAGTTGTTTCTTTGGCAGCACCCAAGAATGTCACAGAGGTTTGTAGTTTCCTGGGTCTAGTAGGTTACTACAGGAGATTCATGCCCAACTTCTCCCGAGTTGTAGCACCTTTGATATCCTTGACCAAGAAAGACCAGTATTTTGTATGGAGTGAGTAGTTCTAGGCAGCCTTCAGTTATCTGAAGGTAAACTTGGTTAGTTCCCCAGTGCTAAGTTTTCTAGAATAAGGGGTGACGTTTGAGGTTTTTTGTGATGCTTCAGTCCAAGGATTGGGGTGTGTACTGATGCAACAGAAAGGGGTGATCTCTTATGGGTCTAGGCAGTTATTCCCCCATGAGTGTAACTATGCCACCCATGATCTGGATCTTGCAGCAGTCATGTTCGCACTAAATTTGTGGTGGCATTACCTCATTGGGGAATTATTTTTGGTCTTCACGGATCATAAGATCTTGAGGTATATCTTCTCCCATTGAGACTTGAACTTGTGATAGTGGAGGTGGATGGAGTTTCTTCAGGACTATAACTTCAAAATTTCTTACACATTAGGAAAGGAGAACGTGGTGGCCGATTCCTTGAGCAGGAAGTCACAGAAGGATGTGGTTCGAGAATTGGAAGATGCTTGGAAGGTGATGGAAGAGTTGGTTTCTCTACACCTGGATGCAAGGGTGGAGGATGGTAGAGGATTTTTGTTCAAAATGACAGTCAAGTCCTCTCTGTTTTGGAAGGTGGAGGAGTCCTAGTGGGGGACTTAGAGGCTGAAGTGATGTGCGATCGTGTTATCCAGGGTGATGCTCGGAAATGATAGTTGGAAGACGGACAGAATTAGATGTTGTTTCATTGAAAGTTGTTTTTCTGTATGGAAATGCTCAAGAGAATTCTTGGTGAGTTCCACAAATCACCCCTGGCATTACACCCAGGAGTTTACAAGATGTACCGATGCTTGAGGGGTAAGTTTTGGTGGCTTGGTGTGAAGCGTATAGTGGAAGATTTTGTGGTGAAGTGCCTCATGTGTCAGCATGTGAAGGATAAACGCCACACCCCAGGAGGTCTGTTGCAGCCTTTAGATTTCCCTAAGTGGAAGTGGGACAACGTCTCAATGGATTTTGTCACGGGACTACCCGAGGTTCAAGGAGGCTATGATGCTATCTGGGTAGTTGTGGACCGGCTGACAAAATCAACTCACTTCCTATAAATCAAGGAGTCTAGTGTGGTGGATGCCTTAGCACAAAGTTACATTGATGATGTGGTGCAGTTTCATGGAGTTACAAGGTCAATAGTCTCGTATCGGGATACACAATTTACCTCACTGGTCTGGAAAGGATTGCAACATTCTTTTGGTACCCAGCTATGCCTCAGCACTGCTTTCCACCCCCAGATGTATGGACAGATAGAGCGGACCATCTAGACATTGGAGGATATGTTGTGAGAATATGTTTTGGACTTCAGGGGATCGTGGGCGTGACACTTTCCTCTGGTAGAGTTTACTTACAATAATAGTTATCACTCTACCATTGGAATCTATCCATTCGAAGCCTTGTACGGGAGACTGTGTCTCTCACCCGTGTGCTGGAAAGAGGTCAGGGAAGCAGGTGTTCTTGGCTCGGAGGTGGTGCAGAGCATGGAGGAGAATTTTCAGCTTATACAAGAGAAGATGAAGGTGGCTCATGACTGGAAGAAGTCGTATGCTGATCATAGGAGGATACCCTTGGAGTTCGAGGTTAGAGACCACGTGTTCTTGAAGGTCTCCCCTCGGTGTGGGAAATAGAGGTTTGGCAGGGGAAGTAATCTATCTCCCAGGTTCTTCGGACCCTTAGAGGTGTTGCGGAAGGTCGGTGAGGTGTTTTATAATATGGAGCTACCACTGCCGCTACAGAGGGTGCACAACGTCTTCCATGTGTCTCAGCTCTATCGGTATCCACACGATGATTCGCACATCCTTGACTGGGGAAATATGGATATCGAGGACGACGCGAAGTTCATAGAGCGACCAATGAGGATTTAGGATCATAAGGATAAGGTGCTTCATGGATGAACCATTCCCTTGGTTTGTGTGTTATGGAGTCATGGTGGTCTCTAGGAGAGTACCAGGGAATGGGAGGCACATATGTGCACCCAGTACCCAGAACTATTTTGAGATCTGTTCTGTTTTGTTTTGTACTTTTTTGTGATGAAGTGCTTGACCGTGTTAGCTATGATATGGGTTGATTCCCTTGTTATCTAAATGTGTGTGAAGAGTCCAGACTATGGTTAGTGGAGGACATGATCCCTAATCAAGATGCATTAAATTGGATGTGATTAAACCCATGCGGGTGAGTTAGTGCCGCCTAAAGCAGATAGTATCTTGACATGGAGGAATGGACTTCCTGATCCATATGACCGGATGGTGTGACCTTTGTATGTTTGTGTGGTCACCTCAGGGAGGGGATCGGTAGTGTATCCGTATTTGTTCAAGAGATAGATGAGGGAGAGGTATTCCTAGAGATTGATGTTTGTTCCAGCTTTTGAACAACTCTAGGATGGGTTGGACTTGAGAGATATCTTTCGAGGTGGTTGTTCAGACCCCTCTCTTTTCTTTGGGTTTATTTTTGATTCTCAAGGACGAGAATAGTTTGAGAGGTATCTGATGTAATGGCATGGACCCTCCTGGTCCATTAATTTTCCAAATTCTGGTGTTTGAGGTTCCCTAGACCCCCATCAGTGAGTTGTGAGGGCGGTGGTGTCGATGGAAGGGTGTCACCATGGTGTAACTGATCGGTCTCACTGATCGGTGCCATGAGTGGTTGTCGGGGGTTTCTTTCCTCAGATTTCCCGTAACGACTCCTTTAAGGTTTAATACTTATTTAAAGTAGTATGTGGCCATTTTAAAGACCATAAATGATATTCTAATCCCCAAGAGTGGGGTAACCCTCGACAGACCCAAACTGTGTGTCATTGTTACACATTTTCCTATGTTTAAATGAAATCCTTTAACTCCTAGTTTTTATGGAAACCTCTCTGATGAGAATTATTAAATAACAATTAATTTCATCATGTGTAACCACCCAACCACATGGAGAAACCATGATCAGACTTTAAATCTGTTCAAGATTTCATATCCCGTAACTCCGGGATCTTGCCTTTTATCACATGGAGTTTCTTTCTTCTTCTTGGATGGTCTCTTTTCCTTCCCTTGGTTCATTTGGAGTCCCTATTACTAAGTCTAGTTATGTTCCAATGTTGGAGCCTTTCTTACTCACTCTTGGAATCCTTGGAGTTCTCCCCCTGCAAGTCGTGCATCCCCAGTTCTTGTCAAGAGGAATAAAACTTTGATCGTTTATCATCCAAGTAGGGTTTTCCTTCGTCTATATTTATTGTATATCATATGGGGTGGGTACGATAATGTTCCTTTGGGGATGGATGAAACCAAACCTTAACTAAGATAATAACTGGGTTTTTTTTAAAAGAACAAAGTGTTGTGTTTGATGATGATGTTGTACTCTTTTATCATTGCTTATATGTTGTGAATTTCATGCATCCACAAAAAATTGTGGTCGTTGGTGGTCATTTCTTGTGCACTAATAAACCTCTGTTTTCTGGATAATCCTGTGATTGAATGGATGTAACATGGAAACTAGTTAATCTCGTAAACCCATTTGATTAAATGGATTCCCAATGAATAAGAATCCATGTGTGATCACCCCAGTTAACCAAACAAAAAGGAGGAACTTAACGAATGGTGTGTTTTAAAATACAGAAACTCCCTTGCTCTATTCTGGTGATATGTATGGTTTTTCTACTTGATTCTTGTGAGGTGAATTGGATGGGGATGGGATCCCCTATTGTGCAGTTGTTAGTTTGTGGATTGGAACTATGTGGGGCCATATGTTGGGACCTGTTTTGGTTCCAGAACTTCTAGGGATATCATGGATCTTTTTTATTGTTGTGACTTTACAAGAGAACCGGGTGTGAATTCTTAAATTACTGCTTGGCAATTTTTCCTTCCTTAACTTATGGCTATGCCTGTTAGTTTTCTAGTAGTGAAGAATTATTTAAATGGATTCACTTGAATATGATAACAATATTGGGTTCAATGGGGAATTGTTTTTTCAAGAATGAGTTGTGCTCTGGTTGTGTCTATTGTGCTTTTATATGAATGAATAGTAATGAGGGTGTTTGTGTGTGGGATGGTTTTGGAACCCTTAGGTTGGGATGTGTGATTTTTTACTTATATGCATAAATTTAGTTTTGAGTTTATTATTCTCACCCCACCCAAGTTGAGCACTTCATGTCAAACACCCCCATTTCATGGGGGAGGGTGTTTTTTCCAATATCCTATTGGGTGGATGGTTATTATATTCTTTCTGCTCCCTCTCCTGAGTAGCTTAAGATTCTTCATGTAGGATGTGATAGAATAAGATCCATTATATACCAATATTCTTCAGGCAATGTTGTTTTGGTGGTTGTCCCAGGTGTGTGCGGGCAGGGTTTGTTTCCCAAGAATCTTTAGGATGAGGCCCAAGTGTCTTTGGGCTTGGCAGCGGTTATTCTGGCCTAGGGTTCTTCGGGTGTGGTAGCGATTTTTGTGGCCTAGGTGTCTGCAGGAAGGGATGTGAGTGTTGGCCCAGGTGTGTGCGGGTGGGGTATGGCAGTGGGACTGTGGTGAGAATGGCATGGGAGGTCTGATGCATAGGATGTCTTCAATAACCAGTGGGGAAGTGGTGAAGGGTACCCAAATATCGATGTGCTAATAATATTACTTACATACTTGAGTTATTTGGGGAGTGTGCCTTAGTGAGGTTTGGGTGGATAGTTTCCTTGCTAGGTGCTTTGGTTATATCCTTTTTCACAGGGTATTAGAATGTCTCCCCACTTGTGCATGAGAGATTTTGGTTTTACCTACTGAGTATACCTTTATACTCACCCAACGTATATAAAATTGCTTTAAAGTTTCTAGGAGGACTTCGGGGACCGTGCGGGACTGTATTAGCTCAAACGTCGGGATAGTTTCCGTTGCTTTTTTTCTTTCTTTTGGTACTTTCCCTTTTTATTTTTATTGTACTTATATAGGTTTATCTTTGAACATGCATATGATAATGATTTTTGGTTTTACTTTTACTTTCAGTTTTGGAGTTTTTTGGGTTTTTTCCATCGTATCTCTTGATACTACTAAATAAAAAGGGTAATTCCTTCCATATTACATGTGATTCTATACCCATGGTGTTAGTCGCCACTCTAGGGCCTATTGAAGGTGGGACTTGGGGGTCATTATCTCTCCTTCAACTTGAGGAAGGAAGGATCTAGAATTTTATTGTCCCTTCCCTCATCTTGGTAAAGGTGGGTTATGAAAGTATAGTATTATAATAAAAGACTATTTGGAGTAATTTTTAAAACCTTTATACAAATCTTTATTTCCATCATTCAATAACTCAAATAATTATGAAAAATTGTAATCCATATTTACACTTAACAAGTCATTATTGTTTATATCTTCAAGAGATGAGCATACATCATTTTCACTAAGCATATTACCAAAACCAAATACATCATTTACCATTTCCAATATAGAATTTGGGGGACTGATATTATGGGGAGGAGTCTCATTTTCTTCTAGTTTACTATATGGTAGTTCAACTTCATTGAATTTTCCATTCCATTTCCACTTGGTATATTCATATGGAAATTGGTTTTGATTAAAATGGGAATATGATTAAACTCTACCCAATTCATTTATGACAAGGACATATTATACTTCCCTTGATATATTTTTTCTCAAATGAAAAATCAAGAAATTTATTTAATCCTCCCTTATACTCACCAGTTTTTCTTTACCAAAAAATCCATGATTTATCCATTTTAAATTAATTTATACAAATATAATATATTAATTAAATATATTTAAATAAACATAGGAAAAATAATAAATATATAAATAAATTTTATATAATAAAAATCATCTAAATAAATTTTCTTCATAAAAACACTATAATTAAAATATATAAAATATAAATCTCTTTTATATTTCAAAAAATAAACTATTCTTCTTAAAAGTAAGGTTTTTTCCTTTTAAAAACATAGTCCAAAAACAATTTTATCCTTTAAAATTCTAGAAAATTCATGGGATGTGTAACGCCCCAACCCCAGTTTCCCAAAGTCAGTGCATTATTTTGTTACATTGGCATGATAAAAAAATCCTGAAGGACCAATCAGTTTAGTATCCTTGCAAATACTATATACAAACATAAGTTTTACATTACATCCTGAAATGAAAAATAACATATTATCCCCTTTGAAAACTCTCATATCCTTTATACTATCACTGCATGTAAATAATAATATACTTCTTCACATCTTGGGGGAAAATTAAACATAAGAAAGGGGTGAGATCAGATGCTCAGTAAGTATAAACAATATAGCGGAAGCTATCATAAATAATCATAAACTTTTAAGGCAAGGTATAAAACTGAAACACAAGCCTTTTAAACATAATCTTCAGCACAATATGAAAAGAATAAATCAAGTAATTTCATTTAAACTTTCACATGGATATTCTACTAGTTTATTAATCACATGAAATATCAATAACTAATCTCATAATAAGGAAATACAGAATACCAGACATCATAACCATACCATCAAGGCCTCAGGCCAAAACCACCTATACCGTCAAGTCCTTGTGACAAGACACGGGTTTGTCTCATGAGACCTACCGATGAATTGAGGGGTTATAGCGGTCTCTCCCATCACTTAATAAGTCCAATTCAATCCTCTTATGAAAAGGGTGAAACATAACATAAAAATTCATATTAAAACTAACATACGAAATGTTAATACTTTAACCATAAACCATGAATGGTACAAACATTGAACATCCATAGTCAAATATATCATAAAACCTTAAATACAATATGGAAGATTGTATCATAATAAATCAACCTCAAATAATCATAAAATTCAATAAAGAATGTTGACACAAATGAAAATAATTTAATAAATTCATTAAAACTCTTTGAGGGAAATATCCCTTTTTTACTTTGAAATCATTTAGAAGCCGCACAATTATAAAAGAAAACATTTCTATTGAAAAAAAAACTTTATAAGAATGTAATTAAATCTTAAAAATGTTAATGTGTCATAATGGTGGAAAATAGCCACTTGCACCGTATGAGTTAAAAAAACTCTTTCCTTAAATTTTTTGAAAAGGTAAGTACCTTATTTGGAAAAAGACAAAAAGATTTCTTTCAAAACGTTTTGTAAAAAGTAAAAAATGGATAAAAATGACATTAAAAAATTTATCAATAATATTTTGAATTACATTTTAATAAATATGGACATGTATAATAAAGATGTCCCAGTATATACTTACATATAATCAATCTTAGATAATAAAGAGATTGTGAAATTAACCCTTACCTTATATTTTCCTTTAGTCGAGGGTGAGTTAGCCTCCTATATAATGGTTAAAACATTTTATTAAATTATAACAGGACCATATTAATATTTATGATATCATATATAGTCCTATTATATCATTTTGGTAATAATATTTCAGTATTATCGTTGTTTCGAGTGTTAACTGCTTCGGTTTCCCATTCATGTTTTGTCATGTAAGTCATGTTTTTTATGCATAGGATATATTTTATTAATATACATAATGAAATTAATTCAATAATTATTATTTTTACTCGTCATATAAATTTTATAATCATTCTTTAATGGTTAACATGGAGAAGGAATCTCATCGCGTCATGGAGACGGTAGGTCGTACGTATGCACGAGCAATGATAGCATTCCCTTAATGGTTAAATGGTATGGAATTGGATGGTATATTAATTATAAAGAATCATTATAATTTCATATTAATTATTTATATCTATTATACTCATCATTATACCCATCCAAATAAAGTAGTGCTGAATAATAAATTACACTATGGCGTGGAGATGGTAAGTCGTACGTACGCATGCATGGTGATATTGTTATTCATATGATAGATAAAATGATTAATACGGTTGTAACATGATTATAATAACATATCATTATATGTATGATACTAGATTTATTATTTTTATATGAAAACAATATATAAATAGAAAGTATAATAAGAAAAGAACTTTGAAAGAGGTGATAAAGCAATTACCTCTTTTTCGGGTGTCTCCTTTTGGTTTGCACAAAAGGACTCCTTAGGATGGATTTTTGCCCAAAATGTGGCCTCTAGGTTGAAGTGAGGGAATTTGGGAGAAGAATTGGTCAGTTTTTGTCTGATAAAAATGGATTTGGATGTGTGAATTAACTATAAGTAGAAGTTCCCTTTTATAAGAGAGGTGAGGGGTACTTTTGGAAGTTCTTAAAATATTAATTTATTATAAATTGATTTTTGGTTCCAAATTGATCCAAAGTGATTTATTTAGATGTTTATATGAGTATTGGTATAAATAAGATTATCCAATTATTTTTATATAATTTTAGGTCATGAAATTAACCTTATATTTTGGGATTAACCCTTAGTTAAACATTTTAACTCTTACCGCGTCTTCTTGTATTTTTACACTATAGGGTTAATATAGTTAGTATAAAATGTCAAAAAAACCCCAATTGGATCATTTATGACATATTTAACACTATCCTAGTTATTTGGACTTACATGATATTTTTATAAATTTTATAACATTTAATTAAATATTATTTATTTTAAAGTATCATTTATGTTAATTTTGATACTATTCAAAATTTGCATTTTTTAAAATGTCAAACCAACATGATAACTTCAAACCAATACTTCTAATATGTCACTAACATGTCCATTTTATCTATAAAATTATTATATGTCATTAATTAAGTAAAATTATATTTATTTTAATATTTTAAATATCATTTAATTGATTCTTCTTTTAATAAGTCAATTACTGCATCATTATTGTGTCGCCATTTAATTTAATTTTTTATTTATGAAAATTATAAAAAAAAATACCATTATGTTGATAATCATTTTATATTTCTAAATACTATTTATAGTAGAATTTATCTTATTTATAACTCAATAAAAAAATTATTTAGTAATTAAAATTTAATATGACATTTTTAACTCTTCTTTAAAAAATGTAATAAATGTCTTAATCTAACACAAGTGGCTTAAAAAAGATCATAATTTCAACCTAATTTTGATATTGGTCAAAATAAACTTATCCAATGAAATTAGGACAAGTTTTCATGTAATATTATATTATTATAATATTAATCTTACCTTTAATTATCCTATTTACCTTTAACCATGGTAAATAAAATCCAAAAGTTGCTATTCACCAAAAATTATTTTTGTAACACCCCGACCCCTCTAGGCTGGAGCCGGTGCATTAATTGTGATATTTTCATGGTAATAAGGAATGAAAATTCTGAAGGAACGATCAGTTTAATAGTCTTGAAGAAACTAGATACATAGATGTAACTCAAATTACATTAGAAAAGGTTACAAAATACAATACATAACAAAAACTAAAAACTGCAACCACAAGAACTCAATAAACGATCACCTCTTCATCACCTATTGATGGAAAACAATGAAAGGGGTGAGACCAATCATTCAGTAAGGGTTAAAAATAGTGTAAGCATGAATACAATAATAATTGAATCATAATCAACCTGACATAATCAATATGGCATGGTGAATTAATGAAAAACTCACACCATTAATAAACTGAGAATGAAACTTCATCCATAGATTTTGTCATAGTGAAAACCTCATCGATAGTAAAAATTGATAATGAATAAAGAGAATGATTATTAATTTAATGTCATGTATCTGGAACATGAAACCATAATACTGTTAAAACGGTTTAGTTCTATGGGTACAAACCCGTCTGATTTTTGGAAACAAACTCGAAGGGTTTGTTGCCAAACTGATTTGTCTCATGAGACCTAACGATGCATCGAGGGGCTATAGCGGACCCCACCCACCACTGAATATCCAAATAATTCTTTATACATTGATTCAATAAAAGATCAATATGCATTTTCAATATTCGTATAGAGCAGAGTATACAGATTCATCAATATTTCCATAATAAAAATAACATTTCAAATAAACACCATATGTAAAATGGTATACGGTTTAGAAAAAAACATATCCATGATATGAGATTTTGGATATTTAATATAAATATAATTTCAAATGAAAATTGATCTCAAATGGGCAGTAGGTACACCACATAAGGATTATTAGGTGCACAATACAAAGTTAGTCACAACAAAATAGTAGCTGAGACAAAGTCTCTTACCACAATGTAATCGGTCGAATCATATGACCATAACTTAATAACCCTAAAATTAATCATTGAATAACATGAATATAAATAGAATGATATTATTATATATCAAATGGTAGTACACATATACCATATATAAGAAATAAGTGGAAAATAATGAAAATATCACAGAAATGAAAGTGAGATGAGAAACCCCTTACAAACATTTTGGCATGGTAAGGAGTGTTATTGTGAGGGATTAATGAGAGTTAAAGGGGTTTTCCATTATTTATATGTCACAAGGTAAGTATGGGGGAGGTTAGAAAACATACCCCATCATTAGGAATTAAAAATAAAAGGGCACAACATAGGGGATATTCTTGAACAAAAGTGAGAGAGAGGATCCCTTACCTTATGCTTGAATGTAACACCCCAAGATTTCATAGTGTGTTATTTCTTCAAAATAATTCAATAACTTGCACTACACGCAACACCGAGTTCAAGCGCACCATGACTTACCAAACAAGCTTTTCAAAAGAGGTTATGAATAGTATTAACTAAATTTTATACTTTATATAATCCTTATAATTTTAGAATCCATATTATGAGTTTCTTAGACATAATGTAAGAACAAATTCATTTTTTTTTCAGATAAAAGAAGTATTTTTTAAAAAATGCACTTTTACCAACTTTTAATAGTGAAACCCTTTTTTTTTTAATCCAATATTTTAAACTTTTATATATTCAATTTGACTAAATAAATTTATTCTTTAGAATGGGGACATAAAATATTTACAATGTAACACCCCAATCTTCCACGGCACGCTTCTCTTTGAATAATACAGTAACGTGTGTTATACGAAACTTCGAGTTCTAACACACACCACAACCAATCAAACTATCTGTTATGAATATTAAAACCTAATTTTTGAAATTTTATAAATTTTATCTTTCAAAATGGACTTCGTTTTTGGATTCAGAATATCGAAATTATCCTAGGGTGAAATTTTGGTACTTTTCGGATAACTTTCATATTTTGATGAATAGTGAAAATTACTAAATTTTTATTAAAAACAACTTTTTTAATCGAAATAATTTATATTGATAAATTATAAATTTGAGTGGTTTTAAAGTATATTTAGAATATATTTTTACCATTTAATACAATTTTGGCCATTGTACATAATTTTACAATTAAACCGGATGTAAACAAGTGTCAATCTTTTGATAGTTATTATCTCTTAAAAACACGCTTTTTGTTCTAACAATGGGAATTAATTTTAAATTAATTTATGTCACTTCTGTGTTTTGAATTTGGAAACATGGATTCCATATTTGGAATCAGGATGTTCAAATTGTGTAAATAGGTAACTTTTATTTTTAGACATTTTGAATAATTACTTCGGCAAATATTTTATTTACCATGGTTAAAGGGTAAATCCGGTAAATAAGGGTTAAAAAAATATTATAATAATAAAAAATTGTCATAAAACGTGTCTTAGCCTTATTGGTTGATACATGTCCGACCATGGGAATATTTGGGTCGATTTTTGGACCCCATGGATGTCACGACCCGTCCTCGGGGCCCGTGTCGTGACTACCCCAAGTCCGCCTTCCATAGGCCAGGGGCTGGCGACTAGCACCAAGGCGTAAATCCCGGAAAAAAGGGAAGGCATTGTCTTTTAAATGTAAACAAGCACCACAGAGTAAGCAAGCGGAAAAGTAAACACTAAGTAAAAACTGTAACAAGTTGTGCTGAAAGTAAAAGGGGCCGGAAATACAAGCCCAACTGTAAAGTACAACTGAAAGGGGAAAATAGCAACTGAAAAGAAAAGACGCAACGTAGAGCCGTCCTCTGGAAGTCCCACCTGAAGGGTGGGTACAGATAGCCTCCACTGCTCCTCGGGTCCACCTGACCGCTCCGAGTACGTCCCGCCCAGTGGTCCACCTCCAGGTATCGTCCTGCTCTGCACGCCTCCACCACGATCAGCACTGTCCGTCGTCTGCAACCAACACAACGAAGTGCGGGCATAGCCCGTGAAGGGGTGAGTATAAGCTACTCAGCAGGGACCCCGAGACCCCCGAATGTCTCCTGAAATCCACAAAGGATAATCCATAAAGGAAAGATACAATCACGAATTAACAACCGACACTACTTAGGTATATGCCCATACATATACCTAAGTCATCAATTCCCGTTCGGCTCCAACGTCCGAGCCCAAGTACAACCCAGTCCACACAGGAAAGCAAACGTAAACCCACACAGGATAGCACAACACAATCCACAAAGGAGATTAAACAGTAAATCCACACAGGATTGCTCAAAACAATCCACAAAGGAGAGTAAACAGTAAATCCACACAGGATTGCTCAACACAATCCACAAAGGAGAGTAACACAGGATTCAACTCACACAGGTATACTTCTTCGGATGACGATAAAGATGATCACTAATCCATCTAAGTCGTCGGACCCACAAAGGATCGATAGGTACTAACCCCCACAAAGACCCACACAGGATCGGGCCCACACAGGACCTGTAGGCGCTGGCTCACACAGAACCGCTGAGCGCTGACCCACACAGGATCGGACCCACACAGGATCGGGCCCACACAGGACCTGTAGCACTGATCCACGTAGGATCGTTGAGTGCTGTAGTCATCGCAGTCCACTGAGGATCTCTGCACAGTCGTCGCCGCAGTCCACTGAGGATCTATGCACAGTCGTCGCCGCAGTCCACTGAGGATCTCTGCACAGTCGTCGCCGCAGTCCACTGAGGATCTCTGCACAGTCGTCGCCGCAGTCCACTGAGGATCTCTGCAAGGTCATCGCTGTCGAAGCAGCAGTCGCAGCCAGCTCTAGGGTTCCCGCACACAGCAAGCTCGTTCGGGAGGGTCCGCTCCACGAGCCGAGAGGCCGATACATCAACTGTCACAAAGTCCGAAGTTGATGTATCCAAAAGTTCCGTATCGTCAACAGGAACTCAACGTCGCAGACGGCGCGTCAATCGGGCGCCCGGTCTGAGAGTTATTGGCTTTTTCGTCCCAGGGGCCCGGTTGGTTTTTAAGGAAAAACCAACCCGAACACACTCCACCTGCATCCAAACCTCGGGCGGAGTGAGCCAAAAGATCCGTCTCACATAGAGGAATTCAACAAAGCTGACGGCACGTCAATTGGACGTCCGTAGCTCAAGATATGAGTGTTTCCGCTCCGAGGGCCCGGTTGGTTTCGTGTACGAACCAACCCAGCCGAACTCAAAGTATTCCGAAACCTTGAGTGCGATATACCGAAACGACCTTCTCGATCCAAGGATCGTGTTGCCGCTGACGGCGCATCGTTTGGAGGCCCATAGCTCAAGATACGGGCATTTGACTGAAAATGGTTCGAAGACGGGGGGTCCGGGCCCGGGCTGACCCGGCCCGACCCCCCCCCCCCCCCCTTGGGTCGGCCGAACCGGGTCGACCCGAACCGGTCCGGCCCGGTCCGGTCCGGTCCGGCTAGGGCGCGGCCCGGCCGGTCGGACCGGCCTCGCTCGGTTCGGCCGAGCGGCCGAACGGCCGTGCGCCGCGGGGCGCTGCCCCCGCGGTCTGGAGGTGTCGCGGCCCCCCACGTGGGGCCGCGCTGGATCAAAGGACGCGGCTTTCCCGCATCCGAGTGCACCGGACCCACGCAGCTGCGGGTCCGCAGGCGCCGCCGCCGCGGCTTCAGCCCCGGCGGCCCTGTTCGGCGGCGCGCCGGGGCGCCGGCAACCCGCGCCGCCGGCGACTTCCGCGGGCCCCCGGAGTCGCTCCGGTGGTCCGATTTCGTTCCCTTCTGTGCCGCTGCTCCTCCCGGGACTCGTTCTTCACTGCGGAACCATCAAATTTCCGTTGCGGCACGTTCCGTCGTCGGCCGCCAAATCCGCACAACAGCGAAGAACGGCGGAGGGTTGTCGGGCCGTGTCCGTTTGGCCCGCACCCTCCGCGTTAGATAACAACAACGGGAGAAAATAATTCAACACATGAAAAAAAAATTAATAAATTAAAATTGTTCATTTGAATCTGGTTCTTTAATTTTTAAAGAAACGTTCACGGGAAAAAGGCATTTCCAAAACAAAATCTCTACCTCGACAAGTTGTCGCGCGTGAGCGTTCTTCGCGGAATTGCTCATCGCGGAAGGAGGGGTTCATCGTGTCGCGGAAGGGCGTCGCGTCGTCGCGGAAGGGCGTCGCGTCATCGTGGAATCCATCATTGCGTCGACGAACTCAACGGACCAAGAAACAATAGATTTAATTATAAATAATTAAATCCGTGTTTTGTTAAAAACCAAAAAGGAGATTAAAAAGAAACTCGAGATCTCTTACCTCAAGCAGTTGGTGATCGGAGATCGAGGCGGGGAAGAACGTCTCGGGTGAAGCGTCGTCAAACTCCGAGGGTGACGGCGTTCTTTGCGTTCTTCGCGTTCTTCGTGTTCTTCGCGTTCTTCGCGAAGGAGGATGAAGGCACAAGAACCTCTGTCAAAAACCTCTCAACGAGTAATCCTCCAAATGTTGGGTTGGTCTTATTTTATTATTACGCCAACAAAAGAAAAAGAGGTAAGTAACGACCCATCAATTCGTTGAATTAATTCCATGAAAGAAACTGCTCATTTAATTCACGAAATAAAACCGCCCAATTAAATGGTCTGTTAAGAATTTAAGAAAACGCGTCAGTTGACTTTTATAATGACGGGTTTTCGCGGGTGCGTTACTTAGCGGAAAAGAAACGGCGGGGCTCGTGCGGGCCCCACCTCACAAATATCCTACCAAGAGGGTAGGATATTTTTGGATAGTACTCTATCTGTTTCAACTCAGTTTAAGTGGCTTTCAAGTGGCTTCAAGTGGCTTAAGTGAAATAAAATAAAGTTGTCGTATAATTATTTTATTTCTTAACTTTAAGCCCGAAAAATTAAAAACCACACCCGAGCAAATGCAACTCCGGAAGAGGCGTTTCTAAGCAAATACCGGCGATGCGATTTCATTGGTGCCCTCAGAATTTGATTCCGGGCACCGGTTCAAAAGTTAGAAAAACCCGCTCATCTGTTCACTAAACGTACCCGAGCCAAACTTCAAAAAATGATTTCGGGCACACCGGGCCTCGGAATCAGGTGCCGTCAGAAACTGCGTTCTTGTAAAATTCCAAAGAAAATTAAGAAAAAAATTTCCTTGAAATTTACGGGTCTTTACATTACTCCCACCTCAGGGCTTTACGTCCCTGTAAAGATACATCATAAACTAGGGAAACAAATGTGGGTACTGAGCATGCATCTGAGCCTCCCGCTCCCAAGTGCTCTCCTGGAGGTTCCCGTACTGCCATATGATGCGCACAAGAGGAATAGATCATCCACGTAGGACCTGCTCCTGTCGATCCTCTATCTCCACCAAGACCTCCGTAAAAGTCGCCCCATCATCCACGTCTAGCTCCCCATGGTCAATGATGTGCGTCGGGTTGTTCACGTATCTCCTCAGCTGAGATACGTGGAAGACGTCGTGCACCCGGTGCAACTAAGGTGGTAGAGCCAGGAGATAAGCCACCTCGCCAATCCTGCTGAGGACCTGGAATGGTCCAATGAAGCATGGAGACAACTTGTCGCCTAGGCCAAATCTCTGCAAACCACGTCGAGGTGAGATACGCAAGAAGACGTGGTCACCATCCTCGAACTCTAGTGGCCTCCGCCTCCTGTCAGCATACGACTTCTACCGGCTCTGAGCTGTCCTCATCCGCTCCTGGATGACCTGGACCTTCTATGTCGTGGCCCAGACCATCTCTGGTCCCACAAGTGCTGACTCCCCAGGATCTGTCTAGCATAAAGGAGATCTGCAAGGTCTATCGTACAATGCCTCGTATGGTGCCATCTCGATGGTGGAGTGGTAGCTGTTTTTGTACGCGAACTCCACCAAGGTTAGGTGGTCCTCCCAGCTGCGACCAAAGTCGAGGAAACATGCGCAGAGCATTTCCTTGAGAGTCTGAATGGTCATCTCCTTCTGACCATCTGTCTGAGGGTGAAAGGCGGTGCTCAGACGTAGCCACGTCCCGAACACCTCCTACAACCCCTTCAAAATCCTGGAAGTAAAACGAGTGTCCCGGTCGGAGACGATAGACGAGGGTACACCGTGAAGCCGTACAATCTCCTGAACGTAGAGACGCCCCAAGCTCTCCACTGAGACCTGCTCTCTGATGGGCAAAAAGTGTGACGACTTGGTGAGTTGGTCCACAATCACCCAAATGGAGTCGTGACCTCTGGAAGTGCGTGGAAGCCCAGTCACGAAGTCCATAGATATTTCGTCCCACTTCCACTCCGGGACCTCCAAGGGCTGTACCAAGCCGGATGGTACCTGATGCTCAGCCTTCACCTGCTGGCAGGTGAGGCACCGTGAAACGAACTCTGACACAACCTTCTTCATGCCCGGCCACCAGTGCTGTCGTCTGAGATCCTGGTACATCTTTGCCACTCCAGGATGTACCACCAAAGGAGAAGTTTGAAACTCTCTCAGCACCTCCTCTCGCAAAGCGACTGGTACCAAGGTACGTCCTCTGAAAAGGACGGCGTGCTCTGCTCCAAGGGAGAAACCATCAGGTGCTTGTCCCGAGGATATCTGTGCACGCCGCGTCCCACAGTCAGTGTCCCCACGCTGTGCCTCTCTGACCCACTGCAGAAGTGGAGGAGAGACTGTGAGAGACTTAAGGAAGGATGCTCCGTCCCTATCCACTAAGGATATCTTCAAGGCGGCTAGCTACTCTGTCGCCTCCTCAAGTAGCTGAATGCCCGTCCTCCTACTGAGGGAATCGGCTACTACGTTCCCCTTCCCAGGAGTATAGACTATCTCAAAGTCATAGTCCTGGAGGAACTCGAGCCATCGCCGTTGTCTCAGGTTCAGGTCATTCTGAGAGAAGATGTACCTGAGACTCTGGTGGTCAGAAAAGACTGTAAAGCGCTCGCCCATCAGATAGTGCTGCCATGTCTTCAGAGCGAAGACCACTGCTGCTAACTCCAGGTCATGGGTAGCGTAGTTCTGCTCATGCGGCCTCAACTGACGTGATCCATAGGCAATCACGGCCCGCTCCTGCATCAGGACACACCCGAGTCCGGTCCCTGATGCATCGCAGTAAACTACGTATCCAACTCCCTTCTCAGGCAACCTCAAGATAGGTGCGCTGGTCAATCTCTGTCTCAGCTCCTGGAAGCTCTACTAACATCTGTCTGACCACATGAAGGGTTTCCCCTTCTTTGTCAATGCTGAGAGTGGCGCCGCAACTCTAGAGAAGTCCGGAACGAATCTCCGATAGTATCCGGCTAGACCCAAAAAACTCTGCACCTATGTTACGCTCCTGGGTGGCTCCCAAGCTAGCACTGCCTCGATCTTCGCAGGATCCACTGCAACTCCCACCTCAAAAATGACGTGCCCAAAGAAGTGGACCTCATGTAACCAGAACTGGCACTTCGAGAGCTTACCATAAAGTTGGTGCTCTCGTAGTGTGTCTAGTACAACCCACAAGTGGTAGGCGTGCTCCTCCTCCGTGGTCGAGTACACCAAAATGTCGTCGATGAAGACCACGACAAATCGATCAAGGTATGGCTGGAAGATCCTGTTCATGAGGCTCATGAACACTGCTGGAGCGTTGGTTACGCCGAAGGGCATAAGCAATAACTCATAGTGGCCATACCGACACCTGAAGGCCGTCTTCTGCACGTCCTCGTCTCGAACTCTGAACTGATGATAGCCTGACCTGAGGTCTATCTTCGAGAACCACCGTGCTCCCTTGAGATGATCGAAAAGGTCATCAATCCTTGGTAGCAGATACTTGTTCCTCACTGTCACCTGGTTCAGGCGACGATAGTCGACACACAGTCACAAGCTCTCGTCCGCCTTCTTGGCGAACAAAATCGGGGAGGCCCAGGGTGAAACACTGGGTCGGATGAACCCCTTGCCCTGCAAGTCCTCCAATTGTACCCGTAGCTCTCGAAGCTCAGCGGGGGTCATCCAATACGCTGGAGTGGATATCGGGGTTGTCCCGGGGTACAGGTCAATATAAAATTCTACCTCTCTGCGAGGAGGTAGTCCTGAAATGTCGTCGGGGAAGACGTCCGCATACTGATCCACCACTGCAGGAAAACTAGGACTCTGCACGTCAACTGCTCCAAGGATGAGGCTAGCCAACTGATGAGTGATGGGCTACCCTCTCCTCTACAAGAGTCCCTCCTGTGCTGCAAAGGCTCCCTTCACGCCGGTAAAGGTGAACCTGCTCCTGTCGGTGCGCACACATCGCACCTTGCACCTAAAACAGTCAATCTGAGCATGGACTGTAGATAACCAATCCATGCCCAAGATGACGTCGTAAGGCCTCGACGCCGCTACAAGAAGATCCCAGCCGAAGATCTCGCCTCCTAGAGTAAGCTCACACTACCGGCACCAGTGCATAATCGTCGAGTCTGCTCCCGTATGGGTCTCTAGCCGTAAGGATCGAGCCAACGGCTCTGTCGGAATCTCTGAGCTCCGAACAAGAGCAGCGGCTATGAAAGAGTGACTCGCTCCTGTGTCTATAAGAACTTCAGCAAGGGTGGAATAGGCACAGATCGTACCTCGAATCATCTCTGGCGTGATGTGGTCGTAGGCCTCTACTTCCTGGAGCTATGCCTGTCTCTGCCCACCAGCTCCCTGTGGTCGGGGCGGACCTCCTAGTGGTGGTGGTGGCAGAGCCTCAAAGCGTCGCCCACCACCTGCTGCTCGGCCAGCTCCTCTGCCTCGTCCGCCTCCTCCCTACGGACCGCCACGGTCGACCCTCTGCCTCTGCCTGGGTGGCCCCTCCACCATCTGCTGCTCCTCGGTACGATGGGTCGGGCAGTCACGAGCCATGTGGCCCTGCCCGCCGCACGCGTAGCACTGCCTGCCTCTCAGAAGACTGGCTCCGCGCTGTGTGCCCCGCACTGCTGAGCCAGTGTCCCGAGGTCGTCTGCCGGAAGGTCTGGTCTGCCTGGAACCCTGAGTCATCCATCGGCTACCTGCTGCCGAAGACTCCGCTACTTGCCACCCTGTGGTATGTCTCGCTGTGGACTCAGCCAGAAAGCTCTCGATCAGAAGGGCTCGCTCCAGCACTTCTGCCTGGGTCGGGATGCTGAGGGAGATCAACGATGCCCTGATCTCGAGTCTCAAACCCTGCTCAAAGGTCCGAGCCCAGAAGAAGGGTTCCCGTACCATTTCGGTCGAGTAGCGAGAAAGATCGGTGAACCTCGCCGCGTACTGGGCGACCGTCAAGCTGCCCTGCCGCAGTTGAAGAAGCTCCTGAATGCGCACCGCACGGAGGGTGGCCGGGACGAAATTTGAGCGGAAGAGGCTCTCGAAGTCCTTCCAGATGAGGGAGGCCTCATCGTGTACCTGGAGCATCAAGCTCCACCATCGGCCCGCTGCTGCGTGCAGTAGGCTCTCCGCGAGGATCACCATGAGGTCTGCTGGTGTCCTCACTAGCCTGAAAACTCGGAAGACCGCCTCCAGCCAGTCCTCGGCTGTCTGGGGGTCCGTCTCCCCATGAAACCTGGGTGGTCGCTGGCGCTGGAACTTGTGCAGAGCTCCGAGGAGACGTGCATCGTCAGCGATCGGCGCTGGAAGCATCGGGGGCTCGGCGAGTAAAGGTATCGTCGGTGCCTCTGCTGTCAACGGGCTCTGTACCGAGGCCTCGTCGCTCGGCGGGCTGTCATCGCGCTCTACTCTCGGAACCCTAGCTGGCTGCCGTCATGGGGCCATCCTGAAAAGGAAACAAGTGCGCTACGGTCAGAACAGTATACCTGGTGAGCTGACACAAGTAATCACAAAGAAAACTTGAAACATACATGCAATCAATGTTTTCGTGCATTAAGTCGGAAATCAGAAGTCAGGGTCCTGGTGTACGGATACGTCGACCGCCGCACCAACACTGGACTCCCGGGACTGATAACCACACTCAATACGCTAAACAATATTGCTTCACATAGAAGAAAGATCAGAGTCTGCGGTAGAACTAACTGCCTCTGATACCAATTTGTCACGACCCGTCCTCGGGGCCCGTGCCGTGACTACCCCAAGCCCGCCTTCCATAGGCCAGGGGCTGGCGACTAGCACCAAGGCATAAATCCCGGAAAAAAGGGAAGGCATTGCCTTTGAAATGTAAACAAGCACCACAGAGTAAGCAAGCGGAAAAGTACACACTAAGTAAAAACTGTAACAAGCTGTGCTGAAAGTAAAAGGGGTCAGAAATACAATCCCAACTGTAAAGTACAACTGAAGGGGGAAAACAGCAACTGAAAAGAAAAGACGCAGCATTGAGCCATCCTCTGGAAGTCCCACCTGAAGGGTGGGTACAGATAGCCTCCACTGCTCCTCGGGTCCACCTGACCGCTCCGAGTACGTCCCGCCCAGTGGTCCACCTCCAGGTACCGTCCTGCTCCGCACGCCTCCACCACGATCAGCGTTGTCCGTCGTCTGCAACCAACACAACGAAGTGCGGGCATAGCCCGTGCAGGGGTGAGTATAAGCTACTCAGTAGGGACCCCGATACCCCCGAAGGTCTCCCGAAATCCACAAAGGAAAGATACAATCACGAAGTAACAACTGACACTGCTTAGGTATATGCTCATACATATACCTAAGTCATCAATTCCCGTTCAACTCCAACATCTGATCCCAAGCACAACCCAGTCCACACAGGAAAGCAAACGTAAACCCACACAGGATAGCACAACACAATCCACAAAGGAGAGTAAACAGTAAATCCACACAGGATTGCTCAACACAATCCACAAAGGAGAGTAAATAGTAAATCCAAACAGGATTGCTCAACACAATCCACAAAGGAGAGTAAATAGTAAATCCACACAGGATAGCTCAACACAATCCACAAAGGAGAGTAACACAGGATTCAGCTCACACAGGTATACTTCTTAGGATGACGATAAAGATGATCACTGATCCATCTAAGTCGTCGGACCCAAAAAGGATCGATAGGTACTAACCCCCGCAAAGACCCACACAGGATCGGGCCCACACAGGACCTGTAGGCACTAGCTCACACAGAACCGCTGAGCGCTGACCCACACAGGATCGAACCCACACAGGATCGGGCCCACACAGGACCTGTAGCACTGATCCACGTAGGATCGCTGAGTGCTGTAGTCGTCGCAGTCCACTGAGGATATCTGCACAGTCGTTGCCGCAGTCCACTGAGGATCTCTGCACAGTCGTCGCCACAGTCCACTGAGGATCTCTGCACAGTCGTCGCCGCAGTCCACTGAGGATCTCGGCACGGTTGTCACTGTCGAAGTAGCAGTCACAGCCAGCTCTAGGGTTCCCGCACACAGCAAGCTCGTTCGGGAGGGTTCGCTCCACGAGCCGAGAGGCCGATACATCAACTATCACAAAGTCCGAATTTGATGTATCCAAAAGTTCTGTATCGTCAACAGGAACTCAACGTCGCAGACGGCGCGTCAATCGGACGCCCGGTCTGAGAGTTATTGGCTTTTTCGTCCCAGGGGCCCGGTTGGTTTTTAAGACAAAACCAACCCGACCGCACTCCACCTGCGTCCAAACCTCGGGCGGAGTGAGCCAAAAGATCTGTCTCACGAAGAGGAATTCAACAAAGCTGGCGGCATGTCAATCGGACGTTCGTAGCTCAAGATATGAGCGTTTCCGCTCCGAGGACCCGGTTGGTTTCGTGTACGAACCAACCCGGCCGAACTCAAAGTATTCCGAAACCTTGAGTGCGATATAACGAAACGACCGTCTCAATCCAAGGATCGCGTTGCCGCTGACGGCACGTCGTTCGGAGGCCCGTAGCTCAAGATACGGGCATTTGACCGAAAATGGTCCGAAGACGGGGGGTCCGGGCCCGGGCCGACCCGGCCCGACCCCTCCCCCCCCCCCTTGGGTCGGCCGAACCGGGTTGACCCGAACCGGATCGACCCGACCCGGTCCGACCCGGTCTGGTCCGGCCAGGGCGCGGCCCGGCCGGTCGGACCGGCCTGGCTTGGTTCGGCCGAGCGGCCCAACGGTCGTGCGCCGCGGGGCGCTGCCCCCGCGGTCTGGAGGTGTCGCGGCCCCCCACGTGGGGCCGCGCTGGATCAAAGGATGCAGCTTTTCCACGTCCGAGTGCGATGGACCCACGCGGCGGCCCTGTCCAGCGGCGCGCCGGGGCGCCGGCGACTCGCGCCGCCGGCGGCTTCCGCGAGCCACCGGAGTCGCTCTGGTGGTCCGATTCCATTCCCGTTTGCGCCGCTGCTCCTCCTGGGACTCGTTCTTCATTTCGGAACCATCAAATTTCCGTTTCGGCACGTTCCGTCATCGCCCGCCAAATCCGCACAACAACGAAGAACGGTGGAGGGTTGTCGGGCCGTGTTCGTTTGGCCCGCACCCTCCGCGTTAGATAACAACAACGGGAGAAAATAATTCAACACATGAAACAACAATTTTAATAAATTAAAATTTTTTATTTGAATCTGGTTCTTTAATTTTTAAAGAAACGTTCACGGGAAAAAGGCATTTCCAAAACAAAATCCCTACCTCGACAAGTCGTCGCGCGTGAGCGTTCTTCGCGGAATTGCTCATCGCGGTAGGAGGGGTTCGTCGTGTCGCGGAAGGGCATCGCGTCGTCGTGGAAGGGCGTCGCGTCGTCGCGGAATCCGGCGTTGCGTGGACGAACTCAACGGACCAAGAAACAACAGATTTAATTATAAATAATTAAATCCGTGTTTTGTTAAAAACCACAAAGGAGATTAAAAAGAAATCTGAGATATCTTACCTCAAGCAGTTGGTGATCAGAGATCGGGGCGGGGAAGAACGTCTCGGGTGAAGCGTCGTCAAACTCCGACGGTGACGGCGTTCTTCGCGTTATTCGCGTTCTTCGCGTTCTTCGCGTTCTTCGCGTTCTTCGCGTTCTTCGCGTTTTTCGCGAAGGAGGATGAAGGCACAAGAATCTCTGTCAAAAACCTCTCAACGAGTAATCCTCCAAATGTTGGGTTGGTCTTATTTTATTATTATGCCAACAAACGAAAAAGAGGTAAGTAACGACCCATCAATTCATAGAATTAATTCCACGAAAGAAACTCCCCATTTAATTCACGAAATAAAACCGCCCAATTAAATGGTCTGTTAAGAATTTAAGAAAACGCGTCAGTTGACTTTTATAATGACGGGTTTTCGCAGGTGCGTTACTTAGCGGAAAAGAAACGGCGGGGCTCGTGCGGGCCCCACCTCACAAATATCCTACCAAGAGGGTAGGATATTTTTGGATAGTACTCTATCTGTTTCAACTCAGTTTAAGTGGCTTTCAAGTGGCTTCAAGTGGCTTAAGTGAAATAAAATAAAGTTGTCGTACAATTATTTTATTTCTTAACTTTAAGCCCGAAAAATTAAAAACCACACCTGAGCAAGCGCAACTCTGGAAGAGGCGTTTCTAAGAAAATACTGGTGCTGCGATTTCATCGGTGCCCTCAGAATTCGATTCCGGGAACCAGTTCAAAAGTTAGAAAAACCCGCTCGTCCGTTCACTGAACGTACCCGAGCCAAACTTCGAAAAATGATTCTGGGCACACCGGGCCTCAGAATCAGGTGTCGTCAGAAACTGCGTTCTTGTAAAATTCCAAAGAAAATTAAGAAAAAAAATTCCTTGAAATTTACAAGTCTTTACAATGGATCCACTTGTAAGTGATAATGACACTTTAAATTTATTAAGTTAAAATAAATAAAAAAATGACTTAAGCATATATCTTTTAGAAAAACATTTTTGAAATAGGGTTATGTATGTTGGATTTTCGATTATAAATATTCATTAGAAATATGAAAAGATTTCCTACATAATGGTTTTTTATTTATAATTTTTAGACATTAAATAATTTAATTTATTTATGACATAATGATGATGCATTAATTACCATAATAGCGAAAAATTAAAATAATTGATATTATAAATACCCAAATAAATATGATTGAGACTTTTTATAAATTAAACTAATTTTCTAGGTTAATATGACATATTATGATTGATATAATTGACTTTATTCTTAGTAATCATTCTGTTATGATTTTCACAAAAATCAATTTTCCAAATAGTGTCAAAATTGACATAAAAGAGTTTTTAAAACAAATATTATATTATTAATTGATATTAAATTCCTAAAAATCTAAGGTTCGGACAAGAGACTTATATAATGATAGGTGTATAATTAATGGACCACTTTTGGTTCTATTGGATGTATATAGTAAGTTTATTAACCATATAATATAAAAATACAAAGAGACATTGTAAAAGTGAAACTAATTAACTAAGAGTTAATACATAAAGATAAGGTTAATATAGTAACCCAAACCTGTCTATATCCTATTGGTTGAGTTTTTTTAGACCTATACCCACCTTAACCTTTAAATAATCCACTTTTAAGCCATTATAAACCTAATATGAATTATTATAAAATAATATTTCTAGCTTTTCCAAAGGTGCCCCTCACCCCTCTTATAAAAGGGCACTCACCCTTCTCATTAATTCACACCTTAAAAGACTTTTGGTTCGGCCAAACCCTACACAAATACTCTCTTAACTTCACTCACTTCATCCTAGAGGCCTTCCATTAGTCATAAATCCAACCTAAGGATCCCTTTTGATCAAATCAAAAGGAATAACCCGAAGAAGAGGTAATGTTTTCACCACCCTCTTCCAAGTTCCTTTCTTCTTCCACTTCTTCTTTCTTTGTTATTACCATTCTAAAATAATAACTCCAGTATATTATATATAATTTGATTTTATTATAAATATGGTAAAACCATATTCAGTATTCTATCCATCCTTTGAATGACATGTCACCATACGTGCGTACGTACGGCTTACCGTCTCCACGTCGTGGTGTAATTGTTATTCAATAAATTATTATTTGGATGGGTATAATAATGATGTTTAATTCATGTAAATAATAAATATAACATGATAATGATTCTTTATATATGATATACCATCCAATTATATATTATTTTAATATCAAAATAATGATATTGTCGTTTGTGTGTATGTACGGACTACCGTCTCCACGAACGCGATGAGATTCATTCTCCATCGTATCCATTCAAGTATAATTATCATTTGATGATTTAAAAATAATGTTTAAGGACTTGATATCATTCTTGATATGAATAATATACAACCTATCCATGATAAACATGTCTTACGTAACAAAACATATAAAAGAAAACGAGTAAGTTAACACCCGAAACGACGATAATACTAAGATATTATTAACAAAGCAATGTTAAAATATCATATATTATATCATATTAATGTATATGATTCTTTTATAATTTAATAACAATTATTTCACCATTATACAGGATTTTAACCTACCCTCATCCAAGGAAAAGTACAAGGTAAGGGTTTATTTTACAATCTCTTCATTATTCGAGGTTGTTTATACGTAAATATCCACTTGGACCTCTTTATCATCCACATCCATGTTTCTTAAAAATTTATTTCAAAACATTCTTACTATTTTACAGAATATGGGTTAAAGTCATTTATACCCTTGTTTGAATTTTTATAAGTGGTTTATAAAGGAATCTTTCTGTCGTTTTCCAAACAAGGTCCTTTTTAACCTTTTCGACAAAATTAAGTTAAGAATGTATTTTTTTAACTTATACGGCGTATGCAGCTATTTTACACCATTATAAAATCTTCAAAGCTTCCCTTACAAGATTATAAGAAAATTTTCATAGTAAATGTTTTATTTTATAATTATGTGACTTTTAAATGATTTCAAAAAAAGGGATATTTCCCTCAAATAGTTTTTATTTCATCTATGTCAACATCCTTTGATTGATTTTAAGATTATTTGAAGTTGATTTATTATGATACAAAACTTTTGTATTGTATTGAAGGTTTTGTGATATGTTTTACTATGGATGTGTTGTTATACCATTCATGGTTTATGGATAAATTATTGACATTTCGTATTCTAGTTTTAATATGAATGTTTATGTTATGTTTAAACCTTTTCACGAGGCCTTGGCTATGTGGTTATGATATTATGGCATTATGCATTCCATCATTATGAAAGTGGTTATTGATATTGCATGTGATTATTAGATTAGTAGAATATCCATGTGAATAAGTAAATGGTATTATTTCATTTTAGTTTTTCCATACTATATTGAAGCTTAAGTTTAAAAGGCTTTTGTGTTAGTTATACATTGCCTTAAATGTTTATTCTTATTTATGAAAGTTTCTGCTATATTGTTATCCTTACTGGGCATTTGAGCTCACCCCTTTTCTATGTTTTATTTTTCCCAGGATGTGAAGAAGTAATTTATAAATGACCTGCAGGGATAGTATGAGGGGATAAGAGTGTAAACTATGGATACTATATTGTTGTAATTTTCATTTTATGATGTAATGTAAGACTTATGAATCTTTCTAGTGTTTCCAATAATACTAAACTAATCGGTCTTTAGAGACTTGATCCTTTGTGATCATACCAATGTTATGTAATAATGCATCGACTCTGGGTAACAGGGGTTGGGGTGTTATAGTTGGTATCAGAGGAAGTTTAGTACAAACCTTGAAAGCTAGATTTAGATAAACTCAGATTAGAGAACATAGGTCTAAGATGGAATTTGAGGATTAGTATAGAATAACTTCCTAGAATTTTGGTATTGTAGAGATTTTTTGAGTTTTCCAAGCAATACATTCTTGTCTGGATACGAGCAGGTAGAGGCTACTCTGGCACAGATGTACCTAGGGGTAAAACCTGAAAACACCGCTTTGAGCTAGACTCGAACGGGAACTGGTGTACAACAACGGGCTTTGTTGCACTCTTGGTTACGACACTCCCAGGGGATATGCTTAGGATAACTCTCATTTTCTTTACACATCATTATGAAGGGTTTATGAGTATATACTTCCTCAAAGGATACATTTTTATGATTATGGATTATATCCATAAACTATTTAATTTATGTTATGTGTTTTACAAGTTTGGGATTAGGTATTGTTATTCATAAACTAATATAGTGTATTCCATTGTTTAGAAATGGAGCCGAGTAGAAGGAATGAGAACTCCAGCAATGCACATGATCCAAAGAGAAAGAAGGATCATATCTTTCATGGTCTTAAGCCAGAATTTATAAGAGAAATAGTCTCCCATGTATTATCATCATATGAATAAATAATATCATGTGTTGATAAGATAAGTAAAGAGTTTACTGAGTCCTATGGCTTTGAAGGGAAGCAAGAGAAGAAAAGGATGTAAGAGAGAAAGGTGGATAAATGGAAGAGGGAAAAGAAGAATTTTCCCATAAGTGATAACTGTGGAAAGAAACACCCTGGAACTTGCCTGAAAGGAATGTGAGTTTGTTATAAGTGTGGAGGAAAAGGGCACAAAGTACGTGACTGCAAGGGTAAGAAAATGGTTTCAAATGTACAATGCTTCATTTTCAAGGAGTTTGGACACTATACGAACCTATGTCCCAGTCATCAGACTATGCCGCAAATAATTCTATTGGATAATAATCAAGTTAGGATACTACCATAGATGAAGAGGAATGATTAGAGTTCTTATGTTGATTATGTCATTTGAGTGTTGTATCAACAATGTACTTGTTATAATAATTATGGAGTATATAAGGATTGTACTGCAGTACTATTTCATTAAGGACTTTAGATTGTGTGGAACAAAGAAAAGTGACTCAATAGCAGGTTAAATTTTTGGAAAATATATGGTTGAGAGAAAGATAAACCATAATATGTTTCTGATACCGAGGTAGTGATTTTAGAATAATACATGATTGATTTGGATAAATTATATTGGATATTCTTGACTACCTTGAAACTAATTAATGATTTGTATATACCATCATTGTTGGGGTTTAAAACATTTTTGGATTGAAGGAGTATATCCATTATTCTTTAAGAAATAAGGGATCATGAATGTAATCAACAAGGTTTTACGGTAATTCAGGATTTTGTAGTGTTTTAAAAGAATACATGTTGAAGGTGTTCAGATGTTATTACACGGAAAAAAGGATCTTCATTGTGTTTAACTTCCTTATAAATTTTCGACTGAAGTATTTTGGATAGTTCTAGTTTGGATTATTTTGGATTTCCATAAAAGGAAAACCCGGAGGTCGGGCGGCAGCCCGTCGCGTCCGGCAAGGCCACGAGACTTGAACCCACAACCGAAGGGCGACAAGGGTGTATCACCTACCACTGACCCACGTGATGTCCTGGATTGAATAATGTCATTTTTTAATGGTTCTTCTAGATGAATTATAAATTCATTTTTTTAACCCTATACGAATAAGATAAATAGAATATTATTTTTAAGTTCTATTATCTTTTAGAGTTAAAGATGAGTTTGTGGTAGAACTTAGTTAAAGGATGAGACTCTACTTTTCAAGTATATATTTTTCTTCTTCTCTTATTCAATGAAGAAATTAATTCTTATACTTTAGTGAAGGGATCTTAAAACAAAAAAATGTGTTATCCTAATACCATATGTTTTGCTTAACCGATGGTATTTTAAATCATCATAGATTGATGAATTTAAGGCCCTCAATTTTACACTTGTTTGTGATTGATGACCTCAATCACTACCTATAAATATTTACATTTTTCCTCCAATTATATGTCTCTAATTTCCACCAATGTTTATCAAATTGAGATCATAATTTTGTGGTGACCCTTTCATTTCTCTTTTCCTCTTATTAAGACTAAATTTTATTAACCCAATTTCCAATATGGGTTTTCCCACAAAGATATTTTCTATATTCAACCTTTTATTTTCAAAGAACAATTTAAAATTGCGAGGACGCAGTTTATTGAAGGAGGGGAGAATGTAACACCCCAATATTTCATAGTGTTTTATTTCTTCAAAATAATTCAATAACTTGCACTACACGCAACACCGAGTTCAAGCGCACCATGACTTACCAAACAAGATGTTCAAAAGAGGTTATGAATAGTATTAACTAAATTTTATACTTTATATAATCCTTATAATTTTAGAATCCATTTTATGAGTTTATTAGACATAATGTAAGAACAAATTCATTTTTTTAGATAAAAGAAGTATTTTTCAAAAAATGCACTTTTACCAACTTTTAATAGTGCAACCCTTTTTTTTAATCTAATATATCAAACTTTTATATATTCAATTTGACTAAATAAATTTATTCTTTAGAATGGGGAAATCAAATATTTACAATGTAACACCCCAAGCTTCCACGGTACGCTTCTCTTTGAATAATACAGTAGCGTGTGTTATACGCAACTTCGAGTTCTAAGACACACCACAACCAATCAAACTAGCTATTATGAATAGTAATACCTACTTTTTGAAATTTTATACATTTTATCTTTCAAAATGGACTTAATTTTTGGATTTGGAATATCGAAATTATCCTAGGGTGAAATTTTGGTACTTTTCGGATAACTTTCATATTTTGATGAATAGTGAAAATTACTAAATTTTTATTAAAAATAACTTTTTTAATTGAAATAATTTATATTGATAAATTATGAATTTTAGTGGTTTTAAAGTATATTTAGAATATATTTTTACCATTTAATACAATTTTTGTCATTGTACATAATTTTACAATTAAAACGGACATAAACAAGTGTCAATCTTTTGATAGTTATTATCTCTTAAAAATACGCTTTTTGTTTTAACAATGGGAATTAATTTTAAATTAATTTCTGCCACTTCTGTGTTTTGAATTTGGAAAAATGGATTCCATATTTGTAATCAGTATATTTAAATTGTGTAAATAGGTAACTTTTATTTTTAGTCATTTTGAATAATTACTTCGGTAAATATTTTATTTACCATGGTTAAAGGGTAAATCCGGTAAATAAGGGTTAAAAAATAATATTATAATAATAACAAATTACCCTAAAACATGTCCAAACCTTATTGGTTGATACATGTCTGACCATGGTCATCTTTGGGTCGATTTTTGGACCCCATGGAGCCACTTGTAAGTGATAATGACACTTTATATTAATTAAGTTAAAATAAATACAAAAATGACTTAAACATATATCTTTTAGAAAAACATTTTTTAAATAGAGTTATGTATGTTGGATGTTCGATTATAAATATTCATTAGAAATATAAAACGATTTCATACATAATGTTATTTTATTTATAATTTTTAGACATTAAATAATTTAATTTATTTATGACACAATGATGATGCAGTAATTAACATAATAGTGAAAAATTAAAATAATTGATATTATAAATACCCAAATAAATATGATTTGAGACTTTTTATAAATTAAACTAATTTTATAGGTTAATATGAAATATTATTATTTATTTAATTGACTTTGTTCGAAGTAATCATTCTGTTATGATTTTCACAAAAATCAATTTTCCAAATAGTGTCAAAATTGACATAAAAGAGTTTTTAAAACAAATATTATATTATTAATTGATATTAAATTCCTAAAAATCTAAGGTTCGGCCAAGAGACTTATATCACGATAGGTTTATAATTAATGGACCACTTGTGGGTCTCTTGGATGTATATAGTAAGTTTATTAACCATATAATATAAAAATACAAAGAGACATTGTAAAAGTGAAACTAATTAACTAAGAGTTAATACTTAAAGATAAGGTTAATATAGTAACCCAAACCTGTATAAATCATATTAGTTGAGTGGTTTTCGACCTATCCCCACCTTAAACTTTAAATAATCCACTTTTGATCCATTAGAAACCCAATATAAATTTATTTTAAAATAATATTTCTTGCTTTTCCAAAGGTGCCCCTCACCCCTCTTATAAAAGGGCACTCCCCCTTCTCATTAATTCACACCTTAAAAGCCTTTTGGTTCGGAAAACCCCTACACAAATACTCTCTCAACTTCACTCACTTCATTCTAGAGGCCTTCCTTTAGTCAGAAATCCAACCTAAGGAGCCCTTTTGATCAAATCAAAAGGAAGAACCCGAAAAAGAGGTGATGTTTTCACCACCCTCTTTCAAGTTCCTTTCTTCTTGCACTTCTTCTTTATTTGTTATTACCATTATAAAATAATAACTCTAGTATATTATGTATACTTTTATGTTATTATAAATATGGTACAACCATATTCAGTATTCTATCCATCCTTTGAATGACATGTCACCATACGTGTGTAAGTACGGCTTACCGTCTCCACGTCGTGGTGTAATTGTTATTCAATAAATTATTATTTGAATGGGTATAATAATGATGTTTAATTTATGTAAATAATAAATATAACATGATAATTATTCTCTATATATGATATACCATCCAATTATATATTATTTTAATATCAAAATAATGATATTGTCGCTCATGCGTAAGTACGGACTACCGTCTCCACGAACGCGATGAGATTCATTCTCCATCGTATCCATTCAAGTATAATTATCATTTGATGATTTAAAACTAATGTTTAAGGACTTGATATCATTATATATATGAATAAGATACAACATATCCATGACAAACATGGCTTACGTATCAAAACATATAAAAGAAAACGAGTAAGTTAACACCCGAAATGACGATAATACTAAGATATTATTAACAAAGCAATGTTAAAAGATAATATATGAAATCATATTAATGTATATGATTCTTGTATAATTTAATAACAATTATTTCACCATTATACAGGAGGTTAACCTACCCTCAACCAAGGAAAAGTACAAGGTAAGGGTTTATTTCACAATCTCTTCATTATTCAAGGTTGTTTATACGTAAATATCCACTGGGACCTCTTTATCATCCACATCCATGTTTCTTAAAAATGTATTTCAAAACATTCTTACTATTTTACAGAATATGGGTTAAAGTCATTTATACCCTTGTTTGAATTTTTATAAGTGGTTTATAAAGGAATATTTCTGTCGTTTTCCAAACAAGGTCATTTTTAACCTTTTCGACAAAATTAAGGTAAGAATGTCTTTTTTTTAACTTATACGACATATGCAGCTATTTTACACCGTTATAAAATCTTCAAAGCTTCCCTTATAAGCTTATAATAAAATTTTCAAAGTAAATGTTTTATTTTATAATTATGTGACTTTTAAATAATTTCAAAAAAGGGATATTTTTCTCAAATAGTTTTGATTTCATCTATGTCAACATCCTTTGATGGATTTTAAGCTTATTTGAAGTTGATTTATTATGATAAAAAACTTTTGTATTGTATTGAAAGTTTTGTGATATGTTTTACTGTGGATTTGTTGTTATACCATTCATGGTTTATGGAGAAAGTATTGACATTTCGTATTCTAGTTTTAATACGAATGTTTATGTTATGTTTAAACCTTTTCATATGGGAATGAATTGGACTTAGTAAGTGACGGGTGGAGCCGCTATAGCTCCCCGATGCATCGGTAGGTCTCATGAGACAAACTAGTGTCTTGGTACAAGGCCTTGAAAAAATCTTATTTGTAGTCTTGGTACGAGGCCTTGGCTATGTGGTTATGATAGTCTGGCATTATGCATTCCATCATTATGAAAGTGGTTATTGATATTGCATTTGATTATTCGATTAGTAGTATTTCCATGTGAATAAGTAAATGGCATTATTTCATTTTATTTTTTACATACTATGTTGAAGCTTAAGTTTAAAAGTCTTTTGTGTTAGTTATACATTGCCTTAAATGTTTATTCTTATTTATGAAAGTTTCCGCTATATTGTTATCCTTACTGGGCATTTGAGCTCACCCCTTTTCTATGTTTTATTTTTCCCAGGATTTGAAGAAGTAATTTATGAATGACCTGCAGGGATAGTATAAGGGGATAAGAGTGTGTACTATGGAGACTATATTTTTGTAATTTTCATTTTATGATGTAATGTAAGAATTATGAATCTTTCTAGTGTTTCAAAGACTACTAAACTAATCGGTCTTTCGAGACTTGATCCTTTGTGATCATGCCAATGTTATGTAATAATGCACCGACTCTGGGTAACTGGGGTCGGGGCGTTATAGTTGGTATCAAAGGAAGTTTAGTACAAACCTTGGAAGCTAGATTTAGATAAACTCTGATTAGAGCACATAGTCCTAAGATGGACTTTGAGGATTAGTATAGAATAACTTCCTAGAATTTTGGTATTGTATAGATTTTGTGAATTTTCCGAGCAATACATTCTTTTCTGGATACGAGCAGGTAGAGGCTGCTCTGGCACAGATGTACCTAGGGGTAAAACCTGAAAACACCACTTTGAGCTAGACTCGAACGGGAACTGGTGCACGACAACGGGCCTTGTTTCACTCTTGGTTACGACACTCCTGGGGGATATGCTTAGGATAACTCTCATTTTCTTTACAAATAATTATGAAGGGTTTATGAGTATATACTTCCTCAAAGGAGACATTTTTATGATTATGGATTATATCCATAAACTATTTAATTTATGTTATGTGTTTTACAAGTTTGGGATTAGGTATTGTTATTCATAAACTAATCTAGTGTATGTCATTGTTTAGAAATGGCGCCCAGTAGAAGGAATGAGAACTCCAGCAATGCACATGATCCAAAGAGAAAGAAGGATCATATCTTTCATGGTCTTAAGCCATAATTTATAAGAGAAATAGTCTCCCATGTATTATCATCATATGAAGAAATAATATCATGTGTTGATAAGATAAGTAAAGAGTTTACTGAGTCATATGGCTTTGAAGGGAAGCAAGAGAAGAAAAGGATGGAAGAGAGAAATATGGATAAAGGGAAGAGGGAAAAGAAGAATTTTCTCATATGTGATAACTGTGGGAAGAAACACCCTGGAACTTGCCTGAAAGGAATGGGAGTTTGTTATAAGTGTGGAGGAAAAGGGCACAAAGTACGTGACTGAAAGGGTAAGAAAATGGTTTCAAATGTACAATGCTTCATTTGCAAGGAGTTTGGACACTACGCGAACCTATGTCCCAGTCATCAGACTAGGCCTCAAATAATGCTATTGGATAATAATCAAGTTATGATACTACCACAGATGAAGAGGAATTATTAGAGTTCTTATGTTGATTATGTCATTTGTGTGTCGCATCAACAATGTACTTGTTATAATAATTATGGAGTATATAAGGATTGTACTGCAGTATTATTTCATTAAGGACTTGAGATTGTGTGGAACAAAGAAAAGTGACTCAATAGTAGGTTAAATTTTTGGAAAATATATGGTTGAGAGAATGATAAACCATAATATGGTTCTGATACCGAGGTAGTGATTTTAGAATAACACATGATTGATTTGGATAAATTATATTGGATATTCTTGACTACCTTGAAACTGATTAATGATTTGTATATTCCATCATTGTTGGGGTTTACAACATTTTTGGATTGAAGGAGTATATACATTATTCTTTAAGGAATAAGGGATCATGAATGTAATCAACAAGGTTTTATGGTAATTCAGGATGTTGTAGTGTTTTAAAAGAATACATGTTGAAGGTGTTCACATGTTATTACACGGAAAAAATGATCTTCATTGTGTTTACCTTCCTTATAAATTTTGGACTGAAGTATTTTGGATAGTTCTAGTTTGGATTATTTTGGATTTCCATAAAAGGACAACCCGGAGGTCGGGCGACAACCCGTCACGTCCGGCAAGGCCACGAGACCTGAACCCACAACCGAAGGGCGACAAGGGTGTATCACCTACCACTGACCCACGTGATGTCCAGAATGATATCAAGTCCTTAAACATTGTTTTTAAATCATCAAATGATAATTATACTTGAATGGATACGATGAAGAATGAATCTCATCGCGTTCGTGGAGACGGTAGTGACAGGTGGAGCCCTCTATAGCTCCTCGATGCATCGGTAGGTCTCATGAGACAAACTAGTGTCTTGGCACAAGTCCTTGGAAAAATCTTATTTGTAGTCTTGGCATGAGGCCTTGGCTATGTGGTTATGATAGTCTGGATTATGCATTCCATCATTATGAAAGTCGTTATTGATATTTCATGTGATTATTATATTAGTAGAATATCCATGTGAATAAGTAAATGACATTATTTCATTTTATTTTTTCCATACTATGTTGAAGTTTAAGTTTAAAAGGATTTTGTGTTAGTTATACATTGCCTTAAATGTTTATTATTATTTGTGAAAGTTTTCGCTATATTGTTATCCTTACTGGTAATTTGAGCTCACCCCTTTTCTATGTTTTATTTTTCCTAGGATGTGAAGAAGTAATTTATGAATGACCTGCAGGGATAGTATGAGGGGATAAGAGTGTGGACTATGGAGACTATATTGTTGTAATTTTCATTTTATGATGTAATATAAGACTTATGAATCTTTCTAGTGTTTCCAAGACTACTAAACTAATCATTCTTTCGAGACTTGATCCTTTGTGATCATGCTAATGTTATGTAATAATGCACCGACTCTGGGTAACTGGGGTCGGGGCGTTATATTGAAGGTGTTCTTGACTTGTTATTAAAGACCTGAATAAAAAAATTAGGCTTATTAATTCATAAGTCCAGAACCTCTAATATATTTAAATGGTTTATTATAACCCTTTTTAGTTCATTCAATTCCTTTTTTATTAGTTATAATGTTCAATTTCATTGTTCGGGCTCGTTTGATTACTTGTTTTTAAAAGATCGGTTCACTTATATTCAAGTTCAGATAAATATGAAATATGGAAGTGGTTTTCCAGAAATGAAGTTATATGCCATTAGTGAACTTACAGGAGATTACATGATTTTAAATTTAATTTTGTTACTTGGAGTGAGGTCGAATTATTACATATATATAACCTTAGTGACAACCGTTTTGGTTAAACGGTGGGTTTGATTACAATAAACATGTTTTTCTTTATAACATAATACCATTTGTACAAAATGATTAATGAAATAAAAATAGGATATATTACCTATATAATAATCCGGTTCAACCATAACACAAATGGATTCATGACCATAATTACATATTGTAATAGAAATTGATAAACTGTTGTCCTTGAATGTGCTAAATTAGCACATCTCAAACGGTGCTTTCATTTCTTCCAAATAAAGGGTAGGGAAGGAAGATAAGATAATTAAATATCTCATTAGCATAAAAACATTCCAATACATGTATGTTACTGGAGTTATCATACAATTTTGGTGAAGGGATGTGAGGAAAGAAACAAAAAGAAAAGAACTTAAAAGAAATGAAGGAATTGGAAAGAGGAGTTTACCTCTTGAGACTTCCTCCTTTTAGAACCTCTTAAAGGGAGAGGTTTTGGTATTTTGAAGAGGCTAGAAGCTTTTGGAGGTGGGGGAATATATTGGGGAGAGATTTGGGCAGAATATTGGCAATGCACAAGGCTTGAGAGGAGTGAAGAGAAGAGGGAGTGAAGGGGGTTTTATAGTGGAGGAGAGAGAAGTTTTCTTAATATAAAATTCATTAATTTATTATTTCTCTACAAGACACGAAATAGTGAGTCTTCCATGACCAAGAATAGTAATTTTATCATGTGAATTCGAATCAATTGGTCTTAAATCAATAGATCATCATCAATGACTCAATTAATCCATTATTTTGCATTTATTGTGAATTATCAGATTTTACTATTCATCAAAAATTTAAGTATTTCAGAAAAATCCCAAAAATTTACCCTAACCATATTTTGATGCATAGAATCCAAAAATGAAGTCCATTTTTTTAAAATAATTTTATAAATATGATTAATTAAATATTTAATTAAAATAATTATTTAATCGAAAAATATAAACACTTAAAATATTTATCTTCATTTTTAAGGTGCCTAAATTCATTTATAAATTCAAGGGCATTGATACCATTCATAAGAGTCATATTAATATTCATAAGGGTAAGTTATTATTCATAAGGGTATGTTACTATTCATAAGGGTAGGTTACTATTCACCTAAAATTAAGTTAATTCTATCAGACTCTAGACATCATCCTGAACACAACCGTGTATGTCAGATTTTTAAAATTCAAATCACAGAGTTGGAAAATTTAAGTTTAATGGCTAGGTTATGGATATCTCTTATAAGTAACTATGTTTTTTTCCATATAGGCTCAGTGATTCATGGAATATAGGCTAAAACTAAAATGTATTTAAGAGAAACATACCATGAAGTATTTGGGGTGCAGCATTATTCCCTCCTTCAGAAATTTCGTCCTCGAAATATGTATGAAACTCACCAAAAAGATGTGGGTGGTTCTTCTTCATAACATCCTCAGGTTCCCATGTTGCTTCCTCTATATTCTGGTTTTTTCAAAGAACCTTTACTAGACGAGTTGTCTGATTTCTCAATACCTGCTCCCTTGTGTCAAGAATCCTGATAGGCTTTTCACAGTATGACAAATCAGGTTTCAGTTCAATTTCTTCATATGTGAGTACATGCATTGGGTATGGCATGTATTTCTTTAACAATGACACGTGGAACACATCATGAACTCTAGAGAGACTTGGAGGCATTACAAAATGGTAAGGTACAACTCTGATTCTTTCCAGAATTTCAAATGGTCTAATGTACCTGGGACTTAGTTCTCCCTTCTTACCAAACCTTAAGACACCCTTCCATGGAGATACTTTCAGAAAGACATGATCTCCCACTTGGAATTCTAAATATTTTCTCTGGTTGTCAGCATAACTCTTCTGCCTACTTTGGGCTGTTTTTTTATGGGATTAGATTGTCTTCACCTTTTCCATAGAATCTTCAATAAGTTATAGTCCTATGATTTTTCTCTCACTAACTTCATCCCAATAAGTTGGAGTTCGACATCTCTTTCCATATAATGCTTCATATGGAGCCATTTGAATACTATAATGGAAACTATTATTGTAGGAAAATTTCACTTAAGGAAATTATTGATCCCACATACCTTGAAAGTCAAGAGAGCATGATCTCAACATGTCTTCCAGAGTTTGAATAGTCCTTTCAAATTGTCCGTCATTTTAAGGGTGATAAGCAGTACTCATACGAAGCTCAGTATTCAAAGATTTCTGGAGACTTTTCTAGAATTTTGATGTAAACCAAGGATCTCTATTGGATACAATCGATAGAGGTGCACCATGAAGTCTTAAAAATTTATTAATATAAAGTCTTTCCAAGTGATCAAGTGGAAAATATTCTCTTATAGGAAGGAAATGTGATGATTTTGTGAGACGATCAACAATTACCCATATTGCATCATTCCTTCTAGGTTTCCTTGGTAGTCTAGTGAAAAAATCCATCATAATGTTATCCCACTTCCACATAGGAATAGGTAGAGGTTGCATCACTCATTTGGGATGTTGTCTCTCTACCTTCACTTGTAGAAAAAATAGACATCTTGACACGTAGTCAGCAATTTCCTGCTTCATATTATCCCACCAAAAATATTCCTTCATATCTCTATACATCTTGGTGCTACCCGAGTGTATAGAGAAATTTGAGATGTGAGCATCGTCTAATAGTTCCCTTTTTAGCTCAGGTACTGATGGAACACATAACATCTTCCCAAATTTTAAAACTCCTTCTTCATACACGAATTCATCCAGTCTCCCATCCTTGACAGCATTAATTTCCTTATGCAGATTCTCATCATCAGATTGAGAGATTTTTGTCTTCTCTAATAAATATGGTTTAGCAATAATTTGAAAGAGAAACGATGTTTCCCTTTCCTTAATAATTCCCATATCCATATTTAGTAGATCCAAAAATATAGGATCTCTCTCGATCCTCATTTGAGTTGGAAGTCCATGATCTTTCCTGCTTAATGCATATGCCACCTTATTTTCCTTTCCCAGGTGGTAGTGTATTGAACAATCATAATCTTTGAGTAACTCAATCCTTCTCATTTGCCTCATGTTGAGTTCTTTTTGTGTGAAAATATATATTAAACTCTTGTGGTCTATATAAATCTCACATCTCTCTCCTTAGAGATAATGCCTCCATATTTTCAGATCAAAGATTACAACAGCTAACTCAAGATCATGAGTTGGATAATTTTTCTCATGAGTCTTCAATTGTCTTGATGCATAAGCAATAACTTTATCATGTTGCATAAGGACGCAACCCAGTCCATTCTTTGATGCATTGCTGTATATTACAAATCCACCACTTCCAGATGGAATATTCAAAATTAGAGAATTGATCAATCTTCTTTTTTTTAGAAGGTGACATGGATTGGTTTCCCAATCCATATCGGAAGGAATTTATTAAATGAAAAGTTTACAATGAGATCACGAGGTGTAATGAGATTACACCATCTGAAAACAAGAAGGCATCCAAATAGAAATACATATTTAAAGAACCTGGCATACAACATCAAAAGTCTCTAGGAAATTAAAACTACACATTCATCCAGCAGCGTCCAGGTGCATACAAACAAAGAGGTGCGTGAAAACATAGAAGATATGGATTAGCAATCTATTTTCAACATAAGAATCTCAAAGCAGATTGATTATTAGAGCAGCTGAGAGTTAAAGTATCAGAAAACCAGAAAAGTAACGGCTCAAAGGGGGAAGAATGAAAGCAGCAAATTGTAGCATAGAAGAGGATCAGACCAAAACAACCAAATTGCATCATCGTACCGAAATTCACATCACAACAAAAACCTAGAATCTGAATTCAAACATGCAGTATAGCTCCATCAAGGAGGCAAAAACAGTGTTGTGGAAGCAAGAGATAAGAAAGAAGCATCAAAAACCAGAAAACTCTAAGTTTCATATCATCAGCATCTTGCACCAAAGCAGATTATGAGTCAGAAAAGGATCAAGCATATTAAGGAGCCTGAATAGACATCTGCATCCTCTGGTTAAAGATGAAACATTTTACTCTGAGGTATTGATCAGTAGAGATAACACCTTGTTGAAGTTTTTGGTGGTCCAATTCTTGTTGCATTTCCATATGTGTGTTCTATTCCTTAATCTCATACTCTGTGAAGTGATGCGAAAATTAGTATAAAACAAGATTTGGGTCATCATTCATAGGATTTTCCGGAGGTGGTTCAATAGTATTTTCCTGGTCAGGTTCAGTAGGAACCTTCCTGGAAGCATCAAGCGACCGAGTAACAATAGTTCTTTCAGTGTGAGAATAATCCCTACATTTTCTAGTTTTCTTTGGATTCGGATTGATGAATCCATCAGCATCCACCATGGAATTTTTTCCTTTCCTAGACATGGTTTTCAAATAGGACTCCTCAATTTGGCCCGAATGATCATCTTCCTCAATTGAGGATTCACTGGAGTTTAAAACCTCAACCTGTTTCTTACTTTCATCCTCTAGAGTCTGCATTTGATTTCCGTGTTCCTCAAAAATGGGTGGATCAGGGAAATTTCGCTCCATTTTATTTGATTGAGAGGACACAAGTTGTTTAGAATTTTCTTCCTTGCGAGAAGTAATATTGGCAGTGATGTCAAAGACAGCATTTACATAATCTGAGATTTGATTCTTAGGTGCTTTGGTATTATCCAATCCTAAAATATTTTTAGATCATTCCTTTTTAGAGGATCTAGAGGGGCCATCCATGTCTTTGTTTCCAACATTACCCTTTTCAATCCAAGTGGGTTTCTATATTTTAGCATAATCCTTACTTTTACCACAACTATTTGTGGGGTGACCAAGTCTAAAGCATTTGTGACAATAGTCAGGCAGTTTTTCATATAAGACCTCTTGAGAGAAGCCAAACTCACCACTTTGAATCCATAAGTGCGAAGGAAAATATTGTGAGACATCAATTTTGATGTAAATTATAGCTATTGAGGGTCTGAAAAGAAGTCTTGTAGCTGAATCCAACTTCAAAGGGGATCCAATGAGGCTGGCAATAGGAAACAAAGCAGCATGATTGAATAGGTGAAGGGGTAGCTCAGGAAAAAGTACCCAGACAAGTACAATGGGTGATTCTGAATGAGGATCAAACTCTGGATTCCATTTAAGAACTTTCATAAGGCAACCACCAAAATACCATGAGCGCTTAACCCATAGCCTGTAATAATCATCCTCAGTGTCAAATCTAAACAAGATATGGGAGGGGTTTAGGAGACCAATTTGGAAACCTGAAAATCCTATAGCTTCAAGTAAAGATCTAAGGAACTTTATTGAAGGGTGATGATTCAAGAACTTCCCAACAAGCACAAATCGTAGACCCAATGCAAGAAAGTTTACCTCTTCTATTGAGAAGGATATGACTGATTGCCCTCGGTGATGAAAGAAATTATGTTTGATTTGGATTTCATGCACTATGCTTGTCTTCAAAGAAACAACTTCAACTGCTCTCCCCGCCACCACATCTGCGAAGGATCAAAGATTTGTATTATGGTTTGCTATCTGAGTCGGGTTTTTCCCTTGCACGCACTTTGACCAATCTTCTTTTCAATTATTCAAAGAATTTTGAACATTATTTTGTCCACGCAAACTTAACTCCTTCACATGTGAGCTTGGTCATCAGGTTAGCTAGTCGGGAAAAATTCTGAACAAAATGCTGATAGTAACCTGCTAAGCCAATAAAACTGTGTACCTCAGTTATGTTTGTTGGCGTGGGTCATTCTTGGATTGACTTTGTCTTTGCAGGATCAACTAGAATTTCATCCTTAGAGACAATATGGCCTATAAAAGAAACTGATTGAATCCAGAATTCGCACTTGTTAAACTTCCTATATAATTTATTTCTTCTAAGAGTTCTTAGAATAACCCACAAGTGATTCTCATGGTCTTTATATCTTTTTGAGTATACGAGGATATCATCGATGAATACCACAAAAAAGTTATAAAGATATTCATTGAAAATTCTATTCATTAAATCTATGAAAACAGAGGTTGCATTTGTCAGTCCAAAAGGCATCACTGTAAACTCGTAATGCCAATACCTGGTCCGAAATGTTGTCTTAGGAATATCTTCCTTCCTCACACGCAACTGATGATATCCGTATCAAAGTTCAATCTTTAAAAAGTATTGATCTCTATGAATTTGATCAAATAAATCATCAATCTGGGGAAGAGGATACTTATTCTTTATTGTAATATCATTGATTTACCTATAATCAATGCAAAGCCTCATGGATCTATCTTTCTTCTTGACAAAGAGGATAGGGGCTCCCCATAGAGAAACACTAGGTCGAATAAATCCTTTTTCACTCAAATCATCTAGTTATTTCTTTATCTCTAATAATTACATAGTGTCCATTCTATAGGGAGTTTTTTATATAGGTCTTGAACTATCAATTAAATCAATAGAGAACTCAACTTCCCGCTCTGGAGGACATCTAGGTAAATCCTCTGGAAATACATAAATGTATTCTTTCACTATGTGCACATCTTCAATTTGAATATTTCCTTCCTCACCCATAGATATTGGGTTCTCTTCCTCTCCAATAATTTCATTTAATAGAGCTATTGGGGGTGGGTCTAGATAAGAATCAGATGGAGAGGTCTCTTCTCTAAAGATAAGAGATTCTACACCATTTTCAAAAATTGTAACTTCCTTTCTCTTGCAATATATCTTCGCATCATAATTTAACAACCAATTCATATTGAGAATTATATCAAATTCAGTCATTGATATAATGATAAGGTTAGAAACTAAAGCACATTTTGGTGTCTGGAGGGGGACTAGTCGACATGCCTTTGTTGCAAAGATACATCCCCTGAGAGTTTTGACTGAAAAATCCTTTATTAAATAAAATTAGACATATCTGATTTTCTTGGAAAACTAGGAAGATATAAATGAATAAAATGATCCAAAATCAAATAAAGTGTTGGCTAAGTTTGAGGAAACAATAAAATTATCTTTCTACATGTCATTAGGAACTTCAACCTCCACGGTTGTAATCGCATAGGCTCTCCCTTGATTTCTTGGCCTTTTTTGAGTCAAATTTTTTGGGCGCTTAGGACACTCATTTTCATAATGTCCCATCTCTCTATAATTGTAGCATTGAATATCACTGAATTGTTTTTTTCCCTTGCATTCATCATATTGGTGACCCTTTTCTCCACACTTATAGCAGACTCCCATTCCTTTTAAGCATTTCCTGAGATAATTCTTTCCACAGTTCGCACATAATGGGAATAGCTTTCTTCCCTTGTTCTTATTTGGTGCTTCTCTTTTTCCTTGGTTATCAGAGTACCGCTTCTTATCTTGATTTCCTTCAAAAAAATTAATCTAGAAAATTCCTTCTATGTTTTGATTCCACTTGATACAATTTCATCATATGATGAAAATGTTTGAGAAGCTAGTACCCTTCAAAGAATTTTCTTAAGACCTTAAAAGAAATGATCAATCTTGTCTGCTGAGTCACGTACATAATCTACAACATACTTGGATAGCCTTGTGAAGGTATTCTCATACTCTACAACACTGTCTTCTTCCCTTTGATTTAAGCCAAGGAATTTCCTCTTCATTTCGGTTCATTGATCATGAGGGAAATATTTTTTGAAGAATATCTCCTTAAAAGTCCTCCATTCCATATCTTCTATTTCTTCTTCCTCCGTGGTATTCTGAATCAAGGACCACCATTGCTCAGAGTTTCCCTTGACATAATATACTGCCAATACTACCTTTTAATTTTCATTGCATCTTAATTCCATGAATATCTTTTCAAGGGACTTGATCCATTGTTCAGTAACCACTATGTTAGTAGTCTCGCTAAAAGATGGGGGATTTTTCTGCATGAAACGATCCAACACAGGTGTGGAATGGTTATTCGTTACAACCTAAGTAAGTTGTCCAATATGGTCATGATCTGATTTTCTCCAACATTTATTGTGTTGACTTGTTCGATAGGGAGATCCCTACCTTGCCCACGAGTATTTATTCCCCTTATTCTATTAGACACCATTTCTAAATGATGGGATACACTAGATTAGTTTATGAATCTTAAATAGAAAATCACTCAACATATATTTAAATTCTATGCATAGCTACTCTTATAAACATGGTTTATCTGAGGAAAAATTTACATTAAACTCCTTCATAATGGTTTGTAAAGAAAATGTGAATTATCCTAAGTATATCCCCCAGGAGTGTCGTAACCAAGAGTGAAGAAAGTCCCATTTTTGTGCACCAGTTCCCATTCAAGTCTAGCTCAAAGCGGTGTTTTCGGGTTTTACCCCTAGATACATCTGTGCCAGAGCCACCTCTACCTGCTCATATCCAGACAGGGATGTATTGATTAAAAGATCCATATAATATATTCCTTACCAAAATACCAGGATGTTCTTGTACGTTTATCCTCAGTTACTACCTTAGGGTTTTGTTCTCTGCTATACATTTCCTACTCTAGTTTCCAAGTTTTCTACTAAACTTCCTTTGATACCAACTGTAACACCCTGACCCCTCTAGGCTGGAGCCGGTTCATTACTTGTGATATTGTCATGGTTAGAAGGAATGAAAATCCTGAAGTAATGATCAGTTTAGTTGTCTTGAAGAAACTAGATACATAGATGTAACTCAAATTACATTATAAAAGGTTACAAAATATAATACATAACAAAAACTAAAAATTGAAACCACAAGAACTCAATAAACGATCACCTCTTCATCACAAATTGATGGAAAACAATGAAAGGGGTGAGATCAATAGCTCAGTAAGGGTTAAAAATAGAAGAATCGTGAATACAATAATAAGTGAATCATAATCAATCTAATATAATCAATATGGCATGGTGAATAAATGAAAAACTCGCGTTATTAATAAACTGAGAATGAAATTGCATCCATATATTTTTTTCATAGTGAAAACCTCGTGGATAGTAAAAATTGATAATGAATAAAGTGAATGATTATTAATTGTACTTCATTTATCTGGCACATGAAACCATAATACCATTAAAACGGTTTAGTTCTATGGGTAGAAACCTGTCTGATTTTTGGAAACAAACTCGAAGGGTTTGTTGCCAAACTGATTTGTATCATGAGACCAACTGATGAATTGAGGGAATGTAGCAAGACCCAACCACCACTTCATGTCCAAATAATTCTTTATACATTGATTCAATATAAGAGCAATATTACTTTTCAATATTTGTATAGAGTAGAGTATACGGATTCATCAATATTTCCGTAATTAAAATAACTTTCCAAATAAACACCATATGTAAAATGGTATACGGTTTAGACAAAAAACATATCAATGATATGAGATTATGTATATTTAATATAAATATAATTTTAAATGAAAATTGATCTCAAATGGGTATTAGGTACACAACATAAGGATTATTAGGTGCACAATACAAAGTTAGTCACAACAAAATAGTAACTGAGACAAAGTCTCTTACCACAATGTAATCGGTTGAATAATATGACCAGAACTTAATAACCATCAAATGAATCATTTAATAACATGAATATAAATATAATAATGTTATTATATATCAAATTAAAGTACACATATACCACATACAAGAAATATGTGGCGAATAATGAAAATCTCACAGAAATGAAAGTGAGATGAGAAACCCCTTACAAACATTTTGGCATGGTAACGAGTGTTATTGCGAGGGATTAATGAGAGGTAAAGGGGTATTCCATTATTTATATGTCACAAGGGCAGTATGGGGGAGGTGAAAAAACATACACCATCATTAGTAATTAAAAATAAAAGGGCACAACATAGGGGAGATTCTTGAACAAAAGTGAGAGAGAGGATCCCTTACCTTATGCTTGAAGGTATTCTTGACTTGTTATTAAAGACCTGAATAAACAAATTAGGATTATTAATTAATAATTCCAGAACCTATAATATATGTAAATTATTTATTATAACCCTTTTTAGTTCATTCAAGGCCTTTTTGATTAGTTATAATGTTCAATTTCATTGTTCGGGCTCGTTTGATTACTTGTTTCTAAAAGATCGGTTCACTTATATTCAAGTTTGGATAAATATGAAAGATGGAAGTGGTTGTCCAAAAATGAAGTTATATTTCATTAGTGAACTTACATGAGATTAAATGGTTTTAAATTTCATTTGGTTACTTATAGTGAGGTCGAATTATTACATATATGTAACCTTAGTGACAACCATTTTGGTTAAACGGTGGGTTTGAGTACAATGAACATGTTTTGATTCATAACTTAATACTATTTGTACAAAAGGATTATAGAACTAAAAATAGGATATATTACATATATAATAATATGGTTCAACCATAACACAAATGGTTTCATGACCAAAATTAAAGATTATAATAGAAATTGATAAATTGTTGTCCTTGAATGTGCTAAATTAGCACATCTCAAACGGTGCTTTCATTTCTTCCAAATAAAGGGTGGGGAAAGGAGATGAGATAATGAAATATCTCATTATCATAAAAACATTATATTACATGTATGTTACTGGAGTTATCATACTATTTGGGTGAAGATAGGTGAGGAAAGAAACAAAAAGAAAAGAACTTAAAAGAAATGAAGGAATTGGAAAGAGAAGTTTACCTCTTGAGACTTCCTCCTTTGAGAACCTCTTAAGGGGAGAGGTTTTGGTATTTTGAATAGGATAGGAGATTTTGGACATGGATGTGATCTTGGGGAGAGATTTGGGAAGAATATTGGCAATGAACAAGGCTTTAGAGGAGTGAAGAGAAGAGGGAGTGAAGGGGGTTTTTGTAGTGGAGGAGAGAGGAGTTTTCTTAATATAAAATTCATTAATTTATTATTTCTTCATAATACAAGGAATAGTGAGTCTTTCATGACCAATAATAGTAATTTTATCATTTTAATCTGAATAAATTTGTCTTACATCAGTATATCATCATCAATGACTCAATTAATCCATTATTTAGCATTTATTGTGAATTATCAAATTTTACTATTCATCAAAATTTTATGTATTTCAGAAAAATCCCAAAAATTCACCCTAACCATCTTTGGACATGTAGAATCCAAAAATGAAGTCCATTTTTCAAAAATAATTTTCTAAATATGATTAATTAAATATTTAATTAAAATAATTATTTAATCGAAAAATATAAACACTTAAAATATTCATCTTCATTTTTAAGGTGCCTAAATTCATTTATACATTCAAGGGCATGGATACCATTCATAAGAGTCATATTACTATTCATAAGGGTAAGTTACTATTCATAAGGGTAGGTTACTATTCATAAGGGTAGGTAACTATTCACCAAAAATTAAGTTAATTCTATCAGACTCTAAATATCATCTTGAACACAACCGTGTATGTCAGATTTTTAAAATTCAAATCACAGAGTTGGAAAATTTATGTTTAATGGATAGTTTAGGGATATATCCTATAAGTAACCATGTTTTGTTCCATATAGGCTCATTGATTCATGAAATATAGGCTATAACTAGAATGTATTTAAGAGAAACATACTATGAAGTGTTTGGGGTGCTACAATTTTGATCTTATTAGACCACATTTTTCATACTGATTACAACCATGTATGTCTGTTTTTTGAAATTCAAATCATAGAAGTGGTAAAATTATGTTTAACGCAAATCTCATAGATGTGGCTAGAAGGCGGGTAAAAGAGACATTCAAAAGTTTAATAAATTTTTATATCTAATTATATTATAAAAAAAGATTCCAATGAAATACATTGAAATAATATATGAATAGTGTATCTATTGTTACATTAAAATAAATTTAAAGTAAAATAATTATTTAAATGAAAAAGTCGGTTTTTTAACAATAATGTAGTATTTTTCAATATTCATCAAAAGTTGAAAATTTTCAAAAAATTACCAAAATTTCACCCTAAGATAACTTTGATATTAGAAATTCAAAACTGAAGTCTATTATGAAAAATAAAATTTATAAATTTTATAATTTGGTTAATACTATTCATAACTGCTTTTTAAACGGCTAGTTTGAAAGGTTATGGTACGCTCGAACTTGATATTGCGTATAACACAAGCTATTGAATTGTTTAAAAGGAAGTGTATCATGGAAGCTTGGGGTGTTACATTCTTCCCTCCTTCAAATAATTTCATCCTTGAAATTTCTAGAATATCACTTCGTAAAAATATTTGGGTGGTTCTTCATCATAAGTTCTTCAAGTTCCCACATCGCCTCTTCCATTTTATGCTTTCTCCAAAGAACCTTTACCAAATGAGTCATCTGATTTTACAACACTTGTTCTTTGGTATCAAGAATCTTGATAAGATCTTTACAATATGACAGACTGGGTTCTAGTTTTATTTCTTTGTAGGTGAGTACATGCATTGGGTCTGGCATGTATTTCCTTAACATTGATACGTGGAACACATCATGAACTTTGGAGAGACCTGGCGACATTGCCAAACGGTATGCTACAGCTCCAATTCATTCTAAAATTTCAAAAGGTTTGATATACCTAGGACTTAATTTACCCTTCTTACCAAATCATATAACACCCTTCCATGGATATACCTTCAATAAAACATGATCTCCCCCTTGAAATTCTAAATCCTTCCTTCAGTTATCAGCATAGCTCTTTTGCCTACTTTGAGCTATTTTGATATGGATCTGAATATTTTTTACCTTTTTTATTGTTTCCTAAACAAGTTCTAGGCCTATGAGTTTTATTTCACCAACATCATCCCAACAATTTTTTGTATGACATCTCTTTCCATATAACGCTTCATATGGTGTCATCTGTATACTTGAATGGAATCTATTGTTATAAGAAAATTCTACCAGAGGTAAATACTAATCTCACATACCTTTAAATTTAAGAGAGAAATATCTCAACATGTCTTCTAAGGTTTGAATAGTTATTTCTGATTGTCCATCAGTCTGAGGGTGGTAGGCGGTGCTCAAACGAAGCTCAGTATCTAGAGCCTTCTGAAGACTTTTAAAAAATTGTGATGTAAGATAGGGATCATAGTCAAAAACAATCAATAGGGGCACACCATTAAGTATTAAAAATTCATTAATATATAGTCTTTCTAAACATTCAAGTGGTAAATCTTCTCTTATAGAAATAAAATGTGCTTATTTGGTAAGACGATCAACAATAACCCATATCGCATCATTTCTTCTGGGATTCTTTGGTATCCCTGTGATAAATTCCATCGTAATATTATCCCATTTCCACACAGGTATTGGAAGAGGTTTCATGACTCTTCTAGGATGTTGTCTTCCAGCCTTCACTTGTTGACAAACCAAATATCTCAACACATAATCAGTAATATCCCTCTTCATGTTGTCCCACAAAAAAAATTTCCTTCAAATCTCTATACATCTTAGTTTCACCAGGGTGTATAGAGAAATTAGAGTTATGAGCATCATCCAATAATTTCATTTTTATCTTAAGTATAGCAGGAACACAAATCCTCTTCCCAAGTTTCAAAACACCATCTTAAAATATGAATTCAATCAGTCTCCCACCATTCACAACTTTAATTTTATTTTGAAACTCCTCATTATCAGACTGAGAACTTTTTATCCTTTCTAGTAAAGATGGTTTGGTAACCATCTAAAAAAGTAGTGATGTTTCACCTTACATGATAATTCTCATATCTATCTTTACTAGATCCATAAACATAGGATCCCTTTCAACTCTCATTTTGTTTATAACTCCATGGTCTTTTCCAATAAAATCATATTCCACCTTATTTTCCTTCCTTGGGTGGTAGTGTATTGTTTAATCATAATCCTTGAGTAGCTCAAGTCATCTCCTTCATCTCATGTTAAGTTCTTTCTGTGATAAAATATATTTCAAACTCTTATGATCAGTATATATCTCACATATTTTATCATAGAGATGGTGTATCCATATCTTCAGATCAAATATTACTGTTGATCAATCCAAATCATGAGTTGAGTAGTTTTTTTGTGAATTTTTAATTATCTTGATGCATAAGCAATAACCATATCATTCTTCATAAGGACACAACTAAGTCCTTTCCTTGATGCATCACTATAAATCACAAATCTATCATTCCCAGATGGTAGAGTCAAAATAGAAGCATTTACTAATCTTCTCTTCAATTATTCAAAACATTCTTCACATTCTTTTTTTCAAACAAATTTAACCCCTTTACATGTGATCGTGGTTAACAGGTTTTCCAATCAGGAAAAATTATAGATGAAACACTGATAGTAACTTTCTAAACCAATAAAACTACATACCTTAGTTATAATCATTGGTGTTGGACATTCTTGGATTTTCTTTTTCTTTGTATGATCAACAGAGATTCCGTCCTTGGAGACAATATGGCCAAGAAAATAAATTTTCGAAAGCTAGAATTCACACTTTCTAAACATCCCATATAGTTCATTTCTTCTAAGAGTCTTCAAAACAATAAAAAATTGGATCTCATGGTCTTTATAGCTTTTGGATTATACCAATATATCATCAATAAATATGATGAAAAAATCGTCAAGATATTCCTTGAACACTCTGTTCATTAGATCCATGAAAATAAAGGGTGCATTAGTCAATCCAAATGGAATTACTGTAAATTCGTAATGACTATACCTCGTTTGGAATGGTGTCTTTATATGATATCCAGAACAAAGCTTAATTTTCAAAAAATATTGATCTCCATGAAGTTGATAAAATAAATCATCAATGAGAAGTAGGGGATACTTGTTCTTTATTATAATAGCATTGATTTCTCTATAGTCAATGCATAGCCTCATTGATCCATCTTTCTTCTTAATAAAAAGAAATGGGGATCCCCATGGAGAAACACTAGGGTGAATAAATCCATTATTACTCAACTCCTCTAGTTGTTTCTTCAACTCTACTAATTTTATAGTGGTAATTCTATAAGGATTATTTGATATTGGTCTTTCATCAGGGATTAAATCAATAAAAAACTCAACTTCACACTCTGGGGGGTGTCTAGGTAAATCTTCGGGAAAAAATCAATGTATTACTTTATAATGGGTACATCCTCAATTTGAATATTTCTTTATTAATCCTTATATTTTATTTCCTATTCCTCCCCAAGAATCTCATTTAGTAAAGCTACTGGGGGTGGATTTTGATGAGAATCAAGTGATGAAGTTTCTGCTCTAAAGATGATGGATTCTACATCATCCTCACAAATCGTAACTTCCTTATTCTTACAATAAATTTTCACATCATGTTTTGATATACAATCTATACCAATTATTATATCAAAGTTGACCATAGGTATGATAATAAAGTTATCAGATAATGCACGTTTATAGTCCATAATGGGAACTACCTGATACATCTTTGTTGCAATGAGACTTCCCTTAGGGGTTTTGACTGAAAACTTCCATGTTAAAGTGAATTGGAAATATCTAATTTTTCAAGAAAACTAGGAATATATAAAGGAACATGAGGGTCCAAAATCAAATAAATCTTTTCCTAAATTTGAGGAGATTATTATAGTACATGCAACAACATCATTAGGAGTTTCAACCTCAACAATTGTGATCGAAAGCTTAGCCTTTCTCCCTTGTCCTTTTCTGATGTAATTTTCCTTGATGCTTAGGAAAATTATTTGCATAATTTATCATTTCTTTACAATTGTAGCATTTAACATTGATAGCTTCTTTCTTCCTCTTACAATCACGAGCTTGGTAGAATTTTTCTCCACACTTGTAACAAACTCTTATCCCCTTTAGGAAAGTACCGAGGTGTTTCTTCCCATAATTACTATAGGGTGGAAAGTTATCTTTTGCCTTATTCCCTTTATTTCCTTTTCTAGAGTGTTTAGTATCCCACTTATTCTCTTGATTCCATTTAAATTCATAATACTTAGAGAATTTATTTTCTGTCTTGATAACACATGAGACTATATCTTTGTATGATGATAAAGATTGTGAGACCAATGCCCATCGGAGGAATAGTTTTTACCCATCAAAGAATCAATCAATCTTACTTCTTGGGCTACCTATGTCGTTTGTAGCATGTCTTTCTAACCTTGTAAAGTTAGCTTCATACTTTGCAACATTCTCATCATCTTTTTGCCTCAAACTCAAAAATTGTCTTTCCATATCATCTCACTATTCATGAGGAAATTATTTTTCTAGGAAAAGTTCTTTAAACTCTCTCTATTTCATATTTTCTAATTCTTCATCCTCCTTCATGTTTTTTATTAATGACCACCAATAATCTGCATCTCCTGAGAGACGATAAACTATCATGATAACATTTTCCCTTGTGTTGCTTCCCAAAGCAAGAAATATTTTCTCTAAGGAACTTATCCATTGCTCAGCTACAAATAGATGTATAGTCTCATTTAATGTTGGAAGTTGTTATATCATGAATCATTCTAACATTGATCCTTCACATTGTAGAACGGGGTGATCCATATGGGTAAGGTTATTATTCATAACCTGAGTCAGTTGTCCCATTATGGTTATAAGTTTTTCAACACCAATTGTATCACCAGTTACACTATCATTATCTTGCATATGAGGGAAATCCCTACATATATTGTGTGTGTTGATACGATTTCTATTTCTTCCACTAGGTTCCATTTCTAAACAATGGAATACACTAGATTAAGTTATGAATCATAGTGCATAATTCCACACTAGTAAAATACTTAACATAAATTGAAAAATTTATGCATATCCAATCCATAATCATAAACATGTTTCTTTGAGGACATAGTTAATCACAAATCCTTCATAATGGTTTGTAATGAAATTATGAATTATCCTAATCATATCCCCTAGGAGTGTCAAACCGGGTGCAAAGTAAGGCCCGTTGTCGTGTACCAGGTTACCCCAAGTCAAGCTTGGAACACCATGTTAGAGTTTTCACCCCTAGGTACATCTGTTCTAGAACCACGTCCACTTACAGTATCCAGATAGGGATGTATTTTTAAATAATACCCACATAATCTCTATATTACCAAAATTCTATGATGTTCTTTTATACTTATCATCAAAGTCTAGCTTGGGGTGATGTTACCTAATCAAGGTTGTTTTCTAAATCTAGTTTCTAAGGTTTTTACTAAACATCCTTTGATACCAATTGTAACACCCCGAACTCAGTTTTCCAGAGTTGGTGCATTATTTTATTACGTTGGCATGATAATAAGAAAATAAAATCTTGAAGGACCGGTCAGTTTAGTAGCCTTGGAAATATTAGATTTAAACATAAGTTTTACATTACATCTTGAAATGAAAAATAACATATTATCACCTTTGAAAACTCTCATATCTCTTAGATTATCACTGCATGTTAATCATAATATACTTCTTCACATCCTGGGGGAAAATGAAACATAAGAAATGGGTGAGGTTAGATTCATAATAAGGATAAACAATATAGCAGAAGCTATCATAAATAAGCATAAACTTTTAAGGAAAGGTATAAAACTAAAACACAAGCCTTTTAAACATAATATTCAGCACAATATGGAAGGAATAAATAAAATAATTCCATTTAAACTTTCACATGGATATTCTACTAGTCTAATAATCACATGAAACATCAATAACTAATCTTATAATGAGGAAATGTATAATTTCATACATCATAGCCATACCTTCAGGGCCTCATGCCAAGACCATTACCATATCGTCAAAGCCTTGTGGCAAGACACTAGTTTGTCTTATAAGACCTATCGATGCATCTAGGGGCTATAGAAGGCCCCACCCATCACTTACTAAGTCCAATGCATTCCTCTTATGAAAAGGGTGAAACATAACATAAACATTCGTATTAAAAATAGCATACGAAATGTTAATACTTTAATTATAAACCATGAATGGTATAAACATAGCACATCCACAGTAAAATATATCATAAACCCTTCAATACAATATGGAAGATTTTATCATAATAATTCAACCTCAAATAAGCATAAAATCCAACAAAGTATGTTGACATAGCAAAAAATAATTTAGTAAATTCATTAAAACTCTTTGAGGGAAATATCCCTTTTTTACTTTGAAATCATTTATAAGTCACATAATTATAAAAGAAAACATTTATTTTGAAAATAACCTTATAATATTATAAGTAAATCCTCAAAATTGTAAGGCGTCATAATGGAAAAAATCGTTTCTTACGCCGTATAAGTTAAAAAAACATTCTTTCTTTAAATTTGTCGAAAAGGTTATAAAGTACCTTGTTTGGAAACGAAAAAAATATTCCTTTAAAAAAAATTCGTAAAAATTAAAACATGGATAAAAATGACTTTAAAAAATTGTCGATAATATTTTGAATTACATTTTAAGAAACGTGAACATGGATAATAAGTATTTCCTAGTAGATACTCACATATAAGCAATCTTGGATAATAAATAGATTGTGAAATTAACCCTTACCTTATACTTTAGTAGAGGGTGAGTTATACTCTTGTATAATGGTTAAAAAAATGTTATTAAATTATACTAGGACCATATCCATATTTATGATATCATATATAATCCTCTTATATCATTTTGGTAATAATATTTTAGTATTACCGTTGTTTTGGGTGTTAACTGCTTCATTTTCCCATTCCTATTTTGTCATGTAATTCATGTTTTTAATGCATAGGATATATTTTACTCATATCCATAATGACATTAAGTTCATAATTATTATTTTTACTCATAATATAAATTTTATAATCATTATTTAATGGTTAACTTGGAGAATGAATCGCATTGTGTCGTGGAGACGGTAAATCGTACGTACGTACGAGCGACGGTATCATTCCCTTAATGGTTAAATAGAATAAAATTAGATGGTATATTAATTATAAAAAATCATTATCGTGTTATATTCATTGTTTATATCCATTATACTCATCATTATACTCATCCAAATAAATTATTATTTAATAATAAATTACACCATAACGTGGAGATGGTAAGTCGTACGTACGCACGCATGGTGATATTGTTATTCGTATGATAGATAAAATGAGTAATATGGTTGTATCATGATTATAATAACATATCAGTATATGTATGATACTGTATTTATTATTTTTATATGGAAACAACGTATAAATAGGAAGTAGAAGAAGAAAATAACTTTGAAAGAAGTGATAAAATAATTACCTCTTTTTCGGGTGTCTTCTTTTGGTTGGCACAAAAGGACTTTTTAGAATGGATTTCTACACAAAGTGTGACCTCTCAGATGAAGTGGGGGAATTTTGGAGAAGAATTGGTCTGGGTTTGGCCAAGCCAAATGTATTTGGAGGTGTGAACTAAAGATAAGGAGTAGTGCCCTTTTATAAGAGAGATGAGGGGCACTTTTGAAAGATCTTAAATTATTAATTTATTATAAATTGATTTTTGGTTTCAAATAGCTCAAAAAGTGATTTATTTCGAGTATAAGTTGAGGATGGGTCTAAATCCTCTCATCCAATTATTTTTAGACAATTTTAGGTCGCAAAATTAAACTTATCTTTTAGAATTAACCCTTAGTTAAGTATTTTAACTCTTATAGTGTCTTCTTGTATTTTTACACTATAGGGTTAATATAGTTACTATAAATTGACAAAAGAACACCAATTGGGTCATTTATAACATATTTAACACTATCCTAGTTATTTGGTCAAACCTAAGATTTTTATGAATTTTATGGAATTTAATTAAACATTATTTATTTTAAAGTATCATTTATGTCAATTTTGATACTATTCAAACTTTGCATTTTTAAAAATATCAAACCAACATGATAACTTCAAAAAAATACTTCTAATATGTCACTAACATGTATATGTTATCTATAAAATTAGTTTATGTCATTAATTAATTCAAATTATATTTATTTTAATATTTTAAATATCATTTAATTGATTCTTCTTTTAATAAGTCAATTACTGCATCGTTATTGTGTCACCATTTAATTTAATTATTTATTTCCTAAAATTATAAAAAAAATATTATGTAGATAATCATTTTATCTTTCTAAATAATATTTATAGTCAAATTTATATTATTCATAACTCTATATAAAAATGGTTTAGTTATTAAAATTTGAATATGACATTTTTAACTCTTCTTTAAAAAAAATATAATAAATGTCTTAATCTAACACAAGAGGCTTAAAAAGATCATAATTTCAACTTAAGGTTTATTTTGGTCGAAACTCACTTATCCAATGAAATTAGGAAAAGTGTTAGGGTAATATTATATTATTATAATATTAATCTTACCTTTAATTACTCTATTTACCTTTAACCGTGGTAAATAAAATTCAAAAGTTATTGTTCTCCAAAAATTATTTTTGTAATGTTCTGCAATTTTCGTATAATATTTTTTATTATATGAAATTATTTTGAGACTGCGAAATTTGACGGTACGTGATTCTGAGGCTCAGAGTGCTCGGAATGATCCATCGAAAAATGTTAAGCTTTAAATAGCGTGCGTTAGCATTTTTCCTAAAAAAGTGGAATAACTCTTGAACGGGTTCCCAAATAAGAAATATAATGGCACCGTTGTGTTCAAGATGGCGGGTTTACCCTAGATGCGACTTAAGTTTAGTCGACGTAGACCTCCAGTGAGAAAACCCGAAAATGGCATTACCGTAAATAAAATAATTAAATAAAATTATTTTATTTTTAAAATGCTTATAACTCACAAACGGTGATTCAGATTAAAAATATGAGACCACTTCTGAACTCATGAGGGTATGCTTTCCTTAGGAAGATCCTAACATTGGCCAGCGTGGGCCAACAGTGAAAGTTAGTTTTTGACCGTAAATAAAATAATTGAGTAATAATTATTTTATTGTCAAATCCTTATAACTCCTAAATGGTAACTCAGATTGGAAATACGAGAGTACCATTGAGATCATGAGGGCGTGTTCCTCTTAGTCAGAGCCTAACCTCGATCGGTGCGGGTTGAGGGTGGCTGTTAATAATTTTTGAACTTTTTTAAGGTACGTTCAGTAAACGTGCAAGCGGGAATTTTTATCTTTTGAACCAGTGCTCAGATTGAAATTCTGATGGCACCGTTGGATTCACAGTGCCAGGATTCACTTAGTCGAAGCTTAACTTTGACCGATAAGGGTTGGATGAAAAAGTTAATTTTTGGACTTTCAGAAAAAAAAAATAACTAAATGTTATTTTATTATTTTTCTTCCACCGTTGAGCGGCAGTTGGCGGAACTGCTGTGTAACATCGGTCATTAAATGAGGTTCATTAAATGACTTGATCTTCTCATTGTGTAACCACAATGCTCATGGATTTAATGGATCATTAATTATAGTTCATTAATGAACCACATTAATGAACGCAATGTGAGTGTTTTCTTTTTATTTAATCAAACTGTTGGCAAGCGATTTGACAACGGTGGGAGAAGCCTCTGCCATGACGCTGACGACTTTCCTCTCCAACGAAAAATGGTGATCAACCGACAATCGTTGGAGGAATCGAACCAGGGATCGACAAGCGGAGAAAAATGTCGAACGACAATGAATGTGAATCTTCTCCTTCGTCTGCAACACCGTTTCTAGGTAGGGGAATTATTTTGATTTCTAAGTGTTTATGATTTCCTCTCACCCCGTTCTTGGAAAATACAACGAACGTGAATCAACCGATTAACGGGTTGATCCACGTCTTGTTTGTTCTTGAGGGTGGTTGTTGTGGGGTTTCATTGTGGGGGATAATCTTAAAGTTTGATGATTATTACTTCACCCCCATGTTAGAACACTAACGTGGAGGGCGGGGGTCAATCCGAACAAGGCCCAGACCCTCCGCCGCTCTTGGGTTTTATGCGTTCTTCATGGGAGACCAAACAATGTGGTGGAAAGATGATTTTGGGGGTCCCGTAGTGAAGGCGGCGACCCAGGAGGCCCGTAAGCACAGACGGGAAGGAAATCGGACCACCGGAGCATTTTCGGTGGCCCGCGGAAGCACCCACCGGCAACCGGCGGGGCGGCCAATCCGAGATAGCCGCATGGAGGAGAATCACCCTCAAGAGTCGTGGCGGCGAAATCCACGGCCAGTCGAGCCGCGGCGGGTGGAACGGCATGGCGCCAACGCGCCGTGCGGAAGAGATGAGTGGCCCGCTTGGGCCGCTCGGCTGGAGCGCAACGGCCGGCTTCAATCGGCTGTTTCGGAATGAGGGACGGCGCCCCGCTTGCGGTCCGGGTCCGAAACCTAGGCCAGACCCACCATCCGGGCCGGGTCAGCCAACTGGTCCGGACCCGCCAGCCAGGTCGAACCCCTACCGGACCCAGACCTGACCGGTCCTGTTTCGCTAAATTGGGCGTATCTCACAAACCAGGCATCTGTTTGATACGTCGTCTGTGGCACTGGAACCCTAAGTATGAGGTGGTCCTTTTGATATAATCCACTTCAGTTTTGGAGAAAGTTGGAGTACGTACAGGTTGGATCGAACTCAAATCCAACTGGACCCTCGGTACTAAAATGCTTATAACTTACAGACCGAACATCTGATTGATGCGCCGTCTGTTGCGTTGGAACCCTTATAACATGGCGGTTATTTGGGTTACTTTTTTTTTGGGACTTATTGGTAGTTGAGGTATGACACATGAATTGAGGATTGGAATCTACAAAACTCAATCGCACCTAGTGCAGAAATCCTATGGCTGGATGACAAGTAAAGAGAGACCCTTTGTGGATCGGCATCAGAGCGACCCTGTGTGGATCAGCAGTAGAACGAATAGATAAGGACCTTACTTAGAGCGGACCATCATGGATCAACGACTAACGACCCTATGTGGATCGATGACTTACGACTCTGTGTGGATCGACGACTTACGACCTTGTGTGTAATGGTGTTTTACAACCCTGTGTGGATCGGCAATTGAACGACTTCTTCGTGGTTCAGCAGTGAAACTTCTCAATGGAATAAAATGATTTAGATTTACGACTAATCATCATTATTCCTTTTCTTTAAGTTATATACCTGGTGTGAGCTGCGTCATTTACTTTCTGATATGTGGTTGAGGTCTTTCTTGGTGGTTTTACCTCTCGGGTATTTTGCTTTGTGATGTTTTGCTTCACAGATTACCAAGAAACCTTCTGGGGTCTCGGGGTCCCTACTAAGTATTGTTATACTCACCCCTTCATGGTCTTCACCCACATGTGTTGTGTCTGGTGCAGATGTTCTACGTTTTGATAGAGGTGCTCAGGGGGACGAGACAGACGGACACTACGTCAGTGGACTTGGTGGCCTAGGACCAGGTGGTGCCCAGTAGGACCAGGCGGGCATGAAATACTACTTCATCCTCCAGTAGCTTCACTACTCTCACAATTAGGTGGGGTTTTCTATGGATATCCATCAGAGTTTCCTTTTGTACTTTACTGTTTTTAGTTCCTTGTTGGGTTTGTATTATGGCTCACTTACTTTCACTTGTACTTGCACTCAACCTTATTTTAGTGGTATACTTGTTTCCCCCTTTCAGTTTGTTGGGATGTGGTTGGAAGTTTGTGTGTACATGTTTAAAGGAAATGTATTCCCATTTTTTGGTTTCGCCTTTCCGGTGCAAGTCCCCAACCCCTGGCCTATGGAAGGCGGGCTTGGGGTAGTCACAGCATGAGCCCCAAGGGATAGGTCGTGAAAATTTTGATCTTATTAGACTGCATTTTTCATATTGATTACAACTATGTATGTCCATTATTTGAAATTCAAATAACATAAGCGGTAAAATTACGTTTAAGGCAAATCTCATAAATGTGGCTAGAAGGCGGGTAAGAGATACATTCAAAAGTTTAATAAATTTTTATATCTAATTCTATTATAAAAAATTATTTCAGTGAACTACATTGGACTAATATATATATATATATATAATGTATATATTTTGACATTAAAATAAATTTAAATTAAAATAATTATTAAAATGAAACGGTCATCTTTTTAACAATAATGCCATATTTTCAATATTCATCAAAAAATAAAACTTTTCAGAAAATTACCAAAATTTCACCCTAAGAAAATTTGGATAATCCTAATTCAAAAATGAAGTCTATTTTGAAAAATAAATTTTATAAATTTTATAATTTGGTCAATACTATTCATAACTAATTTTTAAATGGTTAGTTTGAAAGGTTATGGTGCACTCGAACTCGATATTGCGTGTAGCGTAAGCTATTGAATTATTTAAAAGGAAGCGTACCATGGAAGCTTGGTGTGTTATAGGACGTGTGTTGAATTAAAATCTCATACTTAGGGTTCATTTGGAATTTCTTATTAAAAACTTATCATACGCCTTATTAGTTATGATAAATGGGTAGAAAAATAAGCAAGTTTGTTCAATTTTAGAAAAAAAAATGCACTTTTGTTTTAAAAGAGAACCACTTAAACAAGTGTCACTTATTATAACTAATATGTCTTACAAGCAGTTAACAATAGGGGAATCCAAATACAAGATACTTCAAATACAAAGAAAATGTATGGTGAAAATGATGTGTAGATATCATAGTGAAGGGGCTTACTTTTATAAATAATAAGGGGCTCCTAATATTATAATAAAAAAAATATTAATGCAAAAATTACAAGTTGATCTCTACCAAGGATAACATTTCACATTAATTTTAATATAAAGAAATCCAAACAAGGTTTTGGTACGATATTGTCCTACAATGGTTTTGTTGATGGTTTTATGAGGAATAGAAAAAAGGCCATGGATTTAGAAATGAATAATCCCTAAATACCAACCGTTTTGGTGACGGTATCCATTGGGAGAGGGTTTCGGGAGGGAGATGATAAGCTAGTGGAGTTTCTATGACATGAAAAAGGTTTCAGTGAGGAGAAGTACCAGATTTTGTTGGAGTTTTGTGGAGACCTACAAAAGAGGAATATAAGACTTGATCCAGGGGTAGTCACGATCTGAGGGGGGGTCTCACAAATTGGGGGATGGGTTTTCATGATTAGGATGGGGGTCTCCATTGCGACTGGAGGTAGGGGGAGTGATCATACCACGATTCAATGTTTTATTCCACCCTTACACCGCAGTTTTAAACTAGTTTTGTAATGAATATTCCAAATATAATAATAAATTTCACTTTATGTTTGAATAAATCAATTAATGTTAATCAGTATTGGAATGGGAAATGTTACTTGTTTATATTGTTTATATGTAGGTGGAGGTGATTTGGAGGGCCCTTGATGAAGTGAAAGAAAAATGGGCCAAAATTGCATGGATCCATGGACATTTGTCCACTGTTTTTCATAGTACACGAAATCCGTGCATCCAAATGGGATGAAATTTTTTGTCCCTGTCCAAAATTTAATAGGATACATTTCATATTAAGGAACCCAATCCTGATTCGGATTATATGGGGCCCATACGAACTGATCTGTCCAAGCCACTGAATTTGGACCAAGTCAAATGCGGTGTTCTGTATTTTATCAATATCTTGAGCTGTAGTTTTAAAAATGGTGCCAAACATTCGGTGGAGACATTAAAGAGGTAGGGATACAACCTTTCTATTTTCTCCAAAGCGAGATAAGACTGTCTGAAGGCAGAAACACGTTGTGCAAGTGGATTGATGAAATCTGTGTGCCTAAACCACCTTCCAATTTTTCTATAAAAGGGCACCAAGGGAACCTCATTTGGGAGTTCGGCCAAGGAGTGAAGTGATGCCAATTTGGATTCCTAGAGGATTCTCCTAATCACCTTTGAGGTTCTGGAGTCCCCTATCCTCAAATGGGAATCAAGGATGAAGAAGGAGTTCCACCCGAGCTTCCTCCTCCTCCCGATGTCGAGCTAAAAGTTGAGTGTTCGTTGTGAGGGAGCTACACACATGTCAAGGGAGTTCCAATGCATAAACTAGCTACTAGTTTAGATTAATCTAGGTTTTTAAACATTTCATTCCATGTATCTTATTTTATTTCATATTTGAATGCTTGATTTGATACATGTGAGTGTTATGCTCTTAATTTCTAACCGATCGGTGTGAGGTTTTGAGTGTGTGACTTGTGTTGTTTCGATTGGACATCACAAGAATCCTTTTCATACCCACCTTATTGAGATTTAAATATGCTTTGGAAGCTCTTATTCCATGAATAAGTACTGGACCTTGACAATACGATTGTTACGTCAAGGTTTGGTCCTTAAAGCATTGAAATAAAAGCTTAGGAATTAATCGGGATTCCAATTAACTCCAACCAAAGAATTACTCTAAACCTAAGATGAATCTCTATGAATAATGAACTTGATATGTGTGTAGTGAAATCACATTGACCCTTTTATCTCATATTTTTCACAATCCACTAGGTCACTCATCTTTTAAGCTATTTCAACTAAGTCATTATTTTAAACTGTTTTCAAAACCACCCCATCTCTTAGTCATTTTTATTAAAAATACACTCTAAACCTACCAAATATCCTTGAGATACGACATAGGGTCTTCCCTAGACTATAAATAAACCTTAAAAATATAATCAATTTGACGTGTCATGACACTGCGGTCAAATTTTGGCGTCGTTTCCGGGGAGCGCTTTGGTTTTTTTGTGCATGTTTTTTATAAAATTTTTGTAATTTTTGTGAATATTTGTTTGTTTTATCAACTACCTTTGAATTTATTTTTGTGTTATAATTTATTCATTGTGTAGGTTCTGTGTATGACGCGTTCTACTCTGGGATACCTACAAACTTTTGAACCCGAACCAGAGAGGATTCTACATCAACGAAACTGAGACACACAAGACAACACTTTGAAGGAGGAGACATCACATCTTAAAATTCTTCTTGATCCTTCTTCTTCTTCTGAAACCAAAGTTAAAACTGAACATAACTTGTATAGCATGGCTGAAAATAATAGAACACTAAAAGAACTAACCTCATCCGATGTTGATATCCGACCCACTTACATTCAATTACAAGGCGAGGAACCCAATTTTGAACTAAAATATGGTTTAATTCATTTATTACCAAGATTTCATGGACTGCCTGGAGAAGATCCACATAAGTATTTAAAAGAATTTCATATTGTGTGTTCAACATTAAAACTTGCTAATGTGGTGAAGAACAAGTAAAACTTAAGGCATTTCCATTTTCATTAGAAGACATGGCTAAAGATTGGTTGTATTATGTTAATTCACCTATTAGAGGTTGGGCGGACATGAAACGACTTTTTCTTGAAAAATACTTCCCAGCCTCTTGAACTGCAACAATAAGGAAAGAAATATGTGGGATAAGACAATCTCAAGGAGAAACCCTTCATTAATATTTGGAACGCTTTAAAAGATTATGTTCAAGTTTTCCACACCACCAAATAAGCGATCAACTTTTAATACAATATTTTTATGAAGGTTTATTTCCAATAGATCGTAACATGATTGATGCTGTTGCAGGTGGTGAACTAGTGGATAAAACCCCAATTGCTGCAAGGAACCTAATTGAGATCACGGCACAGAACACTCAACAATTTAGTTCAAGGTCCAGTGTACCCATTCGAGGTGTCCATGAGGTGCAAAGTACTGAATTAGAGAAGAAGGTAGACACAAAGTTTGAAGAGGTGAGTACCCTTCTACAACAACTTGCTCTTTCCCAAGGGAAATTCCAATATCCTCCTCCCATAAATTGTGGTATATTATCTTCTGATACCCATTATTCTGACCAATTCCCCCAATTATGAGAAACTTATGAGAGTTGTGAGGCAATATTCCCAGGACGCCCCTATAAGCAACCCATTAGGCAAGAACCTTACTATCCATCCAACCCTGGGTGGAAAGACAACCAAGCCTAAGGCAAGGGGGGTATTCAATCTAGCCTCATCAACCATGGAACCAACCAGGGCAAAGTAGTCATCAACCACCACCACCTAGAAATTTTCAACCACCCCAAAGGCCTTTCCAACAACCCCCTCCAAAAACTGAACCTAGCCTAGAATATATGATGAAACAAATGGCTGCCAATAATATCCAATTCCAACAAACCACTCAGGCAGCCATAAAAGACCTCAAAACCCAATTAGGCCAACTAGCTAACTCAGTGGGTGATATCCAAAGCCATGGGTCTGGTAAACTATAATCTCAACCACTTGTCAACCCTAGGGATAAGGGAAATGTTAGTGCCATCACCCTTAGGAGTGGAACTAAACTTAGAAGCCAAATGAATCCTCCATTAGAGTCATCCTCTCCTAAGGAAACCACCACTAAAAAAGGTTCAAATGAGATGGAACCTTGTCTTGAGAGAAGTCCTACCAAAGGAAAGAGTGTGTCTATTGATGAGTTACCAAGCCCAAGCATTCCTCTTCCATTTCCCCAAAGAGCCACCCAACCAAGGAAACAAAATGAAACTGAACTTGATAAAGAAATCTTGGAGACTTTCAAAAAAGTTCAGGTTAACATTCCATTGATTGATGTCATCAAGAAAATTCTGAGATATGCAAAGTTTCTGAAGGAGATGTGTACCCACTGAAGGAAACTTAGAGGTGATGAGAAGGTGAGCCTGGGGAGGAATGTCTCTGCATTGATACAACCATCAATTCCCACCAAGTGAAACAATCCTGGAACATTCTCGATTCCGTGCACCATAGGAGAGTATTCTTTCTCCAATGCTATGCTTGATTTGGGTGCTTCTATTAATGTGATGCCTCACTCTATTTACTCTTCTTTGCAGGTCGGTGAACTAAAGCCCACAGGAATAGTTGTTCAGCTAGCAAATCGGAGTACGGCACACCCTTCTGGTGTGTTAGAGGATGTTCTTGTGAGGGTTCAAAATTTAATATTTCCTGCTGATTTTTATGTGCTAAAAATGGAAGATGATAGGACGAATGGACATGCCCCAATTATATTGGGGAGAAATTTCTTGAAAACCACCAAAGCCATAATTAATGTCCATAATGGTACATTATCTATGGAATTTGGTGGTGACATAGTCCATTTAAACATCCTTGATGCCATGAATCACCCCTCATAAGAACATTCCTCTCTCTCAGTAAATTCAATTGATGTACTCCCTTCCCCTAAAATCACTTCATTTGCTTCCCCTGATCCCCTTTCTGAATTTTCCTCTTTGATTGAAATTCTTGGAAATGAATTGTGTGTTGATTGTTGTAGTAGTCTAGAAAAGTGTCATGCATGTTTATTAATTGATAATTTCTTGAACACGGAGGATCACATGACCATCGATGATACTGCTACGCTTATAAAAGCTAATTCCTCATCTGAGGATGATACCATTGAGCAGTTAGATGAGATTAGTGACCTCTCACTTTCACACACACTCCCATTAATCCAAAATCCACCTGAATTGGAACTAAAGAAACTACCTCAAGATTTAAAATATTCATATCTTGAGAATGGAAATAAGTTTCCCGTCATAATTTCTAGTTCACTCCCTCCTAAGCATGAATTGAGACTGCTTGAACTTTTGAGGGAGCATAAACAAGCATTGGGATGGACACTTGCAGACATTCCTGGTATTATCCCATCAATTTGTACACATCATATTTTATTAACTGATGAGGCTAAACCAGGGAGGAAGGCACAATGTCGACTGAACCCAAACCTCTTAGAAGTAGTTAAAAAGGAAGTAACAAAATTATTGGCTGTTGGAATCATTTACCCCATCTCTGATAGCCAATGGGTCAGTCTCGTTGAAGTAGTTCCTAAAAAACTGGTCTAACGGTAATTAAAAATGAAAACAATGAATTGGTTCCAACTCGTGTGCAGAATCGTTGGTGTGTCTGTATAGATTATCACCAACTAAACCAACACACTAGGAAGGACCATTTCCCATTGCCATTCATTGACCAAATGCTAGAGAGGCTAGCGGGGAAGTCCCATTACTATTTTCTTGATGGGTATTCTAGATACTTTCAGATCTATATTTCCTCCGAGGATCAGGAAAAGACAACCTTCACTTGCCCCTTTGGCACATTTTCCTATAGAAGGATGCCATTTGGTCTGTGCAATGCTCCGGGTACTTTCCAGCGATGTATGATTAGTATTTTTTCAGATTACCTGGAGAATTTCATGGAAGTTTTCATGGATAATTTTACTGTTTATGGATCCTCTTTTGATGAATGTTTAAATAGTCTTGGTTCCATCCTACGTCACTGTATTGAAAATAATATTGTATTAAATTATGAGAAATGTCATTTCATGGTGCGACAAGGTATAGTTTTGGGACATGTCATTTCTAGGGATGGTATCCAAGTAGATAAATCGAAAGTGGATGTCATTTCTTCCCTACCATTCCCTAAAAATGTACGTGATGTGCGGTCTTTCCTAGGTCATGCTGGATTTTACCGTCGTTTCATTCATGATTTTTGTAAGATTTCACTTCCCCTCTCCCGCTTACTCCAAAAAGAAAAAGATTTTGTTTTTGATAAAGAATGTGAAGAAGCTTTTAATAAATTAAAATGTAGTCTCACATCACCCCCGGTAATCCAACCACCTCGGTGGGATTTACCATTTGAGCTCATGTGTGATGCCTCTAACTATGCAGTTGGGGGAGTCTTGTCACAAAGGGTCGACCGAGCTCCACATGTCATAGCATATTCCTCACATACTTTGGACCCTGTCCAAGAAAACTACACCACAACTGAAAAATAATTTCATGTCATTGTGTTTTCCTTGGACAAATTCAGGTCATATCGTTTGGGGTCCAAAGTCATTGTGTTCTCAGACCATGCAGCCCTCTGGTATCTCCTAAAAAAACCTGAAGCTAAACCACGTCTCATTCGTTGGATGCTCCTCCTTCAGGAATTCAATCTATAAATTAGATATAAAAGAGGAGCAGAGAATGTGGTGGCAGACCATATCAGTAGGATCCTCCCAACCTCAGACATTGTCTCATCCCCCTGTATTCCCATTAATGACATGTTTCCTGATGAGCAATTGTACAAAGTGCAAGATGTTATTCCTTGGTATGCTGAAATTGTAAATTATTTGGTAGCATCTTTCATTCCTACTGATTTAAAAAAAAAACCAAGTCAGTCGTCTAAAACATGAGTCTCGTTGGTACATTTGGGATGACCCCTACCTTTGGTGTACATGTAGCGATCAGGTCCTTAGGCGTTGTGTTCCCGATAGCGAGTTTCAGTCTGTCCTTAGATTCTGCCACACTCTTGCTTGTGGGGGCCACTTTGGTCCCCAATGGACTGCTCGCAAAGTTCTTGATTCTAGTCTCTTTTGGCCAACACTTTTTCAGGATGCCCGTGAATTTTGTAAATCTTGTCCTCATTGTCAAAGAATGGGGAATGTCTCTAAAAGGAATGAAATTACACAACAACCCTTGCTCTTTCATGACATTTTTTATGTTTGGGGCATTGACTTTATGGGGCCATTTCCCAATTATTTTGGCAACTTGTACATTCTTTTGGTCGTTGATTACGTATCAAAATGGGTAGAGGCACGGGCCACAAGGACATATGATTCCAAAACAGTTGTAGAATTTTTGAGAACTCAGATCTTTTGTAGGTTTGGATTACCTAGGTTCATTATCAGTGACCAGGGTTCTCATTTCTGCAACCGAACAATGCAGTCACTTTTGCATCGGTATGGGGTCGGTCATCGAGTTTCTACTGCATATCATCCACAGACCAATGGTCAAGCTGAGGTGTCAAATAGAGAGGTAAAACAAATTCTTGAAAAAACGGTTCAACCCAATAGGAAAGATTGGAGTCTTAGACATGATGATTCATTGTGGGCCTACCGTACTACTTTCAAAACTCCCATTGGAATTTCACCCTATCGTCTTGTGTTTGGAAAGAGTTTTCACCTCCCTGTTGAGATTGAGCACCGGGCCTACTGGGCCATCAAACAATGCAATTCTAATCATTCTGGTGTAGGTTATCAAAGGAATTTTCAGATTCAGGAGCTAGAGGAAATGAGAAGAGGTGCATATGAAAACTCCAGGATTTATAAGGAGAGAACCAAGGCTTCCCATGACCGTCTTATCCTTCATCTTCAGTTCCATATTGGTCATAAGGTCCTCCTTTATAATGCAAGGCTGAAGTTGCATCCTGGTAAGCTTCTTTCCCACTGGTTTGGACCATACATTGTTATTAATGTCTCTCCATTTGGTGTTGTTGTGGTTTAAAATAAAGAAACCAAGCAAACCTTCACTGTCAATGGGCAGTGGCTGAAGCACTTTCATGAACCTGTTTTGGAGTCCCCGATGGAGGAACTCCAAGTTCAAAAAGCACACTATGAATGACATCCACCAGGTTTTATCCTTCCTTCCCACATTCTCTTTTACTACAGTGAGGAAAATGCATACTCTAGGTGTGGGGGGTGGATAAATTCCTGGGATAGTTAATAATTTTCATTGTTTTCTCCTTTTTTTCTCTTTTTTGCCTTCTTTATGGTATTTTCATTTTTCCCCATCAACAATTTCGAAGTTCCATGATTTGGCGACCATAATGTGGGGAAAGTAAAAATACCATAACGGAGGATAAAAAGAGTATTTGTATGAATTTAACATCAGGGAGTGATTTTTAGTGAATTGGTTTTCTGTCAATGATATAAATGGCCGTATCTATGTGAAACCTTTGAGATGATTGATGCCCATTGTGTGAGTAGTTTTTGAGAAAACTGTGTCACTAATATCTCCACAAATTTTTTCACCAAACCACAAAGTGTGATTATTTCTTACTTAATATAAGGTAAATATATGTTGGGTTAATATTTTTCAGCTTTAAATGATATTTCCATACGTTCATTCCTTATCCGATCAGTTTCATTACTGTATCAGATTGACCTATGAGTGTTTACCTAATGTCTGACTGTTGTACTCCCTCAAAAAAAATGTTGTGTCTTGGGCAGGTCAAAAACCACTCCTCCTCAACCTTTGATCTTGTTATAACTATTTCAATTAGTGTCGTGAGGAGATCAAACAAAGGGTTGAGAGATGAGTGTGATATTTGTTACAATTGCAACTTCAAAAAAAATATATAATAAATGAGGGGAGTGATGAAATGTGCAACATATGGGGATATCTAGGTCGGGAGCTTATGATTTGACTTCTGGGAATGTTTAAATGAGTGGGTCTTGAAATATGATTGCAAAGGATGGAGGACACGTTCGGTGAAAAATCATTTAAAGTTGAATAATGTTAAAACAACCTATATTTATATGATAGAAAATGGAAAGAATAGCATGGAATGGTTTTCACACACACACATGGAGAGTTAGTGTAATGTTTTAACTTTGAATTCCTTGCTCATATTGGTGTCATAAATCTCTTTGAATTTTATTGTGATATGATTTATGAGACATCTTTTTCCATTTTCACTGGGAAGAACTCCTTGGTGTGGTTCGTGCATTGATCACTTTACTTTAAATAAAATTTCCTCAAATGATAAATCTTCAGGATGTTGTAAATATATATATATGTGCATCATTGTATTTGGATATTTGACTTTTCCCAGGAGTGCAAATTTTTAGGTGTGGGGGTGTGATCGTACCACGATTCACTGTTTTATTCCACCCTTACACCGCAGTTTTAAACTAGTTTTGTAATGAATATTCCAAATATAATAATAAATTGCACTTCATGTTTGAATAAATAAATTAATTTTAATCAATATTAGAATGGGCAATGTTACTTGTTTATATTTTTTAAATGTAGGTGGAGGTGATTTGGAGGTCCCTTGATGAAGTGAAAGAAAAATGGGCCAAAATTGCATGGATCCATGGACATCTGTCCACTGTTTTGCATAGTACACAAAATCGGTGCATTCAAATGGGCTGAAATTTTTTGGGACTGTCCAAAATTTAATAGGCTACATTTCATATTAAGTAATCCAATCCTGATTCGGCTTCTATGGAGCCCATCCGAACTGATCTGTCCAAGCCACCAAATTTGGACCAAGTCAAATGCGGTGTTCTGTATTTTATCAATATATTGAGCTGTAGTTTTCCAAATGGTGCCAAACTTTCGGTGGAGACATTAAAGAGGTAGGGATACAAATTTTCTATTTTCTTAAAAGTGATATAAGATAGTATGAAGTCTGAAACGTGTTGTGCAAGTGGATTGATGAAATCTGTGTGCCTAAACCACCTTCCAATTTTCCTATAAAAGGGAACCAAGGGAACCTCATTTGGGAGTTCGGCCAAGGAGTAAAGTGCTGCCAATTTGGATTCCTAGAAGAGTCTCCTAATAAACTTGTAGGTTCTGTAGGCCCCTATCCTCATAGGGGAATCAAGGATGAAGAAGGAGTTCCACCCGAGCTTCCTCCTCCTCCCGATGTCGAGCTAAAAGTTGGGTGTTCGTTGTGAGGGAGCTACACACATGTAAAGGGAGTTCTGATGCATAAACAAGCTACTTATTTGGAGTAATTTAGGTGTTTAAACATTTCATTCCATGTATCTTATTTTATTTCGGATTTGAATGCTTGATTTGATACATGTGAGTGTTATGCTCTTAATTGCTAACTGATCGGTGTGAGGTTTTGAGTGTGTGACTTGTGTTGTTCTGATTGGACATCACAAGAATCCTTTTCATACCCACCTTATTGAGATTTAAATATTCTTTGGAATCTCTTATTCCATGCATAAGTACTGGACCTTGACAATACGATTGTTATGTCAAGGTTTGGTCCTCAAAGCATTGAAATAAAATCTTAGGAATTAATCGGGATTCCAATTAACTCCAACCAAAGAATTACTCTAAACCTAAGATGAATCTCTATGAACAATGAACTTGATATGTGTGTAGTGAAATCACATCAACCCTTTTATCTCATATTTTTTACAATCCACTAGGTCACTCATCTTTTAAGCTTTTTCAACTAAGTCATTGTTTTAAACTGTTTTCAAAACCACCCCATCTCTTAGTCATTTTTATTAAAAATACACACTCTAAACCTACCAACGCTCCTTGAGAGATGACCTAGGGTCTTCCCTAGAATATAAATCAACCTTAAAAATATAATCAATTTGACATGTCATGACACCGCGGTCAAATTCTGGCGCTGTTGTCGTGTAGCGCTTTGGTTTTTTTGTGCGTATTTTTGATAAAAATTTTGTAATTTTTGTGTATATTTGTTTGTTTTATCTTATACCTTTGCATTTATTTTTGTGTTATAATTTATTTATTGTGTAGGTTCTATGTATGACGCGTTCTACTCTGGGAGACCTACAAACTTTTGAACCCGAACCGGAGAGGATCCTACATCAACGAAAATGAGACACACACGACAACACTTTGAAGGAGGAGACATCACATCTTAAAATTCTTCTTGATCCTTGTTCTTCTTCTGAAACCAAAGTTAAAACTGAACATAACTTGTATATCATGGCTGAAAATAATAGAACACTAAAAGAACTAACCTCACCTGATGTTGATATCCGACCCACTTACATTCAATTACAAGGCGAGGCACCCAATTTTGAACTAAAATCTGGTTTAATTCATTTATTACCAAGATTTCATGGACTGCCTGGAGAAGATCCACATAAGCATTTAAAAGAATTTCATACTGTGTGTTCAAAATTAAAACCTGCTAATGTGGATGAAGAACAAGTAAAACTTAGGGCATTTCCATTTTCATTAGAAGACACGTCTAAAGATTGGTTGTATTATGTTAATTCACCTATTAGAGGTTGGGCGGACATGAAACGAATTTTTCTTGAAAAATACTTCCCAGCCTCTCAAACTGCAACAATAAGGAAAGAAATATGCGGGATAAGAAAATCTCAAGGATAAACCCTTCATGAATATTGGGAATGATTTAAAAGATTATGTTCAAGTTGTCCACACCACCAAATAAGCGATCAACTTTTAATACAATATTTTTATGAAGGTTTAATTCCAATAGATCGTAACATGATTGATGTTGCTGCAGGTGGTGCACTAGTGGATAAAACCCCAATTGCTTCAAGGACCCTAATTGAGACCATGGAACAGAACACTCAACAATTCAGTTCAAGGTCCAGTGTACCCATTCGAGGTGTCCATGAGGTGCAAAGTACTGAATTCGAGAAGAAGGTAGACACAAAGTTTGAAGAGGTGAGGACCCTTCTACGAAAACTTGCTCTTTCCCAAGGGAAATTCCAATCTCGTCCTCCCATAAATTGTGGTATATTCTCTTCTGATACCCACTATTCTGACCAATTCCCCCAATTGAGAGAAACTTATGAGAGTTGTGAGGCAATATTCCCAGGACGCCCCTATAACCGACCCATTAGGCAAGAACCTTACTATCCATCCAACCCTGGGTGGAAAGACAACCAAGCCTATAGGCAAGGGGGGTATTCAAACCAGCCTCATCAACCATGGAACCAACCAGGGCAAAGTAGTCATCAACCACCACCACCTAGAAATTTTCAACCACCCCAAAAGCCTTTCCAATAACCCCCTCCAAAAACTGAACCTAGACTAGAATATATGATGAAACAAATGGCTGCCAATAATCTCCAATTCCAACAAACCACTCAGGCAGCCATACAAGACCTCAAAACCCAATTAGGCCAACTAGCTAACTCGGTGGGTGAGATCCAAAGCCATGGGTCTGGTAAACAACCATCTTAACCACTTGTCAACCCTAGGGATAAGGGAAATGTTAGTGCCATCACCCTTAGGAGTGGAACTCAACTTAGAAGCCAAATGAACCCTCCATTAGAGTCATCCTCTCCTAAGGAAACCACCACTGAAAAAGGTTCAAATGAGATGGAACCTTGTCTTGAGAGAAGTCCTACCAAAGGAAAGAGTGTGTCTATTGATGAGTTACCAAGCCCAAGCATTCCTCTTCCATTTCCCCAAAGATCCACCCAACCAATGAAACAAAATGAAACTGAACTTGATAAAGAAATCTTGGAGACTTTCAAAAAAGTGTAGGTTAACATTCCATTGATTGATGTCGTCAAGCAAATTCTGAGATATGCAAAGTTTATAAAGGAGATGTGTACCCACCGAAGGCAACTTAGAGGTGATGAGAAGGTGAGCCTAGGGAGGAACGTCTCTGCATTGATACAACCATCACTTCCCACCAAGTGAAACGATCATGGAATATTCTCGATTCCGTGCACCATAGGGGAGCATTCTTTCTCCAATGCTATGATTGATTTGGGTGCTTCTATTAATGTGATGCCTCACTCTATTTACTCTTATTTGAAGGTCGGTGAACTAAATCCCATAGGAATAGTTGTTCAGCTAGAAAATCGGAGTACGGAACACCCTTCTGGTGTGTTAGAGGCTGTTCTTGTGAGGGTTCAAAATTTAATATTTCCTGCTAATTTTTATTTGCTAAAAATGGAAGATGATAGGATGAATGGACATGCCCTAATTATATTGGGGAGACCTTTCTTGAAAACTACCAAATCCATAATTAATGTCCATAATGGTACATTATCTATGAAATTTGGTGGTGACATAGTCCATTTCAACAACCTTGATGCCATGAAGCACCCCTCAGAAGAACATTCCTCTCTCTCAGTAAATTCAATTGATGTACTCCCTTCCCCTTAAAATCACTTCATTTGTTTCCCCTGATCCCCTTTCTGAATTTTCCTCTTTGATTGAAATTCTTGGAAATGAATCATGTGTTGATTGTTCTAGTAGTCTAGAAAAGTGTCATGCATGTTTATTAATTGATAATTTCTTGAACACGGAGGATCACATGACCATCGATGATACTGCTACCCTTGTAAAAGTTAATTCCTCATCTGAGGATGATACCATTGAGTAGTTAGATGAGATTAGTGACCTCTCACTTTCACACACACTCCCATCAATCCAAAATCCACCTGAATCGGAACTAAAGCAACTGCCTCAAGATTTAAAATATTTATATCTTGAGAATGGAAACAAGTTGCCCGTCATAATTGCTAGTTAACTCCCTCCTGAGCATGAATTGTGACTGCTTGAACTTTTGAGGGAGCATAAAAAATCATTGGGATGGACACTTGTAGACATTCCTGGTATTAGCCCATCAATTTTTACACATCATATTTTATTAATTGATGAGGCTAAACCAGTGAGGCAGGCACAACGTCGACTGAACCCAAACCTCTTAGAAGTAGTTAAAAAGGAAGTAACAAAATTATTGGCTGCTGGAATCATTTACCCCATCTATGACAGCCAATGTGTCAGTCCCGTTCAAGTAGTTCCTAAAAAAACTGGCCTAACGGTAATTAAAAATGAAAATAATGAATTGGTTCCAACTCGTGTGCAGAATAGTTGGTGTGTCTGTATAGATTATCGCCGACTAATCCAACACACTAGGAAGGACCATTTCCCATTTCCATTCATTGACCAAATGCTAGAGAGGCTAGCGGGGAAGTCTCATTACTATTTTCTTGATGGGTATTCTGGATACTTTCAGATCCATATTGCCCCCGAGGATCAGTAAAAGACAACCTTCACTTGCCCCATTGGCACATTTGCCTATAGAAGGATGCCATTTGGTCTGTGCAATGATCCGGGTACTTTCCAGCGATGTATGATTAGTATTTTTTCGAATTACCTAGAGAATTTCATGGAAGTTTTCATGGATGATTTTACTGTTTATGGATCCTCTTTTGATGAATGTTTAAGTATTCTTGGTTCTATCCTACGTCGCTGTATTGAAAAGAATCTTGTATTAAATTATGAGAAATTCCATTTCATGGTGCGACAAGGTATAGTTTTGGGACATGTCATTTCTAGGGATGGTATCCAAGTAGATAAATCAAAAATGGATGTCATTTCTTCCTTACCATTCCCTAAAAATGTACGTGATGTGTGGTCTTTCCTAGGTCATGCTGGATTTTACCGTCGTTTCATTCGTGATTTTTGTAAGATTGCACTTCCCCTCTCCCGCTTACTCCAAAAAGAAAAAGATTTTGTTTTTGATAAAGAATGTGAAGAAGCTTTTAATAAATTAAAATAGAGTCTCACATCACCCCCAGTAATCCAACCACCTCGGTGGGGTTTACCATTTGAGCTCATGTGTGACGCCTCTAACTATGTAGTTGGGGGAGTCTTGTCACAAAGGGTCTACCGAGCTCCACATTTCATAGCCTATGCCTCACATACTTTGGACCCTTCCCAAGCAAACTACACCACAACTGAAAAATAATTCCTTGCCATTGTGTTTTCCTTGAACAAATTTAGGTCATATCTTTTGGGGTCCAAATTCATTGTGTTCTCAGACTATGCAGCCCTCTGGTATCTCCTAAAAAAACCTGAAGCTAAACCACGTATCATTCGTTGGATGCTCCTCCTTTAGGAATTCAATCTAGAAATTAGAGATAAAAAAGGAGCAGAGAATTTGGTGGCAGACCATATCAGTAGGATCCTCCCAACCTCAGACATTGTCTCATCCCCCTGTATTCCCATTAATGACATGTTTCCTGATGAGCAATTGTACAAAGTTCAAGATGCTATTTCCTGGTATGCTGAAATTGTAAATTATTTGGTAGCATCTTGCATTCCTACTGATTTCAACAAAAACCAATCCAATCGTCTAAAACATGAGTCTCGTTGGTACATTTGGGATGACCCCTACCTTTGGCGCACATGTAGCGATCAGGTCCTTAGGCATTGTGTTCCCGATAGTGATTTTCAGTCTGTCCTTAGATTCTGCCACACTCTTTCTTGTGGGGGCCACTTTGGTCCCCAATGGACTGCTCACAAAGTTCTTGATTCTGGTCTCTTTTGGACAACACTTTTTCGGGATGCCCATGAATTTTGTAAATCTTGTCCTCATTGTCAAAGAATGGGGAATGTCTCTAAAAGGAATTAAATGCCACAACAACCCTTGCTCTTTCATGACATTTTTGATGTTTGGGTCATTGACTTTATGGGGCCATTTCCCAATTCTTTTGGAAACTTTTACATTCTTTTGGCCGTTGATTACGTATCAAAATGGGTAGAGGCACGGGCCACAAGGACAGATGATTCCAAAATAGTTGTAGAATTTTTGAGAACTCATATCTTTTGTAGGTTTGGATTACCTAGGTTCATTATCAGTGACCAGGGTTCTCATTTTTGTAACCGAACAATGCAATCACTTTTTGCGTCGGTATGGGGTCGGTCATCGAGTTTCTACTGCATATCATCCATAGACCAATAGTCAAGATGAGGTGTCAAATAGAGAGGTAAAACAAATTCTTGAAAAAATGGTTCAACCCAATAGGAAATATTGGAGTCTTAGACTTGATGATTCATTGTGGGCCTACCGTACTGCTTTCAAAACTCTCATTGGAATGTCACCCTATCGTCTTGTGTTTGGAAAGGGTTGTCACATCCCTGTTGAGATTGAGCACCGGGCCTACTGGGCCATCAAACAATGCAATTCTAATCATTCTGGTGCAGGTGCTCAAAGGAAGTTTCAGATTCAGAAGCTAGAGGAAATGAGAATAGATGCATTTGAAAACTCTAGGATTTATAAGGAGAGAACCAAGTATTCTCATGACCGTCTTATCCTTCATCGTCAGTTCCATATTGGGCAGAAGGTCCTCCTTTATAATGAAAGACTGAAGTTGCATCCTGGTAAGTTTCGTTCCCGCTGGTTTGGGCCATACATTGTTACTAATGTATCTCCATTTGGTGTTGTCCAGGTTCAAAATGAAGAAACCAAGCAAACCTTCACTGTCAATGGGCAGCGGCTGAAGCACTTTCATGAACCCGTTCTGGAGTCCTCGATGGAGGAACTCCAAGTTCAAGAAGCACACTATGAATGACATCCACCAGGTTTTATCCTTCCTTCCCACATTCTCTTTTACTATAGTGAGGACACTGCATACTCTAGGTTTGGGGGGGGGGGCTGGATACATTCCTGAGATAGTTAGGAATTTTCATTGTTTTCTCCTTTTGTTTTCTCTTTTTGGCCTTCTTTATGGTATTTTCATTTTTCCCCATCAACAATTTCGAAGTTCCATGATTTGGAAACCATAATGTGGGGAAATTAAAAATACCATAATAGAGGCTAAAAATAGTATTTGTATGAATTTAACATCAGGGAGTGATTTTTAGTGAATTGGTTTTTTGTCAATGATATAAATGGTCGTATCTATGTGAAACCTTTGAGATGATTGATGCCCATTGTGTGAGTAGTTTTTGGGAAAACTATGTCACTAATATCTCCACAAATTTTTGCACCAAACCACAAAGTGTGATTATTTCTTACTTAATATAAGGTAAATATATGTTGGGTTAATATTTTTCAGCTTTAAATGATATTTCCATACATTCTTTCCTTATCCGATCAGTTTCATTACTGTACCAGATTGACTTATGCGTGTGTACCTAATGTCCGACTGTTGTACGCCCTCAAAAAAAATTGGTGTGTCTTGGGCAGGTCAAAAACCACTCCTCCTCAGCCTTTTATCTTGTTATAACTATTTCAATTAGGGTCGTGAGGAGATCAAACAAAGGGTTGAGAGATGAGTGTGATATTTGTTCCAATTGCAACTTCAAAAAATAATAATAAATGAGGGGAGTGATGAAATGTGCAACATATGGGGATATCTAGGTCGGGATCTTATGGTTTGACTTCTGGGAATGCTTAAATGAGTGGGTCTTGAAATATGATTGCAAAGGATGGAGGACAGGTTCGGTGAAAAATCATTTAAAGAGGAATAATGTTAAAATAACCTATATTTATTTGATAGAAAGTGGAAAGAATAGCATGGAATGGTTTTCACACACACACATGGAGAGTTAGTGTAATGGTTGAACTTTGAATTCCTTGATCATATTGGTGTCATAAATCTCTTTGAATTTTATTGTGATATGATTTATGAGACATCTTTTTCCATTTTCACTGGGAAGAACTCCTTGGTGTGGTCCGTGCATTGATCACTTTACTAAAAATAAAATTTCCTCAAATGATAAATCTTCAGGATGTTGGAAATATATATATATATATATATATATGTATCATTGTATTTGGATATGTGACTTTTCCCAGGAGTGAAAATTTTTAGGTGTGGGGGTGTGATCGTACCACGATTCACTGTTTTATTCCACTCTTACACCACAGTTTTAAACTAGTTTTGTAATGAATATTCCAAATATAATAATAAATTTCACTTTATGTTTGAATAAATCAATTAATGTTAATCAGTATTATAATGGGCAATGTTACTTGTTTATATTGTTTAAATGTAGGTGGAGGTGATTTGGAGGGCCCTTGATGAAGTGAAAGAAAAATGGGCCAAAATGGCATGGATCCATGGACATCTGTCCACTATTTTGCATAGGACACGAAATTTGTGCATCCAAATGGGCTGAAATGTTGTGGGATTGTCCAAAATTTAATAGGCTACATTTTATATTAAGTAACCCAATCCTGATTCGGATTCTATGGGGCCCATCCGAACTGATCTGTCCAAGCCACCGAATTTGGACCAAGTCAAATGCGGTGTTCTGTATTTTATCAATATCTTGAGCTGTTTTTTTTCAAATGGTACCAGTATTTCGATGGATACAATCAAGAGGTAGGGATATAACTTTTCTATTTTCTCCAAAGCGAGATAAGACTGTCTGAAGGCCGAAACGCATTGTGCAAGTGGATTGATGAAATCTGTGTGCCTAAACCACCTTCCAATTTTCCTATAAAAGGGCACCAAGGGAACCTCATTTGGGAATTCGGAAAATGAGTGAAGTGCTTCCAATTTGGAGTCCTAGAGGAGTATCCTAATCACCTTGGAGGTTCTGTAGGCCCCTATCCTCTTAGGGGAATCAAGGATGAAGAAGGAGTTCCACCCGAGCTTCCTCCTCCGCCCGATGTCGAGCTAAAAGTTGGGTGTTCGTTGTGAGGGAGCTACACACATGTCAAGGGAGTTCCGATGCATAAACTAGCTACTGGTTTAGAGTAATTTGGGTTTTTAAACATTTCATTCCATGTATCTTATTTTATTTCAGATTTGAATGCTTGATTTGATACATGTGAGTGTTATGCTCTTAATTTCTAACCGATCGGTGTGATGTTTTGAGTGTGTGACTTGTGTTGTTCCGATTGGACATCACAAGAATCCTTTCGTACCCACCTTATTGAGATTTCAATATGATTTGGAAGATCTTATTCCATGCATAAGTACTGGACCTTGACAATACGATTGTTACGTCAAGGTTTGGTCCTTAAAGCATTGAAATAAAAGCTTAGGAATTAATCGGGATTCTAATTAACTCCAACCAAAGAATTACTCTAAACATAAGATGAATATATATGAACAATGAACTTGATATGTGTGTAGTGAAATCACATCGACCCTTTTATCTCATATTTTTCACAATCCACTAGGTCACTCATCTTTTAAGTTATTTCAACTAAGTCATTGTTTTAAACTGTTTTCAAAACCACCCCATCTCTTAGTCATTTTTATTAAAAATACACACTCTAAACCTACCAACGCTCCTTGAGAAATGACCTAGGGTCTTCCCTAGACTATAAATCAACCTTAAAAATATAATCAATTTGACGTGTCACGACACCGCGGTCAGGGAGTCATCGAGGGGAGGTGGAGACTGCAGTTGGTGTGAGGAGGGGAGTTATCGACGAGAGGTGCTAGTCGACTTCTTAGGGTAACACGAGTGCCCACAATTTGGTTGGTGAAAAGAAAAAATAATACGGTTGAAGAAAAATAAGTCATTAGTGGTAGGTAGTTAGTAAACCACCCCTAATTATAGGGGGTTATTTTAAACCCCGTCTAATTTTTATTTAGAGTGGGTTATTTTAAACCCCATCTATTTTTTAGAGGGGGTTTAGAATAACCCCCTCTAGATTTTCGTTGTTAAACGCTGGTTTTTTTAGTGTTTGAGGGATGGTGAATCTTCTCTAAACCTTTTGTAATCAAGGGTTGATTAGTGGTTTGGGTAAGATGACTAGTGGATCATTCTTTCTCCCTGAATATAGTATCCACACTAGGGATGGACCAAGAAATCTATTATGTATTGTGTTCTTTACATTCATTGCATAAAAAGAATAATTGAGAGAACCATGTGTTCTAACTAGGTATAAAAACATGATACAAAAGTGGAAAAATTCAATTTATAATATCCCGATTCACCCCTCGCCCATGATATTTCCCTTGTGAGCTTTACACTTACCATATGTGATCAATGTGGTTGGGGTTTGGCTTAGTGGTAAGCACCCCTTAATTCTACATGAAAAATGGGGGTTCAAAACTCATTGGGCGCAGGTACTGTAGCAGCACTGTAGCGTACTGTAGCAGCGGCGACACTGTAGCAACGGCAGGTACTGTAGTGGCGGCAGGTCATTGTAGTGGCGATAGAGTACTGTAGCAGTGGCGGGTACTGTAGCAGTACTATTCACAGAATGGGCTTTGGGTCAAAAAAATGGGCATACGGGCCATGTAATGGGCTAAATGCCCACTGGGCCTTCGGGCTATGTTATGGGTCTCCCTCTACCCAGTTAAAGAGGTCTTTGTTTTGATTTAATAATAAATGAGGCTTCGGCCCCAACCTTTTAAAAAAAACCATATGTGATCAATAGTTTTGGTGTTCTTACTAGATTGAGATTTTTAAAAAATGTATATTTTAGCTTCATGTTAAAAAAACGGAATGTTTACCAACTAAAAGAATAAGGTGCCAGACTTTGATTGTCATTTAGCAAGACCAAATTGCATGTTCAACATCTATAAGTGGACAAAGATGAAAGTGATAACTTGCATCATCTAAAATATGCTTCATTTGATGTCTGTAATTATTGAAAATGTTACCCTTAATAGAAAGTCAAAGGACCATGCAAATGTGTTAACCCCCCTGCCAGGATTACCCATATTTAGTGCATACTGAGAAATAGGAAGTTAAAACAACAATTGGAAGTGAGGATTTAATGGAGACAACTCGAGGGAAAGTTAAGAGAGAGGGGTGACACTTGAAGAGATGTCACAACCAAAGTGTATAAAAACTAAAAAACTTTAGGATGCGAGCGTGAAGAAGTGAGTCGTGAATGATCAACATGAAGAGAGGTTTTAAAAAGGCACATATTTACCGATCCAATTATGAAATCAAATGGTGCTAGTGAGGTCATCTTCCACCTTTCATTCAAGACATGTTTGAGCATTCCTTTATACTAGAGAGATAATGTGATGTACATGTGATATTAAACAAAATTGACTGACTAAATAGCCCGAAGGCTTTCATTTTTTTTATAATCCACTTTTCAAGGGGTGAGTTGGAACCCTTATAAGGCTTGAAGCCTTAGAGATAATTACATGACTCGTAGGACTTAGAGGGAATCACTCAGACAAGACAACTTGGAACTGCTCTTCCCTAGCACATGTTATAATATCATCACTCCGCATTCGCAAGGCTGGTTGGCTAGGTGTCTTGTGCATAGCTACACAGGCCCGGTACCGATGACAAAGTCATACCCTCTTGTTCTTCTAATTTCGGTTAGCTCTGCTTAGGTGAATGTGTTTGCTCTGAATCATCATCCGGAGTCTTGTCTCTTGTAGTCTAATTGGTACATTTGTAAATTCATTTGGGCCGAAAGCCTTGGGGTGACCTGAATGCATTGAGGTGTCCTGAAGGCCTTTAGAGACGACTGGTCATAAGTACATATACACGCGAATGATCAAGTGGGAGTTGGCATGATATAAGAGTGGACAATAGAAAAATATTATAATTTTAAACGGGTCATAAATACTTCCACCCAACTAAATGAATGTTCGTTTTTTTTTTCATTTTAAAATTTTGGAATATTTATTAATAAATTCGCTTTTTAAACATTTGGATCTATGGTTAAATATTTATAAGAAATCGATGTGGGGACAATTTGTGTAAATTTTTTTAAATAAAGAATATCTGTCTATATATATATATATATATATATAGACAGCCATTTAGCATTGAGAACCAGCTTCGTTCCCGCCCTCGTTCATCGCTCGGCAAAAATGGATTTTCATTTCCTGCAATTTCTGTTCTTCCTCCTCCTCCTCGGCTACACCGCCATCAGTTCATGGACTTCAGCCAAAAAGCCTAAGCAGCAGCACCATGACGGGGGCTTCAGATCCTACCCCGTCGTGGGAGTCCTCCCGGACTTACTGAAAAACCGCCGCCGGTTTCTGCAGTGGTCCACCGAGGTGCTCCGCCGGTGCCCCACCCACACCGCCACCTTCTGGCGCCCCCACAACCTCCACGGCGTCGTCACGGCGAACCCCGCCAACGTGGAGCACATTCTCAAGACCCATTTCCAAAACTACCCAAAGGGCGACGCCTTCATCCATCTGCTCCACGACTTCCTCGGCCACGGCATCTTCAACTCCGACGGAGACCACTGGAAGCTCCAGCGCAAGACGGCCGCCCACGCCTTCACCACCAAATCCCTCCGCCGCTTCGTGGTCGACGCCGTCGCCTTCGAAATCCAAGCGCGGCTCGCTCCGCTTCTCAGGGCGGCGTCCCGCGCCCAATCCACGCTCGACCTCCAGGACGTTCTGGAACGGTTCGCCTTCGATAACGTCTGTAAGGTGGCCTTTAACGTGGATCCCGCCTGCCTCGCCGAGGGCGGGGCCGCCGCCGGAGAGAGGTTCATGCGTGCGTTTGACGAGGCGGCGACGATCAGCACGGGAAGGTTCCTGTACGCCATCCCTCCCCTCTGGAAGATCAAGAGGATGCTCAACGTCGGCTCTGAGCGGAGGTTGAGAGAGGCCATCAGAACGATTCGTGAATTCGCGGATAGGATCATCCACCTGAGAACCGTAGAAAACAAAGGAAATAAAGACGGCGAGCAGGATCTGTTATCGTGTTTTATCGACGGAGGCCACTCGGCCGAGTTTCTGAGAGACGTCGTCACCAGCTTCATTCTCGCCGGGAGGGACACGACGTCGTCGGCTCTCACCTGGTTCTTCTGGCTGCTATCCTCGAGTCCCGGTACAGAACGAAAGATCCTGAAGGAGATCGAGGGAATCCGGGTCCGGTCCCGGAAAAAAGCCGGCGACGAGTTCACCCACGGCGAGCTCCGGGAGATGAACTACCTGCACGCGGCCATCTCCGAGGCGCTTCGCCTGTACCCACCAGTGCCCGTGGACACGAGGGTCTGCCGCGACGACGACGTGATGCCGGACGGGACCGTCGTGCGGCGCGGCTGGATCGTGACGCACCACACGTACGCGATGGGGAGGATGGAGAGGGTGTGGGGCGAGGACTGCTGCGAGTACCGTCCGGAGCGGTGGCTGGATGACTGCAACGGCGGCGGCGCGTTTGGCAGGCAGGAGAGCGCGTACAAGTTCCCGGTGTTCCACGCGGGGCCGCGGCTCTGCCTGGGGAAAGACATGGCGTATATACAGATGAAGAGCGTGGCGGCGGCGGTGATCGAGGGATTCGTGATTCAAGTGCTGGAAAAGCAGGGGTGCCCCGAGCACGTTTTTTCGTTGACGCTGAGGATGAAAGGTGGCTTGCCGGTGACGGTTCGCCGGAGGGGTGAGAAGAGCCCATGACGCCGGTATTTCTGTATCCAAACGCCGCCCATCGTCTCCGATGACGTACGGATTCCAGGTACTAATAACTGCATTTTCAGTCGACTGATATTAATGTAGGCTCAGTGTTTTTTATGGAGTCATGACTGTGAAGTACCAAGTTAATTAAAGTCCAATTTAATTTCAATTAAAAATTTGTAATCTTTTTATCTTTTGTGGCCATTTTTCCATTTTCTTTATCCCAACCTGTTTTGATTGTGGATAGTCATTTTATTTTATTTTTTGAAATTTATTATACCGCATTTATCTCGCCCTCCAGCCGTTAACATTTTAATTTCTCAATATGTTATTAACACAGACGTTTTGAAGTAGAAATGCAGGTTTCGCATACACCAAAATTTTATATTAATTAATTTGAGATTGATAGAGAGAGATTTATTAATGAGATAGGTAATCATAGAGTTTAGTATTACGAATACAAGTAAAGATTATTAATTTGATAACAATGCTAGGTGGGTGTTATTTGTGTTTTATTTTTTATTCATAAAATAAATAGAGTTTTTTAGCCGGGCCCATTAGGTAGTTTGGATCAATAAGTTAAACAAACCTTTGGATTCTCACGTTATTTTAATTAAAAAGTTTTGTTTACACACACATATATGGTACAAACTCAAGTACAACACACATCACTAAGAAAATTGCAAATAGACCACTAAAACGAGGACTCAACCCCGAGACCACACCCCAAACCCCAACCCACCCTCACCATCCCAGCCGACCATGGGGGGCTATATACATATAACAAAACAAAAAAATAAAATATTTTATTAAAAGGATTAATAATGTGATTCGTCATAACAGTTAAATTTTGAATTTTCAAAATCCGAATGGGTGTCCCCACCAAGAGTTGTCTTATATTAGTCGAATCAAAGTATTCTCTGACCGAAACAATGAGATCAATTTGGTGCAATTCACATCGATTTTGATCTATAAATAAGTGATGACAAGATCGCTTATTAATTAATTCTTCTTCAATCCAAAAATTCTCCAGATAATTTTCTCAACATCAGTGTTGCAGGACTGTTGAAAATTGGTATTCCGTTTTCCCCAAATGTTAGCGAAATTCCCGATGAAAACTTCCATCAAGAACCCCACACCAACAAATGGGGGGTGAATCAAACCCTTTTAAACAATAAATTAAATTCACACATCAATATTCGATCTATCTTCTCTATCTACCTGCTTATTTTCCAACAACCAAAAGAGTTTAAATAAAGACAAAAACCTAGAAGATGAATTCTAAATCTCTTAAAGTGATGAACCAAGACATGACCAAACTTGACCGTTTTGATGGCAACAACTTCTTCTGGTGGGAGGACAAGAAGAAGTTTATTCCTTCAATGTTGAAGATTTTTTACATCCAGGAGCCAAACCTATTGGAGTTCGTGCCCTAGAACTAACTTTTGTGTACTTTATGATAACATGTATTCATTGTTTTAAATATTAATAAACTACTTATCACATCATGATTGTTCTTCTGCGTAACATAGTATGTGATAATGTCCTAAGAGTACCTGTCGCACTAAAAGGTCATAACAGTTTTCCGCTATGATGAAAACTGGAAGTGCTGCGACATTATTCTTAAATATATATTCTATAGCTAGATGATATCATTTGAGAGACACAAATGATATAGGCTATCAGAGGTGAAGACTCAAAGACTTTGATGCATCTTCTCAGGGTGTACGCCCTTGGTAATATCCAATAGGATATTACGAGAACGAAACCCGTCAATAGGAAACCCACATTTTATGTATCATTGGATATTCCTATCTGTGAACGTATGTATTGATCCGTAGACTTTAAAATTATTATTAATAAATATCATGAGTCGTATACTTTGATGTATTAACGAAAACCATAACAACATATGTTTGTGGTGACGTAGCATACGTTGGGTGTGTCGCAAGTATTGCATTAATAAATAATGCGAGAAAAGATTTCTCTTCTGTTTTAACGGAAGTTGATATCTCAGGCTCTTTGATGGAAATGATATAGTCTAAATAAATCCATGACCATGGTTTTCAATAGACAAGTTCATTTTTTGGGAAATCAAAGAAAGAGATATCGAACACTTTGATTGATGACACTAGTATGCAACCTACTTGATTAGAGATATCGTGATAAAGAAATTATTTTACACAATAAGCATCCATATGAGGTAACATGTCGTTGCAGCATTAAATTATTTCTCTATGGGTGTCTTGACGTGTTTCTTGATGCTAACCTTAGACCTTAGGATTATCACGAACCAACCCGGGTCGACTATGAATCAGTCACCCGAGCCGGCACGAGACAAGGCCAGAAGGGCATTCCCGATCCCCACGGGCTGGCAACTAGTGTCAGGCATCGAGATAAACCAGTTGGGAATGATTTGGCCCATAAAAAAAGACATATAAATAATCATAAACTGAACAAATAGATAAATAAAAGAAAATAAACCAACCAAACTAGCATCGGAAAAGGGAATGAACGAAGCAACAAGACATGCCTCAAGTAACCCCGCGGGTCACTAAGAAACAAAGACTACACTTGCTCCAAAAGCGATCCAAAACTAGAGGAATCTGAAACTGAAAAGTAAAGTAGGCATGAGCACCCGAGCCGACCCGCGACAAGGCCCGAAGGGCATTTCCAATCCCCACGGGCTGGAAACTAGTGTCGGACATCGACGCTACACCAAAAATCAAACTCCACAATTTATAAAATACTAATAAATAGCTCAACGTGGTTTTTCACTGAAAATTGCACATATATAGTATAAACATTCTACTGACCAATCAAATTCGTATTAAATCTCAAACAAAACCAAATCTGCAGCGCATAAACTAATAAATAGACATGCTAAATTAATCAAACTCGCAAATTAACTTTCCAAACAATAATTACATGCAAAACCACCTACCTCAGTGTAGATAAACTTCACGAACTTGGTGCGTAACTCCAATTTCTCACAAAGACGCACCGCAATAAATTCAGATTGAACACTACAACCTAGACATCAAACCAAAAACATCAAACCCAAACCAAACGCCATGCTAAACCCAAATCTGATAACCCACCAACGGAAGAAACCAACCAACGACGAGGAACACACTTGCGACGAGGGTGCGAGAGGCTAACAGAGTAAGAGCGAGGGCAGTCAGAGGTGCACCTCGCACAAGGGAGGTCGCTGGAGGGTTCGACCGTGAAGGAGGGATCTCGACATCGCCTAGGGTTGCAGGGGAGAGGTGCACCGCACCATGGGGTTGCCTGGTGCGCCTCGCACAGGGGAGAAGAGGGGGGCAAGGGCCGCACCGAATGAGAAGAAGCGGGTCGGAGGGGAGCTGACTGGAGCACCGGCCAGGGTGCAGGGTCGCCGCGCATGAAAACCCCATGAGGGGGTGTTGTGCCGCGATTCAGAGAAGAGGGGGGGGATGCCCCCTAGGGTTTCAATTTTTTTTCTTAATAGAATTATACTATTAATAATAAAAAAAAAGAAGAATAATTATGTTAATTGCAATAATTGTAATAAGAATAATAATTATAATAATAATATTAACCACTTTAATAATACCGATAACCATATTTTTAATGACAATATTTACAAGAATATTAATAATTATATAATCATAACAAAATTAATAATTTTCTTAACAATAATAATAATAACTCATTTTTAAATGATCACACCATAAATAATGATTTACTCATAAAAAATATTAAGAAAACTTTTAACAACCATTTAATATTAAAAAAAAATATTAATGATAATAATAACACTTCCAATAATAATAGTAGCAATATCTACACAATAATAATAATATCATTATTAGGGCGCAAACGTTAACCCATTTTATTTTTCCAAAATTTTATTTATTTTAAACATTAGATAGCAGCACGAACACCTGGGCCGACCGCACGGTCACCGCCAACCATGTGATGTCCACACACTAGTATGAAATCCATCAAAATTATTAAACTTCAAAAATTTCAAATCGGGACCCCAAACTCAACATGTCCAACGATGTGAGACCCCGAGAAGAATAAAATAAAAGAGTCTGAGGTAAGGGTGTGACAATTTTCCTCACCACAGACACTTTCTACCCCCAGAAAGTCACCAAACCAACAATTAACACAACTCAAGTCCATACCGAGACAAAACCAAAGGAAACTGAGAATCTCGGGGTGACCATTCCCAATACACGTCACACCCGACCAATTCAAGAAGAAACCACAGTAGAAGAACGAGGAGAGAACACGAGAGGGTTCTCCCCACCACAAGAATTCCACTAATACGAAAACAATTAAACTCGAAGACACCACCCTCGAGGGGGCCAACGCAGGAACTCCCAAACCGAAATCATTTAATTTTTCCACGTGGGCCGAACAACATGCCAGAGATTTAAATGGGAAGCTTGTTATGAAACAACCCAACAACCTAAGGATGAGAAACTAACTCAACGCCTCCCACACCGACCAAATAAAAATCCTCACCGCAACCGGAGACTAGGGGATCCCTAGCCTGAACTCAACCCACTTTCTCAATGCCAACAGAACAATTCCACCACTAGGGTTAAAACCATTGCGGGGCAAACCGGAACACCAGAACCCTGGGATGGAGGAATCCCCTATGAAACTGAAACACACTATAGGAAAGCCCATGGAGAGGCGCCCAAACTAAGATAGGGCCTAGAAACACCACCCATTAATTTCACGAAACCAAACATTCCTCTAACGAACACGATTGAGACCAAACTCTAAATCAGGATGGGTCTGTTTATTCACAGGCCCAACACCCTTCAAGGAATCCGAACAATTTAGAAACCACCCTAAGAGAAAATAGTGCCGCTTGGATTAAGGTAGAAAGATCTCATCACACTACCACAACAAGAACGACCTTACGAAGACAATAAGAATAAAACAAGGAAACTTTGGATATTTCTATCCCAAAGTTGAGAACAAGATCCGGACCGAGGTTCCACACACCCTCGGAAACTCCTGACTGTGCGCGAACTTCACCCCAAAACCTGTGGTTGGGGCCCTGATGACTGAAACATCTCCTGCCTCACAGTCAGACATTTTCATCCTCCGGTCCCCAACTCCTTCCTCCCGATGATTCAAACGACCACAATGGTGGTACGTTTTCAAAGGGATGCAATGTGACATCATAGAATGCCTGAACCGGTCATACTGATGGCGCATCAGAATGTGATATGACGAACTAGATGGCAAAGCCCGCGAGGATAGCTTCTTATAGGCGGGTTCCTCTGGCATGTGCTCCTCGCCAGACAGAGGACCCTTACAAAATCCGATCACCACCAACAACACCCCAAACTCCAATATCGGTAAGACATTCTACCTCAACTAGTCCAAAGCAGGACCTTCAAATTGAAACAACACAAACCTTAACAACCTCGGGAGTTCCCAACAACCCGAAGACACTCTAATTCCACTAACCACACAATCATCTCTAACAAACCTAGACTAAATCAATAAACAAGCAACACTCGATTTGAACCAGAATGGGGCATAGCTCATTAAAAACTTTTGGAGACTTTCTGGGCAACACATCCTGGACAACATGGGAAACACAAACTAAAACCAGCATCAAGCCAAAGCACAACCAAATGGAACACCTCGAGCTCAAAACAACCAGCTCGAAAGCCAAACAAACTCATGCACAACCAAAAAACATATTTTCAAAAGTCCAATTTCTTATAAATTTTCAAAATCACCAAATTTTTGAACCACATTTATTCTTAACACATACTCACATCAACCAAGATCAAAACAAAACACAACCAACAAAAAACCACCGGAATGAGGAACTAGTGCCTATGCCTAACCTGACGACATGGTGGTGAGCCATGCCCTAAGTAAGGCATGACGCTAAGAGGACCTTGAACCGGGCACTTGGACTCCACATAGGTCACCACCCCATGTGAGGCCACAACATAACCCGATTTACCTCTATTTTCATCCCTCAGTCCAAAATAACCCAATACAAAAGACCCAAATCTCGGACTACCCCTGGTAACTCGAGGATCTATGCGAGAAAGAGTTCGCGACGCTCTTCCCGCGCCTACCTCCCGAGCCCCGAAAATCCTAATCTCCTTATACCAGACACCCCAAATAACAAGAACCTGCATCTGATACCATTTTTTCACGAACCAACCTGGGTCGATCATGAACCGGTCACCCGAGTAGGCCCGCGACAAGGCCCGAAGGGCATTCCCGATCCCCACAGGCTGGAAACTAGTGTCAGGCATCAAGATAAACCAGTTGGGAACGATTTGGCCCATAAAAAAAGACATATAAATAATAATAAACTGAACAAATAGATAAATAAAAGAAAATAAACCAAAAAAACTAGCATCAGAAAAGGGAATGAACAAAGCAACAAGACATACCTCAAGTAACCCTGTGGGTCACTAAGGAACAAAAACCACACTTGCTCCAAAAGTGATCCAAAACTAGAGGAACCTGAAACTGAAAAGTAAAGTAGGCATGAGCACTGAGATGCTCAGTAAGAAATCCAAGATACAACACCGCCCAATTCCATTGCCTTTAATAAGAAATCCAAAACATGCTAGTTTGAAAATAAGACATAATAAAATAATATTTGTTATTGTTTTCAAATTTAAGTAAAAGTTTTCATTTTCAAGTGAATCATTTCTCTCCCACTACATTTTCAAAATAGGTTCCAATAATGCATTAACATTTAAAAATTAAAGGAAACTAATTTAGATTAAAATATGATTTTTACAAATAATACATCAAGTATGAAACAACTGAAATGAAAATTTCATCACAAGCATCATGTCACAAACAAGCACCATGGGAAATCCCTATAGGTAGCTAGCAGAAGTGGGACCCTAGAGACCTCGTACCTTGGTGAAATGTGGCTTAGAAACCACGACCCTCAGATAATGTGGCTTAGAAACCACGACCCTCAGTAACCATGGCTTAGAAACCATGACCCTGAATAATCGTGGCTTAGAAACCATGACCCTCAGTCATTCATATATTTAATTAGTGTTGTTACGTCAATCCTTCTAGATGAAACTGGGATGAACCCCTACTGTGTCATCTAGCGTACTAGTCATGGTCCACCCACCTAGATACCCAGGTTTCCCATTGTGCTCTATTTCAACTGGTGGTGATTTTTCTTTATCAAGAAAACATATATGTACATAAACACTTTCTTTATCCAAAACTCATTCAACCTCTCACCACCGTTCTCCCTCCTTAAGCGCATTCCCCCTCTTTCACGTCACACAATGCATATGCGTCAACATTAGGCACATAATAACACATTCGACATACAAATCATTTTCTAAAACCAAGGGGGTGTGCCTCAAGAGAGATTTTTCTCTTTCATAAAACATTTTTAAGGTGCCAAATAGGCTTAATTACATAAAGGGAAAACTTTTCACAACTAACCATCCCAAAGTCCAAACACATTTGGAAATACTTATTACCAATTCAAAACCACTTAGGAAATCAATTTTCAAGAAAAGTCACTTAAGACCAATGGCGTTAGAAATACCTTTCAATTTCTAAAACAAAGACATAATCATTCCTAGCAACCACAACCAGATTTCATAGCATGTGTATATAGCATAAATGTAAAACATATTTTTTTAAAAATCAAGCAATTATGAAATTCAAATTAAAGGCATAGGCATAGGGGACCTACCTCAAGCATGACACTATTTGCCGATGACCACTCGAACTGACACTTGGCGCATACACACACATGTATTTATACACATATATATATAAACCCCTAGTTTCATTTCACATATTCCCCACGCCATGAGGGAATATGTACAAAGAGGGTATATATATATATATGCCTTACCCTATGCATGTACATGTAGGAAATCTCGACACCCGCACCCCAAAACCATCACAGCGAGGTCCAACGCGCGACACATATAATTTAATAAAACAATTAAACACATAAACAATCTATAAAATATTTCAAAAATAACACAACAAGGATTTGCACCAATAACACACTCAATTTCAAGTAGAAAAATACACTTTAAAAATCAAACTCACACTTCATCTTTTTGAAGACCACTTTCACACCACACATGAAATTGAACAAATCAATAAAACAATTTATGAAACACCTCCAAATCATAACCACAAAATTTACTCTAAAAAATCACCCGATTTCATATCAAATCACCAATTTAAAACCATCCGCACATCATAACAATGGGAAAACATGATTCGTATCATTTATAAAACTTAAATAAACCATTTACACAATTTGTAAAACATCCTAAAAAGGCATAACAAGGCTTAAATCAACAACACACCCAAATACATATTGAGAACCAATTTTCAAGCCAAACATACACCAAAAACCTTTCAAAACCTAATTTGTGTCACCACACAATCAATTAAAACAATTTCACAGTCAAAGGAGGAATTTTCATTATTAGACAGACCACTAAAAAAATTATTAAATAGTTTTAAAACATGTCTCATGAAATTAGACACCAAAAATCCATTCAAATATTCTTTTATGGAAAAACGCATATCGACGCTACACAAAAACTCAAAATGCACAATTTATAAAATACTAGTAAACACCTCAACATAATTTTTCACTAAAAATTACACACATATAGTATAAACATTCTACTAACCAATAAAATTGGTATTAAACCTAAAAAAACCAAATCCGCAGCACAAAAACTAATAAATAGACATGCTAAATTAATCAAACTCGCAAATTAACTTTCCAAACAATAATTACATGTGGAACCACCTACCTCATTGTAGATAAACTTCACGAAATTGGTGTGAAACTATAATTTCTTGCAAGACGCACCGCAATAAATTCAGATTGAACACTACAACCTAGACATCAAACCAAAAAAATCAAACCCGAACCAAACGCCATGCTAAACCCAAATCCGATAACCCACCAATGGAAGAAACCATCCAAAGATGAGGAACACACCTGCGACGAGGGTGTGGGAGGCTAACAGAGTAAGAGCGAGGGCAGCCGGAGGTGTACCGCACACTAGGGAGGTTGTCAGAGGGTTTGACCGTGAAGTAGGGATCTTGGCATCGCCTAGGGTTGTAGGGGAGAGGTGTGCCGCGCCATGGGGTTTCCTGGTGCTCCTCACATAGGGTAGAAGAGGGGGGAAGGGGTCGCGCCTAATGAGAAGAAGAGGGTTGGAGGGGTGATGGCTGGAGCGCCGACCAGGGTGCAGGGTCGCCGCGTAGGAAAACCCCATGGGGGGTGTTGTGCTGCGATTCGGAGAAGAGAGGGGGGGGGGCGACATCCCCCTAGGGTTTCAATTTTTTTTATTGATAGAATTATACTATTAATAAAAATAAAAATAAGAAGAATAATTATGTTAATTGCAATAATAATAAGAATAATAATTATAATAATAATATTAACCACTTTAATAATACTAATAACCATATTTTTAATGACAATATTTATAAGAATATTAATAATTATATAATCATAACAATATCAATAATTTTCTTAATAATAATAATAATAGCTCATTTTTAAATAATCACACCATAAATAATGATTTACTCATAAAAATATTAAGAACACTTTTAACAGCCATTTAATAGTAAAAAAAATATCAATGAAAATAATAACACTTCCAATAATAATAGTAACAATATCTACACAATAATAATATCATTATTAGGGCGCAAATGTTTAACCCATTTTATTTTTATAAAATTTTATTTATTTTAAACATTAGATAGCAACGTGGGCACCTAGGCTGACCGCGCGGGCACCTAGGCTGACCGCGCGGTCACCGCCAACCATGTGATGCCCGCGCACTAGTTTGAAACCCATAAAAATTATTAAACTTCAAAACTTTCAAATCGGGACCCCAAACTCAACATGTCCAACAATGTGAGACCCCGAGAAGAATGAAATAAGAGTCTGAGGTCAGGGTGTGACAAGGCCGCTTCATCTAATACCACTGAGAAAGAGGCCTATAGGTTCACACACACTAAGTGTATCTAGAATATCAGTTAAATAATATATTATTATTTATTATTTAACAAGTTGAATAAATATTATCCCCACACATGGTTTAATAATTATTAATGTTTGATTGATCACATATATTCTGTTACTATTTATTAGAGAGAATATAATGTGAGCGAAATATTTAATAAATATTTATTTATTTATTGACGAATAATGTCGTGATATTTATTTAATAAATAAATAGTCATTATTTAAGGCCCGATAAATAGTGCGGAGGAATGAAAGATTGAGTTTAAATGGTCTGGTGAGAAAATAATAAATATTGAATATTATTTGATTAAATAATATTTAATTGTAATTCTCAAGTTAAGCGCATGTCTAGAAATAATAATATTATTATTATTATTTGACATGGAGTTTTCGTTAGGATTAAATAAATAATCAAGGGCACTTGTGCAATTATTTTATTTTAACCTTAGAGATATATAAATTTAGTTATGTTATTTTCTCAATATGCCAATTCATTTTGTTGGTGTTGTGCACAAAATTTTTGGAGAATCCTCTCAAGCCCTAGAGAACTCTCTTCTCCAAGAACGCTCCTAAGAACGAAGACCAATCTTCCTCCACCAAATCAAGAACACTTTGAAAGTGATTCTCATAGCGATCAAAGGCAGAAGATGCAAGTACAAAGATTTGTCATGCTAGCACCCGAAGATTCTTTCAGCGACATCTAGATATTCGTGGAACACGTGTGAATCACCGCTAGAGGGAATCCGTACTTGATTCCTACAACGCAATGACAATGCATCGCAGATCTGTTACCAGACCCATCAACGAAGAAAGAATTCCAACAAATGTAATTATTTATTTAATTAAATTAATTATAAATAATATGAGATAGATCCTGCCTCTGGTTCTGAAGTGATTACCCTTGTTTATGTTCTTTGATTCAATTCTGTTGAACACGACTTTTATCATCATGTAGATCTCGGATTGATCATTGAACATGATAAAAAGCAACGTTGGGCACCACCCATCGCATGCTTCCGCTGTTCCCGGAACCTATAAGTGGTATCAAAGTGGTCACATAATTATTTATAATTATTTAAAGATCATTGGTGATTTATGAATTTGTAATTTTGTTTTTCAATTCAAGTTTAATCATTCTTTTAATTTGAATTGTGATATCTTCTTCCTCCTCCTCTGTTTCTCATAGATCTAATTGAAACGATTAATTTTATAATCAAAATAAAATCGAGAAACTCATTCAGAGGTTCCAAAGATTATGGCTGGACAACACAGGAGTACACACCATGTAACCAGAGTTACACGTTGTGTACTTGTATTCAACGCACTAAAAGTTAATTAAAAAATTACTCAATCTATGTGCATTGATGACACACAATGTAGTTAATTATTACACCACGTGTTTACTGGGCTAGCATGGCATGTAGTTAGCTGAATTACATGTCGTGTAGACCATGTACATGGCGTACGGTCCCTTTGAGTCACAGATGGGCTGTGTATTCCATACATGACCTACCTGACAGGTGCCTATGTAACTCGGAGTTAACACACCATGTAGTACATGATGCACGCCACACACTCCAATTTCTGAGGTACGATTTACATGCCAAGTCCCTAGCCGTGTACCTCGGGATAAACGGTGAGATATGTACACGATGTGTAGCTCGCTTTTACACGTCGTGTACTTATACCAAATTACACAGATTTAAAATTTATTTATTGTATTATGTAAACCTTGAGACATGTTTTCGCATGTGGTCATTAAGTTGATAGGACACACTATGTGATGAGTTTTAATATATATATATATATATATATATATAAATGTTTCATTAATATATGCGTAATTTTCAGATCTTCATATCGTGTATGAGTCATATTATAGTTGTTACTCTACGTGCATTGAAGCATAACACGTGACTGAAAAATCATGTAATTCATTTAATAGTACACGTCATGAAAGTTCATGATAAGTCGTGTATGCCATATGTCAAAAAAATAAAACTATATACGTGTATAATACATGTTGGGTAGATTCAGATGGGTATTCACCATGTTTCCTCAAAGGTACATTTATGTTCACAATTTTTTTTAAATTAATTAATTTAATTTGTTTAAAATTATAATGGATGAGAATCTCAAGGAAATTCATATAAGAATTAAGATAAAATAATTGATTGATTTGAGCGTGATTTATCATAAATAAGAACGATTAATAATTGAATATTGTTTTTATTAAATGTGTAACTTGTCGCATGCATGTGGATGATCGTGAGCATAGACCAGACCTTTGTATGCGATTGGTTTCATTTAATTTATTATTAAATTAAATTGTTGGCATGAATGCATTATCTCCTCTTATTATGTAGGGTTTATGTGCCCATGGTCTATTTTATATAAACCCTTTTCCCTCACTTGCGTGTGAGTAAAAGTAAATGTAATGGATTGATCTCCCAAGCTAGTGGAGGCAGTTCAAGTTGAAGTCGAGGTGAAACTAATTCAAAGAGATACATGGGTGGACAGGTGGAAATCTTTAACATGAACCTTAATCGGTTCAAGGTGTTTTTTCCATTGGTCAATTGTTAGTTTATCAAACGCTAGATAAACTAACCATTAGTAAAGATCATGATTATACCACTTTATTATTTTATTTTAGTCAAGTTTCATGGTTATTTGATTATGGATGTTTTTTCATGATCACATAATTAAAGAATTAATGAGCATGTAAGATATAACTAAAATAAAATGGGTTATGCGTAAATATTATCTAAGACATGATTAATCACTTAAGTAAACCCACTTAATATTAAAAAGCATGTGATAAAGATAATAATTGAAAATTTATGCATAAAAGGATAAAATCCCTCAATTATAAACATTAAGTCGGTATAGCTTTCCACTACTTTAGTTAAAATCGAACCATAATTCAAAGTGCTTGACCAACCAAAGATAGGGTGCTTTCAATTATTGGGGAATTCCAACTTGAATTTTTGGGTTGAATTAACTTAGTTCACGTCAAGGGTTGACTGAAAAAGCAGGACTTAGTGTAAATGAGAGGCAAAGGTTGAGGAAATCCAATTTAAGGATTTCAGGATTGGGGAGTCCACTTAGTGGATCAATGAATTATGATTTAATGCATTTGACATTTTAAATACCTACCTAAATCCATTCTAGTTTCTTAACCAACCAATGTTGGGGTAATGAGAAGGGGAATATGGATCCTTTCCACTAGGATGTCCAAGTAACAGGATATTCCAAATCCAATAGTGAGGGATATTGGGTTTTGATAAAATGGTGGGAGGCTAATAAATATAACATTTATTTATTTATCTAAATTTTATCAGATAAAGTAATAAAATTCTGATTATCTTATTTGTAGAAATAATAATAAAATGATATCAAACATATCATTGCAATCCATACTTGAGAAGGACAACCTTCTCACCTAGACAAATTTACAAGAATGACAAAGGTGCCTACGTGTCATCCTATCCATGAAAGTAAATTATATGTGCTGGAAGAACCTTTTCCTAAAGCATCTGGTAATGAGGTAAGTGATGAGTGAAAGTTCCGGGCATAGTGGAAGTGTGGTTGGGAAAACACCCAAATTTTATTTTTACCAAGATCAATGATTATTCCGAGATCAATACGATGATGAACGCCAGTCTCTATGAAATATAATCAAATATTTAGATAAATAAGAAAGAGGCCTAAAACCTTTAGAGAGGATCTTTCACATCATGTTTATAATTAATTTAATTAATTTCATAAAGTAAAATAATACCTAGATCTTTGGTATTTTTATTCGTTGATGATGTTGATCATCCGGAATGACCCTTCCAGATTATCTCGTTGCACTTATAAGGATACAAAATAGAATCCCTCTATCGGTGATCTACGCGTGCTCCGATGGCCTCCGATCAACACCGCTCATTCTCTGAGTGCTAGCGCGGCGAAGCGAGTGTCTTATGTCAGTCATTCTTGATCTCTTGTTCTTAGGTCTTGAAGAATGTCTCTCGTTCTTGATAGGGGAGAGAATAGGATTTGAGAGAGAAATTGTTTGGGTCAACAATTCTCAATTCACCAGGCATGTGGTGTAGTGTATGGCACAATATGCGTACTTTCCTATTTATATACATGGAATTTCAGTTACAATATTTAATTTCATAGCAAAAATTAAATACATTCATGAACTTAGAGAAAAATCATGCATTTAATAATAATACTGCATCATTATTTATGGTGCGCCAACTTGCGCAAAATGAAATTATAAATAAAATTCTGCATCACAAAATAATAACAACGTTATTTTATTTTTTGGAAAATAGTTAAATAATTATTTACCATCTTTCAAATAATTATTTTACTACCGGACCGACCTTAGTCCGCTCGAACTCCACTTCCATTTATTGAACACCCGAATAAATAAATAAATAATTTATTCTCTTAAATAAATATTTTATTTACAAACTAGTAAATAAATATTTATTAAATGTTCAATAAAATAAATAAATAAATTTTATTTAATTTATGCGATCATTTTAACATGAATAAAATGATTCCAAGATCTTGAGAATAATATTTATTTCATTAATTAAATTCAAATAGAATTTAACCGAGACCACCAAAAACACTTAGTGTGTGACCCTCTAGGATTCTTTCTCGTTGGCATTAGGCGGGCTTGCCTAAAGTCCAAGAGTACTATCTAGCAATGGGTCAAGGCACCCAAGAGAAAGAACGTAAAGTCGCAACAATGACATCCACATACGAATGCTCACTATGTAATATAATCCATTTGTCACAATATATCATCAAGCAGGTTTCATGATTGTTTCATCAACTTTTATGCTTGATACGTCGTTCTTTGACTACCTAAAATAAACTCATTGTTACCCCATGACCATGGAATTTCACGTGATGGTTATATTTCAATCAAAGGTCTGAGATATCAACTTCCATAAATGGAAGGGACAAATCCTTCCTCGACTTATCCATTAATAACATGCCACCCGTGACGCACCCAACGTACCCAACTTCCCGCCAACTGCCTGCATGACAATTTTCGTCAGTAAATCAAAGTGTGTGGGTCGTGACACCTATTAATGACAATCTTAAAGTCTAAGGATCATTACACATGCTCATAGATAGAAATATCCGATGACACTAAAACATGTAGAATTCCTACTAGCGGGTCTGTTCTCATAATCTCCTATCTTGGAGATTACCAAGTGCGAACTTCATGAGAGGAAGTCTCATATCCTTATGAGTACTCACACCTGATGGTCTGCATGCTATGTGTCCCATCATAGTATGTCATCCAACCATAGAACTATATTTAAGAATATTGTTATATCATTTCAAGGTTCTCATCATATCGGGGAACTTCCATGACCTTATCAATGCAACAAATACTCTAGGACATTATTACATCATATTTATGTAGAACAATGAAAAATATATAATAATACATTAAATATCCATGTAATCAAAGTAAAACCAGTTGGTTATAGGACACCAAATCTTACAATGAAGAGCTATCTCTCTATGAGAAACATATGAATGATGTTACAAATGTTCAATGTTTCATGCTATCATCCATGTATAATGATCTTTTGAAGCAACATGAGGATATGGATGCCTATAGCATGATGTATCACCTTCGGGGTCTCTATCAAGAGAAGGTGAGAAAATAGAGGTACAAGATCTCCATTACTTTATTTACAACTAATCTTGGAGTGTTTGCGCTATATGGGCCTCATATAGTCAAGATAAATGGATACATTTAATGCTTAGAAATCTTAGGGATTAAATTCCTGGATAAGTTGCGTACAAATCTCATGTTGTCATCATTGCCTAAGACCTTCTCCAGTTTTATTGTTAATTACAATATGATCAATAATGAGAAGAGTATTTCAAAACTTATTACTTTAATTCACCAAGTGGATAAGAACATGGGATGTGACAAACTCATGGTCCTTATGGTGAATAAGAAAAGGAAGAACAAGTCAAAGGGGCCCAAGACCTATAAACAGTCTAATTCTCTCAAGCACCATCCTTCAAAGAAGAGGATGATCCAAAGGCAGGGAAAAGAAAAGGAGGTAGTGTGTTTTGCATGTGTCAAGCCAGGACACTGGAAGAGTGACTTTACCTAGAAGATTGGGGAAGCTAAATGTGTGTTCGTTATCGAGTGTAATCTTTCAAATCTACATATTGGGTATTAGATTTAGCTTATGGGGCTCAAATATATATATATCCAAATGCAGGAACCAAGTAGATTCTGAAAGATTTATAGAGAAGAGGTGGATCTGAGACCAGCCAATGGTGCATGGCTGGCTACTCTTGACATTGGTGACTACCGCCTTTCATTTCCAATGGTAATGAATTTGGTTTTGAAATATTTTTATTATATACCTACAGTTACCAAGAACATAATTTCTATATCATGCCTAGATGTAGATGGGTTTATTTTCAATTTTGGAAATAAAAGTTGTTTATTTTATAAGGACAACATTTGTTTTGGTATGGAACATTTAAATAATGGTATTTATGTATTAAATAATGAAAACCAAGTATTATAAATTGATAACTAATCATGTTCACATGACTCATATAACACCTAGATTTGGCATCACCATCTTGGTCATGTAAATGAGAAGCGTTTGAAAAAGATCTGTCAAGATGGTTATTTAGACTCATTTGAGATAAAACCACTTGATAGATTTCATGCTTGTTTATAAGGAAAAATGACCAAACTAACATTTGGTGGATAGGTTGAAAGGGCCACAAAGATTCTAGGATTGGTACACACTGATGCGTGTGGACCATTTCTAGTAGAAGCTAGAGGTGGATATTCTTACTTCATAACTTTTACTGATAACTTGAGTAGATGTGGCTATGTCTACTTGATGAGGCATAAGTTTGAGTCCTTTGATGAATTCAAGGAATTCAAGAATGAATCAGAGAACAAATTAATAAGAATATAAATAAACTTTGATTGGATTGAGGTGGTGAATATCTTAACCAAGAGTTCATCAACTTTTAATGGGAGTTTGGGATTCTACCAAAATGGAATGGTGTTAGTGAAAGGAGGAACCATACCTTGTTAGACATGGTAAGGTCAATTATGAGTAATAAATATCTTCCATTATCCATTTAGGGATATGCATTATAAACTATGGAATAAACATTAAATTGAGTTCTAACTAAAGCCAAAAACACAATTCCCTTCAAGTTATGGAGTGGAAAGAAACCTTTTTTATTGCACACATGTGTATAGGGTTGAGAGGAATTTGTTAAGGACTTCTCGGGAAACAAAATATCACCCTAGGGAATAAAGTGTATCTTTATAGGGTATCCCAAGGAAATAAAGGGATACTACCTATATAACCCCTCAGTCAAGAAAGTGATTGTTTCCAAACAAGACGTCTTTCTTGAGAGGGAGAACATCTTCAAAAAGAATATTGGGAGAAATATTTACTTTGATGAAGTTGATTCTCAAGATACACAAGAGTTGGAGTAGAAAAAGGTTCCACAGGTCCTCATGGAAGAAGTAGTTCATAAAACACAATTACTATGTAGGATCATAAGAGAGGTAAGAGAACCAAAGAGATATGGTTTTTAGTAACCAAAGATGGTGAATAATTATTGGTTGACAATGATGAACCTATCTCCTAAAAGGATGTAGTAGAGATCTCATAATCTATAAAATGGAAATAATCTATGAATTCTAAATGGATTCCATGTATCAGAACCAAGTTTGGGTTCTGGTCGACGCGCTAGTTGATGTAAAGCCTGTTGGGTGCAAATGGGTATTCAAGAGAAAAATGGACATGGAAGGTAAATTAAATACCTACAAAGCAAGGCTAGTGGATAAAGGGCTTAAATAGCGTCAAGGAATTGACTAAGATGAAACCTTTTCACCAGTTTCCATGTTTAAATCCATCAGAATTCTACTTTTCATAACAGCTTACAATGAATATGAGATTTGGCAGATAGATGTCAAAACTACATTCCTTAATGGGAACCTTCAGGAAGATTTCTATATGACACAAATAGAAGGGTTTGTGACTCCATGTTATTCTAAAAATATTTGAAAGTTGTAGAGACCCATTTATGGATTGAAGCAAGCATCCAAGTTATGGAACATTCGATTCGATGAAGCCATAAAAGAATTTGGTTTCATTTAGAATGAATGTGAGCTATGTGTTTATAAGAGGTTTAGTAGAAATGAATTTGTTATATTAGTAGTATATGTTGATGACATATTACTTATTGGAAATGACATACCAATATTACAGTCTATTAAGGACTAGTTAAACAAATGTTTCTCCATGAAGGACTTAAGTGAAGTAGCCTACATTCTCGGGATCAAGATCAATCATGATAAATCCAAGAGGCTTATTGGACTAAGTAAAAGTACATATATTAACTGGATAATAAAGAGATTTAGTATGAAAAAATACAAGAGGGGATTGGTTCCAATGTCACATGGTTTATATCTTTCTAAGAAAATGTGTCCTCAGACACAACAGGAGAAAGAGAGAATAAGTAAGATACCATACACTTTAAAAATAGTATTAATCATGTGTTCCATGTTATGTACTAGATTTGATGTTTACTATTCATTGATAATGGTAGGAAGATATCAAGAAGATCTAGGATAACAACATTGGACGACTATTAAGGATATCCTTAAGTATATAAGAAGAACTAAGGATATGTTCCTGGTGTATGGAGGAGATGAGGAGTTGGTCATCAAGGGTTATACTGATATTGGTTTTTAGTCAGATCAGAGTGATCTGAAGTCGTAATCAGAATATTTTTTCTATCTCAATGGAGGATCTATGAGATGGAAGAGTTCAAAGCATCTAGTTTTCACTGATTCTATAGTGGAGTCTGAGTATATAGTGGCTTATGATGCATCCAAGGAATCCATTTGGATTCAAAACTTTGTCCCAGATCTTGATGTGGTACCTAGAAGTAAAGATGCCATCACATTGTATTGTGATAATAATGAAACAGTGTCTCTTGAAAAAGAGCCAAGGTCACACCAACAGATAAAGAATATACTCCAGAAGTATCACCTCTTGAGGTATTTTCATCATATGGGTGAAGTTGCAGTAATCAGAGTACCCATATAAGAGAACATGGAAAACCCCTTTCAAAGGCCTATCTTAGGAGAAGAATGAGTATCATGTGAGAGCTAGAGGACTGAAGTTTATTAGCAGTTGGATCTTGTGCAAGTGGGAGTCTGTTGGAGTTGGTTCCCTAAAACCAAATTCTGTGTACTTTATGATAACATGTATTCATTATTTTGAATATTAATAAACTACTTATCACATCATGATTGTTCTTATACGTGACATAGTATGTGATAATTTCCTAAGAGTAGTTGTCACACTAAAATATTATAGTAGTCCCCTGCTATGATGAGAACCTATAAGTTCTACAAAACTATTCTTGAATATATGTTCTATAGCCAGATGATATCATTTGAGGGACGCAAATGATACAAGCTATCGAGGGTGGAGACTCATAGGACTTTGAGGCACCTTCTCATGGTGTACACCCTTGGTAATATCCAATAGGATATTATGAGAATGAGACCTGCCAGTAGGAAATCCACATTTTATGTGTCATTGGATATTTCTATATGTGAACATGTGTATTGATCCTTATACTTTAATATTATTATTAATGAATATTATGAGTCGCATACTTTGATGTATTGACAAAAACCATGATGACATATGTTCGTGGCGAGGTAGGGTACATTGGGTGCATTACGAGTAATATTGCATTAATGAATAATGCGATAAAGGATTTATCCCCTCTATTTTAATAAAAGTTGATATTTCATGCCCTTTTATGGAAATAATATATCCTAAATAAATCCATTCCCATGGTATTCGATAGGAAAGTTCATTTTCTAGGAAATCAAAGAAAGAGACATTGAGCACTTTGGTTGATGACACCAACATGCAACCTGCGTGATTAGAGATATCATGACAAAGAGATTATATTAAACACTAAGAGTCCATATGAGGTAACATGTCATTGTGGCATTAACTTCCTTCTCTATGGGTTCCTTGGCGTGTTTATAGACACTAACCTTGGAATTTAGGCTACTTCTTCTAATGCCACTGAGAAAGTAGCCTAGAGGGTCACACACTAAGTGTATCCAGAATCTCAGTTAAATAATATATTATTATTTATTATTTAACAAGTTGAATAAATATTATTTCTGTATGTGGTTTAATAATTATTCATGTTTTCTTGATCGCATATATTTTTTCACCACTTATTTGAGAGAATATAATGTGATCAGAATATTTAATAAATATTTATTTTCTATTTAGTGAATATAATATTTATTTATTTATTAGAGAATAATGTAGTGATATTTATTTAATAAATAAATAGTCATTATTAATGGCTTGATAAATATTGTGGAGGAATGGCAGACTGAGTTTAAATGGTCCGGTGAGAAAATAATAAATATTTAATATTATTCGACTAAATAATATTTAATTTTAATTTTCAAGTTAAGTGCATTCCAAGAAATAATAATAATATTATTATTTTTTGACATGGGTTTTTTTAGGATAAAATAAATAATTAAGGGCACTTGTGCAATTATTTTATTTTAACCCCAGCAATATATAAACCCAGTTATGTAATTTTCTCAACATGCCAATTTATTTTATTGGTGTTGTGCACAATTTTTTTGGAGAATCCTCTCAATACCTAGAGGTATCTCTTCTCCAAGAACACACCCAAGAATGGAGAGCAATCTTCCTGCACTAGATCAAGGAGAATTCTTTAGAAGTGATTCTCATAGCGATCAAAGGTAGAAGATGCAAGCACAAGGATCTACTGTGCTAGCACCTAGAGATTCCTTCAGCAACGTCTAGAGATTCTTGGAATATGTGTAGATCACCACTAGTGGGAATCTACACTTGATTCATACCACACAACAATAGCGCATCACAGATCTGTTGCCAGATCCATCAATGAAGAAATAATTCTAACAAAGGTAATTTTTTATTTAATTAAATTAATTATAAATAATATGTGACGATCCTCCTTCTAGTTCTGATGTGATTATCCTTGTCTATATTATTTGATTCAATTCCATTGAACACACCATTTATCGTCGTGTAGATCTCAGATTTATCATTTAACATGATAAAAAGAAATTTTGGGCACCACCCATCACACACTTCCACTACACCCAAAACCTATAAAACCTTCCTCTCATTCCTAACGAGCCTACTACAAATCCCGAAGACACACCCATTGACATAACTCAAGTTGAGTACATTCAATAAATGAGAAAGAAATGTGCATACATGCAAGTTTTTTTTCAATGAAATATTCTCAACACATTATCAAATTATTTTTATGACTATTTTCACCAAATTAAATCTACTCAAGAGGTATGGGATGTACTAGAGTTTATAAAAAAAGAAGAGGAAAGGTACTGATAAATTTCTTATTGTAATTTATCTTAACTTCAAGATTGTTGATAACAAACTAGTGTTAGAGCAAGTTCATTATCCCTAAGTTATTACAAAAAAACTTTTTTCCCTTAAGATTAATATACCAGAAACTTTCTAAGTTAGTGTAATTTTTTCTAAATTGCTACATGTGTGGAAAAGCTTTAGTAAATCATTCACTAAGAAGAGTGAGGATATTTTCTTGAAATAATTACAAAACCTTCTTCACATCGAAGAAGAATCCATGCTGAGATATGTGGGTATGACATCATAATTTAATACCAAGATTAATATCATTGTGGTAAAGATTCAACCGAAATATTCCTTATATTTCAAGAAAAAAAGTCAACAATTCATGAATAAATACAATCCTTCCAAGAATAAATGAGAAATATTTTTTTTTTGAAAAACCAGGGCATTTTTCAAGGGAATGTCACTATTAAAAGAAAGTTGATAAGACCACTGCAAATATGATGACTGAAGATAATCTGGTTGAAATTATATCCAAATTCAATATGAATTATATGAATATGATATGGTGGCTTGATTATATAGAAATTGTGAATGTGTTCAAGGATCATTTTATGTTCAAAACATTTGACGATTTTACTATCATGAATGAATTAAACCTCAGAAATCATTGGAAAAGGAAGTGTGGAAATAGACCTTACTTCTAGGAATAAGTTTACTCTTCTTAATGTGTTGTATATGCCTAAAATTCAAAAGAATTTAGTCTCTGTCAATCTTCTATATAAGAAGGTATTTCGGGTTTCATTTGAATCTGACAAGGCTTTCTTGTCAAAAGGAGTCATGTTTGTGGGGAATAGGTACTTAAATGATGAAATGTATCAACTATCCATTAATAATATGATTGAATATTTTTCTTCCTCGATTGAGTCCTTTAATTTATGGCATGATCATTTAACACATGTTAATTATAATTCATTAAAATTAACAAATAATTTAAACTTAATTAACTTTGTAAATGAATTTAATAAATTTGATTCATTTGTAGAATCTAAAATAGTTAAGAAACATTTTCAAAGTGTTGAAAGAAATTTTGATATATTATAATTAGTACATTATGATATTTTTGAATTAAATGGATTATTAACCCATGGAAGAGAAATGTATCTTATTAATTTTTTTGATTATTGTAGTATATTTTTATATACATATCTTATTAGAATAAAGGATAAATCCTTTGATATGTTTAACAAGTATACAACTATAGTTCAAAAGTAATTAAAAAAAGATTAAAACGTATTACACCCACATAGAGGTGGCAAATACTTTATGAATGATTTTAATGTGTTCTGTGAAGAAAATGGTATAATTCATCAAAGTACTACTCCTTAAACACCTTAGAAAAATAGATTAGCTCAAAGGAAAAATTTTACTTTAGTAGAAATGGTAAATTGCATGATTAATAAATCTAAGTTACCATTAAATTTAAGGGGCAAGGATTTATTGGTTGCATTCCATATTCATAATAGGATTTCCTGTAGGAAAACTAAGTTATCCCCTTATTAAATTTGGAATGGTAGAAGAAATAATCTATTATATTTTAAATTTTGGGGGTGTTTAGCTTACTATAGAGTTCATAGTACTAAAATAACTAAAATTGATCCTAGAGCAATTAAAGGTGTTTTTTATATGCATAAAATAGAAATGCATATAGATTTATGGATATAGGTGCTCATGTAATTATTAAATCAAGGGATTTAGAGTTTTTGGAAAAATGTTTTATAAAGATGATGTGGAGGAGGTTATTCCTCATACCGCTATATCTTGTAATCCATTTAGATCAAATACAATAGTAGATAATAATGATGATTCTTGATTTGAACCTAAATGGAGTACAATACTTAGGAAGGAAAAAAAATCTATGTCCATATTTTATTTATCCTGATTTAATAGTTTTCCTTGTCAATGGAGATCAAAATAATCATCTTCTAAATAAGTATCCTATGGCATTGAATATAGAATATGACCCAAATACATATAAATAAGCTATTAATTCTAGAGATCTTACTTTATGGAAATAAAAAATTACTGATGAAATGGATTCCATTATGGGGAATAATACTTGGTTCATTAAATATTTACCAAGAGATTAAAAATCTATTGGTTGTAAATGGGTTTCCCGAAATAAGTATGATTCTAATGGTAAAATTCAAGATTTTAAATCTAGATTGGTTGCCAAAGGTTTAAGATAAAAAGAAGGGACTGATTATTTTGATACTTATTCTCCTATAGCTTGAATTACTTCAATATAGATTTTATTTTATTTAGATTCAATTAATCATTTGTATGTCCATCAAATGGATGTTAAAACCACCTTTTTAAATGGAGACTTAAATGAAGATATTTACATGGAACAATCAGAAGGTTTTTTTACAAGGTAACAAAATGAAGTATGTAAACTAGTTAAATCTCTTTATGTACTTAAACAAGCTCTAAAGCAATGACATGATAAAGTTGATTATATTATTTTATCTAATTAATTTACTCATAAGAATGCTGATAAATGTGTTCATTCAAAGTTTATAAAATAATATGGAGTTATTGTGAGTTTATATGCGGATGATATGTTAATTTTTAGAACCAATATGATTAGTGTAAATAAGACAAAGAATTATTTATCTTTTATGTTTAAAATGAAGGATCTTGGAATATTCATTAATCCAATCTCATTATATAAAAAAATGTTAAATAAATTTTATCATCTTGGTTTCAAGGATGATAATACTCCATTTGATTCTAGTGTTAAATTTTTTATGAATATAGGCAGAGTTGTTGCACAACTTGAGTATGCTAGTGCAATTGATTTTTTAATATATTCAATACTTACACAAGACTTGATATTGCTTTTTCAGTATGTAAAATGAGTATATATACTAGTAATCCTATTTTGGATCATTGGATATGTACAATGAGAATATTTGGATAATTAAGAAAGAACAACGATTTAATTTTATACGAAAATGATTATCCAGCTGTATTAGAAGGATACATTAATGTGAACTGGATTACCAATATTGGTGATAACCAATCCACATATAGATGGTTGTTTACTCTTAGAGTTTGTGTTTTTTCTTTGTATATAAAGAAACAAACATGTATTTCACATTCGACCATGGATTCATAGTTTATCACTATAGTGTCATGTGGAAAGGAATATGAATGGATTAGGAATATATTATTGGATATTAGATTATGGCCTAGTCCGATGTATCCTATCCATATTAGTTGTGATAGTGAAGAAAATTTTTCAAGGGAATATAGTTTCATGTATAATGTAAATTCTAGACATATAAGTTTGAGACATGATTATGTGAGAAAATTGTTAAAAGATAGAACCATGAAAATTGTCTATGTGAGATCATGTAAAAACCTTGCGGACCTGATTACAAAATATCTATTGAGAGAGATCATTCATGCGACTAATAAATAGATGGGATTAAAACCCATAGAATAAATCATTTCTATAATGGAAACCCAACACTTTATTTAGTTAGATTCTAATCAAAGTGTTTAATGGGTAAAACAAGTTCCAAATATTATTATTGATATTGATAATTATAACCCTAACTACTTGGTGTCAATACTGTTCGTTATGACTAGAGGTTGAGTTATAAAATACTAACAGAATATTAATACATGATGAGTTATGTGTTCTAATAATGTAAGCACAATGTAATATTTTTCCAATGTAAACTTAGAAGTGGTGCCACTTCTTATAGGTATTAATGAGTTTACTACTTAGAGAGTTCATGAAAATGATATAAGCACATGGCCAAAAAAATGTTACAAAATGAGATGTTGGAAGGAAATATCATTGTATATATGATATCTTAGATTTATCTTAAAGATTAACAAGTTTAATGTTTCAAAAAATTATAAATCTGATAATACTTTGATATATTGATACTATGTAAAGGTTTAAATCAAAATATAACTTTATTATGTATAATGATTCACTTGTGACCTGGAAGGTTAATTTTAGGAATAAAAGTGGGGGATTATTATAATTTTTATTCATAAAATAAAGAAAGAGTTTTTTATGGGATCCATTTGGTGGTTTGGATTGATGAGGTGGAAAAACCTTTGGGAATACCAAATTAAAAATGTGGGTAGAATTCCCAAATATCCTCCCTTATAAAAAGGGGCTTTGGGAATTGGGTTTTTCATTAAAAAATATTTATTCCAAAATGCTTTATTTTTTTTAAATATATATTTTTATTCAAATGTTTTATTATATATATTATATATATTATATATTTATATATAAAATAAAGTAAAAATATTTTATAAAAAAAAAATAATGTGATTAGTCATAACGGTTGGATTTTGAATTTTTAAAATCTGAACGGGTGACCCCACGAAGAGTTGTCGCATTTCTATCAAATAAAGGTATTATTTGATCGATACGGTGAGATCAAATTAGTGTAATTCACATCGATTTTGATTTATAAATAAGGGATGATGAGATCTATTATTAATTAGTTCTTATTCCATCAAAAAATTGTCCAGATAATTTTCACAACATCGATGTTGTGGGACTATTGGAAATTGGTTATTATATTTCCCTAAATCTTGGTGAAATCCTAAAGGGAAAATTTTATCGAGAACCCTACACCAAAAAGTGGGGGTGGATAAAACCCTTTTAGACAGTGAATTAAATTCATGCATTGAGATTCGATCTGTATTCTTTGTCAACCTACTTATTTTCAACACTTTGAATATTAAGACTTTTGATTAGCTTTAAATGTGATGGATCAACTATAGGTTATTCCATATTTGTATGACAATATTATTATTATGTACTTGACTGTATGATCGTATGACTCGATAGAAAGGGATGAGATTGTATATGCTTAATAGTCATCAAAGAAATACATATCCTTGACTAAATAGTTTTTTAGTGGTGCATTAATTGAGCGGGGTCGGGGGACCATCTTATTAGACACATGGATGAGTGGGTTGATTCTTGGATCAATTTTATTAAAACAAATGGTTAGGAAATGATATACTATTTTTTTTTAATTTTAAAAATAGAAATTTGACTAGTGTTTTAAAGTAAAGTGAAGAGAGTGGATTTTGAGGAATGTTTTGGTTAATTTGACCTTGTTTTAGTGATTCTCCATTTCTAAATCAAGTGTTATTTTATGTTTTATACTATTTGATGACTTCCTTGTATGGATTTCATAGATACATGATACCATAAGTCCAGTAATTGAAACATCCATTGTGTGATGGAATGATTAGACTATACCGAAACTTCAAGTGAGTTTTGATTGATAGTCCTATAGTGGGACCATTTTTGGTATAGGGTGTTTTTTGGAAGCATGAAAACATGATTTTTTCCATTATATATTCATTGAAACATCATACTTTATACTGGAGTACCCAATTATCAACCTAAGGATCTCATGTAATTTAAATAAGAATTAAAAATTATATCAAAATGACACCTCATTTGATTTGTAATCATTGGTGCATTCTACTTGTCACAAATGATTGTTTCTTGAAGGATTCGAATTGGGAACCCTCAAGACCATCCACACATGCTTCAAAATATTTTTGGTATAGTTGGGTTTGTTGTGGGAACTGTTTTCTTAGTCAAGTGTCAGAGCTATGAATGTTTAGTCACCAGAAGTAATACTTGGGAGTATTTGGATGAAGATAGTACACTAACACAATGGGACATCAAAATTTAAGACAATAAAGTCAGTTCATCAAAAGTGGTAGTGTGATTCGAATAGAAGCTCTATAAAGCCTCAAATTTTCAAGTTAGCAGAAGCATACTGGATGATGTGAGTTCATTGGCCGTAATGAAAAAAATGAATGGGTTCAATCCAAAAAATAGAGTACACAGGAATTTTTAGTGTAGGAATACTGAGAAGATTATTACAACGTAAGTACTTGAGGAATTGGTCATGTTTACAGAGGATGGAGTGAGTTGAATGATATGGTAAGCTTTTAGTATCTGAATAAATTCTGGAGGTGGTGATGGAAAGTGTAGAGGTTCATGACTTGCATAAATTCACTGATGAAAGGGAGTAGAAGCTTTCCTCATAGATTCTGAAAATTAAATTCTCATAAAATTCATCAGTGTGGAGTGAAAGGAAACTTGAACTATTCATTGGGTGTTAGAGGTCTATGAAATAAATGCTTTAAAGGAACGGTGGTTGTAGAGTCCAATGGAGGGGTACCCACACATGTCAGAGAGCAGTGATGACTGGATGACTGAATGGAATCACTATATAGACTAGGGATTGGTCCATATGTGATTAACTATCTAATGAAACATGATAGGGCTTGACCCTAAGGTGGAGGTGGCTCTAAAAGGATATCACCTAGGTGCATCAAGGTGCTTGAAATTGAAACGGTGATAGCAGAAGACTAGGAGAAGAAGAATTAAGAGATGTAACTATAAAGGGTTACCTCTGGGACTCCGAGCCATGTATGCCAGGCCTCTTGGCCATGTAATTTTTATCTCTCAATCTAGTTAAAAGGAGGATTATATAATAAAAAATAAAAAATTCAAAGGATTTTGGGATAAAGAGAAATAAAAGGTGTTGGTGAGACTTTTTTTAGTAGTTTGAGTTTGGTTGTCGGGAGTTGTTATCCCTTGTAACTCAAATATACTATATTTTCGATGGAATGAAATAGATACCACTATTCTATCATGGATGTAGGAAACAATTCCTGAACCATGTAATCCGTGTATGCATTATGTTTGTACTTTTTTCTTGCATGTGTGTGTTTGTTGTGTGATTATTTTTATGCACCTTTGTTCGAAGGAGGATCATGAGGTGACTAGAATTGGATAATGGAGTATGGATTGATGTGGTGGATAGGGTTCTTGGTATTACTATTTTTGGTCTTCGAGATCATGGGATATGTTCTTTTGGAAGAAAATGTTGCTTATTCTGACTAAATTTTCATTGCGATGGATTACTAGAAGGGTGAACTTCCAATGACCAGATCACTGCCCTCATCTTCAATAATTGGTATTATATCTTGGTTTCAAGAATTTATGATAGATAATTATAGTGTATTGTTTTATAGATAAGTTAATAAAGGACTCATAAGGATGCTACCAGAAGATAATGGAAATACTATATAGATTCTGATGTATCAAAAGTTCCCTTGATCGACAGGTGTCTTGAAGAATTTTTTATTTTTTGTTGAAAATAAAAGTATGATAGAATACTGATGGGTTATTCATGGTCATGTGGTCTATCAGGTTACCTGAAGAATGAAACCATAAAATAGCGGTAGTACCAGCAGTGTTGTTGGGATATCAAAAGTTCAAATCATCATAGAAGTCATGTTCCATGTTCCGTTCATTGAGTGGCATTTTGGATCTTGGGGTCAGATATCTAGAAGATTAGTCATGGGAAGAAACACTTACAATATCCTGGATGAATAAAATACACTGACACCATGGGATGTCTAGATCCATGAAGTTGAATTCATTTCACTAGAAATAGCAGTGTGAATTTAATTAAAGATCAATGAAGCCTCATATTTTCAGGTTAGTGGAAGAATGCCAGATGGTGTGAGTTCACCAAATGCAGTGAAAAAAACTATATGGGTACAATACAACATATATATAATAGTAGAAGTCTAAGTACAAGAATACTAAGGAGGTTAATATGATACATGTACTTGGGGGAATCAGTCTTGTTTCTGGAGGATGGAGTGAGGATAATGGGAGGGACAACTTCTAGTAGTCGAATGAAATTTTGGAGGTAGAGTTGAAATGTGCAGAGGTTTATGACATGTGTGAAGTCATTGATGGAGGGATGTGGAATATTTCATCATGGATGAGACAAAGTAAATGTTTATCAAATTCATCAGTGTGGGTAAAAAGGTAACGTACACTGTTCAATGATTTTTGGTGGTCGATGCAATAAATGATTCAAATGAACAAGGGTTTCATAGTCCAACAAAGGGTCACCTACATATATATAATAGTGTTGTTTATTCGATGACTAGATGAGACCACTACATAGAGAGGGACTAGTCCATATATACTGAATGATATGATAATGATTGATAGAGGTGTTGATGGGGCTTGACCTGAAGGTAGTAGTGTCTCTAGAAGGTGTGAACTTGGGTGTATCTAGGTGCTATAAGCTGGAATGTTGATGGTGGAAGACCACAAGAAGGAACACAATAATATGTAAATTCAAATGCATCGGTGAGACTTCTTCTATCAGTATAATTAATTTTGTTAGAAGTTGATATACCTTGTAACTTATATGTAATCTATTTTATATGTAATGAAAGACATTTCATCATTCTCCAATGGATGTCAAAAATAGTTTCTGAACCATGAAATCCTTGTGTGCATTGTGTTTATACATTACAATTTCATGTGTGTGTTTGTCATGTTATTTTTTATCTATACCTTTATCGAAAGAACAATCATGATATGACCATAACCAAATGCTAGAGGATGACTCGATGTAGTGGCTAGGGCGCTCGATCTTCCCAAATCTGGTCTTCAAGCTCATGTGTGATGTTTGATGGGAAGTAAGTGTTTCTTCTAGTGACTTGAGTTTTTCTATTATGAATTAATGAAAGGTTGAACTTCCAGTGATTGGATCTATTACCTCATCCCCAATAAGTGGTATTAATTCTCGGTTTCAATGATTTGTGCAAAGCATGGTAGAAGAGTTCCTGATGGAGTAGTTATTCAAGGGAATGGAAGAATGTTACCATAAGAAAAGAGTGATACCAGATGAATTCATGGATATTGAAATTTCTCTTGACCAGAAAATGTCTTGAGGTGTGTTCCATTTATTGGTGATGGTTAGATTGTGATGGAAGACTATTGGGTTCCTCATAGCTAGGTGGTCTATCAGGTCACTAAAAGAACGTAACTAGAAGATGGTGGTGACACTAGAAGTGTTACTAGGATTTAAAAATTTCAAAAAGATGCAAGAGTCATGCGATATATTCTATTAATTGGTTGTTATTCTATATCTTGGTGGAATAAAACTGAAATTATGTAAGAATCTAATAATCCATTATGTTGATAAAATTCAGTGGGAGCTCACATTTCTAGATGAAAGAGTTGGATGGGATGGGAAAATATTTGATGATATGATGGTATAAGTTTCTGATCTTAGAGGATTCCAGTGTTGATAATACTAGATGTTTTATAGTTCTATTGGATGGAAAGTTAACTGGAAGCAATAACAATGAACAGGAAGACCACTAAAACAAGTACATGGATTGTTCTAGAGATTGTAATCAGAACATTGATACTTGTTCCAGGAAGGAGTTTTTAGTTGAGGAGTCAATCGGGTTGAGAAAAATTGGTGGAATATGGAAAGTTTAGTTCCTAGAAGTTTAAATTCCTTAGGGTCCATAAACCTTTATATGGGAGGAGGTGAATGAAAATTTCACTATGTGTTCGCTGAGATGTCTGAAAGGATTGTTTGCATGTATAAAGAACTCAGATTTTTTAGGTGTGTTATGAGTTAATTATAGAATTATTAATGATGTTTTTAAACTAAGAATTTATTAGGATGAGTACTGGGGGTTTTTGGTTGGATTTGGATAGTTTCTAGGGCCTTTTTAAGGGTGCACTGTTTTCCCACACCGTGATAATTCTCCAGGAAACTATGCGTATTTTTTGGAGAAGGACAATGGGTGGTGCATAGTTGGTTCATGGTTAGAGATAACTATGATACATTCCCCCCAAACTGTGGGACATGGGTCAGAAACAAAAGCACTATTGGAACATAGTCTACAAAATAGTGTGACCAAATTGTGTGGGTGACCTATAGAGGTAACTAACCTTGCACGATTGGTGCACGATATGGAAATTTGTGTGACCAAACCATGTGAACATGGATTAATGATATGAAAATACTTCTTAATGACCATAATCCACCTGATTTTACCCATTATTATTCCTAAATGTATCCCTATCAATCCCAGAGACTCTACAGGCTCTCCTCGGTGATTTTTTCCCTTCCGAGCTCAATTCTGGTGGATCCAAGCGTGTTGGTGATCAAGGAATTAAGGTATGTGATCCATAAACCTCCATTATCTAGGTTTATTATATATATAACTATATTACCTAGACATTAATCATGGATCTATCATGTCATGGTTTGATATATGGATTCTGATTCCATCTAATAAATAATTCTTATATCATTGCTAAAATGGAAACAGATCTAGTGCACCGGTGGCACCTCCTTTGATCAATCTCAAATCTAGAATCGTTGGTGGATCCTAAGTGGTGTGTTAGTATAGATACTTTTATATTGTATTAAAACCCTCTTGAATCTCATTCAAGAACCTTGATGTGATTGATTTGGAATCGGTTCTAGGGGTCCTTGGTGTATGGGATTAATATGATTTGTGATCTGGTGTGATTCAGGTATCACTTCTCATCTGGTCTCTGATATTGTCATCATCAAGCTAAAGGTGGGAAGTTCCTTACTATCTCAGGCACTTGTATACTCTTATTACCTCGATTTGATACTTGTTTTGGTGTAGATTGATTGAACATGCTTGATTGTGATCACATGTGTGTGCCTGTGTAACTTTTGAGATCCATAAATGATGATTGATTCCATGAGTATACTTATGATTCTTGTTAGACCGTGTTTGATGTTGATCACATGTACTTTTATGTTGCCACTAATTCTCATGAAGAAATGATACATTCTTTCTATATATTCTCTACCATGTTGTGTGTGATTGTTATACATTTAGAGGAATTTCTACTGGTATTTGGAATAGTTAGACCATCATGATATGGTTATTACTTATAGAGGGAGTTTCCATGACATGTTACAATGACGATGATGGAATTGAACATAGGGTAGGGACATGAAGGCCTTGAGGCCTAACCTAAGGTAGTGAAAGTAGAGACATGGAAGGATTGTGTCCTGACCTAAGGCATGGATAGGATACAATGACCACGAGGTTTGACCTATGTTTAAGATAAGATTTTATGGTCTTGAGGCATAAACATGATGGAGGCGGGATATGAGGACCTTCTGAACCAATCTGAATTTATTCATTGAGAATGTTAAGGGACATGCTCACCATCCTTGTGGATAGCTCTTGATCACTCCTGAAATCCTTTATGATTATCCTTTTGGAATGGATCCAAAGTAGTTATGGTCATGGATTATGGTATCTTGGTTAACACACAAATGATATACATATGTTATGATCACATGATTGATCATTTACATTTATCATGACATACACATGTTACACTTTTGAATCATATTAAGGATTCATTAGTAGCGTCCTACTAGGTTTTATTACTCACATCCTACACGTGCATCTTGATTCATGTGAATACTTCCTGATTAGGGATCTAGGTTTGGTCAAGGGTCCCATATAAGATAACTTAGTTTAGGAGTATGAAGTTGGTGGTGGTATCGGGATGGACCCCAAAGGATTTCCACAACATTTTCTTTATTTATCCTCTTACACTTGATATGATTAGCTTTGTCTTTCCACATTGGGAACATGGTTCATTTTACATGTATAACATGGGTTACATTTGTTAATTCACTATTTTTTTATCTTTTTTTACGATATTCTGGGTTTTTATATTTTATTATGTTTATGGTGTATTAATATTATTACCGAAAGTATAATTTCACCACTGTACCCTTAGACCTTCACTGATAATTGAAAACTTATTACATATGGGGAGGCATCCGTGAGGTATTATAGTATCTCCGCCAGGGTGATTTTTGGGTAATCCAGGTTGGGGAATTACAAAATAGTATCAGAGGTTGATTTTCCTTTATTTTTCTTATTGGTTATTCAGAGACGTCATAGAAAGGAGATACGTAGCGTGAAACTTGGGTAAGGGAATTTCCATGTTCCTAGCTAGCTCATGTGTCATGGAAATCTATATTACCAGTGATGGTGTTTTTATAATAGTTTTATTTTATTTGGTTGTGTTCATGAATTATGATTTGAAACATAGGATCACATTCCATATATATAGTTATTGTGTGATACATGGTAGTTATTTTATTTAATTCCTTGATATATGATGATTTTTGAATGATATATCTATATTATCTACTATTGCGATATATCTATTTGGTATTAGTTATTTGAACTTGATCATAGTATTATGTATTTTATATTTATGATTATTACTAACATGAAGGTGCGAAGTACTAGGCCTAAGCATTGAGTAAAACTAGGAGAGTTATACCTCATGTGTGGGTATCTCATAGGATATGTCTTCTGATATAATCTTTTTCATGTGACTTATTATTCTTAAAATATTTTATTAATATAGTTGTTCTTATAATTTTAAAATTTCATTTGGAGTTTTAGAAAATACCACCTTAGAGACGCTTGACTGGACTGCTTAGTAAAGCAGGCTAGAATTCTCTAGCTAGGGTGAACGTTCCTATTCCACCATAATCTATATAGGAGGAGGCACTTGATAATGATCCCACACCTTCTCTAGTGGTTAAGGCATTGGAGACACTCTAGTTAAAAGTATTTAAAATTATACCTATCCATGGTGGAGGAGTAAAATAGACCATGGGTGACTATGCCCGTGAATTCCAACTCTTACATCCTCCAGCCTTCTCGGGCACTAGAGGACTACATGATGTCAGTGACTGTATAGACATCATATATGGTATATATGAATTTTTTGTGACAATGGAGGATCCAAAAAGTCAATATAGCGATGTTTATGCTTCAGGGACCTTCTAGAAGATAGTGGGGTGTTATAGGATAACCATGAAGATGTGAGGGTATTTCTTGGGAGGCAATAAAAAAACTGATCTTCAAGGAATTCTTTCCCGACACACTGAATCTAGATTGTTCCTAGAAATCCATAGAGCTTCAATAGGGATACATGATAATATCTATTTACTCCACTCATTTCACCAAACTGCTTCATTTTTTCTCCTCATGGACAAAAATGAGGCACATAAGGCTGAGAAGTTTGAGATCAGTCTTCACTATGATATTAGAAAACATGTTAGGATCTTTGACATAACAATTTACCCAATGGTACTACACAAGGCCTTTATTATTGAGAAGGTCCTGGAGGAGGATCGAGTAGCTGGTCATCTTCCATCATTTAGTAATCAGTTGGGTGGACCTCCTATGACCATGGTGAGTATCACATCTGGTTGTAGGAAGAGGATGATCGAGGATGTGCAGTGGGGTAGAGATAGGCAGGTTAAGTAGAGTTTGGCTTCTTTACCCTCCTTAATAGGAGTTCCATATCACTTAAACTATGGGAATGTAAAATATTACCGCATGTTATACATAGTACCTTAGAGAAAGTGTTGTTAATGAGACAATATGGGGCATCTCTAGCATTACTTCTCTAGAGTTTTGAGGTCAGGTTTATAAAGGGGTGAAATATAAGAATGAATCATGACCCATAGAATTTTTTGAGGTCCTCAACAACAAGTTCAACCTCCTAAGATTATGTTGACTTAGGTGAGTCATGCACCTTAGGTTATGAGCAGTGTAGTTGAGGTAGAATGCGATGGAATAGGTTATTGGTGAATATAAAGAGGGACCATTGACCATTAGAGGTATGGTATTGATCAATTACTCTCTTTCGACCACTCTATTTGATATTGGTTCCTTCCATTCATTTATATTCACTCAATATTTTTCTGGACTCAACTTATTGATCAAGTTTTCTTCATAGTTTCTTTCTACCAACACACCCTTAGAGAATAAATTTGATCATATCCAAAAATATCTAGAGTGTCCTATAGTTTTTTTAAAACTATGGACATATCTTGGATTTCATAATCCTTTTAAATGACTAGATTTGATGTGATCCTTATAATGTATTGGCTAACAAGATTTCATGCTCACATAGACTATTATTAGAGGTGGGAATCCTTTATTTCACCTAAGAGAGATAATTTTGTGATGACTAGTGAGTGGGATGTTAAATCTAGAAGAGTGGGACCTTATTTGGAGATATCACCACTTAGGAAGTAGGAATATCTCTCACAATAGAACTGGGTGTTGGGTTATCTTTTTTTCCTCTTGTTGTCGAGATCTTTAAGGATGTTTTTATAGATGACTTATTAGGTCATCCTCTTGACCAGGAATTAGAGTTATATATAGAACTTTTTTGGGGAGCACAACCTATTTAAATTCATCCTTATAATATCTGGAAAATTTGAGAGAACTTAAGATTCAGTTTGAGTACCCGAAGATGAAGGGTTCCATCAGATCGAGAATGTATTCTTAGGGCACTACCATGTTGTTTTCTAAGAAGGGGAATGGTAGTTTATATCTCTGTGTGGAATAAAGGAAGATGAATCAGGTGACAGTGAAGAACATTTATCCATTACCTAGGATTGATTATCTCTTTGATCAATTACAGGGAGCCTAGTGGTTCTCCAAGATTGATCTTCATTAGGGCTAACATCAGTTATGGGTTAGAGATGAGGATATTACTAAGACTTAATTAGGAGTAGATATGGATTGTATGAGTACCTCATCATGAATTTAAATTTTATGATTCCCTAATATTGTTTATATCTCTCTTGAATAAGATATTCTATCCATATCTCAACTCTTTCATCATGGTCTTTATAGATGATAACCTTACATATTCACAAACTTCTGAGTTACATGCTAGAAACCTTGATATTGTGTTGAGTACACTCTAAGTGCATCGAATTTATGCCAATATTTTGAAGTGTAACTTTTTTTATGAGGGGTATGTTTTCTTTTACATGTGATATCTGAATCTGAAATTTTAGAGGACCCAAATGTGGAAGTGGTGATGTATTGGGATCACCCTTCAAATTTTTTTAAGATCAGAAGTTTCCTCAGGTTGGATGGATGTTATCGATGATTCATCCAAGACATATCTTACTTATAATTAATGATGATAAGTCTTAACAAGAAATGGGTAAATTTTGAGTGGACTGGTCGATGTGACAAGGATTTTCTAGAGCTTAAGAGGAGATTGATGATAACTCCAGTTTTGGTTCTTCCAATGCCTAGGATCAAATACATAGTTTACTGTGATGCCTCATGTGTTGGGTTAAGAGCTGTGATTATTTAGAGGGACCATTTATTTTCTTATGGGTCATGTTATCTATGAACCCATGAGTGGAACTACCCTACACATGACTTAGATTTAGTAGTTGTTGTCCACACCCTGAAGTGTTGGTGACATTATCTCTTAGATGAGAGGTTTTTTTTGTTTACATGGATCATAAGGGCCTCTAATATATCTTCTTTTAGTGGGACCTGAATTTGAGGTATGGGTTTTGGGTAGAATATCTTTAGAAATTTGAATTTTTGGTGGTCTATACTCTAGGAAAAGGTAATTTCATTACATATGTTCTTAGTAGGAAAACACAAGATATGTAGGGTCTTGGTGAGTGACCGTATCCATAGGAATGGTGTCTGATGAGTTTGATAGTATAATTTCTTGTGGATGCATCTTAGGATCATGGAGTAATGACATGTGTGACTTTATTCATGATATGTTCATTTTTGTACCAAGTGAAGACTTTCCCAGAGTCAAATATTGAGTGTGTGGTCATGCGGGAATGATTGGCAAGCAGTGACCCAGTTCTAGGATGGTTAGTGGACAATAACAACAAGATAAGAATAAATGGAAATATTATAATTCCATCCTTAATAATTTATTATTTTATGAGAGAATCTCATTATTAAAAATGTATAGTTCATCCAGGGTCAATGAAGATGTACCATGACATTTGACGTCACTTATGGTGGCCTAGTATTAAGAGATACATTACTGGTTTTGTTTCATGATACCTTACCTGCTCTAGGTTAAAGGGAAAGAATCAATGTCCCGGTATTTTTCTTAATCCACTTCTGGTGCCTATGTGGAAGTGATACGATGCGATTATGGGCTTAGTGATAGGGTTACCCCAAACCCCAAGGATTCATTATGTGGTTTGGGTGATAGTTGATCGGCTGATTAAAGTTTCTCATTTCTTGTCGATCCGTGAGAATCTTTTTGTGGATGGGCTAGTAAAGTTGTATGTATGGGGTATTTTATGCCTTCACAGATTTCACTTGAGAATTATATCCGATGGAGATGTATGTTTCACATCGTGGTTTTGGTAGAGCTTGCTAAGGGCTTCTGGTACTTATTTGAAACTGGGTATAGCATATCATCTATAGAATGATGATCAATCAGATAGGTAAATCCAGATATTAGAGGACATGTTGTGGGAATGAATCTTGGATTTCAATGGATCTTGGTATGATAATCTATCATTGGATTAATTCACATACAATAACAACTTATAGGATTATATTTAGATGGCACCTTTTGAGGCACTCTATGGACAACCATGTTTTTCATTGCTATGTTTGTATGAGGTAGGTGGGGTAGCTGTTGTGGGGCCATGCATAGTATAGGAATCCTCCAAGAGATTGAAGATAATTAGGAAGTGGTTTACCACTGCTTAGATAAGGAAATAATCACATGCCAACCAGAGGAGGTTACATTTGGAGTTTGTTGTTGGTGATAAAGTTTTCTTGTGGGTGAATTCTCAGTTAGGGAATCAACTGTTGAAGAAGAAAGGGAAGATAATAATGATATTTTTTGGACCATTTGAGATTTATGAGTGTATTGGGATTATGACCTACCATCTGGACCTTCCTCCTCACTACATAGTTATTCACAATGTGTTTCCTATGTATCATCTTTAAAGGTACATGCCCAATCCTATGCATGTGATCGATTGTGATGATGTTGAGTTGGAGCCTCATGCATCATACATGGAATGATTGGTGAATATTATAGATTAGAGTGATAAGTTATTGTAGGGAAAGACAATTACACTTTTCCAAATCCTATGGAATCATGGATAGATTTAGGTTGAATTGTGGGAGTGAGATTATGACATTCTGGCTTAATGAACCGAGTTTTTTTGATCAAGATGCCTAGGGACACTTCTCAAGGACAAGAAGTAATTAGAGGGGAGAATGTAATAAAGTTATATTTTTTAGGTGTGTTATGATTTATTTCATATTTATTCATTATTTTTTTGAACTATGAATTTCTTAAGATGAGTTATGAGGGAATCTGGTTGGTTTTGGAGAGTTTCTGAGGAATTTTAAGGGTTTACGGTTAGAGAATGGATTTCCAATATCATGTTGATTCTCTAGGGAACTAGGTAGCTTGTTTGGATAAGGATATTGGATGGTTCATGGTTAGAGAATGGTTTTCCCAAATCATGTTGATTCTCTAGGAAACTGTGACTTTTTTGGAGAAGGATAGTGGGTGGTGCACAATTGGCACATGGTTAGAGTTAACTATGTAATATTCCCTACAAACTGAGTGAATAGGGACATAGGAAAAAGCATGGTTGTAATTTGGTATACCAAACCATATGACCAAACCATGCAGGTACCCTTTAGGAGAAGTGAAACTCTCATGGTTATCCCACATTTTGGAAAACCGTGCAACCAAACCATGTGTTTGTGGATTAATGATCCTAAAATCCTTCTTAATAAACAAAAACCACAAAATTTGAACCATTCTTATTTCTTATTATATCCCTCTAAAACCTAGAGAATCTGTAGTCTCACATCAGCTATTTCCTTCCCTTATAATCTCAATTATTATGGATCTAAACGTGTTGGTGATTGGGGGAATTAAGGTATGTGATCCATAAACCTATGTTATTTAGGTTTCTTCTAGATCCATCCCTATTCCATTAATATAAACCATAGATCCAATATTCCATGGAAATATGTACGGATTATTATTCCATATAATGAATAATTTTTTGGATCATTGCTAGAATAGTGGCATATCTAGTGCGTCGGTGGAACCTCATTTGATCAATATTAGATCTATCATCATTGGTGGATACCAAGAGGTATATCGGTGTAGAACATTTTCCATTGTCTTATAAAACCCATTAATCTCATTTGAAAAACTTTATTTAATTAAGTTATAAATGGTTATAGGGGTCCTTGGTGTGCATTATTAATCTGATTGATGCTCGGGTGTGACTCAAGTATCACTTCTCGACGAGTCTCAGATATTTTCATCACTAAGCTTAAGGTAGGAATATCCTTGCCAGCTTGGTCACTTGTATACCCTTGTCACCTTAATTTGTTAGTTTTATTGGTCTATAATGACTGACTATGTTCTATTGTGATCGTATGTGTGTGTGAAACCCATGAGATTAATATATGATTCTTGATTACATGAGTAAGATTATATAGCTTGTTAGGACATGTTTAATGTCGATCACATGTACTTTTATGTTATTACTGATTCTCATGACGACATTATTTGTTCTTCCTATATATTATGTACCTTGTTATGTGTGATTTTTATACCTTTGGAGGTATTGCTACTAGTATTTGGAATAGGTGGATTGTCGTGATATGGTTATACCATAGACTATGAGTTTGGACAGTATGTGTCGATAATGACGATGGACCTGAACATAGGGTAGGGGCTGATGACCTTGATGCCTGACCCAAGGCAGCGACAATAGGGGTATAACAACCTTGTGGCCTAACCCAAGTAATAGATAGGATATGAAGACCTTGAGTCCCAACCTATGAATGAGATGAGGTTTTATGGTCCTAAGGCCTGACTTGTGATGGATGCGGGTTTTGAAATTCTTGTGGCCTAATTTGAATCGATGGTTTGAGATTGCTAAGGGACTTATTCACCATACTTGTAGCTAACTCTTGATCACTCTCAATATCCTTTATGACTATCCTTCTGGCATGGATCTAAAGTAGGTATGACCAAGGATCATGGTATCTTGGTTGGCACATGAACACTCAACATATGTTGTTATTTATTTCTTGCGCATTTTCATTTACCATGGAATACACCTATTATACTTGTGCACTCATGTTATGGACACATTGGTGGTTTATTATTGGGTTTTATTACTCACACCATACTTGGGAATCATGATTCACATGAAGACTTCATGATTAAGGATCTTGGTAAGGGTAAGGGTTCCACAATAGATAACTAAGATGAGGATTACAAAAATGGTGGCAGTAATAGAAAAAACATTACAGTAAATACACATTGTTTTCTTTATTTACCATCTTACACTTTATATGACCTGGTTTGTCTTGCCAAATTGGGATCCTGGTTCATTTTACATGTATGACATGGGTGAATTTTTTTACCACGCTATGATTTCTTTATCTTTTGTTGTGATATTATAGTTAGTTATATTTTATTATGTTTATGGTGTATGGGTATGATTAATGAGGGTATAGTCTCCACATTGCACCCTTAGACCCTCACCGCCAGTTTAAAACCTCTTGTATATAGGGAGGATTTCATGAGGTCTTATAGCGTCTCCACTCGGGTGTTGTTTAGGGAATCTAGGTTAGGTCCTTACACCATGTTAGGGATCAGATGACTAGAAAACAAAGTCTAAGGCATGGTTTTCATGAGCGCACTAGAGTGAGAGAGTATGAAGGATGAGAATTATGAGTCATGTGAAGTATTTTTAGAACATGATGGCATAGATTGTAATATTTGGTGGTTGAGACTAGTGTTCAAGCTTCAAGAGGAGGCTTGCATGGGCATTAGAATTTTAGGTTCTAGAGGTCTCTCTCTCACTGAAGCCATTGTAGATTCTATGTACCTTTTCTAGAAATTTGTGATGAACCATGATGTAGGTGGTCTCAAAGTTGGTCTAGAATATGAGAGGTTATGGAAAAAGAGTGAAAGTCTAAGAAGACTATTGGTTGAGTTTTCCCAAGTAAAAAATGACCATCTTGGAGAATAAAAAAATATTTTTTTTTGAGCAGATGTTTGTTTTCTAGTAGTATGTAAATCCATCGAAAGATGTCTAGGTTCTACTAGAACATGTGGTGGGGTGATTTGTCTTTGTTTGAGGCAGGATTTTTAGGAGGATACTTCATATATTTGTAAGCAGGACACATTTATAGTGAACCAAGATAAACATACATAAATAATAAATCTCACAAATAGTCTCACAACCTAAGGACCTAAATGTTTAGAGTCTTAGAGAGTATCTATATAAACATATTATTTTACAAAACTTATTAAAATTTATCCATAACCATGATCCTCTAGACCCTCTTCTAGACATATCATATGATATAATCATATTTATAACCTGGGGAATAGAAACATAATAAAGGGGTGAGTTTTAATTTTTAGTAAGGAAAACTTAACAACTAGTCACAATCATTAGATAACAAACATGATGTAAAACATGTGCAAGGTAGAAATATCATATAAAGTATCATGGGATCATAAGTGAAAAAAAAATTGATTGATCATTAAGGATCATGGAATAAAAACATAATACCAAATAAATTTCATCAAAATATAGATTAGAAACACATAATTAAAATCAATAAAAACATAAAAACATAACATAATAAAACACAACATAAGAAAAAAAACATGTTTAGAACATGTAATATCATAAAAAAATTTCATAGCTTATAAATAAGGCATATTTTAGAGAAGGGGAACATAGATAAGAATTGGAAAACACTGTGAAAAAATCTAAAGAACCTTTTTGATGTTTTGTTTTCAACAAAGTTTTTTATTTTTTGATAACTAATATTTTGTAAAAGATTTTTTTTAAAAAAAATGAGTGAATGTTTCTGAATGTTTAAACATAAACATAAATGGGAGAAAAGTTTTTATCTTTGATAGAGTTATTTTCTAGACACAAGTTTTAGGGATTAGGTTTTCAGACTAAGCAACACCAAATGCAGAAGTAGTTATAAAGATGAAGTTGTTGATCAGACGCATCATTGGTCTCTGATAAATCAACATGAATTTCAAGAATCATTAGACTCAGCATTGGTTATAAATTCAGAAGTTGTGGAGTGAAGAAGTCAGAATGTTGCTGAAGAGTTTTAAGGAAGACATGAAGTCAAGAGTTAAAAGGATTGTATACATTCTAACCTGAAGATAGAATATTCTCTTATAATCTTGAAGTTCTCATATATCATAAAAATTATCATGATAAAAGATTTTGAATAAATAGAGGAATCGTAAAGATTGTATCATTTCCAAACATAAATACAAAGTTCCCATTAGATCTAGAATTACTAGACATAGAAGTTTTTAGAAGTCTGAATGAGTTATAGTAGATGTGGTTTGAAGAATTTCAAAGATTAAAAGTGGAGTTTCCATCATAATGATAATTACATCATAATGAGAATTCCATCATAATGATAATTCCGTCATTATGAGGATTCCATCGGATTGAATCTAAGAAGGAAAGTCAATCAAACTGACTCTGAGAAGGAAAGTCAATCGAACTAACTCTAAGGAGTAAATTCAATATGATTGACTCTGAGAAGGAAAATAAACCGTATTAACTATGATGAGGAAAGTCAATTTAGAATAATATGAGGAAGTTAATTGGACAGAAGATGAGGAAGTTAATCAGAATGAAGCTGAGGAAGTTAATCATACTAAAGGTGATGAAGTTAATCAGATTGAATCCAAGGATGTTAACCAAATTAAAGGTTAGGAAGTTAATCATACTGAAGCTGAGGAAGTTGATCATATTGAATCTGAGGAAGTAAATTAAACTGAAGGTGAGGAAGTTAATTAGACTGAAGATGGGGAAGTTAATCAGACTAAAGCTAAGGAAGTTAATCATAATGAAGGTGAGAAATTTAATCAGACCAAAGCTGAGGAAGTTAAATCAGACAGAAAAAAATTAGTATGTTTGAAAAGACTAATTTTAGAGAAATCTTGAGAGGGTTTAAAGTAGTCAAAATTTAAGTTTAAATGTGAGTGATTTTCTAACTTTTCAAATTTGAGTAAGCAGGAAAAGTTCTTCAGTTTCTTGTCTTTTCTATTCCAATTTTCCTATAAATAGAAGCAAATTACATTTGTACTTTATAACTTTTCATGTGTACAGAAAAGGTGGAGCACTTCATAATTCTTGTCAGGTTTTCTTTTTGGACTAAGACCTCAAAAGAAGTTTGGACACCTAATTTTTTGTTTACCAGACTAAGAGGATCAGACTGAGGAAGACCATAATAAGAATTTGAGAAGAGTTTGAGTAATACAAATTATGGATTAGTTCATTGTAATGAATCCATCGAATTGAATTCATTATACTAAGTCCATTATACCCAACCTCATCAGACTAAGAGAATCAGACCTAGCCAAATCAGACTGATGACTCAGACTGAGCATTTGTTGATTAGTTTAAAAAAAGTATCTATTATTTTGTTTTAGATCATTTTTTATAAGAAAACTTTGTAAACTGAAGGGATTCAGTATAATAATTCCTATCAATAGATAAAAGGCATCCAATGTGATTTGGAACAATTTATATTCACTTCTTCATAAAAGTGAATTTCCATAGACCCATGTGAGTGGATATGGAAAGGATATAGGTTCTCACACTGAGGCTGAACCTTGTAAATATTTTTTGTTTCACTTTCTTTCATACTTTTTCATGCATTATTATTTACTAAAAGATTAAAATGAAATGAAATTTAATAAGTTGTAGTGGTTAATATTCTATAATTATTGAAACTTATAAAAAGTGAACAACTAATTCATCCCCCCTTCTCAGTTGTTATTCGATCCTTTGGAACTTCAATTAGGATCAGAACCAAGGTTACCTTATTTAATCCTTATCATGGATAATCTCAATTATGTAAATAGTAGAGTAATTCCAATATTTAATGGAAAAAATTATTATGGATAGAATAATAGGATGATTCCTTATCTCCTATCTCTTTTCTTGGAAGTTATTGATGCCACTACAATTCAGTTTCCACCTATTAAGAAGGACACCATAATGACTTTTTTTATAAGAGAAATATCAAAGTTGATAGAAAATCTAGAAATTCTATATTTATGTCCTTATTATAAAATGTTTATATGAAGCTGATGGGTCTTAAAACTTCAAATATTGCATGGGATAATCTGGAAAGTATTTTTGAAGGGAATAATAAAATGAAGGAAGAAAAGATACAAACCTATATTAATAAGTATGAAGATATAAGAATGAGAGATTAATAAAATATTGATGAATACTTAACCAGAGTAAATGATTTTTTTTGCAACATTGGAGTATTCGGAGATGTCTTCGAAGATTCTAAAATTTTGAAGAAACTTAAAAGAAACATTCCAAACAAGTTTTATTCTAAAATTTATTCTTTATAAGATAAGAACAATTTATCTCTTGATGAATTTCATAAATTTTTTGTTTCTTATGAAACAAGGAAATCTCCAATGTTCAAAAAGAATATGAAAGATGAAATGGATTTTGAATCCATGAGAAAAATGAAAATACAAGATGTTAAAGATGTTGATCCTTGTGACTCTGAAGATAAAGAGGATGGCGAGTTAAATGAAAAAATCACGTTTCTTCTACCTAAGAACTATTGAAGAGGAAGAGGAAATTATGTAGGTAAAATTTTCTATCAAATGTTTTGAGTGTGGTGTAATTAATTTTTTTATGAATTGTCCTATGTTGAAAGTTGGATAATATAGAGATCATTTTGTTGAAAAACATTGAAGAAAGAAGTAAAACAAAATTTCTAAAGAAGGAAAGTCATCCAAAAAATATAAGAATATGGGGTTTGAATCCTAGGAGCCTACTCTTGGGGGGATTTCCACATTCCCTGGTCTGATTGCCTTACTGGGTCACCCAGTGCTGCATCAGGTGGGAAGAAGGGCACAACCCACCTAACTGACATATTCCTGTGTTGAACCCTCGCTAATTGGGCTGTCACCTTGCGGGATGCTCTACCGTCTCAGCTAGAAATGACTCCTTCCTGGATGTGTCTCTCTCTGGAGTGATCAGTTCATAGGGAGGGGGGTTCCTAGGGTGGAGGGTTTAAAATACCACTCCTAGGTATTACCTTTTTTTAGAAAAGGGTATATAAGAATAAGTTTACTAGAGAAAAAAGGAGTATGTTGAGTAAGAAAGCTGAATCAGAATCAACTAACAAAAATTATTAAAAAGATGAAAGTTCATAAAATTTAGAACCTTTGATGAAAAAGTTGAGAAAACTAATGATTCCTCAAATAGTGAAAAAGGTGGAGAAGAATCATATATAGAGTATCAAATCAAAACAGAACTTGTTACATGTATAATAAAAACAGAACCCTTAAGAAAGAAATCAGATCAATGAAGAAAGATTTTGAAGAAATTTATAAAGGAAGAAAAAATTTCATCAATCAAGAGGAAGAATACATTTAGGAGATCTTAAGTTACAAATTAAGAGTTTTTAAACAAGTAAAGATGGTTTAAGATCTTAGTAAGAAGATAGTAGCTAAGGAAGAAGAAGTTAAAAAGTTTCAATCAAAACTTCTTGAGTCTGAAATTACCTTTAGGAATATTAATGAAAACTTCAACAAATATATGGAATTAAAATAAGAGACTTCTAAAGTTACTAAGAAATATCAAATCAAGAATCAGGTGAAATTATCACCCTCCAAAAATAATGTTTCATTTGATATTTATAATATTTTAGGTGATAAGAAAAGTTTTGGGAAAGTTTGGATTAAGAAGGGATGTGATAAACCTATCACATCTACAAAATTTTAAAACTCTCTTAGTAGGAAATTTAGTCCACGCCCAGAGTATGTTGAAACATGAAGAAGTTATGGACCTCAAAAAAGTTTCTATAGAGAAAGATATTACTTCAATAGAAAATAAAGCTTTGATATATATTTCTAGTTTTGTGGAATCTATGGGCACATGTGTTATAATTGTTGGCATAACTTGTCACTTCCTGGAAGAAGGTTTGAATAGAGTGGAAGAAATAGTGAAAGTATAATGAGTAACTTTTCTAATATAAAGAAAGTTATAAAATAAAAATCTCAACATGTTATAAACTCTTCAACGAAAAATCAATTTGAATCACTACACCAAATTCAGTAATTAGTGTTGGTTTAAGAAAACACTGCAAAAAAATGTCAAAATATAGTGGCGGTTTTTTAAAAACCATCGCTAAAACTTTTTTTACTCGTGACACTTATTCTCCTCCCCCTCCCCCTGAACCTGAAACCCCCACCCCTCTTCCCCCAACCCTATTGAAACCTTACCCCCTCACCACCATCCCCATGCCCCCCTCGCTACCAGCCACTGGCCCCCTTATCTATCATTGTCGGTCCCCTTCATGGACTAATCCACCAAATCCCTCACCTCTTTGCTAGCCCACTTCTCCCTCAAGCTCCCCAAGCCTGAGCCCGAACCGTAACCCCTCACTTTCGGCCCCTATCTACCCCAAACTGTCACTACTGATGATCCCTATACATGGTAAGGGTGTGTTATTCCTCTAAAATTGATTCTTTTCCTATACTACGCATATTTGAGGTAATTTCAAGGTAAATCATAAATTTTCATTCATAGGGTTGGATTAAATTTTGATAATTGTTATTTGGATCTTTTGCAGAATATATACTACTAGGTGCACGATTATTGTTAAAAAATCAGCCTTGGATGTCCTTTTAATATGAAATCTCCACTTCCTTTTACCATGTTGTTATTCATTTTTGTAAACATTATTTTGTTCTCATAGTTTTTATTAGTTTTAATCAAATAAAACTACTAATAAATCCATTTTTTGAACTTATTTACTAGGCAGTACAAATGTTTTTTTTGAATTTTCATTTGGTCCTCTTGATAAAGAGGTTCATAAAATAGATTTATTAGTAAATATTCTTTTAAATTATGGTTCATGGGTTCTACAATAGCTGTTTTAAAACTATGTTTTGTAATTTTTTTCACTGAAAGAGCATGATCCATAAATCATAATATTTACTTAATTTTTATTATCTTTTCAAAAATCAAATTTAATTTTATAATAAAATTATATTGAATTTTCCCATGCAATAGCTACATTTTAATTATTAAATTATATTTTAATGGGGAATAATTATTATAATAAAAAAAATAATTATAAAAAATTGTATACCCTCATCAAACATGTTTTCAGTCTTTCTCTTTGAAAAATTAAAAATTGTGTATCAAAAAATGAATTCAAAATGAAAGTAAAAACCAAAATTCAAATGAAAAAAAAAATATAAATAATAGAAAACTAGTGGTAAAATAAAATCCCCCCTTATCATTTGATTATTTTGTGTTTCTATGCTTATTTTAAGTTTGGTGGCGTTTGGATAAACTAGTTTTTTCCTGTCTAGCATTGAGGAGGGGGGTGCAGGGGGGTGGGGGTGTTTCTACAGGGGGGAGGGGCTATGTAGGGGGATGTTGCACTAGGGAAGGGGGTGTTGTGTAGAGGGAGTGGTGGGGGTTGTGCAGGGGGGTGGTGTGCATGGGGTAGGGGGGATATACAAGGGGGGATACTGTAGGTGGGATGGGGATATTGTAGGGGAAAGTGGGGATGGGTCTTGGGGTTGAGTCTGGGTATGGGAGCTAGGTCCGGGTCTGGGTCCATTGGGTTGGGTCTGGGTCCGAGTACATAAGGTTGGGTCGGGTTGGGTTGGGTTGTACACATATAACCCAACCCAAACTAACCCAAACCAAAATAATTTGGGTTAGGTTAGGTCCTTTTACCATGCGTTGGGTAACCTGACCCTGACAGGTTGGGTTGGGATGGGTTAGCTGCTCATGTAGCATGTGACCTGACCCAATCTGACCCAATCTTTTTTGGTTGGGTCGGGTCCTAAAACACCCTCTACCCACCCAACCCAACCCATGGACACCCCATATAAGTGGTATTTTTCTACTTTCATGAACTTTATAGAATTTTTGGATATTTTGGATTGCGGTCATGTGTAATTTCATGTTTATATAGTTATTTTCATTTATTATCTCTCAGGTGTCCCCGATAGACATGTACCATTTCCAACGACTAGGCTATATGTGTGAGTAATTCCTACTTCTGATAAGTTCATGTTGAAACTTTTTCATGAACCTATAATATTTTAGTTAACACTAAAAATAAGGAAATACATCTATTACATCTTTATTTCTCAATCCCTTATATGTACACCATCCTTTGGCAATCAGAAGTCACCCCTTATGTGTTATGGAGGTGTAGTCTGAGTATTATTCGGTTATTTAGTTCACGATCATTATATTTGTGGTGGATGTTAATTAATTATAAGGAATTTAGTTAACAAGATCACTTGATAGTTTAGGTAGTAATTCCATAAAAGAAGAATCCACTCTAGTAAAGGTTAGTTTATTGTTACACTTATATTAATAACATTTACACTACTTTCTAGGAATGTATCCTTAATTACATCCTATAACTTGTGCATTTTCTCTAAAAATATCTATCATATTTTGTTATTTATTAAGATACAATTTTCTTGAAATTATCATTGGGGTATTGTTTATCTCTATTAGAAATATATATGTTAAATTAGTAGGAAAGGGTTTTAATTATAGATCTAGAGGTTGGAATAAAGATAAAAATATATTTGGGTTACTTAAATCAATGGTTTACATTTACTATGAAAGATATGAAGTATCAAACAATTTTTCATTGAATAAATAGAAAAATACATCAAATAAATCAAAATTTATTTCATCTTCATATGGTTGGATAGAATATTTATGTTTTTACCAATTGTTTTTTATCAAATTTTTAGATCTTGATTTGTTTCCTAAATGAAAATTTTATTATATCAGACGACTTTATTCACATGGATTATACTCATCATAATGTGACACTGTAAAAAATTGAGTTCTCTTATTATGGGTACTTGATGGAATAAAAAATGTTAAAGTGGAAAACATTTTAACCAAACTCCATTATTATAGTACCTTTATGGAAATTTATGATTACATATTATATTTTTAGGAAAGGTTTATCCAAGATGATAGGTGACAAAGCAGAGGTCCTATCCTCCTCTATGATTAAATCATAAAAATCAATAGGGAAGATCAAATTATTCACTCAAAATAAAACATCTTTAAATACTCTCAATTGGAATTTAGTGAATCTGTTAGGTGATTTTAAAACCACTCTCATTGGTTTCAGGTGTACCGTCTATAAATAAGGAAAAACATAATGTGACATACATAAATAGAATCTCTTAGATCACCACTAGCAGTGCTAGTGAAGCATTATGTGACACCCCCTCTAGCTAGAGATGTGTTAGAACAGTAAATCCACTGTTATGGTGATAGAGAATTACTAGTTTCACCTAGACTTAGTGGCCCTAGGGAATTTATCCCAGGTTGTATGTTTTAAATTAATGAATGTTGATTTTTATTTTTCTTTTATTTTACATAATACTATCCATGATTGATTTTTTTTACTTTGACTTTTTTAGTACTTATATGACTCTTTTTATAACTAATTGGGTTGTTGTTTTTCAATTACATTTATCTCTTTTCCTACTTAGTAATACTTTTATGTGTTTTATTTTTTTTAATAAAGTGTAGGCACATTGTGATATGGATAAAATATCGATTACATTACCAAGGAACACACCTCAGTATGCTAAGGTTTTGGAGGAGTATTTAGATTTTTCGATTTCTAATCGATCCATTAGTGGGAGAATAACATGTCCATGTCCTAAATGTAAATTTAGAAGATGATTGAATAGAGATGAAGTTTATGAACACTTGATAATGAATCAATTACCTGTTCAATATTTGTGTTGGATTTAGCATAGAGAATCGAACGTTATATAAAGTTATAGCACTGATGTCAATCGAAAGAATGAGTTCCCAAATTCATCAAACATGGACAATTAAATGAAAAACCTTATAAAAGATGCATTAGACATTTAAAGACACCAACATCAACATCAAAACAAATCAGAACAACTAGTTGAGAGTTCTAGAAATAACAGATTGGAAAGTGATGTTTTGGAGACTATAAGACAACCAGATCAAGATTTTAACATATCATTGGATCCTCCTATTGATTCTGTGGAGAATAATGTAAGAGAAAACTTCACTGATAAGACAAATTCATTTCATAGTTTAGTTGATGATGGAAATAAAGAGTTGTATAGTGGATGTTTGAAATATTCAAAACTTTCTTTTCTGCTAAAGTTGTACCATATCAAATGCCTATGTGGAAGTACAAATAAGACGATGACCATGATATTGGAATTTTTTCATGATGAATTTTTTAAAGAAAAGATCCCTGAGTATTTTTATGATATGAAAAAATTTGTTAATGAGATTGATATTAATTATATAAAAATACATGCATGTACTAATGATTGTATGATTTATTGGGGAGATGATTCAAGCAGAATTGATTACAAAAAATGTTCTTCTTATAGATGAAAGTAAATGGGTGATGTTGGAATTATAAATCAACATACTACTATGAAGAAGAAGAAAAGGAACACACCTTTAAAGGTTTTGTGTTGATTTTCTTTAAAGCCTTTATTGCAAAGATTATTCATGTCATCGAAAACCGAAGAACACATGAAGTTGCATTCTATAGATAATAACAATGATGGGTTAATGTGGCATCTAAGAGATTCAAAATAATGGAATACATTTGATTCATTACATATAGATTTATCATCTGATCCTAGGAATTTTCGATTGGAATTGGCTGCTGATGTATTCAAACCATTTGACACTTTTAGAACTAGTTATATCATTTGGATGGTTGTTCTGATCCCTTATAATCTTCCTCTGTGTATGTGTATAAATAAAACATATTTTATCATTTTGATGATTATTCCTGGAAAAAAAATTCCTAGAAATGATATTGATGTATATTTTCAGCCTCTAGTTGAATAATTCTAGGAGTTATGGAGCAACGACGTTGATACATATGATGCATATTCTAGAACAATGTTCAAAATACAAGATGCTCTAATGTGGACCATTATTGACTTACCTAGACTTGGTAATGTAGCTATTTAGAACACTTACACAGGTTTGGATTTTCCAATTTGTAAATTTTATTTTAAGCTCAAATGAATACCTCACAGTAAAAAATGTTGCTTCTTGTTTCATCAAAGATTTCTCGATGCATATCATAGATTTAGGTTACACAAGTCAAAATTAAATGGTTCAATTAATCGCAGACCACATCCAAAGTTGTTAACAAGTTCTAAAATATTGACACAAATTGGAAATGTTTAAACAAAATTTGGGAAGGTGCATCATTTGAATGATAGTGGGAAATGAGTTGAAAGTGCATTGTCAAGTAAATCAGAATGAAAAAATGGAAGAAAAAAAGTATATTCTTCAAAATTCTGTATTGGGAATTTAATTTCCTATAGCGTAATATTGATGTTATAAATATTGAGAAGAATTTTTGTGATAATTGGATCTTTACATTGTTTAATGATCTTATAAAATTTAATTAACATATCAATGATCGGAAAGACTTACAAATAATGATCATAAAGCGTGATTTATAGCCAGATGATAATGGAAAGTATGCTCTGAAAATTTTTGCAATGAAAAATAGGGATAAAGATACATTCCTTAAAATTTTAAAACATGTAAAGGTATATGATGGGTATTCAAGTAAAATCTCAAGGTTTGTTAACATAAATAATTTTAGGTTACATGGATTGAAAAGTAACGATTCACATATTTTTTATAGAAGTTACTACCATTGGAATTATGTACATCATTACCTGAAAAGGTTAATGTTGTTGTACTATAATTTTACACATTATTCAGAAAATTATGTGAGAAAACTATACAACCATTTGATCTTGACAACCTTAAGGAGGTATTTTAATTTATACTTTGTGCAATGGAGATGATCTTTCCACCGTCATTTTTTATTTTCATGATGGATTTAACTATGCATTTAGTTGAGGAAGCTAAATTTGGAGGCCCCATAAATTATCGATGGATGTATCCAATTTAGAGTTAATTTATTTATATGTTTTTAATTTAATTAAAAAATTATTGACACTTCATTGAATACACAATTATGTTTTGTTTTATTTTATTTCAAAGATATATTGGGCATTTGAAATCATACGTGAAAAATAAATCTCAACCAGAAGGATCTATTTCTGAAGGATATTTGGTAGAGGAGTGTCTTACCTTTGGTTCTAGATACTTGGATGATATTGAGACAATATTCAATCAATTTGGATTTGTTGATGACACATCAACTCAATATCAACTACATGAGAAATAAAAAATCTTTCCTTCTATTGGTTGATCAGTTGGGGGAAGCTTAGATGTTACACTGATAGAAATAGAATTATTATAGGAAAATAGATATGTGCTTCTGAATAGTGAAATTGAATATCCATTTATTAAATATTTTAGGATACAAAAAAAGAGATAAATGAGAGGATGAACATGAAATGAGAAAGATATAACAAAATATTTTAATAAAGATCTTGTAGAATGGTTTGCAGGACATGTATGTTCAGAAATATTGCAATCAATACGTATATTGATTTGAAACATATATTTTGTAAATATAATAATGTATATTACTTTTTATAGATCATGGATTCTGATACTTGAGATGAAATATCATAATATTTGAAGTTTCTTGCTCGAGGTCCTCTAAAACAGGCTAGAAAGTTTGACACTTATAATGTGAATGAATTTAAATTTCATACAATCGATAATGAAGAGGGTTTTGAAATCATAGAATAGTGGTATATTTATGTTTTCCTAAGTGGGATACTATACACACTTCAAGAGTCTGTATAAACTCCAGTCATCAAATTCATGATGCTAACACAGAGCTTCAGTGAATCCTTTGGCATTACAAGGATCACCACGATCTCATCCCTTCGATTTGTGATGAAGATCAAAGATTGGAAGCTTAGACATGAGATTTCTCTATCTTGGATGTGATAAATAGGAGAGTACCTCTCAAATTCATGGATATTAATAGTCAACCCAAAAATAGCTCCTCATTGCTTCTATAGTGGTGGTTAAATACCCAGAAATGGTTCCCTGGCCTCTGTATAAGTAATTCCTACTAAATAAATAATAAATGACACATTATGATAAAATAATTGTATCATAAATTTCATTTATATTTTATCACCTAATTTTAATATATAATAAATATATATTATATGATAAACCCGAGTAACTCGACTCGCAATTCCTGAAATATTAAATAAACCTTGAATATTAAAATAATATTTATTCGTATAATACTTTTTTACGTATTCAATTAATTCCTTGTGAATACTTTTAGTAAATAAATTCAAACCAATTATACTATACTTTAATAATGATAAATTTATTTATTTTTTGATGATTTTTAATTCTTGGAAAATTCTTAAACCTTATGGTGGGTCCCACCATGTCCTATATCATTAGAATAGAGTAGGATTTTGAATATTCTATAGTGTGCGATCCTCTAGGCACTCATCTCAATAGTAGTGAATACTATTCACAGACCAAGAGTGGATTCTATCAACCCATCAAGGCCCCTAATGAGATAAGGAATATTCATGGAAATGACAACTATTCTATGAATACACACCATGTCATATAATCTCTTTGTATCATGATATATCATAAAGAAGGATGCACAACTTGTGTCATCATCCATTCTTGCTTTATTATTTGTCAACCTAAATGGAGGAATTTACCATATTTTACCATGTACATGGATTTAGTGAAGGTAACACTATCTTGATCAACTAGGCCCAAGATATCACTTCCTCAACTCAGAAGTGAAAAATTATATTTTGATCATTCATCCAATTCCATAGCACCAAAGATGCACCCAACACAAGGTACATCACCACAACTTTAATGTCATGGTTTTTGACTTGAATAAAATTATGATATCAAATGGTACACATTGATAATGATCTCAATTTGGGAGACCAATACACATGTTTGTAGATAGGAAAAACCAATGAAACCTCAAACATGTGATGCTCCTATTAGATAGTTTTTCCCCATGATCTCACTAACTAGAGATTACCAAGTGTGAGATTCATATGAAGAAGTCTCAATACTTATGAGCCCCTAGCACCTGATAGTAAAAATCATCTATGTCCAGATAGTATGATGTATCTAGACCATAGGACATAATTTTAAGATTGTTTCCATATTATCCTTGGTTCTCATTATATCTTGAGAACTACTATAACCTTTTGAGATGACATGTAATATAAGTACATTACCATAAATATAGTGGCTGCATAAGTATAAGCACTAATCATATGTATATATAAAATTGTATACATGTAATTGTAATCAAAGTACATACATAAGTTGGTTCTAGGGAACCCATTTACAACACTCCCACTTTCACTAGATCCAAGTGCTAACAAGACTCAAACCGCTATCTCTTACATGAGAATCATGCCTCTACTAAGATATGGATTTAATTAGGCGGTATACCACATTATCCTTTGTGTCTAATTTTCTAACTATGAATTCAACTGTCTAATTGAAATCCATCAAGAGATGAAAATTCCAAAGTATATGTTTTGTCCTCTGGTGTGACCTGGGATCCTTGGAAAGAACCACCACTGTATTATTATCACAATAAACAGAAATAGGGTCTGCACTTATAGGTACAACAACAATACATGAGACAAATATATGTATCCATACCACCTTCTTAGTTTCATTAGAAGCTGTAATATACTCAGATTCTACTGTATAATCGGTGACCACATATTTCTTTAAGATTATCCAACTCACCACACCACCATTCAAGGAAAAGACATAGCTTCATCGTGATCTTTCTAAAAATTAGAATTAGTGTATCTCATCACTACTAGTTCCCCCATCTCCTCCATACACCAATAACATTCCCTTTGTACATCAAAAGTTGTTCAGGATAGTCTTTAAAGATGACTAATGCTACTCTCCTGGATTATCTTCATATTTTCCCACTATAATTAACATAAAGTAAACATAAAACATTGTATATATTATAGAATACATGATATATCCCATTGCCAAAGTATAAGGGATTATAATCATTATTTAAATCTCCTCCTATGTTTGTGGAAACATTTTCTTAGATAGATTGATACCATGTGACATTGGAAATAAACTTATATTGTGTTGTTCCATATTATTCCTTTTGAGTATGAAATGCGCTTGCACGCATCATTGTGTTTGTATGGGCGGAGGTTAAATTAGAATTTGTGTGTCCCAAAATTTTAATAACTATAAGGGCGTAGTATAGTAGGAGTGTGAGGTCGAACCCATGAGGAGGAAGCCATGTCACTGACTTTAGACCCTTGGAGGAGTCCTTTTAAGTTGTCATTTTTTTTGGGAATTTTACTAAAGCTAGTGTTGGAGGTTGCTTCAAATAATTAAAGAGGGTTCAAGATCAATTTTGAGTATTTTGGGTAAATAATTATCTTTAATTATAATCTTGGTAGGGTCCTTTAGGCTTAGGCTGCAAATTAAATGGTAGTCGCTAGTTGAATTTGGTCAAGTCACCTAGTACTACCTAGAAAGTGACTATTCCATGATCAGGAGATAGTAACATCATAGGTGCATTAAGTTTGGATTATAGGGAAGAAAGTGTCTTAGTATAGTGGTCATATCCTAGTTTACTTCAATCAGGATAGGGTCGTTTGTTTGAATATCTTGTGGTTAGGGATGTTCGCACAAATTGGGTAGACTATTATTGTTTATAATGATCAGTAATCCATTTAGGTTTTCCAAGTTTAGAATTAAATATTAATTAAGCATGCAGATACATCTACTCTTGATCCCTACCCCTAAGAGTTTTATCTACTCATAGTGTGTGGAGATGCAACTAAATAAACAAAATATATCATACATGCAAGATAGGAATTGATGTGACAGGATTTCAAGGGAGATAAAGAAAAAGAGATCCACGACTCTTGGATTGATTTAAAAATGTAAAACATGAAGAAATTTAGATTTTAGAGGGAAAATGGGTGATGGAACTCAAAGGGTGATGAAAACAGGAGAGGATCCCATCTAGGAATTCTATGAAATTCTCGGCTACAACCCTATATTTATAGGCATATTCTATCATGACATGTATTGGAGGTACACGTTGTCTACCATCGATCTTCATTTATCACTATGGATTTTGGATCTCCTACATGACTCACATATATCTAGAAGATTTATGACATTTTACTTATTACATGTTGTGTACGGGATGTTCACGATGTTTACAGGCCTCCAGCTATTCCTTTTCATGGATTTCTCACAGGTTTCTCACTACACTACTTTGACTAGCATCACGTCGTGTACAGGACATTAACGATGTGTGTTGTCTATTTCCTCTACTGGCTTCACAACTTTCTCATGACTTGGCTTCATGAATTGGGAATGTTGTGAACCTCTAGTAAATGATGTGTACTAACAAGTAATGACGTGTACTGGGAATTTTTTTCACTTTTTATGCATTTCTTCCTTTGAATCCTATGAATCCTTATTCCTGAAAAATTGAGCAAATACCACATGGATTATCAAGTAAATCAATGAATTTATATAAATAAATGACCGCATAAAGTGTATACAAATATGGCTTATCAAATCCCCCCACACTTGAAAAATTGCTTGTCCTCATGAAAAAATGTCTCAACAATGATTTCATAAATGATAAGAAATTTTTAAAACAAGAAACATTCATTATGTCTAGGTAATTAAATTTAATTATAATCATAAAAAGGTCGTCTTCCAGAATTAACCCTGCATAGAAATTTAGTCATGCCTCTTAGTTCAGCTTTTGAAAAAAAATTCTAGACTTTTAATTACAACCTTTCAATTGTTCCTTAAGTTATATACCCATTTATAATTTACCTCACCATGATTTTTCTCTCATCACTCAGGGTAAAATGATAGTGGATTTATGATCATACCCTAAGTACATGTTTCTAACCATAGACTTGCATTGGTTCTATCATCTCCACTGTGTAAAGACAAGTACAACCTTAATCATGAGGGCTTCAGCAGTAGGGTTATCATGACTCTAAGGCTCTAGGATGGTAGGTAAAAAGTTAAAATCAATATCAAAAGTAGGGTAGTCTATAAATTATAATGCATAAGTGTAAGAGAAATTTTCATACAGTTCCTCCTTCAACTAGTCAAGTCCATACTCCGGTATCTTGGGTTGGATCCATATATGTGTCAGGTATGTATACAATGATGATTCTATTTATTTCACTTTTTTTCAAAGGTCAATGCCTAGGCCAGATCTCACATCCATACCCTAACCACATATGATCCTTCAATGGATTCATCGGTCTAGAAAATGGCTATTTTTTACCTTCCTATCACACAACCCATATCAATTTTTCTTTTGTTTTATTTTGTATTTTTCAAAGGAACAGAATAAAAATGAAATGAAAAAATTATATATGGACCACAACCAACTATTCTGGTAAGCATTACATACATATCTAAAAGTAGGATCATCCCATGTTGTTTGAATTCCTCCCCCACACTTTTTCAAAGGTAACATTATTCATTATACAAGGAGCGGGGTAGGAAGGGAAATAATCTTAGAATAGCTTCATCCTAAAAGTTCATCCATGTAAACTACGGGATAATCGATGGAAATATGTAAGGTAGGTCTCAGGAAAAATGGAAATTAAATAGTTCCTCAATCATTTTAAAGTTATACATGTTCATTCATCACTTTGATAAGATCTCAATGAAAGTTATTTTAGGTTGACATGTCCCAGGTATCTCTCAAGAAATATGCTCAGAAAAGAATATGAAATTAAAGTCTTAGAATCCTACCAGGTAATGAGAATAAAATATAAACTAGAAATTATAATAGGAAAAAATCTTAAGTAATGGTTCAATCAATCATAATTTAAAATATTTTAAATATGAATCAATTTTCTAAACACATAAATCATTATAAAAATTTCTAAATAGGAATAAAACATGGTTCTTAATAATTTTCACTTTAGATTCTCCTTTAATTCACAGGGTCATAATGATTTTCAGGTTTAAAACATGCTTATCATTTTTAAAAATGTCTCCTAGATAGGTGAGAACAAACAATAATTCACGTTTATCCTTAGTGAGGATCATGAAAACCCCCCATACTTAGAAAGATACAGTGTCCCCATGGTTCATAAAATGCATGTAGGAGTGGTATAACATGGAAAATTTAAAGAATTTGAAATGAAATGTTTGACAGAATTAAAAATAGGGAATCAAGATCTTTTTAGATGAAGTGGTATGACATGGGGGTTTTTGAGATGTTGTAATTCTTAGTCCATGTCACCTAAAAAATGGGTTAGAAATGAAATCATGCACTAGATAAAACATTACTCCATAGGTTTAAACATTTTTATAGTAGAGTAAAAGGAAGATGTGTAGATTAATAAATAGAGATAACCATTTTATTGAATGTTGTAAAATTTATACAATGTAGGTTAATCAAAGACTCAAATGAAAAATTAAAAGACGCAACATGATGACTCAAACTAAACAAAAGACCAACTATGGGTTGCCTCCCATAAATAACTAACTAGACATTGTTATCCAGAGGGGTAGACTGAAATTTCCTTTAGTGGGTCCACCGGCTCAGTCGCTCCTTCTTCGCTTACAGCTGCTAGAGGTTGTATCTTCAAGTTATTGCGGTCGCTTTGGTTGTTTTATTACTTCAGGTGTAGCCAAGTGATCATGAATGAAATGAGGTAAGAATAGAATCATGGGTTGTGGCTGCTGCTATTGTTGGTGGATCTCTATGGATAGGTTGTAAAGTTTTTGTGTGATATCGATGACCTGTTGGAGTACCCATTTTTCTAAAATAGTTGGTGGTATTGGATCGTCGAGAATTTTGGATGACTCAGAGGAACTAGACATTTCTACGTACACAAGGAGAGAAAATACAGCCAATAAAAAATAAAGTGAAAATAAAATCCCATATATAGATATATCACAATCTAGTACAAAATAAGGGATACATAGATGATAAAAAATGAATATATGGCCCTATGAAAAAAGTCCCAAAATCCCAAAAAGGTAGGAAAATGATAGCCCATGTGTCCTGGCTAAAAATCTCCTCCAGTGTCATCTCACTACTAGAAGGTAAGACCAGTTGTCTAGTGAGGTCAACATCTGCAACAACATCAGTAGTCGATGGGGCAGTGGCTATAGTGGAGGGTGGGGTGGTGGAGGTAGGTATATGGGATGGGGTGTGTGGTGGAGAGGTACTGATTTATACAGGGTTTTTGGGTCTGGAAACTGGATCCATAAATGGTACCTCAGGTGTGGACTCAATGGCTATCCCCTTGACCCACCGATCTTTCTCCGCTAAGAACTCCTACTGAGTCGTGGGGTCAGTGAGGTCTATAGGTAGGTCCGACTAGACTGCAGGGGGTTGGGGAATGGTGGAAGATGAGGTTCTGCCTGGGGTGGGTGGTGGTGGTGGGGTAAATGTGGTAGGATCTATGAATGTAAGATGGAGGTGGGTAGATATCTGGCATATATTTTCCAATATGCACTACTGAGTGGCCTAGAGCTCAGTCAGGGTGGGGTGGGAGGGTGTAGGAATGTGATATGGGGTGGGGTCAGTGGTGGGAGGAGGTATGGGTGGTGTGGGTGTGGGTGTATAATGTGGTGGGATATGTGGGTCTGCTGGTGGTGGTGGTGGCTTCTGCGGTGCGGCCTCCTAGACACCTGGTGACCAAAAGTGCATGTCATCCTCCCTAAATAGCATCTTTATCTTGTGCAGCATCAAAATATATATCATCTTGATGGGTCCTAAGGAGGTTAGGGTCTATGAGGCATCGAATGCGCTGAGGTATCTAGCTAGGTGTGTGATAAAAGATCCACCCATCAATGTATCGCGCTATCACTATGTCTGAATATTGAAATACTATGAAAACTGGGTAGTCATGCTGATGGGTGGACTGCCCATGGCTGCTGTAAGAATCAGAATGTATACCTTGATAATGCTTCCATGAGTATTTCCCCATGAAAACTAGTTATGTTCCATGGCACCGTGTAGGATATACAGTGTCGGACCATGCAGGTTAGTAGACTTCATGATGCGAGGGTCATGGTGTGACTGGGGGTTGCGGGCTATCAGTGGCCACAAATATGGTGTAGCCACCAGAGGTGGTTGTAGCTGAATCATAGGATAAAAATATGAAATGATAAAATCCTCTGTGTAGATTCCCATCCCAACCCCTAATTCTACAAAATCTAGCTCAAGGGGTCTTCCACCCAATCGAAAATGTAGGGAGTCGATGGCTAGCTCAAAAGTGGACAAGAAATCCAGGAATAATTCTCAAAAATTATCCTCATAGATAAAGATAATTCTATCAATTTGAAGTGTCTCCAGGAGGTCCAAGAAAACATCAACTATGTTCAGTCTGGTCATCATGCTCATGTCCATCATCTTTTTGGTCCACATGGGTTTGGACTACAACTTGATAAGATTAACCTAATGTTTCAGGTTGGTTAAAAAAAATATAGGGTACAGGTGCTCAGTAGTAGAGGTACAAGGATGTTTGGCAGTTGGATGTTTCTGGTCTAAGGCTGAGGAGGAGGATGTGGAGGATTAGGATGGTGAGGGTGAGGGCTGGGGTCATTTTGTTTGGTCCATAAAGGCAGGGGGATGGTGTGTGGGTTGGGTGCAACACATGATAGAGGAGGAGAGGGTGGAAGGGTGTTCGGGTGAGGTAAGGGAGGTGCAGTCAAGGTGGAAGGAGAGGAAGAGGGGGGGGGTATGGGGGTCGTGGTTTGTAAGGGAGTGAAAGAGAGTGGAGGTAGATAGGGTTTGAGGGCGAAGGAGAAGGGAGAAGGGATGGGGTGCGGGTTTAGGTGTTGTCGAGCAGGAAGGGGGGGGGGTCGTGGGAGACGAAGGGTCAAGGTTGGGGTGAGCGGGTCAAGACCTATGGGTTTGCAACCTATGGTTTTTTTAAAATAAACCCAACCTAGTACATGACGTGTACTTCTGGTTCACGTCATGTACTAGAAAATAAAAGGGAAATTTTGAGCGAAAGGGTACACATCGTGAATCATATATACATGATGTGTACTGAACTTTTTTTCTCCTTTTTTTTCTCCTTCCTTACCTCCAACTCCTACCTATCCAATAATATTCTAATATGATCCTATTCTAACCTATTAAAAGATTTCCTACCTAGGGTTTCCTCCTAATTATCACTTCATTTTAAGTCAGGAGCTTGAATCCATTAAATCGCAAGTGAACTTGAGGCTAATGACATAGCCTTCACGAAATGGTTCTTGAATTTTTTTTATCCTTTGACCATTTACTTTAAATGGTTGTCTTCTTTCTCTTTGGAATTTGATAGTCCCATACAGAAAGACTTGAATGAATTCAAATGGACCTGACCATCACAACGTCGGTTTAACTAGAAATAGATTCAACCTTGAATTAAACAACATGACTTTATTCCTAGGGATGAAGTTACACCTTGCAATGTGCTGGTCATGACACTTCTTCATTTCTCATTATAAATCCTTGAATTTTCATATGCATCTCTCCTGATATCTTCCAACGCAATTAATTGCAATAATCTTACTTCTCCAACCTTTCTGAATCCAAATACATTTTCTTGATTGCCTAGAAGGAATAATGCTCCAGCTCTACCAGAAGATGACATGGTTTTCCATAAAACAATCTAAATAGAGTGGTGCCTATGGGTATCTTATAGGTAGTTCTGTATTCCCATAGTGAATCGTCCAACTTGAGGCTCCAAACACTCATGCTTTTGTTAACAGTTTTCTTCAAAATCTTCTTCACCTCCCCGTTTGACAGCTCTACTTTCCCGCTTTTTTATGGGTGGTAGGGAGTTCCAGTATTGTATCGAATTCCATACCTCTCTATAATTTTTCTCATAGGTTGGTTGGTGAAGTTTGTTACGTGATCACTGATGGGTAACCTCAGAAATAAAAATCGGGAAAACACATTTTTCCTTAGAAAGTTCATGACAACTTTTGTTGTGTCATGTGTCATAGCTTCGGATTCAACCCATTTTGAGAAGTAATCAACTAAAAAAAGAATATAGTTTCTTCCATGTGATTTAGGGAATGGTCCCATGAATTCGGTGCCCCAAATGTTGAAAACTTCAACTTCCATAATGGTTTTTTGTGGTATCTCATTCCTTTTTCTAATATTTCTAGTTTTTTAACATCTGTCACATCGTTAGAAAAATCCCCTTGCATCTTGGTGAAACGTGGGCTAAAAAAATCCACTTTGTATAATTTTGGCCACTGTATGCTCGGGTCCATGATTTACTCCAGTTGGTGATGTGTGACACATCTCAATTACATTATGTGTTTCTTCTTCTGGAATGCAGCATCTCAATAATCCATCAACGCAATTCTTGAATAACAGAGGCTCATCCCGGTAGTAGTTCTTGGCATCTAAAAAAAATTCTTTTGTTGTTGGTATGAGAGTTCTTTATGTAGGAATCCCATTACAAGATTGTAGGATCGAAATAGTGATGTAGATGCTCAATATACAAGAGGGGGGTGAATTGTATACTTTAAAAATTCCTTTGGAACCTTTAAAGTTAGTTAAGAATAACTATGTTTTCCTTAAGAAAAGGAAAGGGATAAGTTTAATAAAGTTAAACTAAGTAAATTCACAACACCTCTAACACCGAATACAAAATGGGAAAGAGATTCCGAATGAGAGTTCCAGAAATATGGTTCCGGAAATTGAACCTTAACAAAAGTTACAATATGAGACTCTATCTTAAAGCGTATAGAATCTAAATGAATCAGAGTACAAATAAGGAAGTATAAGAAAGTTATACTTTCCTTATAATACAAAATGCAATGGAATATAAACAGGTAGTAAAACTACAAGTAACAAGATATAAGTCTTTTAACCCAAAGAGAAGGGTATCCAACAACCTTGGATAAAGGTCCCTTGATTTATACTTTCAAGCAAGTCTGTCTTACCCACACCAGGGTAAGCCCTCGATACGAAGATTGGAGTCTCTGTCTTGCTATCCCCGCAAGCCCTCAACTTCAAGGTAGTTGGCAACCTCTGTCTTCCTCAGCAAGAAAGCCCTCGAACTTTAAGGTAGTCGGCAACCTCTGTCTTCCTATCCCCGGAAGCCCTCGAATGTAATCACCGACATTCGGAGTCGCACGAAGCTTTGAGAGTTAATAAGAGCCTCTCTCTCTAGAAATCACTTTGACAGCATGTATGCACAAAACCAAGTTGTTCATCTGTCATCAGTATAGAGCTCTTTCAAATGAGCTCCTATTTATAGGTAAGGTCGGCTCCTTCTCCAACGGTCATATTTTCCTTAAAGATCGGAGGGACCTGTACACGTGTCACTTAGACAACGGTTAGTTTATAACAAAACAGAAGACATCGTTTTATAACAAAACAAGTGTAACAGAATATACGACATCGTTTTAATTCTTAACATAAAAGTTCGGAATGAAAACTTCGGAGTAAAGGTTTGGAGTGTAAGGAACAATAGTAAAGAGTAGACAATTTTTAGAAGTGTAATCAATATAAAAGTTCGGAGTCTAACCAAAATATTTTTCGGAGTCAGAATTAATTCAGAGTGTATAGAACAAAGATAATCAGATTCTGTTTAATAGGTGAATTCAGAATGCAAATTCAGAATAGGAATTCGTCATCAGAATTCGTAATGAGAATTCATCATCAGGATTTGTAATGAGAATTTGTCATCAGGATTCGTAACGAGAATTCATCATCAGAATTCGTAATGAGAATTCTTCATCAGAATTCTTAATGAGAATTCATTATCAGAATTCGTAATGAGAATTCATCATCAGAATTCGTAATGAGAATTCATTATCAGAATGTGTAATGAGAATTCATCATCAGAATTCGTAATGAGAATTCTTCATCAGAATTCGTATCCTGAATCTGGAATAGAACTTAGTCAGAGTTCATATCCGGAATTCAGAATGAAACTTTCTTATAGTTCTTATCTAGAATCTGAATCCTAAAACAGAATGCCTTTTATCAAAGTTTCAACGATTCCGAGAAAATGAATCTGAATCTCATACTTAAGAAAAATATGGATGAAAATATGATAAGGATAATTTTTCTTATAAAAGCGATTTTCCTTAAGAAAACAATTTTCCTTATAAAAGAGATTTTCTTAAAGATAAGGTGTTTGTGATTTTCAAAACAAGAAGGAATGGAAAATTTATAAGGAAAACCTTATTGACTCAACAATCTCCCCCTTTTTGAAAAGCACAAACATCCTTACGAAAAAAAAATTCTAAGATGAAAGAAAAACATTAAGGCTTATCTCCCTTTGTTTTAAGGATATTGATGAATACGACTAACTCCCCCTTAGGCTTTGAAACTCTAAGGATCGTATTCAGATTTCCGGAGTGATGAATAGGAATGTCTTCTTTAATGAAAAAGCTCCCCCTTAAACAAACTCTTATTAGAGTTTTTCTTTTTCTTAAGGATCTTTTTCTTCTCCCCCTTTGATAAACCCTTATTAGATTTCTTCTTTTTATTAAGGATCTTTTCCTTCTCCCCCTTTGTGATTTTCCAAAAGAATTGGAGGGAATGGAAAAAATAACAAAGTACCTGAAAAAATTAGTAATGACAACAATAGAAACGACAACCACAACTTTCATTAATTTTGAAATCTCAGCAACAAAAAGAATACAACAAAAAGATCGGATTAGGTTATTTCGGATCTTTTTCCTTTGACATGAGCCCCTTTAGAATAGTCTTGATCTTCTTTAAGTATTTATGATCTTCTTCAGCTTTCTTCTCTAAGACCACTATTCTTGCGGATTGAGCTTCAATTTTTTCTTCCTGGGCTTTCAGCTTTTCTTCCTGAGATTTGATCTTTTCGTCCTGAGCCTTCATCCTTTCTTCAAAATCGATCCAATGATCCCTTTCAAATTTCCAGTTCTGAGAAACCGAATTCAGTTTCCCATTCAGATCCCTGACTTCTTGGATCCGGAAGTTCTTTTCTTCAGTCAGCTTTTCTTCAAAGGAGGAAGTCAGCTCATTTATCTTCTTGTCCTCGGTCTCAAAGGCATCTTTAACATTGTCTTGAAACTCATCAAGCAACCTCATTTCTTCCACAGTCTTCTTCGACCAGCTTGTCATCCTTTTGAAAGATCTTTTATGAGCTTCGTAACCAACAAAGAAGGTTTTGAACTGAGCCTCAATCTCAACGCACTTATCCATAACCATAGATACGGAGTCGGTTTTCTGATTCAACGCATGTTGGAGCATCTGGCATCTTGAGTCAATACTAGAGAAGGTCGTAATGGTTCCCACCAACTTCTTTAAGGACTGAACAACAAAGTCATGCCCCAACGAGGATGACTCCGAATCCGAAACTTTTCTAGGAGAAATTTCTTCTTCAACAAGTTCAAGTTTTCTCTTTAAAGAGATACCAACTTCCTTTCTCTTCCTTACTTCTGAGCTCGGAGTATCAGCAAGAATTTGCTTTCCCTTGTCTTTTTCTGGAATTGAATCCTGTTCCGGAGTTCTCTTCTCACTATCAGAAACTTGAACAACATTATCTTCCTCATCAGCAACTTCTTGAATACCATCCTCTACATTTTTCATCTGAGTAATATCATGTAAAAGTTGTTCTTCTTCTCCATGATAGGCAACTTCTTCTTCTCCTTTCTCTTCTTCCATTGCTGGAGTAACTAGCTTCGAAGATTCAGCTTCTGAAGTCTGGAGTGATAAGTGTTCCAAAGGTGTCCCTTTGTAATCATCTACTTGTTTCAGCACATCTCCGATTTCACCACTTCCTTCAGCACCCTCTTCTACTTGTTCCACTTGTTCAACTTGATCTACCTCCTCAGTATTCTTAGCAACAGCTCTTTCCGGAGCAACAAAATTTCTTCCTGGAGTCTCAGGTAGAGATTCCAAGGAGAAAGATCTCGGAACTGGAATAGTTGCTGAAACCATTTCATTGAATTTCAACAAATCCTAAGCTACCTCAGCCTCAGACATCTTCTTCTTGAGATTCTTTTTCTTTGCTTGTCTTTCAAGCTCATCAGCAGTTTTCTCCTTCAAGGCCTTAGCCTCCGCAGGGTCCAATCCGAACTGCGGATCCCCTTCTTTCCTTTTCTCTTTATCAGCTCTCCACTTTGTAACAACCTCATCAGGATAGGCTTTCTTCTTCTTAGGCTTTGGAGGTGCGGAATGGAATTCCTTAGACTTAGGATTCTCTGCTTGTACTTCCACTTCTTCCAGCTTTCTCTTCCTTACTGGCTTAAATGATTCTGGTTCAGCAGCTTTCGGAGCCATTTTTCTTGATTTGGCAAATCGAAGAATTCACCAGTTTCCTTGTTGAAAGCCACATCCATCCTTTTCATAGTACCATCGCTGACCAGCATGATCTTGAAAACTCTTGGCTTAGATTTGCAAGCCTCCTTGAAAGACTCAAGGCACCGAACAATTAACTTGGAGTGGATTGCTGGATACATAATAATCTGAGCTCTCAGATTTCCCTTCTTCAAATTTTCAATAGTAAGAAGAATATGCTTCATCAAGTTGAACTTCCTTAGATTTATCAGGAAATCTAAGATATAGATCTCACTTTTCTTCAAGCTATCTTTATCACCTTTCCTCGGTACGATAAGTCCTTGCACCCATAACTCCAGAATCCGGAAATTTGTAGATAGACTTGCAATCTTCGGAGCCTTGTCATCAGCTAGTCCGAGAGTTTCTAAGGCTTTTTCCTTGTCGAAGCTACCCTTAGAGTCCGGAAACACATGCGAAATAAAATCGGCTTCTCCTTCATAAGATAGCCCTACCAAGCTTGCAGCCTTGGTGTGAGAAAGCTTGTAATTCTTGCCATAAGACTTAAAAGAGAACTTCTCCCTATTATCTTCCTTGAAGAAAGAAACTGACTCATAAAACTCGACAAGTAAGTCTGAATATACTTCATCTTGGTTCCCGGTTTTTGACACCGCAACATCTTCCCAGCCATTCAACTTAATATTCTTTGAAATGATAGAATCGTAGTTGCTGAAGAAAACCGGATGGACTAAACTTTCTCTGTAAACTAACCACTAAGAAATAGGCTTAGTGGATGACATTTCTTGAGATGCTAACTCCGCAAACATTCGGATCTGAAGTCCTCTAGGAAGTTTGGAACGGAGAAGACTGAAGTTCGGAACGGCCTTAAATCAGAGAGACAGAGATTCGGGACGTGAGAGCTTTGAGATCGATGTGGGACGAGTATTTGGGTCCCCTTTATATAGGCAACAAGATGACGGTTCAACTTCCACGGTTGATCTAACGGTTGGAATAAGCTGAGATCAGATTTGACGGTTGAAATCTTGAATCCGATCTTTTTGAGGTTTTTATTAAGACAAAGAATGAAGAAAACTATAATCCGAAAACATAATATAAGAAAATGCCAGCAAGTAAAATATGACTACGAAAACTTGAGTAGGGTAACCATACCTTTCGGATTGGCTTAGGAGGATTATTCGTAATGGAAGATTTCGCAAAAATTTTACTATGAAAAATAAACTTAGTACGAAAAACTCATTACGGAAAACTTAGTACGAAGAACAAACTTAAGAAGAAAAAACAGTACGAAGAACTTAGTACAAAAAATACATTACGAAAAATTTGGTATGAAAATTCCTTTATGAAACTTTTAGTACGAAATTGTCATTCCGGAAATTTTCAATACGAACACTTCCATTCCAGAAGTATTCTGTATGAGAATGTCCATTTTGGAAAATTTTAGTTCCAGAAGTTCCATTCCGGAAATCTTCGTTCCGAAAAATTCGAAAACAAATTTTGAAAAAACTTTGTTAAAAAAACAATCAAATGTACTCCCCCTATGAAAAGGAGTTTATTACTGTAAGGATATTTTTTCAACAGAAAGTTAATTAAGAAAGATTACCTTATGGTTATCATTCCTAACTTCTGTTTAATATATTCAAATCTATCAGAAGGCAATGATTTTGTGAAAATATCAGCAAGTTGATCTTGCGTTCTGATAAACTGAAGAATAATATCTCCTTTGAGTGTGTGATCCCTAAGAAAGTGATGCCTAATATCTATGTGTTTTGCACGAGAGTGATGTGCAGGGTTTTTACTTAGGGAAATGGCACTTGTGTTATCACACAAAATTTGAGTTTTAGTAAAACTCAAGCCATAGTCTGTGAGTGTGTGTTGCATCCACAACACTTGTGCACAACAACTTCCAGCTTCTACATATTCAGCTTTAGCAGTGGAAAGTGCTACAGAATGTTGCTTCTTGCAGGACCAAGAAACTAGTGAATCTCCTAAGAAATGAAAAGTTCCGGATGTACTCTTTCTATCCATTCTACATCCACCAAAGTCAGCATCAGAAAAGCTTTTTAGAACAAAATCATTTCCAAAAGTATAAAATAATCCTAGATCCATGGTTCCCTTAAGGTAGCGAAAAATTCTTTTTACTACCTTTAAGTGAGATTCCTTAGGATTGGATTGATATCTTGCACATAAGCATACTGAAAACATTAAGTCTGGTTGACTAGTTGTTAAGTAAAGTAGACTTCCTATCATACCTCTAAAAGATGTTTGATCTACTTGTTTCCCAGCTTCATCAAGATCTAAAGAGTTTGAGGTACCAATGGGAGTACTTATACTCTTAGTGTTGTCATAACCATACTTTTTCAGAAGATCTTTAATATACTTATGTTGAGATATGTAGGTTCCTTCTGGTTTTTGAGAAATTTGAAAACCAAGGAAAAATGTTAACTCACCCATCATACTCATTTCAAACTCAGATTTCATTAGACTATCAAAAGAGTCAGTCAAAGATTGCTGAGTTGAACCAAATATAATGTCATCAACATAAATTTGAACAATCAAAACATTTTTCTTATCTTTCTTTATAAAAAGGGTTGGATCTGCATTTCCCTTAACATAGTTATTTTGAAGCAAAAATCCAGTGAGTCTATCATACCATGCTCGTGGGGCTTGTTTAAGGCCATACAAAGCTTTGGTAAGTCTAAAAACATGATCAGGATGTTTTGTGTCTTCAAATCCAGGAGGTTGTTCAACAAAAACTTCCTCTTGAACATAACCGTTAAGAAAAGCACATTTCACATCAATTTGGAAAAGTTTGAAATTAAAGAATGCTGCAAAGGCAAGTAGAATAAGGATAGATTCAAGTCTAGCTACTGGAGCATAGGTTTCTTCATAGTCTATTCCTTCTTGTTGATTATAGCCTTTAGCAACAAGTCTATCTTTATTTCTAACAATGACTCCATTTTCATCACATTTATTTCTGAAAACCCATTTTACTCCAATAACAGAAGTTTCCTTAGGTCTTTCAACCAAGGTCCAGAATTTATTCCTTTCGAATTCATTTAGTTCATCTTGCATTGCTTTGATCCAATCATCATCACCTAAAGCTTCATTTGTGCTTTTAGGTTCTAATTGGGAAAGAAATGCTAGATGTTCTACTTCATTTCTTAAGGAACTTCTAGTCCTTACAGGTTGGTTTACATCACCAATGATACTATCACTGGGATGATTCTTAAGAAACACCTGATTTGGGTTTTGTAAAACCTGTTCATCAACATAGGGTAGAAAGTCTTCTGGGGTAAATGTTTCAGAAGTATCTTCTTGAACAATTTCCTTATCAGAAGGTTCTTCTATCAAAGGTTGATAATCAGTTTTTGAAAACACATCCGAAGATGTAAGTTGAGATGGTTTAAAAAAAAAGGATCTAACTCATCAAATTTCACATGTACTGTTTCCTCAACAGTACAAGTATTTTTATTAAAAACTCTATAAGCCTTAGAGGTTGTGGAATAACCTAAGAAAATTCCTTCATCAGACTTTGGTGCGAATTTATGTAAGTTATCTTTAGTATTCAAAATGAATACTTTGAAACCAAAAACCTTGAAGTAGGAAAGTCTTGGTTTTCTACCATTCCATAACTCATAAGGAGTTTTATTAAGAAAAGGTCTAATCAAAACTCGATTTATAGTATAACAAGCAGTACTTACAGCTTCACCCAGAAATGTCTAGCAATAGAATATTCACTCAGCATGGTTCTAGTTATTTCTTGAAGAATTCTATTTCTTCTTTCAACTACACCATTCTGTTGAGGAGTTCTAGCTGCTGAAAAATTGTGAATAATATCTTTCTTACTACAAAAAGTTTCAAAATCTGAATTTTGAAATTCTCCTCCATGATCACTATGAATAGTTTTCAATGGAAGGTTTTTCTCATTTTTAACTTGAGCTCTAAAACTTTTGAAATAAGAAAAAGCTTCAGATTTCTTTGCTAGAAAATAGACCCAAGTAAATCTAGTGTAATCATCAACTAGAACAAACACATAGTATTTGCCTCCAATACTTCCAGTTTGTGTTGGACCAAAAAGATCCATGTGCACTAACTGTAATGCATCAGTTGTTGAGACTTCACCAATTGATTTAAAACTAGATTTATGTTGCTTTCCATATTGACAAGGATCACAAACTTTAGAAGAATCAAATCTAAGCTCCGGTAGATCCTTAACTAGTTTCTTATTAGAGAGTTTACATAGGTTTCTCATATTACAGTGTCCTAATATTCTATTCCATAACCAAGAATGATCTTCCATTGCACTTAGGCAAGGTAAATCTTGGCTTCTGAGGTATTCTAAGTTTAAGGTGTAAACATTCTCTTGCCTATTGGCTGAGAGAATAAATTCTTCCTTGGAATTGTGAACTAAGCATTTATCATTCCTAAAATTCACAAGGTAACCTTCATCACATAACTGACTTATGCTAATGAGGTTGTGCTTAAGTCCTTTAAAAAAAAGAACATTTGAAATCAAGGTTTTACCAAGAAAAACAATATTACCAATACCAACAATATCTCCCTTAGCATTATCCCTGAAAGTTACCTTTCCTCCTTTCGTTTTGATAATCTTTTCAAAAAATCTTTTGTTACCAGTCATGTGCCGGGAACATCCACTATCCATGTACCATGTATTGTTGCTGGTACTTTCTTTATTATCCTGAAATCAAGAAGAAAATTAGACTTTCGGAATCCAAACTTGTTTGGATCCGAGATTTCCAGACAATAAAATTTTAGGAACCCACATTTTCTTAGAAAAGTAAGCTTTGTGAAATCCTAGAGATTTGGTTTTGTTTAAGGAACAAATTTTTGCCCAGTGACCTCCACATTGACACTTGGTACAGAATGGAGCACTTTGAGGAACAAAATAATTGTTACTGAAAATAGGTTTTGCATGGGTATAACCAAATCCGGATTTATTTCTTAAAGGTCGTATTTGGGAATACATCTTATCAAAATTTTCCTTACCATGGGTAAAGTTTGATAAACACTTCTTTAAGGAAAAAAATTCGGACTTGAGTTTTACAACCAAGTTTTTATCCTCAAAATCCTTAGTTTTAGAACTAGAGTTAGGCTCGAAAACATTTTTATTAGAAATTAATTTTTCTAACTCTTTAGAAAGTTTGTTCTTTTCAGAACTTACTTCCTCAAGATTTTTTGAAATACTTTCGAAATCAGCATTTTTCTTATCAAGATCTTTAGAAAGATCAGATATCTCTTTTGTAAGAATAGAATTCCTAGAGTTTGCTTTGTCAAGTTTCTTGTTGAGTTTGAAATTCTCAATCTCAAGAAGTTCAGCAAACCTAGAGACTTCTTCATAAGTAGGTAAAGTATTTTCTTCATCAGAAGATGATTCTTCATCAGAAGAGTTATAATACTTACTGTCATTAGAATTTAAAGAAACATTGGTCAAAGATTCAGCATTTCATACCTTAGCCATAAGACAATGATTATCAATAGGTAATCTGGCTATAAGACCAAGATTCTTCTGTCCTGAAGATTCATAATCAGAAGATTCATCTGAAGAGTCACCACCACTAGAACTCCAGGTGTCATTAGCTTTCAAAACTTTCTTAGCTTTGGCTTTATAATACTTCTTCCTGTTCCTATCTGAATGTCTTTCCTTCCTTTCTTTCTTTTTGAGCATAGGGCAATCTGGTCTAATATGTCCAGCTCTTTTACATTCATAACAAGTAACTTCTTTATCTTTCTTATCTTTCCTGTCCTTTTTCTTATACTTAGATTGAAAATTTCTCTGTCCAGCTATCTTGTTCATCCTTCAAGAAAGATTGGCTAATTCATTTTCTGAGACTTCACTCTCACTAGATTCGGATTGGAAAATAACTTTCTTAGACTTGGATCTGGTTACTCTCTCAGGAGTCTTAGCTTTCATATGATTTGAAGTTGTAGTAAAAGCAACAGTACCATTTCCATTCTTCTTCTTGATGTTGTCAGCATCTCTCTTCATTCTGGTTTCATGTTGTAGAAGAGTTCCAAATAATTCATCAAGAGTAATTTGAGTTACCTTCCTGTTCTCATCTATAGCTGTTCTCTTGGATTCCCACTCATTGGGCATAATGTCAATTATCTTGTCCACAAGAGCTTCATCATCTAAACCTTTTTCTCCCATAGATTGTAGACTGTTGACAATAGTCATAAATCTTTGTTGAACTTTACAGATAGGTTCTCCATAAGGAAAATTGAAGCCATGATATTCATCTCTAAGCATAGCTCTTCTAGTCTCAATCACTTTAGAAGTCCCAAAGTGTGTAACCTCTAACTTCTTCCATATACAATTAGCTGCTTCACAAGAAGAAATTTGGCTATATATATTTCTAGTTATTGAACATAGTAAAGTGTTGCGTACCTTATAGTTGAGTTGATATTATTGATTTTCCTGGTTAGTGAAAGTTCTGACTTCCTTGTCAGGAATTTTATAATCACCAGTAAGCATAAAAAAGTTGTCTACTCCAGTATTGATAAAAAAAGTCTTCATACGATCTCTCCAGTATTCATAGTCATTACCATCAAAGATAGGTGGTCTTGTCGGATTTAGATTGTCAATTTAACCAACATTAATTCCTGCCATACTAGAAATAACTTTTCACACAAACTTGTTAGTAGAAAAGAATCGTAACAACAAAGTTCGGAATGGGAAGAGTTCGGAATAGAAATTCGGAATGAAAAGTGAGCAAGAAAAACTTGTATGTGAGTACAAGTATTTCAGAGACCTGCTCTGATACCAAATGTAAGATTGGTATAGAGTAAGAGGTTTCCAACCTCTGATACCAATTGTAGGATCGAAATAGTGATGTAGTTGCTCAATATACAAGAGGGGGGGTGAATTGTATACTTTAAAAATTCCTTTGGAACCTTTAAAGTTAGTTAAGAATAACTATGTTTTCCTTAAGCAAAGGAAAGGGATAAGTTTAAAAAAGTTAAACTAAGTAAATTCACAACACCTCTAACACCGAATACAAAATGGGAAAGAGATTCCGAAATGAGAGTTCGGGAAATATGGTTCCGGAAATTGAACCTTAACAAAAGTTACAATATGAGACTCTATCTTAAAGTGTATAGAATCTAAATGAATCAGAGTACAAATAAGGAAGTATAAGAAAGTTATACTTTCCTTATAATACAAAATGCAGCGGAATATAAACAGGTAGTAAAACTACAAGTAACAAGATATAAGTCTTTTAACCCAAAGAGAAGGGTATCCAACAACCTTGGATAAAGGTCCCTTGATTTATACTTTCAAGCAAGTCTGTCTTACCCACACCAGGGTAATCCCTCGATACGAAGATTGGAGTCTCTATCTTGTTATCCCCGCAAGCCCTCAACTTCAAGGTAGTTGGCAACCTCTGTCTTCCTCAGCAAGAAAGCCCTCAAACTTTAAGGTAGTCGACAACCTCTGTCTTCATATCCCCGGAAGCCCTCGAATGTAATCACCGACATTCGGAGTCGCACGAAGCTTTGAGAGTTAATAAGAGCCTCTCTCTCTAGAAATCACTTCGACAACATGTATGCACAAAACCAATTTGTTCATCTGTCATCAGTATAGAGCTCTTTCAAATGATCTCCTATTTATAGGTAAGGTCGGCTCCTTCTCCAACGGTCATATTTTCCTTAAAGATCGGAGGGACCTGTACACGTGTCACTTAGACAACGGTTAGTTTATAACAAAACAGACGACATCATTTTATAACAAAACAAGTGTAACAGAATATACGACATCGTTTTAATTCTTAACATAAAAGTTCGGAATGAAAACTTCGGAGTAAAGGTTCGGAGTGTAAGGAAAAATAGTAAAGAGTAGACAATTTTTAGAAGTGTAAGCAATATAAAAGTTCGGAGTCTAACCAAAATATTTTTCGGAGTCTGAATTAATTCAGAGTGTATAGAACAAAGATAATCAGATTCTTTTTAATAGGTGAATTCGGAATGCAAATTCGGAATAGGAATTCGTCATCAGGATTCGTAACGAGAATTCATCATCAGGATTCGTAATGAGAATTCTTCATCAGAATTCTTAATGAGAATTCATTATCAGAATTCGTAATGAGAATTCTTCATCAGAATTCGTAATGAGAATTCATTATCACAATGCGTAATGAGAATTCATCATCAGAATTCGTAATGAGAATTTGTCATCAGAATTCGTAATGAGAATTCATTATCAGAATGCGTAATGAGAATTCATCATCAGAATTCGTAATGAGAATTCTTCATCAGAATTCGTATCCTGAATCTGGAATAGAACTTAGTTAGAGTTCATATCCAGAATTCGGAATGAAACTTTCTTATAGTTCTTATCCAGAATCTGAATCCTAAAACAGAATGCCTTTTATCAAAGTTTCAATGATTCCGAGAAAATGAATCTGAATCTCATACTTAAGAAAAATATGGATGAAAATATGATAAGGATAATTTTTCTTATAAAAGCGATTTTCCTTAAGAAATCAATTTTCCTTATAAAAGAGATTTTCTTAAAGATAAGGTGTTTGTGATTTTCAAAACAAGAAGGAATGGAAAAGTCATAAGGAAAACCTTATTGACTCAACAAAGATAATTATCCATATCTAAAAAACCCCATTCGGGCCTTGATACTGAATATGGTCTCATCCAAAAAATACACTTTGATATCATCCTTATCATCTTTTTTAAAGATGGAGAGAGGGAGTCTAAAGATATGATATGAAATTATGTTCTCTATCCATTTTGTATCTTTGATCATGACATCTAATTCCTATAGTATTAGGATCCAACATATCAGCCTAGGTTTGGAATCATTTTTGCTCATTAGGTACCTGAGGGCTGCGTGATCAGTGTGTATAATCACTTTGGACAGAACAAGATAAGAACAGAACTTCTCAAAGGCATACACAACGTCTAAGAGCTCCTTCTCTATAGATTTGTTTTTGACATGATCTTTATTCGGCATATGAATCACATAATAAATTGGATATTAGATGTTTTGAATGCACTGTCCTACCATAGCTCCTACAACAAGGTCGCTGGCATCGCACATTGATTTGAATTATTTCTCCCAATTCGGTGCAATAATGACTGGTGATGCTACCAGAATATTCTTCATCATTTTGAAATATTGACTACATTATTCAGTGAATTCTAAGGAAACATATTTTGAAAACAATTGTATTAATGGATAGGAAACATTAGAAAAACCCTTCACAAATCGTCTGTATCCAGCATGGCCTAGAAAACTTCTGATTCCCTTGATGGTTAAGGGTTATGGAATATCTTTGATGACTTTGATTTTAGTTGGATAAAGTTCAATGCCTTCTTTGGAAATTTTGTGACCAAGGGATATTCCTCCTTGTACTATAAAGTGGAATTTCTCCCAATTTAGGACCAGGAATTTCTCCTCACAATATTGGATAACTAACTCCAGATTTCTTAACAAAACGTAAAATAATCTTCCATAGACTAAAAAATCATCCATGAATATTTTGAGGAATTCCTCATCCATATCATGGAATATGTGGATCGTACATCTCTGAAATATTTATGGATCATTTTATATTCCAAATGATATCCTTATGTAAGTAAAGGTTTTGAATGGTCATGTAAATGTGGTTTTTGTCCAATCAGTGGGGTCAATATCAATTTGATTGTATCCTAAATATCCATCCAAGAAACAGTAGAATTCGTGTCCCACTAGCCTTTCTAAAATCTGGTCTATAAAAGGTAAGGTAAAATGATCCTTTTTGGTTTCTAAATTTATACATCTATAGTCCATGAAAACTCTCCATCCAATGATGGTGCGTGTTGAAATTAGTTTGTTTTCATCTTTACTTTAAACTGTCAATCCTTCTTTTTTTGGAATAACTTGGAGGGGGATCACCCATTCACTATCTAAAATTGGAAAATGATTTTGGAATCCATGAGCTTCAACACTTCCTTCTTGATGACCTCCTTCATCGGTGGTGTGAACTGCCTTAGAGGTCGTATTTTGGGATTTTCACTTTCTTCAAGAAGGATTATGTGAGTGCACTCTGTAGGATTAATCCCTTTAAACTCTTCCACTCCCCAGGAAATTGATTGCTTATGTCCTTTTAAAACATCAAACAATTTATCTTCTTGTTCCTGGGAGAGTTCTGAGTTGATAATGATCAGAAAAGAGGATGAATTTTCTAAGTATGAGTACTTCATTGCACTAGGAAAAGGTTTTAGTTTTAACTAGGGTGGTTGAATGATGGAGGGAATGGAATGTGTAATGGTGTCTCTTGTGAGAGGTTTAATAAATATTACTTCTTCAAAATCATATTCTTCTTCCTTGATGTCCATGTACTCATCTCCTTTCTGAGCGAGAGAGATGGTGTTACAATCCATGGTATCATCTAAGTGTTGGGTAGATCTAATCAGGTTAAACACTACCTATTCTTCTCCAAATCTAAAGATCAAACATCCTTGATTCACACCAATCAAATCCTTTCCTATTTTTAGGAATGGTATTCTAGGTATAATAGGGTTTTCTCCTTCTTCTTCCATTTCTAGCACTAAAAATTATATTGGAAAGATAAATTTCCTGACCATGACCAAAACATCTTTGAGAATGCCTTTGGGATACTTGATTGATTTTTCAGCTAATTATAATGCTACCCTTATTGTTTTAAGTTCTTGGAGTCTGAGCCTATGAAAAACAATCATCAGCATTAAGTTAATGTTGGCTCTAAGATCACATAGTGCTCTTCCAAACTTTCACTCTCCTATAGCACAGGGAATAGAGAAAATTCCAAGATCTCTCATCTTCAAGGGGATTTTCTATTGCAACATAGCAGAGCATTCCTCATTTAAAGAGATGAGTCCCAAATATTCTATTTTCCTCTTATTTGATAGTAGTTCTTTGAGAAATTTGTCATATATGGGCATCTTGGAAATGGGTTATACAAATAGCATATTGATTTATAGTTTCTTGAACATTTATAGGAAATTCTTGTATTGTGACACCTGCCTACCTTATCTTTATTTCTTCGGAAAGGTAATAGGTGGATTGTATGGAGGTAGTTAAACATAAACAGGTTCCTTTTGTTCTTTAGGGGTTTGGTTCTTCTCAGATGTCACTTCTTCTTGAGGTAAGGTATGAATGGATACATCAACTTCTTCATCTTCTACTAATTTCTTCATAGGCTCTTGTTGTCACCTTTCTTATTTTAGCTATTGAAAGTCCAAAACTTTCCTGATTCTCATCACTACTAACTTGTATTTCTCTCTTGGATATTTCTTAGTGTTACTAGGTAGAGTATCTGGTACTATATCTGAAAAGGTCTTTGACCCATTTGAAGCTCTAGGTTCCTCAAATAATCTCTTTGATTTTTCATTTCTGTCTCCTAGTTTTTCATTCTTTGATCAGAATTATGGAAAAAAGTAGCTAGGATATTTTCCAAGCTACTTTGAGGTGGTGTGGGTGGTTATTGAGGTCTTTGTTGGGTGGGTTGAAACTATTGTTTTTGGGGTCTTGGTGAAAAAGGTTGCAGTTAAATTTGCTGATACATATGTTTTTGAGGTCACGACATAGGGTTCATTGGTGGATACACTGGCGGTCCATGATTTTGGAATTGGGACTGACCACTTTGTGGTTGTAAATAACCTTGATTGCTCTGAAGATACTATTGAGTAGGCCTCTACTGATAATATTGTTGCTATTGTTGAAATGGTTGGTTCTGTTGATTATAATTGACATAATTATAATCTTGATAGTATTCATATCTTGCCTTTTAGTCCTAATAAAGGCGAGGTTCACCGTACATCTTGCATGACTGAATTTCCATTATGGGATAAGGAGTGGGAAGTGTGGTTGGTATTTGAAAAGATTCAAGTTTCTTTGTAAGCACCTCAACTTGTGATGCTAATTGGTTGTTCTCATCAATTTGGTGGATTCTACGCCACGGTGTTCCACAATCACTATGTCACATGCTGGCATTATGAGAGACTTTATCTAGTATTGCTCTTCCAGCTTTAGGGGTCTTGAACATAAATCCTCCATCAGCAGCAGCATCAACAACTATTTGTGCCATTGTCTGGAGTCCTTGTTCTACAACTGAATCCATGAGTCGAGTCCATAATGTGTACACTTCTTCATAATCTCCTTAAATTTATATCATGCTTCCCACGTAGATTCTCCATCATCTTGAGAAAAGTTTTGAATATCATTCTGGAGCTTCCAGGTCTAGATTGGTGAGAAATACTTGTCTATAAACTTCTTGGAAAGATTTTCCCAAGTCATTATCAACACAGGAACTTGAATTTTAATCCATTACTTAGCTCTATCTATCAGTGAGAATGGGAATACATGTAGTCTTATAGCATCTGAAGAGACTCCCTTATTTCGAAAAGTGTCGTAAACTTCCAGGAAGTTGGAAATGTGTTCATGGGGGTCTTCACTTTGTAGACCACTAAATTTTTCTATGGTATGGATCATATGAATGAGTCTGGGGTTAATCTCAAAGGTGTGGTATTGAATTATGGGATGAACAATTCTTGGTGTTTCCCCATGTATTGATGGCAGGACATAATCCATGATGGTATTTTCAGGGTGCATTGGGTGTTCTCCCAGAATTATTTAATGGGGGTTCGGTGGGTTGGGTCCTGCGTGGTTATGCTGCTCAGCCATTGTTGACCGGTGGTGGCTAAACAGATACCTTTCGATCTCGATATTGAAGGATAAAAGTTCTTTTTTCTCAAGGTTTCTTGAATGAGTCAAGGGACCTTGGTACATGCACTGGTGCGGAAAACATAGATGCAGGGTAATATTTGAAAGAAAATAAATAAAGGGGGTGAGGGAAATGTAATCCTATATCTGAAACCAGGGTTCTTCAAAGAAATATAATTGCCTCCCCAGAAACAGTACCAGAATTTGAAACACACCTGCACACATTGTTGGGTTTTTACGGGAAATATTCAAATTAGAATTTGTGTGTCCCAAACTTTTACTAACTACAAGGGCATAGTATAGTAGGATTTTGGAATCTAACCCATGAGGTGTAAGGTGTGTCACTGGATTTAGACCCTTAGAGGAGTCCTTTCAAGTTATCTTTTTTGTTTTTAAATTTTATGAAAGTTATTTTTGGAGGTGACTTCAAATATTTAATGAGGGTTCAGGATCAATTTTTATTATCTATGTAAAGAATGATCTTTAATTCTAATCTTATAGGGGTCATTTAGGGTTAGGCTACGAAGAAAATGGTGGTCACTAGTTGACTTTGGTCAAGTATCATAGTTCTACCTAGAAAGTGACTATTCTGTGATCAGAAGATAGTAATAGCCTAGGTGTATTAAGTTTGGATTCTAGAGAAGAAAGTGTCTTAGGCTAGTGGTTGTATCCTAGTCCACTTCAATTTGGATATAGTCGTTTGTTTGAATATCCCTTGGTTAGGGATGTTCTCACAAATTGGGTAGACTATTATTTTTTATCTTGATTACTAATCCATTTAGGGTTTCCAAGTTTAGAATTAAAGATTAATTAATCATGTATATACATATACTCTTAATCCCTACCACTAAGAGTTTTAGATACTCATAGAAGGTGGAGATAAAATTAAATAAACAAAATAAATCATGCTTGACATGTTGTTTTACTTTAATTGAATTGTAATCATGCAAGGGGTTTGGTATTTGTTAAAGGGAATGAAACATGAAAAAGATTAATCACAACTTAATTATATTTCTTACTTGAATTAAAAGCGAAAATGAATCTAACATGGGTCATTGGAAATCGAGGATGCATGATGGGAATTAACGTAGCGGGAATTTGAAGGCGTTGAAGAAAAACAGATCCATGGCTCTTGGATTGATTTTAAAATGTAAAGAATGAAGAAATTTAGATTTTAGAGGGAAAGGGGGTGAGGTAAATCTAAGGGGGGTGAAAACAGGAGAGGAGCCCATCTAGGAATGCTCTGAAATGCTCTGTCATGGCCCTATATTTATAGGCATATTCCACCATGACGTGTACTAGAGGTACACATCATGCACCATCAATATATGTAGATCTCCATAGATTTGGGATCTCCTACATGCCTCACGCATATCTGAAATATTTATCATGTTTGACTAATTACATGTTATGTGCGGGGTGTTTGTGACGTGTACGGGCCTCCAATTGTTCCTTTGTGCGGATTTCTCTCAGGTTTCTTGCTCAGTTTCTTTGACTGGCATCACATCATGTATGGGGCATTAATGAAATATACTATTTGTTTCCTCTACTGGCTTCGTGGCTTGGTCATGACTTGGATTCACGACTTGGGCGTGTTGTAAACCTCTAGTACACGACATGTACTGACAAGTCACGATGTGTACTGGGCAATTTTTTCACTTTTTTCTGCATTTCTTTCTTTGAATCCTATGAATCCTTATTCTTGAAAAATTGAGAAAATACCATATGAATTATCAATTAAATTAATGAATTTCTATAAATAAATGAAAACATAAAGTGTATACAAATATGGATTATCAGAGTACCTTGTCAATATATATACTTTGACTTATCCCAAATATCCTCTTAGATCTATCTCGATAAATCTTGATCCCTACGATGTAGGCTGCTTCACCTAAGTATTTTATGATGAATAATTAATTTAATTAATTCTTAACTGATTGTAATACTTTCACTTAATTTCCCATAATTAATATGGTATCAATATATAATACAAAAAAAATAATGGAATTCCCACTAACCATCTTATATATACATGGATGTCTTTCATTCTTTAAGAAACCAAATTCTCTTATGGCCTCATCAAAACAAACATTCCATGACCGTGATGCCTGCTTCAACCCATAAATGGATCTATACATCTTGTATACTTTATTATCACTCATTGAATTAATAAACCATTTGGTTTGAGTCATATAGATGTCTTCAAACAGCTTCCCATTTAGAAAATTAGTTTTTACATGCATTTTCCAAATCTTATAATCATGGAAGTTTTTTATTACAAGTAATATTCTGATGGATTTTAGTATTGCTACTAGTGAGAAGTTTTTTTCATAGTATATGCTTTGAAATTGTTTAAAATCCTTCTTAATCGGTTGTGCCTTATAGGTATTGAATTTACCATCCATTTCCATCTTTTTTTTGAATACCCATTTTCATCCAATGGGTTTTACATCAGCTAGAGGATCTATAAAAATCCAAACTTGATTTTGGTATATGGAATCCATCTCTAAATGCATGGATTCTTACAATTTGGCATCATTCTTACCATATACTTCCTCCTTGTAGGTTATAGGTTCATTATCCTCTAGGAGTAATGTGTTAACTGACTTAGTGATAAGAAAACCATAATTTTATGGTTCTCTAACCTCTTGAATTGACTTATGAAGTACTTGTGTCTCAAGAACATCTCCATCTCCCACCATCTCTTGTGCAGATTGTTCCTATACAAATTCTCATGCTTCTTGAGCATAAACTTCATCGAAGATAATATTTCTCCCACTATTTTCATTTGAAATGTGTTCCATTTCTATAAATATGGTCTCTCATGCAACAATCACTTTTCTATCTGAAGGGTTATATAGGTAATATCCTTTGGTTTCTTTAGGATAACCTATAAAGATGAAATGTGTGCTTCGGGATGATAATTTGTCACTATTTATAGTATTGAAAAAAATCCATGTGTCCCAACACATGTATGTGTTATAGATTGGGTTTATTTCCATACCAAAACTCATATGGAATACCATATATAGATTTAGTTGGTACTCAGTTAAGGGTATATGTCATTGTCTGCAACGCATGTCCCCAAAAAGATAATGAAAGATTTTATTGACTCATAATTGATTTGATCATGTCAAGAAATTTCCAATTCCTTCTTTCACTAACACCATTCCACTGAGGTTTCTAAGTAGGAGTGATTTGGGATACTATCCCACACTCCTTTAAGTGATCAATGAAATATTAGTTGTGATACTCCCCACCTCAGTCTGAGTGGAGTGCCTTAATCTTCTTACCAAGCCAATTTTCTACTTCAGGATGATATTACTTAAACATTTGAAAGTAATATAACTTTTACCACATTAATTATATATATCCATACCTACTATAGTCATTAGTAAAAGTAATGAAGTATAAAATCTCACTCCTTGCTTCTTCTATAGATGGAACACATACATTAGTTTGAATCAATTCCAGTAATTCAGTGTCTCTTACTCCATTTCCAAAGAAGGTTGCTTTGTTCATTTTTCCTTGTAAACAAGTGTGACATACATCCATAGGTTTTAACTCAGCTAAGTCTAAAAACTCTTCTTGATGTAATTTTTGTAAACGATTCTCATTTACATGACCAATCCTGAAGTTCCATAGGCGGGCATTATATGATTCACTTTCACTGGTTTTGTTGTTGATTTCCATTATTATGTTTTCAAGTTCAAGTATATAAAATTCATTTTTAATACACACCACACCATAACACATGTTATCCTTATAAAAGATAAATCATTTATTTCCAAACTTGAAATAAAATCTCATGGTGTCCAAACTCGACACTGAGATTATGTTTCAGGCTACTGAAGTAATATAATAACAATTATTTAATACAAGATCCAAACCACTATGAAAAGGTAGGTGATAATCTCTCACTACCAAGGTTTCTAGTCTTTCACCATTCACAACTCGAAGATCCACCTCCCCTTTTTCAATCTTATGGAATCTATTGGGTTCCAGTATATAAATACAAATGTTTTATCCATATATTATATCCAATACCCAACATGTATATAAATACATATTACATTCAATGAAAAAAATACTTATCATAGATGTTTTGCCTTGCTTCTTTTTTTCAGCTCTGCAATTCTTCTTCTAATGTAATTTCTTGCCACATGAGAATCAGATAGCCTCCTACTCATTTCCATCACTCTTTATCTTTGTATTTTTGGAAGGATGGTTCATTGGTGTCTTTGGAATTTACTTATACTTAGATCCCTTATTCATTCTCTTCCTCCTCTTATTCAATATAAAGACTGAAGAATTGGTATTCTTCATATCCTTATCAGATTAGTGAACTAAATACAAAAGATTTGGGAGTGACTTTATCATGTTATTCATGTTGTAATTAAAAATAAAATGAAAAATCATGGTGGTAAAGAGATAAGAGTTATATCAGTTGTTAGTTCTTGGTTCATCTTGAACCCAAGGGCTTCAAGTTTCTCAAAGTACTTGATCATCTTATGTACATGAGGTCCTACTTGATTCCCTTCTAATAGCCTACACCTATACATATAACTTGATATCACATACCATTCTTTCCTTGCTCTCTCCTAATATAATTCTTGGAGATGAGTAAGCATCTTGCAGGAATCTTTATCCTCATTAATTTTATACAGTTTACTGGACATAGATGAAAACATGATACACTATACATATATTACATCATATTCATTCTTTTTATACTTATCTTTATCCTATTTGATTTCTCCCTAAGAGGTATCAGTAGGAAGTAAGGATTCCAGCACATAAATCTTCCTCTGTTGGTGTAGTACTATGCACAAGTGCCTATACCACTCCTAAAAGTTATAAAAAATCTAAATATTTTCTTTATCTAGAATCGGTCACAGTGATAATGAATCAGTGGTATTAGTGATTTCCATATTTATATACAACAAATAAATTTAGTAGTTAGTACTTTATCTTGATTAACTTTTAGAAATTATTGATTAATTAATTGAATCATTAAATGTTCCCACTATTTTATCGAACCCTAGTAGCCTTCACTACTAGATTTGGAATACCTAGTATCTTGAGTATTCTAATGGAAAGGATACTTAAAACATACCCTCATAGTACAAGCTATAGAAACACAATTACTCAGAGAGTTATATGGTTGACACTAGGTTGTCCAACTACATTGAATCATGGTTCCTTGATCTGTTGAGTGAAGTCCCAGCTTCTCAGAATCATAACCTTGATTCCCTTAATTCTATACCTCTAAATTGGTAGAAATATAGATATGGATTCTTATTTTTCTACCAAATTTAGTTAATACATCTCATCATTTACATAATAACTCCCCATTAGTAGAAGCCACCCTCAACTAGGGCTGACGAGAACCCTGTGCACCTTGTTTAGTTCAAATGTAAATAACGAAAGATGTTTATGACTTAATTTTACTTTGAGGATTTTAAATATTTATTGATGAAATTAATCCTTTTATATTAAATATGTTCATGGTATGTTGTCACCCTCACAACTGAAAATTCATTAATGAAAACATTCATCTCATCTTTAATCATTTTTTGTCTATTATTTTATGTATTCCTATAAACATGCACATTAATAAAATAATAAACAATTCATAAGATAAATTAAGTACTTGATTGGTCTTGAGAATTTAATATTGGTTTATCTATTTAAACTCAGTGGATCAAATGTGACCTAGGGGTATCATACCACCAAAGACGCGCCCAACAAAATTTACCTCATCAAAACTTCAATGTCATGGTGTTTTCTTTGCATTAATGTATGCTATCAAATGGTAAACATTGATAATGATATCAAATTAGGATAAAAATACACATGTTCCTAGATAAGAACAACCAATGGAACCTCAAACATGTGGTGTTCCTATTATAGGGTTTTTCTTCATGATATCACTTATTAGAGATCACCAAGTGTAAACTTCATGAGAAGAAGTCTCAATGCTTATGACCCCCCCAAGCACCTGATGGTCAAAACTCATTTGTATCTAGTCAGTATGATATATCTAGACCATAGTACATAACTTTAATATTATTATCATAGTATATCTAGGTTCTCATTATAGTTTGGGAACTATTATAACCTTTTTAGATGACATGTAATCTAAGGACATTACCATAAATATAGTGGAAAAATTATCAACACTATCCTGAAAAGATAAGAACAAGAATATATCAAACTATATTCATGTAAGGGTAATCAAATTGTATACACAAGTTGGTTCTAGGGCACCCACGTACAACACTACCACTTCCACAAGAGTCAAATGATAGCAAGTCTCAAATTTCTAGATCTCACATGAGAATCATGATTCTACTGAGATATGAATTTAGTCATGGGCCTTCTACATTATCCATTGTGGCTACTCTACTAATTGTGACTTCACCTATATGAGTTAAATACTTTAATAGATGAAACTTATAAAGTATATGCTTGGCCCTCTGGTGTGAACTAAGCTCCTTGGAAAGCACCACTGTTGTAGTATTATCACAATAAACTAGAATAGAGTATACACTGCTAGAAACAACACTAATATCTGAGTCAAATTTATTTTTAAAGACCACCTCCTTAGCTACATAAAAATACATGATATACTTGGATTATGTTGTAGAATCGGAAACCATGGGTTGCTTCGAGCTTCTCCATCTCACTGCACCAACACTCAAGAAAAAGATATAGATTCATCATGATTTTTCTAGAAACTAGCATCAGTGTATCCCATGTTTACTAGTTCTTCATCTCCTCTATACACTAGAAATGTTTTTTTGTACATATCAAGTACTTGAGGATAGTATTTACAGCTGCCCAATGCTGATCTCTTGGATGATCTTGATATCTTCCCACCATGATTAACACAAAGGAAATATTAAAACTTGTACATAGCATGGAATACATGATAGATCCCCCTACTAAATTATAAGTTATTATACTCGTTATTTAAATCTCATCATCTGTGAAGAACCCTAGACCACCCTGATATGGGAGGGGTGAATCAGGGTGTCAAATTTTTCATCAAAAGTGAAAAATCTTGTTCTCGCATTGGTAGGAACCTATTAGACCTATCTGATGAGAATGATCAGTAAACAAACAATCACATGAAAACAAGTAACACAACAATTTTACTTGGTTCACCACTAAGGGCTAGTCCAAGGAGCATACGTTGATAGTGTTTCGGTCATACCAAAGTCCAATAATTTTCACTAGTTATGGAGTTAAAAAGTTTAGACACAGTCACTCTATGCCAGGCACACTGTCTTTAAAATATTTTAGGTATAGCTCACTACATCCCTTGGAACACTTCCGTCGACTCCCCCTAGCTCATTGTCTTGGGAGGGATCTTCACATAGTTTATAGACTTGTGGGTCCCTTCATTTTCATGAATTAATGCTTCCTTAACTATGGATAGAATCTTTATTGAACTCTTGATTTTACTTGTAGATGTAATCCACGTTTTCGTGCACTATTATTTCACGAACTATTCCTCCGTGAACTACCCTGCTTCCTTTGTAAACTGCATTGCTTCCTCTGCAAACTTCACTACACCATGTGGTGTGAGTGCTTTTCAGACCACCTCTTCCTTTACGAACCATCCCTACTTTGTGGATAGATTCTTATTCTGCTAACCAACTCTCCTTCAAAAACCATTTTCCTTTGCAAGATATAGTTCCCTACAAAACCCCTTCCATGAACTATTAATATAGAACTTTTCTCCTTTCATGGAATCCTCCATCACGAACCTATTCCTTCACAAAGTTTTCTTCCTAGGAACCAATTTAAACTTCATGAAATTCCTCCTAGAGCAATGATATTTTCTAATGAAAATCACTCTAAGTAATGATGGGATTAGCGGTCCTTATATAGGGAAAAAAGATCAGAAAATATCAATAATCTAATTTCTCCAAAGTTTCGATGAGTTATAGCCTTCATCGCATACTGCTATGCAGTCTGCATAGTGCATTGATACTCTACGATGACCGATCTCTTCCACATATGAAAATCCTTTACGACTCCTCAAATCGTCGCCTCCTTTCTGAAAACGATGAGTAATACCACAAACTCCCAACCTTTTTCAGACTCCAAGTATCCTACAAACCATTTCTCATTCATGGTCCTCATACAAATCATCACCTTAGTCATAAGTGATGTGACTTCCATGAACTGTTTGACTCTTGCAAACTGCAAGCCTTCCATGAACCATTTTTCATTTGCGGTTCGTGTAGCATCCTTCATGGTCCAAATAGGGATTATATGTGGAAATATTCCTTTTCTGGGTTTCCCTCCTCCATTCCGTAATAAACATTTGAAGTTTGTGAACTATAATTTGTAGTTTTCATACCATGAACCCCTTTGTGGAAAACATTCCTTTTACAAAAACAAAAGTTCTGATTTTGAGGCCCAAAATTTTTGAAAACACTAGGAAAAGATTCCACCTTCAACACTACTGTCATCCTAAACTGTAAGATCACTCATCTTGCAAACTTCTTGATCAAACTATTTTGGATTGACAAAAAACATAAACCATACTCCATTACCATAAAAAAATAGTCTTGGTTCCAATAATCTTCCCCTTTAGGTTTGTTGGAAATCTACAAAAAAATTCAATAAATCATTATACACTATCAAATATTGATATGTAAAAAACAACTCATCTAACACTCTAATTCTACGTGAGAAATGTTCAGTGTAGAAAACAAGAGGATAAGCATGAATTGGGTTCTTGTGTCTAGTAATTATTAAGGATGTCTAATCTATTTGTCAAAAACCTACAACCAGCAAACCATATTTTTTATTCTCACCCTTTGTTTATAAACTCTCCTGAAACTTCTCATTTCTCCTACAACTTTATAGTATTGAATTTATCCATTCTCCCCCATTATAAATAAACCCAAAGAACCTGTTATTGAACATGTGGATCTCAAAACACACTATGCCTGGATCGTATCTCCCCCATAAACCTAGATCACTACCATAAATAGATTAAAATAGTTAACACAACTGGGTAGAGGAGATTAATTTCAACCTCTTCATGCATTGGGAGGTGTATGAACACTGAGGTTCAACTAATGCCTCTTGAATACGTGTTTTGAAAATGGATTATTCAGTATGTCAGCCACTTGATCATCAGTTCCAACATGATCCATTTTAATCATACCTTGTTCAACTTTTTACTTGATAAAGTGATATCTAATTTCAATGTGTTCCATACGAGAATGATGAATAGGATTATTTATAATATCAATTGTTCTCTTATTATCATAGTGAATCACCATCGGTTGTTTCACCTCATCGCCAATATTAGTTAGTTGTTGTTTCATATGGAGTAGTTGAGTGAAAGCCTTTATAGTATAGATATACTCAGCTTTAGTGATACTAAGAGAAGTGCTTTCTTGTTTCTTACTCAACTAGACCACACATTTATTTCCAATAAATAATGATCCACCACTTGTGGACTTTCTATCTACCACATCTCTAGGCTAGTCAGCATCAAAAAATGCTGATAGTTTATTATCTTTTCCTATAGAAAAGTATAAGCTGTAACTATGAGTCCCTTGAATATACCTCACCATTCGTTTAACTATCGCCATATGTTCTTCCTTTGGATTACTCTAAAAGCAGGTCACTAAGAAAGTTGCAAAGAAATTATTTGGCTCTATTGCAGTTAAGTATAGTAAGCTTTCGATGATTCTACTATACATGGTGGGATCTACACTAGTCCCATCCTCATGCTTTCTGATTTTAGTTCCAACCTAAATTAGAGTCGATGTTAGTTTGGAGTCATGCATATTGAATTTATTCAAAAAATATATTTCATACTTTTCTTGAGAAATAAAAGTGCAGTATTTCCTCTAGATCACTTGCAGCCATAATAAGTATGTAAATTCACCAATCATACACATTTCAAATTCTGATTTCATGTGATTAGAAAATTCATCCACTAATCCTTTCCTTTTTCCCACCAAATATAATATCATCTACGTACACTAGTACCATGAAATGATCTTTCTAAGAATTATTCACATAGATATTTTGATCCAATCCTCCAATTTTAAATTTGATCTTCCTTAGATAAGAATCTAGTTAGGAATACCATGCTCACAGTGCCTGCTTCAAACCATAGAGTGCCTTCTTGAATCTGAAAACCTTTATTTCATCATTAGCAAGTATAAAACCCAATGTTTGTTATATGTAGACTTCTTCTTCAAGAAAACCATTTAGGAAATCTATTTTAACATCCATTTGATACACTTTGTATCCTATTTTAATTTTCATAGAAAGAAAAGGTCTAATTGACTCCAGTCTATCCATCGGAGAAAAAGTTTCTTTAACATCAACACCTTTAATATGTGAATTTCCTTTACACACCAATTGTGCCTTATTTATGATCAAATTTCCATGCTCATTAAATTTATTTTAAAAAATACACTTCATACCAATCAAATTTTTATTTTCAGGTCTCTTAACTAGATCTCATGTTTGGTTCTTGTCGATATGATCCAACACTTCATTCATGGATTTAACCCATGATTCATCCTTTATAACTTCTTCAAATAAAGATGGTTCCACAACTGATAAGAAGGAAGATTGTGCATTATTCCTCATTCTCATTGTCTATGTGGGTGCTATCTAATCCTCAATGATGTTGGATTGATCAATTTCTACTCTTCGATTTCTCCTATGAGGTTCAGAAGAATTTTCTTCAACCATGGTTTAATATTTTGATTCTTCTTCTGAATCAACATTGTGTTGTGACCTCTAAATGTTTTTCACTCCTTCTTCTACATATGTATTTGAATATATTTCATGTCCACTATCTTCTTCATCTTTAATAACACCAGTATAAGAACCCCTCAAGGTATTTGTGGTCTTATATTCAATGATCTTAACATCACTACTTTCTACAATTCTTCTAAGATGATTATTGAAATATTTGTAGGCTATACTATTCATTGAATATCTGAAGAATACTCCTTTATCTACACCATCACCATACTTCCCTTGATTTAATTCTTTGTTTTAATTGAAACATTTACTTCTAAAAACACAAAAATACTTTAGAGAGGGATTCCTTCCATGGCACAACACATATGGTGTCTTGGTTTCTCCCATATAAATCCCTGTTTGATTTTGATTATACACTACAGCTTGAATAATATATTTCTAGTAATGGTGAGAGATACGACTCTCAATCAGAAAATTTATTTCCATATTATTTACCTATCGATTCTTTCACTCAAAAAATCCATTTTGTTGTGGGGTTCTCACAGTAGCCACCTTATGTTGTATTCCATGTTTCTCTAGGTAATTTTCAAACTAAATGGATGTGTATTCCCTTCCATTTTCAGACCATAGAACTTTTATTATCTATCTAGTATCATTCTCATCTATTCAGTGATACATTTTCATGAAATCAAAAACTTGTTGTTTCCTATGTATAACCATCACACAAGACATTCTACTAAAATCATCAATGAAAAAAAAAATTACCTTTCACCGAATGTTCCAGAAACATTTATCGGGCCACATACATCTGTATGGATGAGATCAAAAAGATTTGATTCCATTTTCTTCTTTGGAAGATATGAACTACAGACCAACTTCCCTCATATGCATGATTCACAAGTCCTTTCTCGGTCATGATTTAGATTAGGGATATCCATGACTATCTTCAATTTAGATATCTTTTCCATCTCTTATTGATTAATGTGACCCAATCTTCAGTGCCACAAGTTGTTTTATTCTTCAACTATCATGAAGCAAATGTTCTATTTACTATCAACCTGATATAAGTTTCCATCTGTTCCACATCCTTTTATAAGAGCATTCCCTATATTTCCACTAATAGTGCACCCACTTTGATTAAAAGTAACCATTAGTCCTGAGTCACATATTTGAATCACACTTTTGTGATGCAGACCATTCACATAGAGAACCTATGTTTTCTTCATCTCTCCATTAGCCGGTTTAGTACTTCCACTTCCTTTGACCTTCAAAGCACCATCATTACTAAAACTTACTATTTCATCGACCTTTTTCTTAACATTCATTAATAGGTATGCATTTCCCATCATATGGGATGAGCATCCGCTATCAATAATCCAAGTGTTTCTACTCTTTGTAGCATTGAGGGATACTTCTACATGGTTGGATTTTTCAACTTTCTTCTTTTCCTTCTATGAAATATTATATTGAGTGAAGGATAAAGATGTACTTTCCAATATCTTTTCCATGTGAATAGGTTCATCATACTCATACTCTTCTTCCAAATGAGAAAAACTATTTATAAGAGCAATACCATATAGTTGATGAGTATTGGCATATCTTTGAGTTTTGTATGTATGGTTCATGTATTTCCTCTACCTGCAATAAAAATATTTATGGACAGAGTTAGAATAATGAAAACAATATACATAGAAATTATTTCTTCTATAATAAGTAGGATATGAATTCCTTCTCATTTTTTGACTTCCTAGATCTCCCCCATTCAAATATCTCCTTACCACTTCACAGTATGACATGGTATGACCTAGATAGTCACATAATTGAAATTTCATAAGAGGAAATTTCTTATCACTTTTGTTCCTCCCCATGTATCCTTCCTTGGGAAAATATTTTGACTACCTATCATTTCAGGAAACTAATGGATAGTATTCAATTATCATTTCAGTTTGATTTGTGGATCTCTTTGTTAGGACTTCAGTTGACTTTGTGATATATTCAACTTTGGATTTCCCTTTTCTTTGGTTTATCTTATTTCTGGACTTTTAAGTTTCATCATCACAACCAATTTCACTTTTTCCCATGAATGTTGATATTTGATCATTAAAAACCTTTTCTACTCAATAAAAACCCCTTTTATCTATCTCTAGTATCTCATAATCTAAGAATATTCCAAACTATATTTTATTCTTTGTTTATTTTGAATTTGATTCACTTTCAAGTTTTCTCCTAAGTTTAACAACTTCTTCTTCAAGACCCACAATAGTCTTGGACTTATCCTACAGTATAGATGTGATATCATTGATATCCTTTGCATGTTATTAAATTCTGAGATTTATTTCCACTTAATATTATATGCTTTCAAAGTTTTTTTATTTTTCTTTCACTACTTCTTCCAGTCATTCAATTTCAGCTACAATCTGATCAACATGTTATGATGATTGTTCTATAACTTCTCTCTTCTTTTTTTCATCTATTACTTTGATTATCAAGCTTACCAAGGGGATCCTTAAGTTGAAACTTGAGATCAACATTAGCAATCAAATTATTATTACAATATTTATCTTTTTATGGCTCTTAATTTTTAAACATATCCATCATAGATGCTTGGGTTCCAGATTTAAACTCTGGTTCTTCTTTTTCAAAGAATTCATTGTCATTATCTTCTTATTTACAAAAAAAACTCTTCCTCTGTACTTTTTTTCTATATTTTAAGTCTTCCTTTTGAGAAAACCTTTTCATAGGCTTTTGTGAATTTCCAAATTCACTTTCTTCATCATCGATCTTCCTTGATAACTTAGAGGCAATGTGCCCAACTCTACCGCAACAAAAACATGCCAAGGGAAGCTTCTCTTCAAATATCCCTTTTCCTCACTTGAATTTCTTTACAAAAAGAGAAATAATTTCACTTTCCTCATTATCTTAATCAAATGTATCTCCAATCACCTCAATTTTTCCCTAGATTTGAAATAAATTTCCTTGATTTTAAAAGTTGTTGGATTTTTAAGTTTGACTCTCATTTCATATGCCACCAAACTACTCAGTAGATCATCCAAAGAAATTTTAGAAAGATCCATTTTCTCAAGGGATGAAACTTTTTGATTTTATATTGGTGGAAGCCTTTTCAATATTTTCTTCACAATGTCAATGTCTTTGATTTCTTCACCTAATACTCAAATTGTTCCAACAACTTCTGTAATATGATTAAATAAGGTATATATATTTTCATCAGGGTGAATATTCATACCATCAAACCTATTGTGTAGAACTTAGAGTTTTTCCACCTTCACTTTATTATCACCTTCATATTTATTTTCAAGTTTTTCCCACATAGACTTGGATGAAGTGAATCTCATCACCTTTAGATAGATTTGATCATACAGAGCTGTAGTGAGGTTATTTTTTGATTTAGAATCTGCATCAAGCATTTTCCTATCTGTATTAGTCATAAAAATCCCTATTTTATCAGTGACCTATATTCCTTATGCAATGGAAAAAAGGATTTCCATTCTAATATTCTTAGATGAGATCTAATCTTTTTCTTACATATCTGAAAGTTACTTATATCAAAAAGGGGAACTCCCCTGATATTAACTATATTCTCCATGATAGTAAAGAAGTAAATAATTAACAGCAATAACTTGTAGGATCTGATACCACTTGAAGGAACCTAAAACACCCTCATAGGGGAGGGGTGAATCAGGGTGTCAACTTTTTCTTCAAAAGTGACAGATCTTATTATCATGTTGGTAGGAACCTGTTAAACCTGTCTGATGAGAATGAGTAGTAAACAAACAATCACATGCAAAGAGGTAACACAACAATTGTACCTGGTTTACCACTAAGGGCTAGTCCAAGGAGAATATGACAATGGTGTGTTGGTCGAACCAAAATCCACTAATAATTACTATTTGTGGAGTAAAAAAGTTTATACATAGCCACTATGTTCTAGGAACACTTCCTTTATAATATTTTAGGGATAAGTCACAATGTCCCTCAGAACACTTCTGTCAAATCCCCCTATCTCACTACCTTGGGAGGGATCTTCACATAGTTTATGGACTTATGGGTCCTTTAATTTGCATGAATTCATGAATCCTCAATTATGGATAGATTCTATGTTGAAGTCTCTCTTTTAACCATATATGTAATCCACTTTTTTTCACACTGTTAGTTTGCAAACTCTTCCTCCGTGAACTAGCCTTCTTCCTTTGTGAACAGAACTACTTCCTCTACAAAATGAGTTGTACCAGATAGTGTGAGTGCTTTGTGGATCACATAATCCTCCGAATACTCTCTCTGCTTCATGGAAAGATTCTTGTTTTGCGTACCACCTCTCTTTCATATATTGTTTTATTTTACAGGCTATTGTTCCCTAAAAAACCCCTTCTACAAACTATCACCGCAGAACTCTTCTCCTTTTGTGAAATCCTCCCTCGTGAACCTCTTCCTTCATGGAATTTTCTTCTCATGAACCACTTTAAACTTCATGGAATTATTCCCAAAGAAACTTTTTTTTATAATTAAAATTAATCTAAGTAATGATGGGATTAACAATCCTTATATAGGGAAAAAATCCAAAAATCTTACTAATATGATTTCCCCAAATTTTCAATGAGATATAACCTTCACCATATACTGTTTCATGGTTCGTATAGTGCATTGATCCTCTATAATGACTGATCTCTCCCATGGATGAAAATCCTTTATGCCTCCTCAAATCGGTGTCTCCTTTCCACAAATGATGAGTCATTCCGTGAACTCCTAACCTTTTAAGGACTCCAAGCCTCCCATGAACCATTTCTAATTCATGTTCCATGTATGAATTGTAACGTCCTGGTTCCAGAATCCACCCAGAGGTGCCCAATACTCAGTTGGTCACATGGCCTCAAGCGCATTCCCCAAACTCCAGAGGTTTCTGGCTAGCAACGAGGGCCTTGGGTGTGATAGTGGGGAAACTATGACCTCATTGGTAGAGTAACACAATGGAAGTAAACAAATGGCAATAGCAGAAGTAGTAAAATAAGAAATAAGTAGACAGCGACAGTAATAAATAACTGGACCACATATATAAAATTATTCATGATACATATGTCTAGGAAAATATCCAAACAAGTCACAATGATGAATACAATACTAATGCAAAGTACGAAATAAAACAAGTAAACAAATACTCAGCATCACAATCCATAGCTTGGTCCCATGCTCTCCAGCTCCACAGAAATCAAGTACTTGTAGTAGAAGGGAACTTTCCCTTATCTATAACTGCACCAACATAATTTGTTTGGGCCCAAAAGCATGACCCAAACAGGGTGTGAGACTAATCCCAGTAGGCAATCACCAAAAGATCTATGCCTAACAGTCAGTGAATATATATGGAAGGCAATAAGTAAAAGAGCAGTAAACAAGGAAGTACTCAATGGTAAACAATTCCACAGTTTCAAAGCATTCAATTCCACATATCAAGTAAGCAGCTAATCAAAGCAGGTAACCCTCTGGGAAGTACACACAGCCTATCCCCTCTGGTTCAGTTATAAGGATATAACAAAGACTCTCTGAAGAAGCACATACAGTCAATTCCCCTTATAGTCAAAAGTTATTAAATACTCTCTAAGGAAGCTCACATGGTCAATTCCCCTTATAGTCAAAAGTGATTAAAGACTCTCTGAGGAAGCACACACGGTCAATTCCCCTTATAGTCTACTACACCATGTTCTCACAGCCCTGTGTAACTCAATTGAGAATAGAAATGCAATACGGACAAATTAAACATCAATAACTACTTGGCTAACAGTCTACAACATATCAAGCATTTTAGATAAAATAATCACTCCATCCTATAGTACTAGGCATGGGAAAACATCAAGGAATCCTGACAGGATAAACAGGACCCAACGGTTATAAAAATAACATGCATGGGAAAACACTTCCAAAGCATAGCAATCAACCCTATTCACATTCAATTAACCTCTACTTAAGCATACAAATATGGTAAGCAATTATCAGGGTTAAAACGGTAAACACGCAATACCCTGTTCAAGGGTATTGGACAAAATTACACATATTACTCAAAGTCCTTCAACGAAAAGGCACAAACCACCTACCTTGGTGTTGTAGGAATGATATACGTGAACCTCAATCCTTGAATCTCCCAAGAACACCGTAGATCTACAAAAATGTCTAAAATGTTCAATGAAGGATAACTCTTGAAAGATGAAGAATCAGGAAACGAAGCTCTGGAAGAAGGAATATCTTACCAAGGTGATCCCAACACAATTGACAGTGGTCGAATCAGAGAACCGATGCTCGATCGGGGGCTCAGGGAAAGATCGTGGTCGTACGGGAGCTCTCAGATGAACTAGACCTAGAAGAAGGCCTTTTTGTTCATCAGACACGACCCCGGTGCGTTTAATGAAAAAAAAGTACACGACGTGTACTTTCCCTTACCGAGCCCCAATTTAGGCGGCCTTCAAGCCACCACACACGACTGTGTGCAAGGCCGCTACATGGCCAGCACACGGCTACCCACAGTAACCGAGTACACAGTGTGTACTTATAAAGTACATGATGTGTACTTCAAAAATTTCCAGAAATTCATTTCCACAAATGAAGAGCCATTCCGTGAACTCCCAACCTTATGAGGACTCCAAGCCTCCCATGAACCATTTATAATTCATGATCAATGTATGAATCACCACCTCTTATCCAAAAGTGATGAACCTTCCATGAACCGTTTCCTCCTACAAACTACAATCCTTCTACGAACCGTTTCTTATTCATGTTCTGCATAGTGTCCTTTGCGATCTTCATAGAGATTCTATGAGGAAATATGCCTTTTCCAATTTTCCCTTATCCGTTAAATGTTCAACTTTTTTGGTTCTAAAACTGTGCTTTGTGGTCCACATACTGTGAACCCATTTGTGGAAAACATTCCTTTTCCAAAAACAAAACTTCTGATTTTGTGGCCCAATAATTTGGAAAACACTGGTAAATGATGCTACCTTAAACATTGTTGTCAATCTAAACTATAAGATCACTCATCTTGCAAACTCATTGATCAACCCATTTTGGATTGACAACAAACCCAAACCATACTCCATTACCATAAAAAAATATCCTTGGTTCCAACATTGTGTTTATGGACACATTTTCTTGGAGAGATTGATACCATGTGACATTGGAAACAACCCTATATTGGATTATTCCATATTGTACCTTTTGAGTGACTTGTCGATATATGTACTTTAACTTATCCCAATTACCCTCTGAGATATATCTTGATAGATATTTATCCATATAATTTAGGCTACTTCACCTAAGTCTTTCATGGAGAAGCATTCATTTGATCAAGTCTTAACTAACTATAAGAATCACACTTAATTTCCCATAATTATTATGTCCTTAATATATAATGCAAGTAAAATTATGGAATTACCACTAACCTTCTTATATACACATGGATCTCTTCCATTATTTATGAAACCAAATTCTCTTATGGTCTCTTCAAAACAAACATTCCATGATCGTGATGCTTGATTCACCAAAAAAACGGATCTATGTTGTTGTCTACAATGTTTTCTCCCAAAAAGATAATGAAATGTTTTTTTAACTCATAATTTATTTGACCATGTCAATAAAGTTATGATTCCTCCTTTTAATAACACTATTACAATAAGGTGTATAAGGAGGAGTGAGTTGGGATACTATCCCACACTTCTTTAAGTGGTCAATGAAATATTTTTTAAGATACTCTTCACCTCAGTCTGATCAGATCTCCTTAATTTTCTTACCAATTTGGTTTTCTACTTCATGATGATATTCCTTAAACATTTGAAAAGAATCTAACTTATACCTCATTAAGTAGATATATCCATACCTACTATAGTCATTGGTAAAATTAATGAAGTAAGAAAACCCACCCCTTAGATCTACTATAAATGGACCACATACGTCAGTATGAATCAATTCTAGTAATTCAGTGTCTCTTACTCCCTTCCTAGAGAATGGTGATTTTTTTATTTTCCCTTGTAAAAAAATTGACATGCATCTAGAGGTTTTAACTCATCTTTGTCTAAAAACTCTTCTTGATGTAATTTTTTTAAACATTTCTCGTTTACATGATCAATACTGAAGTTCCATAGGTGGGTGTTATATGAGTCATTTTCACTAGTTTTTTTTATTGATTTCCATTACTGGTTTTTTTGAGTTCAAGTATATATAATCCATTATTAAGATGAACCATACTATACCACATGTTATCCATATAAAAGAGGCATCATTTACTTATAAACTTGAAATAAAATCTCATGGTGTCTAAACTCGACACTTTGATTATATTTCTGGTTACTAAAGGAATGTAATAACAATTATTTAATACAATAACAAAACCACTATGTAGATTTAGGTGATAATATCCCACTTCCAAGGCTACTAGTCTCGCACCATTCATAGTTCATAGATCCACCTAACCATTTTCAATCTTCTGTAATCTAATTTCTTCCTATATATGGATACAAATATGTGATCCACATGTTTTATCCAATACCCAACTTATGGATAAAGACATATTTCATTCAATGGAAAAAATACTTAAATCATAAGCATCACCTTTATTCTTTTTTATAGCTCTAAAATTCTTCTTCCAGTGGCCTTTCTTACCTCATGAAAAGAATACAATATCCTTCTCATTTCCCACCCTCTATATATTTGTATTTTTTGGAAGGATGATCTGTCAGTATCTTTGGTTTGGACTTAGACTTAGACCCCTTATCCTTGTCCTTTATCCTTTTGTTCACCATAAGGACTAAAGAATTGGTATTCTTCATATTCTTATCAGTTTTGAGAACTAAATCCAAAAGATCTGGGAGAAAAATTTTCATGTTATTCATGTTGTAATTAACAACAAAGGTCGAAAATATTGATGGTAAAGAGACAATAATGAGATCAATTACTAATTCTTAGTTCAACTTAAACCTAAGGGATTCAAGTCTCTTGATGTTCCCAGTCATATTGATTACATGGGGTCCTACTTGATTCCCTTATGGTATCATGCACCTATAAATCACACTTGATATCTCATACCTTTCTTGTCTTGCTCTCTCCTGAAATAATTCTTGGAGATGTTTTAGAATCTTGTAGGAATCTTCATCCTCTTGTATTTTTTACAATTTACTGGATATAGATGACAATATGATACACTTTACATCTAGTGTATCATCTATATGTTTTTTATAATTATCTTTATCTAACTTGATTGCTCCCTGAGAGGGATCAGCATGAAGTGGGGATTCCATCACATAAAGCTTCCTCTCTTGGTGTAGTACTATGTACAAGCGTCTGTACCACTCTTGAAAGTTATGACTGATTAGGATATTTTATTTATCCGGAATGGATTATAATGATAATTAACTAGTGGTGTTAGTAATTTTAATTTTTATCTACAACAAATAAATTTAGCAGTTATTACTTTATCTTGATTACCTTTCAGACATTATTGATTAATTAATTGAATCATTAAATAACTCTCACTATTTTATTGAGCCCTGGTATCCCTCACTACTAGATTTGGAATACCCAAACACTTGAGTATTATAGTGGAAAGGATCCTTGAAACTTGGCCTAATAGTCCAAACTATGGTCATGCCACTACTCAGAGAGTTCTACAGTAGATGCTAGGTTGTACAACTGTAATGACTCACAGTTCCTTTATCTGTTGAGTGAAGTCTCATCTTATCAAAATTGTAACCTTGATTCCCTCAAATATTTTTCTCTAAAATGGTAGAAATATTTCTATCACTACTTATTTACCACCAAATTTAGTTAAGTAATCCCATCATCTACATAATAACTCCCCAGTAGTCAGAGACACCCTCAAATAGGGATGATGCACACCTCATACACCCGATTTTGTTCAAATGTAAATGACAGATAGCCTTTACAACTTAATATCACTTTGTGGGTATTTAATATTTCTTGACTAATTTAATCATTTTCTATTAAATATATTCATGTTATGTTGTCATGATCTCAATTAAACATTCATTAATAGAATACATTAATCACGTCTTTAAGCATTTTCTTTCTATTATTTTATATATTCCTGCAAACATGCACATTTATAAAATAATAAACAATGCATAAGATAAATAAAGTACCTAAATAGTCTTGAGCATCTAATATTGGTTGATCCATTTAAACTCAATGGATTAGTCAGGACCTAGGGGTATCACATCTGAGTCAGGTCTTGACTCGTATCGCAACTCACCTTCAGTCTAGTGTTTTCACATCTTATATGGGATATCGTCTCATCTTGGTGCGGTTCACGCCTTACAGCATCATCATACAAATATACTCGTGTGTAGGCAAGGGGGTCTTGGGAAGCGCAAAATATATATAGATAAAATGATTGATGTGTAGTCCCTTATATATACTAAATTAAGAAAGATGATGCGCATAACATTGGAAAAATTAATGAAATATTACAATCACTGCAAATAGTTTTAATAATTAATTAAATAAAATAAAACTCATAAAAAATGGTTGGTCAAATCTCAAGACCAGTGTACGAGTAAAATAAATGTGTAATAAAATTAAAATAAAATAAATTTAAGTTCAGTGAAATTTAAATAAATTAAATGAATTATTTAAATTCAAATAATTTAATTTTTTTTGGTCCTTTAGTTAATTTAATTTTTATTCCAAAATTAAATTAATCAATTAATTTAATTTTATAGGAAAATTAATTTCTTTTTTGAAATATTAAAATTATTATTTTTTAATTCCAAAAAATAATAAATTAATATTTTGGGTATTTATAAATGTTCACGGGTCCTGGAACCTTCCTAGTCCCATTGCGGGTTAAGCAGAACCCTCCCAAGCCCATTGTGGGTTGGGAAGACCCATGAAGGGTTGTTCTAGTTTGGGAAGACCCGTCCTAACCCATTCTGGGTTGGGTCGACCCGATTCAAACCACGAGTCGACCAATCTGCAAGAGTCGCGTGAGGGGAGGGCCACTAGGGTTTCTCATAGCGGTGAGGTTGCGGTGTTGTAAATCTGTAATGGCGACAAGTGTGGTCTATGGTCAACAAGATCAGCGATCAAGTGTTGTGTAGTGGTCGGGTTGTCCATCTCATGAAGGTGGCGTGTTATGGTGGGGCGATGTGATTCCAAGGGTCGGCCAAAGTATGTGACATCAGTGGGAGGGTGTGGCCAAGGGGTGAGGTCGATAGAGGAAGGGAAGTCGGGATGGGGAGGTGGCTCAGTGGTTAATCTGAGTCGGAGGTGCCATCAGTGGAGGGGTGATCAGACATGGAGACAACGCTGACTGGCCCGGTGAGGCAAATGAGGTCGACGACTTCATTTGGAAGCTTTTATTTTTTTAATCAAAACTTTTTTATGTTGACCCACAATAAAATCCTCCCCTTTTAACATTTAATTTTTTAAAAAAAAAATAACATTTTGTAGGTTTTCTACACAGACCACAACCCCTTTGGATTTTAGTGTGTTTTTTCTCAATCCTAATCAATAGACATTCGAAATTTGATTTTATTTTTGTAAAAAAAATCCACATGTGTGTGGAAATAAACTCCTCTGGGAAAAACTGATCCGTCTGAAAACTGGCATGAACTGGGTAGCTGGAAAGACACTCATCCATTTTAATTCCTTCATATGGATGTAACATGGCCATCTGAGATCAGATTGATGCACAGTTAGAACTGTTGGGACTAAAATGAAAGACCCTAATTAAATTTAAGGAAAAATAATTTTTGTTGACTCAGAAAATTCACATGTTTTCTCTGATACCAATTGTTCGTACCAAGGCACACAACGGAAGCTATTTGGCTAGGGATTTAAAAAAATTCATCGTAGGAGTCACAAAACTTCATTGTCTTCTACATTTCAATCCCTGGTAGAGGTCAAAGTATATCAAGTAAATTTATTAAGTACAAAAATTAAACTGACTACTACCTTGTTCAAATCAATAGCATGTTCAACTGATGCATGTCACCGAGGATCATTGATCAAAGGATCTGAGAATGAACCCCACTATATTTTCATCACATTATTCAAGAGTTTTCATGAATTTAGATCATTAAATTCATAGTGCTAGTGCAGAGCTCTAAAAAATACTTCAATATAAAGAGGATTGTGACGATCTCATCCCTTCGATCTGTGAAGAATATTGAAGATCAGAAGCTTAGACAGGATCTTTCTCTCTCTTAGATGTGGGAAATATGATAGATAAGCTCTCAATTCCATCGGTATGAATAGTATACACAAAAAGAGCTCCTCATTAATTATATAGTTGTGGTTAAATACCCAAAAAGGGTTCCTTGGCCCCTGTATAAGTAACGCCCACTAAATAATAAATAATAACATGTTATGATGAACTAACTACATCATAAACGTCATTTATATTTTATCACCTACTCGTAATATATAATAAATATATATTACGTGATAAACACAAATCATTAACTCGACTCATAATTCTCGTGACATTAAGCAAGCCTTGAACATTAAAATAATATTTTTTCATATAATATTTTTCCACACATTCACTTAATACCTAGTGAATACTTTTAATAAATAAATTCAACCCAATTATTAAAAAATTGGGTACAACCGCATATTTTTTTTATCATTAATTCTTGGAAAAAATTCAAAACTCAAGGTAGGATCCACCGTGTCTTATATTCTTATTCATCAGAATATGTAAAACTTTTTAATACGCTATAGTGTGTAACCCTCTAGGCCCTTATCTCGATAGCACTGAATACTATTCATAGACCAAGAGTGAAGTATATAAACCCATCAAGACCCCTAAGGAGATAAGGAATAGTTGTAGCAATGAAAATCATCCCATAAACACACGTCGTGTAATATAATATCTTTGTCTCATGATATCTCATAAAACGGGATGCACATTTTGTGTCATCATCCATTCTTCCTTATTATTTTTTTATCTAACTAGAAGGTCTTACTTTTTTCTATCAAGGTCATAGATTTAGTGAAGGTACTACCATCCTGATCAACTAGGCCCATGATATTAATTCCTCAACTCATAAGAGACAAATTATATCTTGATCATTCAACCAATTCCATGCTACCAAAGATGCACCAAACACAATCTACCTCACTACGACTTCAATGTCATGGTTTTTACCTTGCATCAAAGTAAATGATCAAATGGTACACATTGATAACAATCTCAAGTCAGAAGACCAAAATAAAAGTTCCTAGATAGAAACAACCAATTATACCTCAAACATGTGGTGTTTCTATTAATGGGTCCATCCTCATGATCTCACCTACTAGAGACCAGTCAATACAAAATCCACAAGAAGTCTCAATGTTTATGAGACCCCATCACATGATGGTCAAATATCATCTGTATCCAATCAGTATGATGTATATAGAGAATATAATATAACTTTAAGATTACTATCATAGCATCTTTGGATTCTAATTATAGCCTAGGAACTGTTATAACCTTTTGATATGACATAATTTTAGTTGAACAATGCTATTAAAAAGAACAGTATCAATAGTTAAAAAGAAAAAAATAATACAATGAAAATTTTAATTTCACATCCATGTGTATAATAAGTATGCTTATAATTGACTAAAAAATAGCATATACCCTTCCATTGAATATCACATATCACCAAATGGTTCAAAAGACTTTATCAATTAATAATTATCCTTATTAAAAATCTAGAATACATGATACAAAAATAGGTAAACATTTACAAGAGTAGTCCAAATAAAAATAAACATTAATTACATGCACACAACATATAATTTATCTCCCTTCTGTTGAATCCAAAGATAGGTGTTATAAATTCTTTTAATAACAGAACTAATCTTGTACCAAATAATAATCACCAGAAAAATAAGAGCCTACCACAAAAAATTCAAGACAGAAAAACAAACATCCAAATCTAATAATGGAAGTAATCCTGGGGAAATATTTTTCATTAATCACCTCAAAAATATCATCTTTCAATCGAGCGCAGGACATATTTGCAGCACCTATAGCAAAAACATGATTTTGGTGATCGATTATGAATTTTAAGACATGTTGTTGTTCATTCTTATTATATTGTTGATCATTAACATTTTGATATCTCAATGTAAGAGAACTAGTGTATAAGATCTCAAGAATTTATCCTGATGAATCCAGTATTACAAAAGCGGTTGCAGGCTTTCTGGGGCCCCAACAACAATCCATGACGTTCAGTGAGGCTTCTTCATCAGATTTTATAGCATTTTCTTTTTGCTGATATGGTGCCACAGAAAAATTGTCCCACAAAACCTTTTCCTACTCTAAAAGAAATCAAGTTTTTTCTCTACTGGTTAATAGTGACCTTGCTTCTTTATCCATTTAAGGAAGGAGAAAATTAAAAATTGCATCTTCCAGGATTATATTCCACTATTCATTCCACAGTTGAGCAGATTTACTAACCCCACCGCTGAGATAATAGTCTTTTGAATCACTCAGAAACTTATTCAAGGTATGATCAAGAAACTTAATAGTAACATTAAGGATATTATCTTCCTTGGAATTTTTGATTAAGATCCACTAATCATCTTCAAATTTATTTAATGTATTTCTACTCAGCCACTTTATCCTAACAACCCGATATAAAGGATATATAACCATATTTCCATCAACTATTGGTTTTATTTATACTACAACATTATCCATAAAAATACTAAGAATATGTTTCCTAATAGATGGCTCATAGTTGATCTCAACAATTTCCTAGAAAAGGTTGAAGTAAATACATTAAAAAAATATTAACACTACTTCACACCATTAGTGTAAGTTCAATATCATACACCAGCTGCAAGAATGAAAATGAATACCATATGCCTAGAACTTTTCAATACACTTTGAGATGTCTCAAACATTTCACAGGTAAAATTATAAGCCATCTCTTCTGATGTTTCTTTTGAATCCTCTAATTAATTCATATTCTGAAGCCACGTGAAGTTTAAAAACTATATCCAGGGAAAATTTTAAATGTTAAATTTCCATCAAGACTATAAATTTAGTTTCATATTTATTAATATACCTGTGATACTTAGTTATAATTTGGAATTCAAAGTACATTTTTTTCTTGTGTGTCTAAGCATAGAAACCGCCGTGAGACCCAAAGATGCAGGAGATAACACAAGACTCAATTGACATTTTTTCATAGAAATAATTGTACCTCATTTCAACTTATGTAAGGAAATGAATAGGAGAATTTATTTAATCCTATATTATTTAGATTCTTTCTAGGATCATAGAATTAGGGTTTTTTCTCCATAAAAATTTCAATCTTGAAAAATATGGCTACCTACCATATTTTCTAAATATATTTTCAATCCAAATTGCTCAAAGCTATAGTCAAAATTTCTTAAAACCTCCCATAAGACTTCCTTGATACAAATATTGTATTGTGATTTTCTCTTGGGCATTTTGTATTAACCTTATTCTAATCCCACCTCATTAGGAGGAAAATGAAAATTGAACTTGCAATCAACATCATCAAATTCTCTTTCTAACTCTATGGCCTTCAAAGACATAAAAATTGATTCAAAAAGATGACTATTTAAATACAATCTAGTTTCACCATAAAATCTCTAGGATTATTCTTCAAACCACTTATTATAGTATAAAAAAGTGAAATTTTACACTTTTGAAGAATTTAACACTTACAGTCCAAATCTTGAATCACCCATAACAACTACATAGAAATAAAATCACCTTTTAATGTTCAAGTCCATGATCTTTCTTTCTAAAAAAACAATTCATTTGTTATCTGAGAGATAAATCTAAAACCCTATGCTGTTTTAGTTTCCTTGTTTCCTAATTTTCAACATCCATTTCATCTTTTTTTGGGCCCTTCAAAAGAATATGAATATCTTTCTTTCAATACATGGAAATATACGGGACCTAGTGAGGAAGGTAAGAAGATATTGTAAGATGAATAGTGGATTTTTCAAATTGTTCATAAAGAACATAAAATCCAATACCCACATAAAATTTTTTTTGTGCACATATTCTAATAATATCATAATGGAATTCTTTTCAATTGATGGATTAACATATACTTCATCGGTCACTACACCAATGCCCAACAAAGGTATCATACCAGCTACAAGTTGATTATTTATCTAGATGCTCTCCTCTTCAATGATCATCTCATCAATCGAAGTAGGACCGGATCCTTCCTCAGAAACCTATAATTTTAACAAAAAAGGAAAAAATGAAAATAAAAATGAAAACAAATGTCAAAATGGAAGACCATACCCTAAAATCATGTTTTATCCCATCCAGGATCAGCTAATTTTCTATTTTACAGTGAAATATTTAAAATAATGTTTCATTAACCACCTAAACAGAGATTTTGACTGCATAAGTTTCCATCAAATACAAACAAAAAAACAAGGGGAATAGGGAAAATAAAACCAAAAAAATAAAAATCATGAAAATTTTGAGTTTTGGATTTCCTGTTAAAGGAAAGCACATTAGTTTAGATTTGGATTGTGGATGTCAGGCATGCAATAAATTTTTAATGAAGTTAATAAAAGGTTCATAACATGACCTGCATTCTTACCAGAATATCAGTTTCCCTGATCATTTCTTCCTTTTCGGCCATGTACATATATGAGAGTACACTTGGTTCAAATTCATCTTCAAGACTCCTCTCCTTCAATTCCATTGAATCTAATTCCACCTTACGATGATTGATGATCTCTTCAAAATAATCAAAAATTTCATGAGCTTCTTCCAAAGATGATGATGAAACTCCCAGTGCCTTCTGGTGCTTCTTTCTGTTAAGTTTCCTCTATATTATAAACAAGTTCCTTCATGCATTATAAATAGTCATCCATGTATTATAATATATATTTATTCTATTAAACATAACTCATAGGAGCTCCATTTTTATCAAATTCTTCTTCATCCAAAATAAATCCATCCATCTCAACATCATCACCAATGTCCTCATCCTCTTCTAGTTTTTCTTCATCTTTGGAAATATCTTCAAGTGGTCATCCTACAACATATTTGGGAGGGTCAAAATTTAATAGTTAGAAAAACCATTAACATCATTAATAAAAATAATAATCATAAACCCATCAACAATTCACAAAATCATAAGGTTTAAAATATATACCTTCATTGTCACCGAATAAGCAATGTTTCAACTTCTCTTCGGTAGTCTCCTACCTTTCCCACTTTCATTGAACATTTATTCATCAGAAAAATCATATTTCCCTTCCTCAGTATCCATATAATCCTTTTTCATCCTCTTAAACTTATTTCTTTTCTAATTGTATTTGATAACAATAACCCACAAACAAGAATGAAAATAAGAACAACGGGTGCGAATGGGGGAACCAAGTAAATTGGGATACTCACTATTTTTGGCTGGTGAAAACTAGTGATATTTTTGTCCTCAAGCAGCATGAAATCATCGTCATCAAGAACATAGTTCTTGTCATATTCTTTGAGATGGATGTAAAATAAATTAATGAGGTGCGGGGAATAATCATGGTATTATTTGAAAAATACCATATAAATTCATTTTAAAAACCTTTTCCTTCTTTTCTTTTTTTATGTATTTCTTAATCACTGTCTCCATCATCTTACCTCTCTTCTTTGACTTCATCATTATCAACGTCATTCACAATGAATCCATCCTTTTCAAACTCATCCTTCATATTTTCTACTCAAAGACAAAATAAAATTATAGACATGGTATGGAAACCCAAGTTTAGCATATGAGCTTAAACATAAAAATAAAAAATAAATAAGGGGGTAAAATCCTAACCTATAGCCCTCCAACTACATCCCTACCCTCTCTCCCTCTCATCCTTTCCTTTTAAACATAGCATCCTTTCATATAATTCCATGAAAGAATTAACATCAAATCCATGAGGTTATCCCACGTATAATGAGATTGATAAAATTGTTCTCCTTTCCCATACCTCTATCTATAAATTGAATCAATAAAGAAACTGAATGTCATCGAATAGAACATAAAAGTAGACATATCTATAGGGGTTTAGTATAATTCAAAACATATGTTTTTTATATAAATTTAATTATAGTTCAAATTTTGTAAGCTCATGATGACGTTAAATGGATGAATAAGTTCAAAAAGTGAAACTATGCATGAGTGCGGGTTACATGCATCTGATGTTGGTGAAATGTTCAAGTGATTTATGGCATGAAATTTTTAAATTTTATGTTAAACATTAGGTATAACAATAGTATGATATAAAGTAAAATTATAAGGTGGAATATTATGCACATCACATTCACAGTAATATGGTTTGGAATAATTATTGTATTAGGTGATAAATGATCAAGTATAGCAAAAATTGTTTGTAATTAATTTCCATGATTATTGAATAAACCCATAAAAGGGGGATGTGATTGAAAATTTATGCCATATAAATTCTTGTTTAAAATTGAATATGGTAGATATTGATTTGGATCATGGACTTACATCATTAATGGATTTCACCCAAATAAGGCTATGTCGTAAGGATAAACTGGGCATATGAGGCCACCTAAAGTATCAAAGTAATGACACATGGAGGTGAGAATTTATAAAAAAGCTCATTCATAACACTTGTCACGTGTATTGAGTTTTTTCAAATAGGTGTTTCTTGATTCTTATTAGAAAAGTGTTATTATGTCACATATACAAGTGGATTTATTGAATAACCTAAGAGTGAGTGTTTTTTGTGGGTAAATATATTTTGTGACATGAATTGTGACGTGATTTGTGACATGACCTAAATTATGTGATTGGGATGGATTTTACTAATGCATCACCTACACATAATCATGTTCAACCATAAACCGTCCACGTCAAATGGTTTAAGGTGAAAATGAGGAATCAAGAGTGGAAATGGAAATAGGGGTAACCCAAATCCATGTTTCACTTTTGAAACTTTTTAGATTTAGGAAGGTTTGGCATGGCCTTATGGAAAGTTGGTTCCATTTGTGTTCTAGGTTTAGTATCATAAAAAGAATGTATACAAGTCATTATTATTACAATTGCTTTAATAAACTTGAATCTTATGTTTCTATATATATAATAATTTGATCATGCATGTTATATTGAGGTATCTCAGATGAGATCTGTTGAGTCAATAAGGTTTTCATTATGAATTTTCCATTCCTTCTTGTTTTGAAAATCACAAACACCTTATCTTTAAGAAAATATGTTTTTACCCCTATTTTACTTCTATAAGGAAAATTTCCTTAAGTAAATTTACCTCTATCTTGTTTTCATTGTTCATATCAATATTTTTCTTAAGTATAAAAATTGGATTCATATCTATATTATCGGAATCGTATAATACTTAGATATGAAGAATTATGTTTCAGGATCCAAATTCTCATTCCTAATTCTGTAATGAATTCTCATTACGAATTCTATGATGAATTCTCATTACGAATTCTGTGATGAATTCTCATTATGAATTCTGTAATGAATTCTCATTACAAATTATATGATGAATTATCATTAAGAATTCTGATGACGAATTCCCATTACGAATTCTAATGCAGAATACTCATTACGAATTCTGATGACGAATTCTCATTACGAATTCTGTGATGAATTATCATTAAGAATTCTGTGATGAATTCTCATTATGAATTCTGTGATGAATTATCATTACGAATTCTCTGATGAATTCTCATTACGAATTTCAATGTAGAATTCTCATTATGAATTCTGGTTGAGAATTCTAATTACGAATTATAGATATGAACTTTTATGAAATTCAACTCTGAATTCTTCTGAAAAACAAAATCCGAATATCCTTGTAATATAGACTTCGAATATAATTTTTGGTTAGACTCCAAACTTTTTACTTACACTCTGATTTTTTAAGTTTGTTATAAAACAATTTCGTGCTTTCAGTTACACATATTTTGTTATAAAACGATGTCTTCCATTATATTTTAGACTAACCGTTGGTTGAGTGACACATGTACAGGACCTTCCAAAATTTAAGGAAAATATGATCGTTGGAGGAGGGAGCCTACTGTTGCTACCGAGCCTATAAATAGAAGATCATTTGAAAGAGATCAACAACAAAGAATTTGATCACTCTAGAGACCACACATTGTTAAGGTGATTTCTAGAGAGAGAAGCTTTTCATGCCTTGTGTGTACTGAACTGCTCGTTTAGATTTCTTCGTGTGACTCTAAATGTTGGTGATTACATTTGAGGGCTTCCGGGGATAGGAAGACAGAGGTGTCGACTACCTTGAAGTTCTAGGGCTTCCTTGCTGAGGAAGACAGAGGTTCTAACCACCTTGAAGTTGAGGGCTTGCAGGGATATCAAGACAGAGAATCTGATCTTCATATCGAGGGCTTACCCGGGTGTGGGTAAGACACACTTTCTTGAAAGTATAAATCAAGGTACCTTTATCCAAGGTTGTTGGATACCCTTCTCTTTGGGTTAAAAGATTTATATCTGGTTACTTGTTTCTGTTACAAGTTTATATTTTCCGCTGAATTTTGTATGTTTAAGAAAGTATAACCATCTTATAATTCCTTACACTTTTGTACTCTGATTCAGCTAGATTCTATACGCTTTAAGGTAGAATCTCATTTTGTAAACTTTGGTTAAGTTTCATTTTCCGGATCCATATTTCCGGAACCTATTTTTCATAATCACTTTCCATATTTAAGAAAGTGTATAGAACTAGAAGTTTGTAACTTCATACTTTGTCCCAATATTTCAATTGGTGTTATAGGTGTTGTGAATTTTCTTAGTTTAACTTTGTTAAACTTATATCTTTCCTTGTTTAATGAAATTTTTAAAGTGTACAATTCACCCCCCCCCCTCTTTTATATTGAGCATCTACGTCATTATTTCGATCCTACAATTGGTATCAGAGCAGGTCTCTGAAATTATTATACTCACATATAAGTTTTTCTTGCTCATTTTTTCATTGTTCTATATTTTTCTTGCTTAGGAATATTCTCCTTGAATCCGAACTTTTGTTATTAACAAGTTTTTGTGTAGAAAGATTTTTAAGATGGCAGGAATCAATGTTGGTTCCATCGACAACATAAATCCTAAAAGACCACCAATTTTTTATGGCAATGATTATGAGTATTGGAGACATCGAATGAAGACTTTTTTTATCAATATGGGAGTAGAAAATTTTGTTATTCTCACTGGAGGTTATCAAATTCATGATAAGGAAGTTAGTACTTTCACAAACCAAGAAAAGCATGAATACCAACTCAAATATAAGGTACGCAATACTTTACTATATTCAATGACTAGGAATATATATAGCCAAATTTCTTCTTGTGAAGAAGCTAACTGTATATGGAAGAAACTCGAAGTTACACATTTTGGTACATCCAAAGTGATTGAGACCAGAAGAGCTATGCTTAGAGCTGAGTATCATGGTTTTAACTTTCCTTATGGAGAACCCATTTGTAAGGTGCAACAAAGGTTTATGACTATCATGAATAGCTTACAATCTATGGGAGAAAAAGGTATAGATGATGAAGTTCTTGTTGAAAAGATAATTGATATTATGACCAATGAGTGGGAATCAAAGAGAACAGCAGTTGATGAGAACAATAAGGTTACTATCCAATCTGAATCTAGTGAGAGTGAAGTCTCAGAGAATGAGTTAGAAAATCTTGCTCGAAGAATAAACAAGATATCTGGTCAAAGAAATTTCCAATCCAAGTATAAGAAGAAGGAAAAGAAAGATAAGAAATATTCAGTGGTCACATGCTATGAATAAAAGAGAAGTGGACACATAAGACCTGATTGCCCTATGCTTAAAAAGAAAGAAAGAAAAGAAAGGCATTCTGAAAGGAACATGAATAATTTTTATAAAGCTAAATCTAAGAAAAGTCTGAAAGCTAATACTACTTGGAGTGATAGCTGTGGAGACTCTTCAGAAATCAAAACTTCATAATATGATTCATCAGCTCAGAAGAATATGGGATTCATTTCTAATACTTCTTTTCCACATACATGTCTTATGGCCAAGGTACGCTCTGCTGAGGTTTTAACAAATTTATCTCTTGATAAGAATTACTATTCCAAAAATAGTACTTCTAATGAAGATACTTTATCCTAAAAAAATGAAGAACCTTCATATGAATAAGTATCTAGATTTTCCAAGTTACTTGAATCAAAAAATTGTAAAATTTCTAAGAAATTAGACAAGGAAAATACTAGGGAAGAAATTCTTACAAAAGATATTTCAGATCTTACTACAAATATTAGAGTTAAAGAAGAGCTTTTAGAAAAACTTTCTAAAGACCTTGAGAAAGAAAATTATGATAAGGAAGAACTTTCTAAAGATCTTAATAATTCTATTTTAGAGACGAAAATTTTTGAGGAAAAATCTAACTCTAAGGAAATGATTCCTGAGGATAGGAATTTAGTCATTAGACTGAAATCTGAAATATTTTCTCTTAATAATATTCTTGCAAAATTTACCTCTGGGAAGGAAAATTTTGACAAGATGTATTCTCAAATTAAACCTTAATGAAACACTACTAGAGTAGGTTATACTCACCAAAAACCAATTTTCAAAAACAACTATTTTGTTCCTTCTAGAGCCCCTTTTTACACTAAATGTCAAAGTGGTGGGCATTGGAAGAGAAACTGTTCCTTGAATAGAGTTCAATCTCTTGGGTTTTATAAAGCATATTTTTCTAAACAAATGTGGATACCCAAAAATTTGTTGTCTAACAATTCCAGATCTAAGAAAGTCTGGATTCCGAAAACCTAACTTTTATCTCATTTTCAGGAAGATAAAGGAAGTACCAACAACAATACATGGTACATGGATAGTGGATGTTCCCGACATATGACTGGTAACAAAAACTATTTTGAAAAGATTATCAAGATAAAAGGAGGAAAAGTAACTTTCAGAGACAACGCTCAAGGAGAAATTGTTGGTATAGGTAATATTGTTCTTCTTGGTAAAACTTTGATTTCAAATGTTTTGTTTGTTAAAGGTCTTAAGTACAACCTCATCAGCATAAGTCAATTATGTGATGAAGGATACCTTGTGACTTTTAGGAATGATAAATTCTTAGTACACAATTCCAAGGAAGAGTTTATTCTCTCTGTCCATAGGCAAGATAATGTTTACACTTTGAACTTAGAAGACCTTAGGATCCAAGAATTACCTTGTCTAAGTGCAATGGAAGATCATTCTTGGTTATGGCATAGAATACTAGGTCACTGTAACCTTAGAAACTTATGTAAACTCTCTAAGAAGAAACTAGTTAAGGATCTACCGGAGCTTAGATTTGATTCTTCTAAAGTTTGTGATCCTTTTCAATATGGAAAGAAACATAAATCTAGTTTTAAACCAATCGGTGAAGTCTCGACAATTGATGTGCTACAGTTGGTGCACATGGATCTTTTTGGTCTAACACAAACCGGAATCATTGGAGGCAAATACTATGTGTTTGTTCTAGTTGATGATTACACTAGATTTACATGGGTCTATTTTCTAGCAAAGAAGTCTGAAGATTTTTCTTATTTCAAAAGTTTTAGATCCCAAGTTAAAAATGAGAAAAATCTTCCACTGAAAACTATTCATAGTGATCATGGAGTAGAATTTCAAAATTATGATTTTGAAACTTTTTGTAGTAGAAAAGATATTACTCACAACTTTTTAGCACCTAGAACTCCTCAACAAAATAGTGTAGTTGAAAGAAGAAATAGAATTTTTCAAGAGATAACTAGAACCATGTTGAGTGAATATTTTATAGCTATACATTTCTGGTATGAAGCTGTAAGTACTGCTTGTTATACTATAAATCGAGTTTTGATTAGACCTTTTCTTAATAAAACTCCTTATGAGTTATGGAATGGTAGAAAACCTAGACTTTCCTACTTTAAGGTTTTTGGTTGCAAGGTATTCATCCTGAATACTAAAGATAATCTACAAAAATTCGCACCAAAATCTAATGAAGGAATTTTATTAGGCTACTCCACAACTTCTAAGGCTTATAGAGTTTTTAATAAAAAAAACTTGTATTGTTGAGGAAACAGTACATGTAAAATTTGATGAGTCTAATCCTTTTGTTTTTAAACCATCCAAACCTACATATTTGGATGTGTTTTCAAAAACTGATTATCAACCTTTGATAAAAGATCCTTCTGATAAGGAAAATGTTCAAGAAAATATTCCTGAAACATTTACCCCAGAATACTTTCTACCCTATGTTGATGAACAGGTTTTACAAAACCCAAGTCAGGTGTTTCTTAAGAATCATCCCAGTGATAGTATCATTAGTGATGTAAATCAACCTGTAAGGATTAGAAGTTCCTTAAGGAATGAAGTAGAACATCTAGAATTTCTTTCCCAATTAGAACCAAAAGGCATTGATGAAGCTTTAGGTGATGATGATTGGATCAAAGCCATGCAAGATGAGCTAAATGAATTTGAAAGGAATAAAGTTTGGACCTTGGTTGAAAGACCTAAGGAAACTTCTGTTATTGGAGTAAAGTGGGTCTTCAGAAATAATTGTGATGAAAATGGAGTCATTTTTATAAATAAATATAGATTAGTTGATAAAGGCTATAATCAACAAGAGGGAATAGACTATGAAGAAACCTATGCTCCAGTAGCTAGATTTGAATCTATTCGTATCTTACTTGCCTTTGCATCATTCTTCAATTTTAAACTTTTTAAAATGGATGTGAAATGTTCTTTTCTTAATAGTTTTGTCCGAGAGGAAGTTTTTGTTGAACAACCTCCTGTATTTGAAGACACAAAACATTCTGATCATGTTTTTAGACTTACCAAAGCTTTGTATGGACTTAAACAATCCCACCGAGCTTGGTACGATAGACTAACAGGTTTTTTGCTTCAAAATAACTATGTTAAGGGAAATGCAGATCCAACCCTTTTTATAAAGAAAGACTAGAAAAATGTTTTTATTGTTCAAATATATGTTGATGACATCATATTTGGTTCAACTCAACAATCATTAACTGATTCCTTTGCGGATCTAATGAAATCTGAGTTTGAAATGAGTATGATGGGTGAGTTAACATTTTTCCTTGGTTTTCAAATTTATCAAAAATCGGAAGGAATCTATATATCTCAACATAATTATATTAAAGATCTTCTTAAAAAGTATGGATATGACAACACTAAAAGTATTAGTATTCCCATTGGTACCTCAAACACACTTGATATTGATGAAGCCGAGAAACCAGTGGATCAAATATCTTTTAGATACTTGACAGCTAGTTGACCAGACTTAATGTTTTCAGTATGTTTATGTGCCAGATATCAATCCAATCCTAAGGAATCTTATTTAAAGGCAGTGAAAAGAATTTTCGCTACTTAAAGGGAACCATGGATCTAGGATTATTTTATACTTCTGGAAATGAATTTATCTTAAATATTTTTTCAAATGCAGACTTTGGTGGGTGTATAATGGATAGAAAAAGTACATCTGGAACTTTTTATTTATTAGGAGATTCATTAGTTTCGTGTTCATGTAAGAAGCAACACTCAATAGCACTTTCCACTGCTGAAGCTGAATATGTAGCAGCTGGAAGTTGTTGTGCTCAAGTGTTTTGGATGCAACACACACTCACAGACTATGGATTGAGTTTTACTAAGACTCAAATTTTGTGTGATAACACAAGTGCCATTGCCCTTAGTAAAAATCATCCACATCACTCTCGTTCAAATCACATAGATATTAGGCATCACTTTCTTAGGGATCACAAACAAAAAGGAGATATCATTATTTAGTTTATCAGAATGCAAGATCAACTTGCTGATATTTTCACAAAATATTTACCTTCTGATAGATTTGAATACATTAAACAGAAGTTAGGAATGATAACCGTAAAGTAATCTTTCTTCATTAACTTCTTGTTGAAACAATCTCCTTACAGTAATAAACTCATTTTTATAGGGGGAGTACATTTGTTTGTTAGCTTTTCAAAAAAAATTCTTTCGTAGTGAGTTTTTGAAAACTTTTCAGAATGATCTTTTCAAAAATTTCTTTTTTGTAATGATATTTTAAAAAAAATTCATAATTAAATTTTCGTACTAAAACTTTCATAATGAAATTTTCGTACTGAAACTTTCATAATGAAATTTTCATACTCAAACTTTCGTAATGAAATTTTAGTACTAAAACTTTCGTAATGAAATTTTCGTACTGGAACTTTTGTAATGAAATTTTCATACTAGAACTTTCATAATGAAATTTTCATACAGGAACTTTCATAATGAAATTTTCATACTGAAACTTTCGTAATGAAATTTTCATTCTGAAACTTTCGTAATGAAATTTTTGTACTGAAACTTTCATAATGAAATTTTCATACTAAAACTTTCGTAATGAAATTTTCGTACTGAAACTTCCGTAATGAAATTTTATTACTGAGATTTTTCGTAATGAAATTTTTGTGATGAGATTTTTTTCGTAATGAATTTTTTCATACTCATGTTTTTTGTACTGAATTTTTCGTAGTAAGATTTTTGTAGTCAAATTTTCATCAAGAATAAAATCACCTATTACGAACAATCTTTCTAACCAATCCGAAAGGTATGATTTCCTTACTTAAGTCTTTGTAATCATAATTTACTTGCTGGTATTTTCTTATGTGTTTTTAAATTTTTCAGATTCTAATTTTTTTTAAATTCGAATGTTTTTCTTAAAACCTCAAAAGATCGGAGTCAAGTTTTCCTTGCAGATTGTTTCTCAACCGTCAGATCAAATCTCAATGTTTCTCAACCATTCGATCAACCGTGGAAGCTGAACCGTCATCGCAACACCTATATAAAGGGGACCTCAAGGGTTGTCTCACATCAGATACCAAACTTTTGCATCTCGAAGCTCTGTCTTCCTTACTTAAGGTTGTTCTGATCTTTCCCAAGTTCGTTCCGATTTCTTCAGAAGTGTTCAGTTACAAATGTCTATAGAAGCCACTTCTCAAGATATGTCAACTGCAAAGCCCATTTCTAAGTGGTTAATTTACAGGGAGAGGATGGTGTATCCGAATTTCTACAAGTATGATTCTCTTATATCTAAGAATATCATATTGAATGGCTGGGAGGATTTATGCTTATCAAAGACAGCGAATCAGGATCTGGTTTATACAGATTTTCTTGTAGACTTTTACGAGTCTGTTTTCTTTTTGAGGAAGATGGTAGAGAGATGTTTTCTTTTAATTCCTATGGGAAGACTTATAAACTTTCTTACACCAAGGCTGCGAGCTTGGTGGGTTTATCATATAAAGGTGAAGCTGAGTTATGCTCACACAAGATGCCGTATGAGAAAGGAAGTTTCAATAAAGTCAAGGCTAAGGAATGCCTTGGACTTGAAGATGTTAAGACCGCTAAGATTTCTCATCTCTCTTAAAACAATCAGATTCTACAGCTGTGGGTACAAGGTTTTTTCGTACTGAGAAGGGGTGATAAGGATAACCTCAAGAAAAGTGACATTTATATCCTAGATTTCTTGGTAAATCTAAGGAAGTTAAATTTGATGAGGCATGTTTTGATTACAGTTAAGAATATTAAAGAAGGGAATCTGAAAGATTATATTATAAAGTATATGGCCTTGCTTTCTAAGCTTACTGTCAGGTTTCTTGATTCATTTAAAATTTATTGCACTTCCAAGCCAAGAAATTTCAAGGTAATGCTGGTTAGTGATGATACGTTGAAGAGGATGAAAATGGCCTTTTCTGTCGAATCCGGATAATTCTATTCTTTACCAGAGGAAGAGGCTGAGGCATCTTAGAAAGATCAACAAAATCCGGAACTATCAAAGAAATCTGGGAAGAAAAGTAAATTTAAGGAAGTGGAAGTTGCTGAGAAAACCCCTAAGTCCAAGGAAACTCAATCCGCACCCCCTAAACCTAAGAAACAAAAGGCTTTTCCAGATGAGGTATTTTCCAAGTGGAGGGAAGATAAAGAAAAAAGAAAAGAAGGGGAGCCTCAATTTGGATTGGACCCTACTAAGGCTAATGCCTTGAAAGAGAAAGCGGTTGATGAATTAGAAAAGCAAGCCAAAGAGAAGAAGTTGAAAATGAAGATGTCAGAGGTAGAGATTTTTCAATCTATTCTGAAGGCCACTGAAGTATCATTTGAAAATTTACCTATTCCAAAATCCTTTTTGGTTGAAGGTTTTCCTGAAACTTTGGGTGAGAAGACTTCGGAAAAATTCTAAAAAGAAGAAATATGAGAAGGAATTGATACTGAAAGTTCAACAAGTTGTGGAAGAAATCTAGCAATCAGAGAGCAGTGGTGGATCTGGTGATGTAATTAAACAAGTTGAATACTATCATGAGAAGGATAGTGCTTCTGAAAAAATTTCACTCTGGACTTCCCAAGTCGGATCTTCAAAAATTGCAACACCTAGATTTGATGAGAAAGGTGAAAAGGAAGTGAATAAGTCGTCTGAGGAAGAAAGTCACAATCATGAATTTATACACCCTGAGGATGTTGAAGCTGGAGCAGAAAAGGATACAGTCGATGAAGATGAGATTGTTCAATTTTCAGAAAGTGAACAAGAATATCCTGATGAACAGACCGTTCCAAAAGTTGATAAGGGAAAGAAAGTGGTTGTTGACACTCCAACGAAAGATATTATGAGAAGGAAAGAAGTTGGAGAATCATCCAAAAATAAGCTAAGACAGTCAGAGGAAGAACCATCTCCAACCAGAATATCAGATTCGGAGTCATCTGTCTTTGGAAATGACTTTGTTAAACGGTCCTTAAAGAAGCTGGTGGACATCATTCTAATTTTTTCAGCAATAGAATCCAGATTCCATATGATTTAGCATAGCATAAATCAAAATTTGGACTCTGTATCCATGGTGATGGATAGGTGTGCTAAGCTTGAGGCTGATCATAAAAATTTTCTTATCAATTAGGATGCTCATAGATTTTCTTGCAAGAAGATAACCAAGTGGTCTAATAAAGATGTTCAAGAGATGGCAGACCTTGATCAATTCCAAGTAGATGTTAAAGATTCTTTTGATACTGAAGACTCTAAAATCAAGGATCTTACAAATTCTTTTGAGAAGAAGTTAATTCTTGAGCAGGATGTTCGGATGTAAGAGGTCAAAGATCTGAATGGTAATCTAAGTTCTCTTGTCCAGTACTATAGGGAAGAAAAGGATCTCTGGACTCAGTTGTAAGGAAAGGTTGTAAAGAAAGATGAAGCTCTTAAAGCTCAGGCAGTGGCTATGGAGGCTCAAGATGCAAGAATCATTGCTTTATAAAAGCAAGTGGAGGAGGACCACAAAGAAATGAAGAAGCTGAAGACAATTGTCAAAATGCTTATGCCCAAGGAAAAATAAACAAAATAGACCACTCCGATCTTTGGTTGAACTATTTTCCTTGTATTAGTTATTTCCAATAGTAATGAAATTTTGGTAACTTGTCTTTTGGTTGGTTGAGTGTACTAATATTTCAAGTAATTTCTTATCTTTTCCATTCCCTCAATTCTTTTTGAAAATCACAAAGGGGGAGAAGGAAAAAGAATTACTCAAAAGGGGGAGAAGGAAGAATCTGAAAGGGAGAAGAAAATTTTCTAAGTAAATAAGAACTATCCCTAAGTAAGGGGGAGCTTATCTAAGGGGGAGTTTCTCATTACAAAGTTTTTCATTCTTATGATAATTAAAATCCCATTCTGGAAATCCAGAATACGATCCTTAGAGTTCCAAAGCCTAAGGGGGAGTTAGTCATATTCACTGTCACTCATAAACAAAGGGCGATAAGCTTTAATTTCAAAGTCTAGAAATTTATTCTACGCTCTTATATTATTTTTTGTAAGGATGTTTGTTCTTTCCAAAAAGGGGGAGATTGTTGATTCAATAAGGTTTTCCTTATGACTTTTCCATTCCTTCTTGTTTTGAAAATCACAAACACCTTATCTTTAAGAAAATATGTTTTTACCCCTGTTTTAATTCTATAAGGAAAATTTCCTTAAGGAAATTTACCTCTATCTTGTTTTCATTGTTCATATCAATATTTTTCTTAAGTATAAAAATCGGATTCATATCTATATTCTCGGAATCGTATAATACTTAGATATGAAGAATTCTGTTTCAGGATCCGAATTCTCATTCTGAATTTTGTAATGAATTCTCATTACTAATTCTATGATGAATTCTCATTACGAATTTTGTGATGAATTCTCATTATGAATTCTGTAATGAATTCTCATTACGAATTCTGTGATGAATTCTCATTACGAATTCTGATGACGAATTCCCATTAGGAATTCTAATGCAGAATACTCATTATGAATTCTGATGATGAATTCTCATTATGAATTCTGTGATGAATTATCATTACGAATTCTGTGATGAAATCTTATTACGAATTCTGTGATGAATTCTCATTATGAATTCTCTGAAGAATTCTCATTACAAATTTCAGTGTAGAATTCTCATTACGAATTCTGGTTGAGAATTCTGATTACGAATTATGGATATGAACTTTTATGAAATTCGACTTCGAATTCTTCTAATAAACAGAATCCGAATATCCTTATAATATAGACTCTGAATATAATTTTTGGTTAGACTTTGAACTTTTTACTTACACTCTGATTTTTTAAGTTTGTTATAAAATGATGTCATGCTTTCAGTTACACATATTTTTTTATAAAACGATGTCCTCCATTCTATTTTAGACTAACCGTTGGTTGAGTGACACGTGTACAGGTCCCTCCGAAATTTAAGGAAAATATGACCGTTGTAGGAGGGAGTCGACCGTTGCTACCGATCCTATAAATAGGAGCTCATTTGAAATAGATCAACAACAAAGAAGTTGATCACTCTAGAGACCACACATTGTTAAGGTGATTTCTAGAGAGAGAAGATTTTCATGCCTTGTACGTACTGAACTTCTCATTCATATTGCTTCGTGTGACTCCGAATGTTAGTGATTACATTTGAGGGCTTCCGGGGATAGAAAGACAGAGGTGTCGACTACCTTGAAGTTCGAGGGATTCCTTGCTGAGGAAGACATAGGTTCCAACTACCTTGAAGTTGAGGGCTTGTGGGGATAGCAAGACAGAGACTCTAATCTTCGTATCGAGGGCTTACCCGGGTGTGGGTAAGACAGACTTTCTTGAAAGTATAAATCAAGGGACCTTTATCCAAGGTTTTTGGATACCCTTCTCTTTGGGTTAAAAGATTTATATCTTGTTACTTGTTTCTGTTACAAGTTTATCTTTTCTGCTGCATTTTGTATGTTTAAGAAAGTATAACCATATTATACTTCCTTACACTTGTGTACTCTGATTCAACTAGATTCTATACGCTTTAAGGTAGAATCTCATTTTGTAAACTTTGGTTAAGTTTCATTATCCGGATCCATATTTCCAAAACCGGTTTTTCGGAATCACTTTCCAGATTTAAGCAAGTGTATAGAACTAGAAGTTTGTAACTTCGTACTTTGTCCCAATCTTTCAATTTGTGTTAGATGTGTTGTGAATTTTCTTAGTTTAACTTTGTTAAACTTAGATCTTTCCTTGTTTAAGGAAATTTTTAAAGTGTACAATTCACCCCCCCTCTTGTATATTTAGCATCTACATCATTATTTCGATCCTATAAGATCCTATTATAAAATGTGTCTAATAAGGGTTTTCCATGCAGAGTGGTCCTAGAAACAATATATCATGCAAAAATTCTAGTATATATAACTTAAATTAAGGAATTAGCATGAAAAAATTATGACTATTAATAGGTTTACTCGATATGAGCACTTAGGATAGGTATTATGCCACTAGAATACTTGGTTTTGAGATCGTTGAATCACGTAAAAGGTCTTTTTGGAAGACAGGGATGAACAATTCACTTGTACAGAGCCTACCACACTTAAGTTTCTTAGATGAAGAAGAAGGCATTTGTATTATGGGAAGAAACACCTTGTTCAAGAGGTGAAAATCACAGAAATCCTAACTAAGCAATTGATCAGGTTCCTCATGCGTTTATAGGATCTAAAACTAGCTAAATGCTTAAATTCATAAAAAAAATCTCTCATCATATTCTTTATCTTCTTCTTCTTCTTGACCTCTACCTTCCTCATCATCTAGCAGTTTCCTTTCCTCTTCATCGACTCCAATTTCATCTAATTATTTTGGAAGAAATTTTGATTAAAAATTAGAATTCTTTCTTCATAAAAGTGTCAAAAACAGCAGTTGATCTAAGGATCAGGAATTATAACCTTCCTCATTTGAAACAACACCTTTCCAACCATTTTTTAAGGGATACTAGTATTTCCTCCCATGAAATTTCATAGGATTTGATGTATTTTTTTATATTTAAAAATTATGTGTTGATTATTAATTAAAAAAATTAAAATAATAAATATTAAATGTGCAATGAAACTATGGGATATTTTTTAACTGCTAATAAAACATTTGAAAAATGAGATATGAAACAATGATATAAATCTAGAGGATCAAAATGAAAGAAAAACTAATTTAAAAATAGTTTGTACCAGTTGTAAACAATTTTTTTTGAATGAAAGTGGAGAGTCAAAATAATTAAGCATCAATTTGGAAGTAGTATAATCTAGTTTAAGTTTCATCATGATTGTGAAATTCAAGCAACAAATTAACCTAGAAAAAAATTAAAAACAAAAACAATAGAAAAACCATAATATGCTTTGACATATGCTTTGAGTTTTCTTATACTATAAAAGAATGAACTAAATAAATTGTACATATTAGTACAATAAAGACTTGTTCTTTAAATTTCATATGAATTATAGATTAAAAAAATTACAAAAAAATAATGAATTATATGGTTTGTACAACTATTAAATGGATTTTTAAATGTATAATGACAGGAAACATCTAAAATATATAAAATTACATCCTTACATATTATTTGGTTTTAGATTGTGGTGTTATAAAAAAATTCAATATGAACTTTCAAAAATTGAAAAGATATTAGAAGAATATACTGAAGTTATTACACTGGAGGGAGATATGTCAAAAATTTAAGCTTGTTGATTGCATAGACAAAAAACTGAATATAAAATTATTTTAGAAAGCTATACATATTTGTGTAGATACATTAATATATATTATCATTGTTACTATATCAAAGGATAGTACAATATCATCATCACTCAACTTACTTGAACCTAAAATATATATAAAGAGGGATAATTTCAACTAAATTTTTGATTATTACATATGTAATATAAAAAGTATTAAGATAAATATAGTTTCATCTATCATTTTATAGAATACATACAATCATATCTCTATTAATTCTCTTTAAATTATATATATAATATTAAAAGAATTGATATGTGACAGATTCACATACATAGTAGAAGTAATTGATTTAAACTAAAAATAAATTTATGGAGTTTTTTAAAGAGAATAAATAAAATATATATAGACGGTATTTATTAGGATAATAAGTGAAATTTATTTTCCAAGGAACTACATCCAGATTATGGGAATTTAAAATATATAAACTATATGGTAAATATGTTAACAACATGAGTAAACATAATACATACATAGTATGCACAAAAATAGATATAAAATTATGATAAGTTTGTTTATCCAATGTTTAATGTTAGAAAATGTATACATATTTTGAAATAATTAAATGGGACAACTTTAAATTCATTGAGTGGATGAAGTTACCTCAATGGTGCAAACACAAAGTATAGATTCAATTGTTTAATCAAGGTGAGGAATATAGAATCTCTTGAGGAACCAATTCAAGAGAGTGTAAGATATAAAGGATTGAATCCATTAAACAACCAATTATTGTTGGAAAAGTATACAAATCATGATGAAAATAAATAGGAAAAATATCAGTTCAATTTTGGAATAGAACTTACCTTAATGTGGAAAAAGCAAGGTAGTTTAATCAAGTAAAATAATATTTCATTCTTTGAATAATTGATTGAAGAGAGAGAAAGATATGAACCATCAAATTATGGAAAAAAATAGGATAAACTAAAACTTAAAAATACAATTACATAAACCAATAGTCAAAACATAAATTTTAACAGGCCAAATAGTAATTAAAGTGTACACATTTATTTCTATATTGTATAAGGTGAAAATAATTTAAAGTGTGATTATGTTGGATTGAATATCTATTGCATGAAAACTATAAACATATTTTTAAATGAACTTACCTATGATGCAATCAATGAATATTAAGACCGATGAAAAGAAAAATGAACATATTTTAACTTATAGATGGTAGTGGTATGACCAAACAGTCAGAGATGCTACAAAGGAATGGCCTAGGAATCATGAGTTGGTTGGTAATCGAGAATACCCACGTAATTTAAGGTTTGTGCATAGGTAACCTAAAATGGGGGTGGATGAAATCAAACCTTTAATACAAGCAGTAGTCGGTATTTAGAGATGAATTATGGTTGGGTTTAGGAATTTATACTACCATAAGAAAATGGTGGTAGGAAATGGACACTTTGATGAGAGTTCCACAATGGAGGAGAGGAAAATGCAATAAATGATGATAGGACCTGATACTAAGGCTTTGAGCATTAACGGGGAAGAGGGAAGTTAAATCTGGAATAACAGAATCGGAAGGAAGCAGAGCATCAAGGCAAGGTTTCTTCTTTGAGTGGGATGAGCGTGATGCAAGGTAGAGGAATTGGGGGAGAAGAGGGTTCATAAGGAATAGAGAAAATGGTGGGGAACATCAAGGAGAGGTTGACACGTGTATTTGAAAAATAGGTTTTAGTATAATTAATAGAAGTTGAACCCTAAGGAAAGACACGTGTGGAATAAATGGGCATGGTGTATACATAGAGTGATTCATTATATTGGAAGTGGTTACAGCACTTTGGTACATGTCCTTTAATTTCTAGGGATGGGCATTGTTCAGTAGACACACGTGCAGCGCTCGAACACCCGGCTGGATCATTGGCTCTCTAGATCAGTGTTATGAGGTGCTTGATGGTTTTGTTGTGGGTTTATCATTCTGTTTCTTCAGGAGTCTCCTCTTTTTGAGCTCCATACTGTTTATTGGTCCTGATTTCATGTTTTTTTGGGCTCAGACCTTACTTTACTGGTTGCATTTACTCTTCAGACTTTACTCTTTAAATATGATTTTAAAATTTGACATTAAAAAATAGTTATTTAGGATGAGATACGTGAAATGGAACACCCAACTTAAAACATTATCTTGTAATAAAATAATTATTAAAAATTGATCCCAGATTGATGGTTTTTAATGAATTTCAATGAGAATATTTAAATTAAATTGAATGTTACATTTGGGGTGTCAATGGATACCTGTTAACCATGACACAGTCTAGCCAATTAAGTAGGGTTAGGATTGTGATTGGATGAGTTTTATAGGTTTAGGGTGTTGAATTTAAAAAAAAGATTGGTACAAGGGTAGCCTACTCGGGATAAACCAGATAAAATTAATTACTATTAATTAACTAACTATATGTGTTTATATAGTATTAAAATTATAAATTTTATTTATTTAATTTGAATTTAAGTTCATCTTGAAATTATAAATGAATTATAAATTCAAATACGATTAAGTTAACTATTATTAATTAACTTTATATATGTTTTATAATAATAATAAAATAATAAAATATTTTTATCTAATTTGATATCCATTCATTTTATATTCATATATGGTTTTTGAAATTTTAAAGTCATAATCTAGTATTTAAACGAGTTAGGATAGGTAGTTATGTGTTTTAAAATATAATAGAGTATGGTTGGGATAATGAGTTTGTAAAATGAATGCATTATAAATGGGTTTGGTTTTTGTAAAATTAAATGGGCCTAGGTTTGGGTAGCCTAGATTTCATGGGTATGTGATCCATTTTCATACCTGGTTACAATATCCAAGGTAATATATTAGATTATTCAAAGTTTCTTCATGAAATTTAATCAAATTAATACATTATTATTTATAAAATAAATTATTTTTTTAGCTTTCAAACTTAACTTGATTTTTATAGATCATTATTTTATCTATTTTTTATTATACATATTTTTATAAAATAATGTTATTTTTCAATCATATTCATAAACATTTCATTTAAAGAGTTAAAAAAACTGAACATTTGATAAAATGTGATAGATTTGATAGTCATTATTGTCATTTCTTCCCCCAGTGAATGAAGTGTCCAAGAGGATTAATCAAGTTGAATCTGTTGTCAATAGATTTGGGAAGGAAACTCAATTCATAACTGATCATTGGGTGATACGTGGATAATCCAATCACTATATATCATACCCTATCTTTTATTTTTTTATTTATTTACATGCCAATGTTTTTCTCTATGGGTTTTGGGTAGAGTCTTCATGAAAATTTTAAATTTTGGGAATGTAGTGCAGGGCGCACAATTAGACCAAACCAGATCAATGGGTGTGGAGTCGATGTTGAGTGATTCATGATGTTGGCAGCATTTTCAACACTCTGGTAGTTTTCCTTTCATTGGCAGGGGTGTGCATTGTTTGGCGAACACGCGTGCAGTTCTCGAACACCCGGAAGGATCATCAGTGTTGTGGGGTGATAATTGGTTTCATTGTGAGGTTCTCCTAATTTTTCTCTAGGATTCCCCTATGTTTGGGTGCCATCTTGTTTATTGGGTCTGGTGTCGTGCTTTGTTGGGATCGGCCCTTGCTGGCCTGGTTTCTTTTATTCTTCAGAGTCTACTCTTTAAATATTATTTTAAAATTTGACGTTAAAAAACAATTATTTAGGCTAAAATGCATGAAATGGAACACCCAACTTAAAACATTGTCTTGTAATAAAATAATTATTAAAAATTGATCCTGAATTAATGGTTTTTAATGAATGTCAATGAATATATTTAAATTGAATTGAATGTTACATTCAGGGTGTTAATGGATACTCATTAACCATGACACGGTCTAACCGATTAAGTAGGGTTGGGATTGTGATTGGATGAGTTTTATAGGTTTTGGGCGCTGAATTTAAAACTAGATTGATATAAGAGTATCCTCCTCAGGATACACTAGATAAAATTAATTAATATTAATTCACTAACTATATATGTGTATATAGTATTAAAATTATAAATTTTATTTATTTATTTTGAATTTAAGTTCATGTTGAAATTATAAATGAATTATAAATTCAAATAAAATTAATTTAACTACTATTAATTCATTTTTTATATGTTTTATAATGATAATAAAATTATAAAACATGTTTATCTAATTTGATATTCGTTCATTTAATATTCATAGATGATTTTTGAAATTTTAAAGTCATAAACCAATATTTCAACGAGTTAGGGTATGTAGTTATGAATTTTAAAATATAATAGAGTATGTTTTAGATGATGAATTAGAAAATTAATGGATTATAAATGAGTTTGGGTGTTAGAAAATTAAATGTGTTAGGGCTTGGGTGGCCCAGATTTCACAGGTATGTGATCCATTTCCATCCCTAGTTACAATATCTAAAGTAATATATTAGATTATTCAAAGTTTCATCATGAAATATAATTAATTTATTACATTATTATTTATAAAATAAATTATTATTTGTAATTTTCAAACTTACCCTTATTTTATAGATTTTATTTTCTCTAATTTTTATTATAAATATTTTTATAAAATTATGTTATTTTTCAATCATATTCGTAAACATTTCATTTAAAGAGTTAAAAAACATTTGATAATATGTGATAGATCTGAAAGTCATTATTTTCATTTCATCCCCTTGTAAATGAAGTGTCCAAGAGGATTAATCAAGTTTAATCCATTGTCAATAGAGATGGGAAGGAAATTCAATGCATAGCAGGGCATTGGGTGATAGTGGGAGAATCCACTCACTATATATCATACCCTATCTTTTGTTTTATTTATTTATTTATTTATTTATTTATTTATTTATTTAAGTGCTTATATTTTTCTCTCTGGGTTTCAAGTAGTCCCTAATAAAATTCCAAATTTTTAGAATGCAGTGTTGGGAATATGGTTAGCCTACATGATTAGTACTAATTGTGTTACAAATGTGTAACTAAGTCTACAACATTGATGGAGTTGTTTTGTACAGTGGGCGCAGAGTTTGTCTAACCATGCGGTCCAATAGTGTAGTCTCTAAGTACTCTATAACAACCCAAGTAATGTTAGAATAAATCATTCATTAGTTAGATGTTATATAATTATATTCATTATAAAAATATTAGCTAATTTTTCTATCAAAAGGAAGAAACTTTATTTCCAACCAAATTGGATTTTCAGACATTATATGGTTTTATTTAAAAACTTGGTTTCCAAATAATATAATTTTAATTTTAAAAAATAAATTTCATTTTCAAATTCATCATTTCAAGATTATCTTAGGATTAATTTTTGAGAATTTTCTAAAAATATTGAATTTTCAATAAATAGTGAAAATGCATATTTTTATTGAAAATTATATTTTCTTTTCAATTTTTACAAAGTCAAATTCTATATTTGAATAGTTTTAAAACCTCATTAGATTATTTTTATTAAAAAATCCAATTATATTCTTTATAATGAATTTTAAATTTAAATTTAGTATAAAAACATTTTTTATACTTAAAAAAAAGCATTTTCAAAAAAAACTGTTTTTCATCGTATTTTGTCGGTTTGGTTTTAAATTAAATTATGTCACTTATTTATTTTGAATCTTAAAAAATGATTCTATATTTGAAATCATGTGGTTCAAATTTGGTAAATAGTCCCCTTTATTTTTTCAATATGAATAATAACCTTAGTAATTATGTTACCACAATAAAGGACAAATCTGGTAATTAAAGTTAAAAATAAAATGATAAGGACTATAAAATGACCCTAAAACTTGCCCAAATTTTATTGGATGAGTATATTTCATTCATATTCATCAAAATTTCAAATATATGGCCTTTTATTGTCATTTTAATGTGATTATAACCTTTATAATATTTTATTTAAAGAAAAGTAAAAAATGTCACACTCTTGTTTTTAATGACTATAATATTTTTAACATAGATATAACCAGAGTTTATGTTTGGTTATAAATATTATTTTGAAATATAAATGATTTTTATCCATCATGATAATTTATTTTTAATTTTTAGGGAAGAAATAATTACTTTAATTTCTTACACAACAGTGACGCGGTAATTATTCGGTTAAGGGAAAAATTAAATAAATAATATTAAAAAACATTAAAATTAGTATAATTTTAAATAATTAAGGTGACCCATGAATTTTATATATAAACATAATATGTTAGAGATGTATTAAAAATTTATTTTAATTTCATATATTGTCTTGATGTTATAAAAGTCAAAGTAAATGAATAGTTTTAAAATTGACATTATTGATATTTTATGGATATAATATTTTATTAAATGATATAAAATTCCTAAAAATCATATCTTCATCTTGACCCTTAAAGATTAAAATACTTTGTTGTCACGGTAAGTGTGAAAAGGATTAATGTGGGGTTAAAACCAAAAGATAACGGTAAAAATGTGATCTAAACTTGCCCAAAAATTATTGGATGGGAGGACTTCAACTCATCCTCATATTATATTTGAATATTATCAATTTGGTTCCATTTTTACCTCAAAATTAATTTATATTAATTAATATTTTAAGAAATAATATCTCTCCCCTCTCTTATAAAAATAGAACCACTTCTTCTCATTTATTTATAGTTCAAAACCAATTTTTTCGATCAAGATCTACCCAAATACCTTCCTAACATACCTCCCCGTGTTCTAGAGGTCTTATTTTGGGATGAATACCAATCTTAGAGGTCTTAAGGTATTAATCAAAAGATGTTTTCTAGAGAAAATTATAGCTTTTAACCATGTTTTTTTGTTTTATTTATTATTCCACTTCCTTCAAATCTTCTTCAACCATGCTAAAATAATAGAACTAGTATCCTACATATAATGAAATTTTATTGTAAGAACCCAATTCTTCTTCTGAGGTATGAATTTCTTCTTTTTATTTTCCTTTGAGTTTTTTTTGAGAAAACAAGGAAAACTAGAAAAATGTTAAGTTTTAGTAGTACACGTTATGTAATCCTATGTACATGTCATGCAGTCTGGTTGTATAGTATGGGGATACACGATGTGTGCTTTTTTTGGATGGGGAGATAAGAAAAATCCACAAAACGTTGTGTACTTCCTAGTACACGCTGTGTAGTCATGTCGTCAAGGTCGGTGCGGGACGTGTAAAGTAGGTCGGCGAAGTTATGAATAGTAAAATGATATACAGGCCATGTGTACGAACTTACACACCGTGTAATCCTAATTTTCAGCTTAAAATGGGTATTAGCCTTGTTTTCTCTTCTTATGGACAGAAGAGCTGTCGGGTGAAGAACAAGGAGCCGTGAGATCATTTCATTCTCCCGTTTCTCCATCCGGGACCCGATTCAAGTGTCATTGGTCATGTTAGAACCCAATCGGTAAGGTATTTCTTCTTATAGATATGTTCTTGGTGATTTTGTCTCTTGATAGAGTTATTTAAGGTTGAATGATTTACCTCTTTTCTTAGATCTATGTAGTTCTAGGCCAATTCAAGGGTCGGCGTCGGATTATATCAGTTATACGACATCGAGGTAGGTGGTTTTGTGCCTTTCATTAAATGTTGAGTTGATTATATGTGCCAAAATGGTATAAGACCATTTTTGGGTATTGTTTTTCTCTATAATTGAAACTTGTTGATACCTAATGATGTTTAGGTATTTGATTATATGAAATTGAAGCATGTGATTGATGATTGTTTGATTTAGGGACACCCCATGGGTGTGTTTCCCATGGTTAGTTGTTTGGAAAGAATGCCTTCGAGTCTTATGAATGTTTTTTTTCATTTTTGGGGTTGATTAGAATGATATATTATTATATGAAATTCTCACGTGAGTTTTTATGATTAAAAACCATGTAATAGTTTAATTCGCATGTGTTTGGTGCTATGTAAATTGCCCACGTGAGTTGTTATGTTTAAAGCCATGTGATAGTTTAATTCAAATGTGTCACTTTTGAAATGAAATGTTAAATGATTAAAAGAGGTAATTAGCATTAGGAGAGCCACAGTCTCGGTTAAAAGACAAGGTTGGAATCATTTGACTCATTACATCTTGTTTACCTTGGGTGAACCATTGTCTTAGTTAAAAGGTGATGGACAGACTCAAGAGTTTAACTAATTAAAGGTCGTGATCGAGCCACAGTTTTGGTGGTCAGACTCATTGATTCTTATTTGTAAATGTAAAGCGAATCATGGATCCATTTAGGGATATCTAGGATGGTCTCTATTGGAAACTGAACAAATGATTAAATGTTGAAATGCTGATATGATTAAATGTGAAATGGTTATGTCATGAGTTGACGGTTACTTTGGTATGGGGGTCGATGGGTCTAGGCCGGACTTTTAGACCTTTGTAAAGTTCAAAAAACTTTTTAAATGAAATGGAATGACTTATGACGTGTCTGCCAAGACAAAGAACAATCTTGTATTTGGTCTTCACTTATTTATCTAGATGATATTATAAGACATCTACTGTGTTTACTTATATACAGAGGATTAGATGGCTAAGGTCGGATCTCAAGATAGTTGTACTTAAATGAAACTAAAATGATAAATATCATAAATAGAATAAATGGATAGTTTACTTGAGCACTTCCTAGTTACTGTTTTCCCTTACTACTGTTTCATATATTCACTAACTGTTAGGCACAGATCTTTGGTGGTTTCCTATTGGGATTAGTCTCACACCTTGTTTGGGCCATGCTTTTGGGCCCAAACAGATTATATGATTGTAGGTGTAGATAAGGTAAAGCACCCTTATACTAGTACTTGATTGATGCTTAGGAGCAGGAGAGCATGGGACTAAGCTGAGGCTTGTGATGCTTTTGAGTTTTATTTCTATTTTTGTACTTGTATTGTATTTGTATCTGATTGTAGTGTATCCTAATTTGATTGTTTTCTTAGAACATATAACATGATAAATTATCATTTTTATGGTTTGAGACTTGTATATTTATCTATCATACTTCTGTTGTTTTGTTTCATTTGTATACTATTTACTGATTCCGCTACTGTATTGTTATTGTATTCTGTTTTGTTATACTCTACCAATGAGGGCATAGTTTCCCCACTATCACACCCAAGGCCCTCGCTGGTAGTTAGAAACCTCTAGCATTTGGGGAAATGTGATTGAGGCCATGTGTCCAACCAGGTACGGGACACCGTTTAGTTACACCCAGATCTGGGACGTTACAAAGTGGTATCAGAGGGTTTCTTTTCTGATTTGTATTACTGTTTGAAGCCTATAGACAGGGGTAGGAAGGAATGGGTATTTGGTAATTATTTTTTCTCGGGATTAGTTACCTCGTGTATAGGGAAAAGGCCAAATTTCCTGGAATTAACTTGTGATATTTAGATTTTGAGCTATTACAATTGATTCGATTTCACCGTTGGGTAACGCACTTGATTTCTGTTATTACTATTGATGCAATTGTGGGTTCTATTTTAGTTGCAACCTGATGAGATAAGGTTATTCCATCTCATGCATCATATAGGAACTTGTTAGAATCACATGCCATGCATTATGTCATGCCATCTAGAATTCATTAGATATAGCATGTTGTTGTGATAGATGATGTGATAGCTATGTCTGCTATTTTGATAGGTTTATTGGTACATGCTATGGTTTGGATTGAATGGACGTCAAACTTTGGTTCCTGAGGTGTATGGTCCCTCTTGGACCAGAATTTGGTAGATCATGACCCAACTTTTTATCTATAAATGTACTATGATATGTTCTTCTTGGGTGCTAAACTTTGATCTGTGGGGAGTATGGGCCCTCACGGATCGGAATTTGGCATTCTACTGGTTGGTTTTTCTACAGAACATGGGTTTTCTAGGAAATCTAGAGTTTCTGTCCTAAAAAACCCAGTATACATGGCGTGTATTCTATCCTAACATGTCGTGTGTTCTTCCTGTTTGGGGAAGAGTGTGTTCAAAGTTTTAAGAATAACATGTTGTGTACCCTATTTACACATCTTGTAGTAGTTAACTGTGTGAACATACCGTGTGAGAGGGAACACGGGTTTTTGAACTTTTAGTAGAACACGCCATGTATTTGGGAGTACACACCATGTATAAGTCAAACATGTATCCGACCATGTGACTAATGACACTGGTGGATGAAAACTTAGTTGTACACACCGTGTTGAGGGTGAACACATTGTGTAGTCTTACACTGACAGAACCAGGTAGTTCTAGCCATGTAGAAGTACCTGGGAAGGAAGTAAACTCAAGTACATGCCATGTCTCTTAGGGAACACGTCGTTTACATGGGGTGTTACACGTCCACATTGGGACTAAGTACACGCCCATATAAAGGCCTAGGATTACATGCCATGTAAGGGGTAATACACGTCGTGTAATCCTATTTTAAAAAACTTGAGTGTTTTTCTTAATCTGTTCCATTTTTTTACTTTTGAGTAACAGTTTCCTTTTTCATTAAGTCGGTACTGAGGCATGTGTGTTGGAATTTGTAGAGTCATGTCGCCACGATGACCACGAGTTGTATGCTAGGAGAGCAGTGATGAACATACTCCAAAAATAGTGGATCATGGGCTACCGATGGATCCTCCAGTCGTGTCAGCTACGGCACCAGCCGTTATACTGAACACGGGTGTAGATGCACAGTTCTGAGAAGGTTTTGTGAGGTTCATACAAACCTTCAAGGGAGAACCACAGGCTTCCACATCTATGGTAGAGCTGATGCGTATATTCTAGCAACATCATACACCTAATTTTTCAGGGGATGGAGGACCACAGGCTACGGAATCATGGATGGAATCAGTGCTGACTATCTTTGAGCATCTTGAGATTCCTCCTGAGATGAGGGTCAATCTCATAACTTATATGCTACGAGATTTCTCTAAGAGGTGGTGGGATGTTATCACGTAGACAGAACACCATCGAGACATGGTATGGGGAGACTTCTAGACAGTCTTCTATGACTACTTATTTCCTGATACCCTCATGGATGATCGATCCTGGGATTTCATGAATCTGGAGTAGGGTACTATGTCAATGATGGACTATTCATCCCACTTTACAGAGCTTTAGTGATTCTCACCTGTTCTGATGGGTTATGAGGCGTTTAGAGCTAGGAACTTTGAGGATGGTCTTCAGTACGACATCTGAGATCAGGTAAAAAATTTCAGGTTTCCTTCTGTACATTCCATTGTGAATCAGGCACTGATTACAGAGTGCAACCTACAAAAATCTGGGGGTGCAAGCCAGGGTGGTTTGGCACCAAGATCTGGTACTGTCTCGACCGAAAGCAATAAGTGTTGTACGGAGTTTTCTCATGGGAATAGGAGTATTCAGGATGTATCTTGTAGTATCTGGGTGAGGTGCTATCAGTGTGGAAGAGTTGGGCATACCAAACTACAGTTCCCAAAGGACCCAGTTGAGTGTCGAGCTTGCGGAAAGATGGTCCATCTACAACACTTCTGCAGGATGTTTCCACCAGTGGATAGTGAGAGAGGTTATGTACAGACTCCATGTGTAGGATAAGGGTTAGTAGCTTCTCACCAGTCTGGAAACTAGAATACATCGGGGCGTGCAGGCTAAGGAAGTGGGCATAGTTGTGGTAGCTAGACCCCAGGATCTCAGCGACAGAAGGGTGGGTCAGCTCAGGGTAGCTAGGATGTGTCACAGGTTCTTAGTACAGGTCAGACATATGCAGTGCAATATACCCAATAGAAGTAGTATCCCAGACCTTCTACTTTCATAGGTACTATTTTAGTCGCCTCTGTTTTATCTTCTGCAATTTTTTATACTGGAGCTTCTCGTTGTTTTATATTTGTGCCCATTGTGGAGATCCTTGGGATTTATGTTTATACTTCTGAGAATGTCATGATGCTAGACACTCTATTAGGAATTAGAATGGAAGGTGTGCATCTGTGCAAGGAGTTCCCCCTTTAGATTGGTGGATGTCACTTTATTTGGGATCTCTACGTCTTAGAGATGATAGGGTTTGATGTCATACTCAGGATGGATTGGATGGTATCCTATCAGGCCTTCATTGATTGCTATCATCGCAGGGTGAGTTTTACATCACCAGAGGGAAGGTCTTTTATATACAAGGGAGAATAGGATGTCTAGGAAAGTTGAGCTGGACCCAAGCATCATGGTATGGGCAGGATGATATCCCAGATTATGAGTTTATATCTGGATGATCAAGGGACATGTCTGGAAGATTTTCCTCCAGTGGTTGATCATTTCAAGGATGTTTTCCTAGATGACTTCTCAGGATTACCTCTATTTAGAGAGGTGGAGTTCACTATCAAGCTAGTTCCAGGAGCTGCACCGGTATCCATTTCCCATTATAGGATGGCTATGATGGAGTTTCAAGAGCTCAAGAGGTATTTGGAAGATCTGGAAGCTAAGGTTTCTATCCGAACTAGTACTTTACCTTGGGGTTTTCCAGTCCTTTTCGTGAAGAATGCAAATGGTACTCTTAGACTTTGTGTGGACTATCGAAAACTGAACCAGTTGATGATTAAAAATTGATATCTCTTACCACGGATTGATGACCTGTTTGATCATCTTTGAGGATCTCGAGTGTTCTCAAAGATTGAATTTAGGTCAGGATATCACCAGGTATGTGTTCGACCTGCAGACATACCTCGTACAGCCTTTCGTAGAAGGTACGGTCTCTATGGGTACTTGGTTATTTAGTTTGGTCTCACAAATTCACCAGTAATTTTCATGGAGCTGATGAACCAAGTGTTCCATCCTTACCTAGATTCCTTTTTGGTGGTTTTTGTGGATGATATCTTAGTGTATTCTCACAATCGACACGACCATGCCAAACACCTTGAGATCATTTTGAATACACTGAGAGAGCATCAGTTATATGCTATGCTTGCAAAATGAGACTTCTAGATGGATCAGATTCACTTCCTGGGTCACGTCATCTCATATATTGGAGTATCAGTGGACCTAGAGAAGGTGAGAGCAGTAGTTACCTGGGAGCATCCCAAGAACGTTTTTGAGGTGAAGATCTTCTTATGGCTAGCTGGTTAATACAAACATTTTATACAGGACTTCTCACACTTAGAATCACCGATGAAGGGATTAACTAAGAAAGGTGTAAAGTTTGAAATGGTTAGATTCTTGTGACGCAACCTTTTAGAATCTGAAGGGATGTTTGACTTTAGCGCCGATACTGATATTTCCTAAACCAGGAAGGAGTTACACTATGTACTGTGATGAATTAGGTATCAGTCTAGCAGTAGTGCTTATGCAGGGGGATCGATTCATTGCATATGAGTCTCGGTAGTTAAGGCCACATGAGAGGAACTACCTGACACATAATCTCGAGTTAACAGTAGTTGTTCATGCCTTGTGATATTGGAGACACTATCTTTTGGAAGATCATGTTACGGTATACACTGACCACAAAAGCCTCAAGTATATCTTTACACAACGTGACTTGAACTTGAGACAGTGGAGGTGGGTCGATTACCTATAGTCCTTTGACTTTGAGCTTACCTACATGCTTGGGAAAGGCAATGCGGTGGTCGATGCCTTGAGCATGAGGACTTAGATACAGGCAGTTCAGGAGGCCAACAGTGAGTGGAAGCTTATGGATCTATTATATAAGATTCATTTAGAGGTTCACAATAGTTAGGGATAGATTTATCTTTCATCTTTGGTTGTTACCTCTACCCTACTGGACAAAGTGAGGATGAGGAATCTATCAGATTCTGAAGGCCTAGTTCTCCGAGAGAGTGTGGCAGGTGAGGACCCTCGTCTTGGATAGATGATAGGTGAGGATGAAGTTCTGCATGTCCATGGATGTGTGTGGGTTATAGGGGATATACGTGAGGAGATGATGCAGGAGTTTCATGCTTTAGCTTGGGAAATGAATCCCGGAGTCACTAAGATGTACCGTGACTTGTTCTGTTAGTACTGGTGGCTAGGAATGAAGCGAGAAGTAGCTAGTTTTGTTACGAGGTGTTCCACCTATCAGTAGGTGAAGGAGAAACATCAACGGTTGACTGTACTTTTAAAGAAACTACCCATTCTTGAGTGGAAATGGGATGATGTCGCGAAGAATTTCGTGAAAGGTTTACCGAGATCACCTCAAGGAAATGATATAGTATGGGTTGTTGTTGACAGACTCATGAAGGTTGAACATTTATTACCGATCAAGGAAACCTTCAGTGTTGATGAGATGGAAAATTTGTACATCTGAGAGATTATACGCTTGAACGGGGTTTCACACTCTATCATTTCAAATAGGGACACCCTATTTACTTCTCATTTTTGGAAAGTTCTATAGAGAGAACTGGGTATACAGGTGCTTCTGATCACAGCTTACCACCCTCGGACAGATGGCCACTCAGATCGCATGATTCAGGTGTTGTAGGACATGTTGCGGGCATGCATCCTAGATTTTGGGGGTTCTTGGGAGAGACACATACCCCTAGTTGAGTTCTCCTATAATAGCTTCCAGGATACTATTCAAATTCCACTGTTTGAGGCTTTGTGTGGTAGGCCATGCCGACCACCCCTGTGTTGGCTGGAGGTAGGAGAGGCATCTATGTTGGGACCTTGTCTTGTCCAGGAGACCACTGAGTTGGTTCATTTGATTCGGAAGCGGATGACTACTACACAGTCTCATCAGAAATCTTATGTTGATCACCACAGATGACCTCTAGATTTTGAAGTTGGAGATCAGGTTTTCCTACATGTTGCACCGAGGTTGGGACACACTACTGGAAATTAATCATTTACCAACAGTTTAGAACTGTTGGTAAAGGCTTCCAAACCATTGGTATATCGTATACCAACAGTTTGGAAAACCGTTGGCAAGTAAGGAATGGCAGTATCCCATTACCAGCGGTTTTTGTATAACTGTTAGGAAAGGCAGTGTAATTGGAGTATTGCCAACGGTTTGTAAAACCGTTGGCAATAATGGCGGTGTAATCCTATTTTACCAATGGTTTAAATAAGCATTGGTATATAGGAGTATTTCTATGTTTTACCAATGGTTTTATTAAACCTTTGGTAAAAATATCTACAGCACTATACCAACGGTTTTAGTGAACCGTTGGTATAGTGTATTACCAGAATTTCACAGCCCAGCCACCTAAAATCTCCTCCACTGCACACTCAACTACACACCTGCATACACTCTCAACAGCAACAAAAACACCTGCTATAGCACACAAAAGCACATAAAAATAGGATACTATTATAACCATGGAATGTACCACAATTATAATCATGTATATGAACCCAATTACCCTATGCCATACAGAATTCATAATTGAATTCTCAATTGAATACATGCAGAATGAATTATGTAATGAATTATGAATTATGAATCAATAATACATCAAAAATAAATTATGTTGCATACAGAATTCTGAATTATATATAACACATGTATAATATGACATACAAGGGGTTGGGGTGTCCCGGGAGGTGGGGTGTCCAGGGGTGAGGGGCTGTCCACGGGGGTGGGGGTGTCTAGGGGGGAGGGTTATACAAAATTAATAATACATACAAAATTGCATTTTCCATGACACATACATGATTGAATTCAAAAATTAGAAGCTAATAACCCCAAAATAAAGTATCAAGATAATCTGAATACATTTGGTTGGGTTTCCGTATACCAGTTGTTTTTACTTAAAATGATGTCCATTTTAAACAAAATATATACACTTAGAGTGATACCGACCACACCATGCCTCGTATTGAGGCGGGGTTGACTCATACACGTCATAGATGACTCATGGATTGTTTTCATAAAGTATCAATAGAATCTAAATACGTGTGGTTGTTTTTCCGTATGTCAGTTGTTGTTTTCACTTAAAATGTTTTCCATTTCAAATAAAGTTGAGACACTTTGAGTGGTGGCGGCCACACCGCATCTCAGATTGAGGTGGGGTTGACTCGTACACGTCACATACAACCCATGGATCATTGTGCTAAAGTATCAACACAATCCGAATACGTTTGGTGAGTTTTCTGTATGCCAGTTGTTGTTTTCACTTAAAATCTTGTCCATTTCAAATAAAAGTGAGATAGTTTGAGTGGTTCTGGCCACACCAGCCCTCGGATTGAGACGGGGTTGACTCGTACACATCACATATGACCCATGGATCATTTTCCTAAAGTTTCAATAGAATCCTAATGCTTTTGGTTGGTTTTCCGTATGTCAGTGGTTGTTTTCACTTAAAATGATGTCCATTTTAAACAAAAGTGAGACAATTTAAGTGGTGCCGGTCACACCGCGCCTCGGATTGAGGCGGGGTTGACCCGTACATGTCACATATGACCCATGGATCATTGTACTAAATTTTAAACAGAATCTGTATTCATTTGGTTGGTTTTTTGTATCTCAATTGTTGTTTTCACTTAAAATGATGTTCATTTTAAACAAAAGAGAGACACTTTGAGTGGTTTCAGCCACACCGCGTTTCAGATTGAGGTAGGGTTGACTCGTACATGTCACATATGATCCATGGATCATTGTCTTAAAGTTTTAATAGAATCCAAATGCGTTTGGTTGATTTTTTGTATGTCAGTTGTTGTTTTTACTTAAAATGATGTCCATTTTAAACAAAAGAGAGACACATTGAGTGGTGTTGGCCACACTGCACCTCAGATTGAGACGGGGTTGATTCTTACACATCACAAATGACCCATGGATCGTTGTCCTAAAGTATCAACACAATCCGTTAAACGCATGTTTTGGCCATTTAGGACACGTGGAGTGCGTTTTCAGCCACTGCAGTCACACGACACCTTCGATTGATGTGCCTTCTAGTCTACCATTTCACAATTCACCCACCCTTTGTCGTCGTCCGATTTCATGGCATTCCGAGGTCGTTCGGCCAGTTTCGACCACCCCACGCACGCTTTTCAAGTGCGCAAAACACCTAAAAAACACATATTCAGTCGTGACGTGCAAACCATGCATCGGAATGATGTGACATCTCCTCTTACACCTCAAGAATAATAATTAGGGTGTTTTTGTGTGATTTCAAGTCATTATGATGTCGTTCGGAATGCATTTGACCGTTAAACGCATGTTTTGACCATTTACGACACACAGAGTGCGTTTTCGGCCACCGCGGTCACAAGACACCTTCAATTGATGTGTCGTCTGGCCGACCATTTCAAAATTCATTCACCCTTTATTGTCGTATGATTTAATGGCATTATGAGGTCATTCTGCCAGTTTCGACCACCCCACACACGTTTTTCAAGCGCGTAAAACACCTAAAAAACACATATTCAGTCGTACCGCATAAACCGTGAGCCCGAATGATGTACCATATACGCTTACACCTCACAAAATAATAATTAGGGTGTTTTTGTGTGATTTCATGTCATTTTTATGTCGTTCGGCATGCATTTGACCATAAATCCCATGTTTTGGCCATTTACAACACGCAGAGTGCGTTTTCGGCCAGCACGGTCACACGACACCTCTGATTGACGTGTTGTCTGGATGACCATTTCACAATTCACCCACCCTTTGTTGACCTCTTATTTTATGGCATTTCGAGGTTGTTCGGCCAGTTTCGACCACCCCACGCACGCTTTTCAAGTGCGCCAAACACCTAAAAAACACATGTTCAGTCGTGTCATGCAAACTGCATGTCCGAATAACATGTCGTCTCCTCGTATACCTCACAAATAATAATTATGGTTTTTTTGTGTTATTTCAAGTCATTCTAATGTCGTTCGGCATGCATTTGACCGTTAAACGCATGTTTTGGCTATTTACGACACGCGGAGTATGTTTTTAGCCACTGCGGTCACACGACACCTTCGATTGATGTGTTGTCTGGCTGACCATTTCAAAATTAACCCACCCTTTGTTTCTTCATATTTCATGGCATTCTGAGGTCGTTCGGATGGTTTCGACCACCCCACGCACGTTTTTCAAGCGCGCCAAACACCTAAAAAACACATATTCAGTCGTTCCGCACAAACCGAGGGTCCAAATGACGTGTCGTCTCCTCGTACACCTCACGAATAATAATTAGGGTGTTTCGTGTGATTTCAAGTCATTTTGATGTCGTTCAACATGCATTTGACTATAAAACCCATGTTTTGGCCATTTACAACACGCGGAGTGCGTTTTCGGCCAGCGCGGTCACACGACACCTCCGATTGACGTGCTATTTGGCCGACCATTTCAAAATTCACCCACCCTTTTTTTGTCCGATTTCATGGCATTTTGAGGTCGTTCATCCAGTTTTGACCACCCCACGCACGTTTTTCAAGCGCGCCAAACACCTAAAAAACACATATTCAGTCGTGCTGCGCAAACCACGGGTCCAAATGACATGTCGTCTCCTTTTAAACCTCACAAATAATAATTATGGTGTTTTTGTGTGATTGCAAGTCATTCTAATGTCGTTTGGCATGCATTTGACTGTAAAACCCATGTTTTGGCCATTTACGACATGCGGAGTGCGTTTTCGGCCAGCGCGGTCACACGACACCTTTGATTGATGTGTTGTTTGGCCGACCATTTCACAATTCACCCACCCTTTGTTTTCGTCCGATTTCATGGCATTCCGAGGTCATTCGGCTGGTTTCGACCACCCCACGCACGCTTTTCAAACGCGCCAAACACCTAAAAAACACATATTTAGCCGTGTCGTGCAAACCGCGCATCTGAATGACGTGTCATCTCCTTTTACACCTCAAGAATAATAATTAGGGTGTTTTCGTGTGATTTCAAGTCATTATTATGTCGTTCGGCATGTATTTGACCGTTAAACGCATGTTTTGGCCACTTACAACATGTGGAGTGCGTTTTCGGCCACCGCGGTCACACAACACCTCCGATTGAAGTGTCGTCTATTCGACCATTTCAAAATCTCCCACCCTTTGTTTTCATCCAATTTCATGGCATTTTGAGGTTGTTCGGCCAGTATCGACCACCCCACGCATGTTTTTCAAGCGCGCCAACCACCTAAAAAACACATATTCAGCCGTGTTGCGCAAACCGCGGGTCCGAATGATGTTTCATCTCCTCTTTCACCTAAAGAATAATAATTAGGGTGTTTTCGTGTGATTTCATGTCATTCTGATGTCGTTCGGCATGCATTTGACCATAAAACCCATGTTTTGGCCATTTACGACACGCAGAGTGCATTTTCAGCCAGCGCGGTCACACAACACCTACGATTGATGTTACGCCTAGCCGATCATTTCACAATTCATCCAACCTTTGTTTTCGTCCGATTTCATGGCATTCTGAGGTCGTTCAGCCGGTTTCAACCACCCCACGCACGCTTTTCAAGCGCGCCAAACACCTAAAAAACACATATTCAGTCGTGCCGTGCAAACCGCACGTCTGAATGATGTTTCGTCTCCTCATACGCCTCAAAAATAATAATTAGGGTGTTTTCGTGTGATTTAAAGTCATTATGATGTCGTTCGGCATGCATTTGACCGTTAAACACATGTTTTGGCCATTTACGACACGCGGAGTGCATTTTTGGCCACCGCGGTCATACGACACCTCCAATTGATGTGTCGTCTAGCCGACCATTTCACAATTCACCCACCCTTTGTTTCTGTCCAATTTCATGGCATTCCGAGGTCGTTCGGCCAGTTTTGACCAGCCTACTTATGTTTTTCAAGCGCGCCAAACACCTAAAAAACACATATTCAGTTGTGCCGTGAAAACCGTGGGTCCAAATGACGTGTCGTCTCCTCTTACACCTCACAAATAATAATTAGGGTGTTTTCGTGTGATTTCAAGTCATTCTGATATCATTCGACATGCATTTGACCGTAAAACCCATGTTTTGGCCATTTGCAACACGCGAAGTGCGTTTTCAGCCTGCGCGGTCACACGACACCTCCGATTGACGTGTCATTTGTCCAACCATTTTACAATTCTCCCACACTTTGTTGTAGTCCGATTTCATGGTATTCCAAGGTCATTAGGCTGGTTTTCACCACCCCATGCACACTTTTCAAGCACGCCAAACACCTAAAAAACACATATTCAGTCGTGCCACGCAAAACGTGCATCCAAATTATGTGTTGTCTCCTCTTACACCTCACGAATAATAATTAGGGTGTTTTTTTGTGATTTCAAGTCATTCTGATGTCGTTCGGCATGCATTTGACCGTTAAACGTATGTTTTGACCATTTACGACACGTTGAGTGCGTTTTCGGCCACCGTAGTCACACGACACCTCTGATTGATGTGTCGTCTAGCCGACCATTTCAAAATTCACCCACACTTTGTTTTCGTCTGATTTCATGGCATTCTGAGGTCGTTCGGCTGGTATCGACCACCCCACGCACGTTTTTCAAGTGCGTCAAACGCCTAAAAACCACATATTTAGTCGTGCCGCGCAAACCACTGGTCCGAATGACATTTAATCTCCTCGTACACCTCAAGAATAATAATTAGGGTGTTTTAGTGTGATTTCAAGTCATTCCGATGTCGTTCGGCATGCATTTGACCGTAAAACCCATGTTTTAGCCATTTATGACACGCGGAGTGCGTTTTTGGCCAGCGCGGTCACACGACACCTCCAATTGGCATGTCTTCTAGCCAACCATTTTACAATTCACCCACCCTTTTTTCGTCCTATTTCATGGCATTCCGAGGTCGTTCGGCCGGTTTCGACCACCCCACGCACGCTTTTCAAGCGCGCCAAACACCTAAAAAACACATATTCAGTCGTGCCACGCAAACCATGCGTCTGAATGACATGTATTATCCTTTTATACCTCAAGAATAATAATTAGGGTGTTTTCGTGTGATTTCAAGTCATTCCGTTGTCGTTCGGCATGCATTTGATCGTTAAACGCATGTTTTGGCCATTTACGACACGTGGAGTGTGTTTTCGGCCACCGCGGTCACAAAACACCTCCAATTGATATGTTGTCTGGATGAACATTTCACCATTCACCCACCCTTTGTTTTCGTATGATTTCATGGCATTCTTAGGTCGTTCGGACGGTTTTGACCACCCCACGCACGCTTTTCAAGCACACCAATCACCTAAAAAACACATATTCAGTCGTGTCATGAAAACTGCGCGTCTGAATGATGTATTGTATCCTCGTACACCTCAAGAATAATAATTAGGGTGTTTTTGTATGATTTCAAGTCATTCTGATGTCATTCGGCATGCATTTGACTGTAAAACGCATGTTTTGGCCATTTACGACCTGCGGAGTGCGTTTTCGGCCACCACGGTCACACGACACCTCTGATTGACGTGAATTCTAGGCTAACATTTCAAAATTCACCCACCCTTTGTTGTCGTCTGATTTCATGGCATTCTGAAGTCGTTCGGCCAGTTTCGACCACCCCACGCACGTTTTTCAAGCGTGCTAAACACCTAAAAAACACATATTCAGCCATGTCGTGCAAACCCCTGGTCCGAATGACGTGTCCTATCCTCGTACACCTCACTAATAATAATTAGATCATTTTCCTAAAGTATTTACACAATCCAAATGCATTTGGTTGGTTTTCCGTATGTCGGATGTTGTTTTCACTTAAAATGTTGTCCATTTCAAAGAAAAGTGAGACACTTTGAGTGGTGTCGGAAACACCGCACCACAGATTGAGGCAGGGTTGACTCGTACACATCAAAAATGACTCATGGATCATTGACCTAAAGTTTCAACAGAATCCGAATGCGTTTGATCAGTTTTAAGTATTTCAGTTGTTGTTTTCACTTAAAATCTTGTTCATTTCAAATAAAAGTGAGACACTTTGAGTGGTGCCGACAACACCGCACCTCAGATTGAAGCGAGGTTGACTCATACACGTCAAAAATTACCCATGGATCATTTTCCTAAAGTATCAACACAATCCGAATGTGTTTGGTCAGTTTTCCGTATGCCAGTTGTTTTTACTTAAAAGAGTACCCATTTTAAACAAAAGAAAGACACTTTGAGTGGTACCGGTCACACCATGCCTCGAATTGAGGCGGGTGGGGGATATCTGGGGGGGCTATCCGGGGTCCAGGGAGAAGGGTGGGGGGCTGTCCGGGGTCCAGGAAGGAGGGTGGGTAATGTATCTAAAACTCTATCTAGGTATCATACATCGAATTCTGACAGGACTACGAACCGTCACGGGGTGTCGTCCTGGAGCAGGGCCAAATCACGACATTATCACGGCGTGACCATGGAGTGACCGTGGCATGACCACGGCATGACCGCGGCAGGACCGCGGTGTGACCGCGGCATGAACGCGGCGTGACCGCGACATGACCGCTGCGTGTTAGCCTGGTCCAGTGACATCCACGGGGCAGCATCTTCCGACCAAGATTCCAAATAAATCCTATTTAGTTGTCCTTCACATTATAGAAACTGATCTTATGTTATAAAAAAATACTCTTGATTCAGTATTGTGGTATGATAAAGATATATATTTTATATTCTTTATTTTTAAAAGTGGTACTAGGTAGTTGAAACTACTAATTGAGATTCAAATTATCACACCCTAAACTATCACTGTGAGTTTTCACAGACAGCGCACCTCTATTGGAGGGGTTTTATTATAAAAACATGACTTTATTTATCAAATGAAACAATTATATTGAAGAAAACTTATTCAAGATATGAAATTCAATATAATTAAGCAGAATTAATAAAGAAACTAAATTCATTTTAAAGCATTCTTAAATTAAAGAGGCTTCCATATTTGGTCAAAAATAAAGAGTTATACTGAATTCAAAAATATCTATACCAGAGTGAAAAACCCAGGTTCAAAAATAAAGAGTTATACAGAATTCAAAAATGTAATGGATCAATCTTCCCCTGATCACCATCACCATCACCACTGTCATCATCAGCCTCATCCTCACCACCATCTCTGTCCTTGTTATCGTCATCGTCATCATCCTCATCCTCGCCCTCATCCCCATCCTCTCCCTCGGCCCCATCCTTTCCCTCGGCCCCATCCTCACCCTCGTCCCCATCCTCATCCTTGCCCTCATCCTCTTCAGCATCCTCATCATCACCAGGAATGTCATCATCTCTACCTCCAGTAGAAATACCACCTAGTGCATTGGATAATGCACCCATCGACGACATATATGTCTGACAAGCCGCACTGGCCTCTGGTGGAAGTGATGAAGATAAATCTTTGATCAGTTTCATAAATTCTTTCTCCCTCGTTTGAACTTGTTCTTCCAACTCTATGACCCTTTTATCAGACAGTCTTGCATGCTCCTTGACATGTTCCAACTTGGTGGTACTAGAATGGATACCTGGAGAGGACCAATACCTCGTCGGGACTATATTCTCACTAGGTCGGCACCGTACTCGACCAGAGAGCTCATCTCCCAAAACCTGATATAAATGATCATGTGGCCCAAAATTGTCAGGCTTCTGGGAATCAAGGGACTATAAAGGAGCCTGTTAAAAATATTAATAGAATATTAAATTTCAAAATAGATATTAAACTTTTAAATAAACAAATTAAAACTTACAATATTTTCTTATGTCGGTTCATTAACCGCAGTTTCATATTTTTTCCTTCTACTCAAGCGAAACAATTTTGCTCGAGGGATACATCCTTCAATATTCAATTTTTGCTTCTGTAATGACATTGAAACAATATAAAGTTCAAGTATAATCATATATTCAATATTTAATAAATCACATAATTTAAGTAGGAAGTAATAAAAAGGGAAAGTCCTAAAGAAAAATTATAAATAACTATATCGTACCAGCTGCCTCTCGTGATCTGACATAGTTGTGCGCCCCAAAGTGTGGAGGTATTTCTTTGAATCAATGTTTTTTTTTGTTTTTTTTCAGAATATTCCTAAATAATGTTTAATAATAAATAAGATAATATTAATGCAAAATATGAAAACTGTCATTTAAATACCTCAAATGGAAATAATACCTTAAATTTGGAAGTCACCTAATGGGTAATCATTTGGAAATATTTCTCTATTGGGCAGTCATCCATGATAGGTAATGTCTCCAACTCTGTGCCCACTCTATCACACTATCCAACATATAGCTCATGCTTATAAGCTCTCCAAATCTCTCCTAGGTCCTTTAAACATGCTGGTCGTGCACCTTCTCCATTAGGGAAGTTAAACCGAAGCTGACACCCAATAGATTAATTCATATAAATACAAAAAAAATACTACATTAAATCCAATAGATTTTTTACCCATATTTGTTCCCACGCATTATCCTTGACTTTGTGTGGCAGATTTCTCCAAGAGAGAGGGCTGGACGGAATGATGTCAGAGTATTTGGCTTGTGTCGCCAAAACACCCCGACATTCCTGCCCAGATTTATCAATCATTTGTCCATCATCATTGTATTCAACCATCAACTATGTCCGACGGTTCCATACCGCACACAAGCGAGTACTCCCCCTCCCCTGCCTCCTATCAGTAGATGAATCTGTTATTAATGAAAAAAAATATTAGTACAAGTTATAATAAAAATAAATTTTGGTAAAAAAAAATTTTAGAGTTATATAAATATACCTGTGGTAGTCGGATCAATGGGCGTCACTGGATGTGCAGAAGATAAAGGAATATCTTGTATAGGTGGAGTGTCCCTCAGTGTACGCTTCTTATCCACATACTATGTCGGAGCAGGAGTCGAAGAAGGTGGAATATAATAGCTCGGAGATAATGAACCAGAAGCAAAAGATGATGGCACAGACGTCTGGCCAACTGATAGTGTAAACATCGGAGGCCTAAATATCTCGTGTGTCCCTAAAGACACACCAGGATCGAAATGGGGCATAGAAGATACGTCTGTGGTAGGTGTATAGTCTAATCGGGTATGACCAGTAGATCGTCTAACTCTCGCACCACGAGCCCTCATACCACCGGCCTCAGTACCAGGACCACCAGATGATCGTCTAACTCTGACACCACCCCCCCCCCCCTCCTACCACCAGCCTCTGTACTGGGAGCAATATCAGGCTCCTCGTCGGATATCTCTCGTCTAGGGGGTGGATCCTGAAAAAAAAGTTTGACACAAAAGTAAACACATGATATTATAAGTTATTGAAATATATATATTTTAAATAAAATACTCACAACATGGATGAGTGGAGGAATGCCCATCTCTGTTATGCGACGATTATTTTCTGTCATCTTTTTCCGCCACCTCTCTTCAATGGGTGTCATTTCCTGCAATGAAAACAAATATGGAAGTAAGTAGAGATAGATAACTAATGTGTAACCCAAAAAACAAAATATAGAAAAACCATTATAATAAAAAAACATAAAGAAACAGAAGATTTATTAGGGATTGTCCATGTATATTTACATGGATATCCGAGTCATGTACTGTGTATATTCCCATATACATTCCCAGGACACTAGATTATCGTAGACACCATGTCAACTGTTATACACACCATGTGAACCCTTATACCATATCTTCATTATTACAACCATTAATAACAACTTATTAAACAAAATAACTTGTCAAATATAATCAAATTGAACATAAATCAATAATAATATTGGATATATCAAGTAAAATTAATACATACTATATTACATCCTAAATGACCACCCACAACCATGATTAATGACCACAAAGATCCCCTTTCGGCCAAATAAAAATTGAAAACAACATCACTTGTCAAAGATAATCAAATTGAACATAAATCAATAATAATATTTGATATATCAAGTAAAATGAAGTCATACTATATTAAAACCTAAATGACCACCCACAACCATGATTAATGACCACAAAGATCCCCTTTCGGCCAAATCAAAAGTGAAAACAAAAACACATAATTACAGAACAACAAAATCAAGGAATCACTTTCAGATTTGATGTGTAGAAGAAAAAAATTCCTTGATTGAAGATGGATCAATATGTGAAATAAGTTTGGTAGGAGGAAGATAGGATTTAGGGAACGTTGAGCGGAACTACAATCTGCAATCGAGTGGAGGGGGAATGGATGCCCGACTGTATTTAGGGTAATTTTTTCCCAATGGTTTTTAAAAACCTTTGGGAATTTATGTCTTTACCAATTATTTAAATAAACTATTGGTAAAAAGGTGATATCGGAGGCCTTTACCAATGGTTTTTCAAAACCATTGGTAAAGGATTGTATAAAATCATCTATACTAATGGTTTACATAAACTGTTGGTATAAATAGACATTACCAACGGTTTACACAAACTTTTGGTATGTAAGTGTTGGTAAAAGTGTCATTTCCAGTAGTGACAAGAGGATCAGGAGATAAGATAAGCTTTCACGGCGATATGTTGGACCGTTTGAGATCCTGGAGAGATTTGGTCTGGTTGCCTATCAGTTTCAGTTACCTCAGAGGTACAGGTCTATATACACCGTCTTCCATGTATCTCAGTTACACTGTTATCACCCAAACTCGTCTCATGTTTTTCAGCTCGAGGAGGTTGAGTTACAGGAATATGTTTCTTTCGAGGAGCATCCTATTTTTATTGTGGATCGTAACATGAAGATTCTCTATGGCCAGTATGTTCCTTTGGTGCAGGTGTTATGGCAGTACGGTTGTGTTTAGGATGAGACTTGGGAGAGGGAGGCCGACGTATGATCATAATGGCCAGAATTATTTTCAGTTTTTCTTTCACCACCCTTGGAAGGGAAATTCGAGGACGAATTTCTTTAAGGGGGAAGTTTGTAAGAACCCATTTCTTCTTATAAGGTATGAATTTCTTATTTTTCTTTTCCTTTGAGTTGTTTTTTAGAAAACAAGGAAAACTAGAAAAATGTTAAGTTTTAGTATTACACGTTGTGTAATCCTATATACACATCATGCAGTTTGTCTGTGTAGTATGGGGATACACAATGTGTGCTTTTGTTGGGAAGGGAGAGAAGAAAATTCCAAAACACACCATGTACTTCCTAGTACACGTTGTGTAGTCATGTCAGAAAGGTCGGTGTAGGATGCGTAAAATAGGTTGATGAAGTTATGAATAGTAAAATGATATACACGCTATGTATATGAACTTACACGCCATGTACTCCTGATTTTCGACTTAAAATGGGAAGTAGCCTCGTTTTCTCTTCTTCTGGACAGAAGAGTTGTCAGGTGAAGAACAAGGAGCCACGAGATCATTTCTTCCTCCTGTTTCATCATCTGGGACCCAATTCAAGTGTCGTCGGTCACGTTAGAACCCAATTGGTAAGGGATTTCTTCTTCTAGAGTCGTTCTTGGTGATTTTGTCTCTTGATAGAGTTATTTAAGGTTGAATGATTTACCTCTTTTCTTAGATCTACATCGTTCTAGGCCGATTCAAGGGCCGACATCGGATTATATTAGTTATATGACATCGAGGTAGGTGGTCTTGTTCCTTTCGTTAAATGTCGAGTTGATTATATGTTCCAAAATGGTATGATACCATTTTTGGATATTTTTTTGCTTTGGAATTGAAACCTATTGATACCTAATGATGTTTAGGTATTTGATTATATGAAATTAAAGCATGTGATTGTTGAATGTTTGATTTAGGGACATCCCATGGGTGTGTTTCCCATGGTTAGATATTTGGAAAGAATGCCTTTGAGGCTTATGAATGTTTATTTTCCTTTTTGGGGTTGATTAAAATGATATATTGTTATATGAAATGCCTGTGTGAGTTTTTATGATTAAAAACCATGTAATAGTTTAATTTTCATGTGTTTGGTGCTATGTGAATTGCCTACATGAGTTGTTATGTTTAAATCCATGTGATAATTTAATTCACATGTATCTCTTTTGAAATGAAATGTTAAATGATTAAAATAGGTAATTAGAAATGGTTGATCCATAGTCTTAGTTAAAAGACAAGGTCGGGCTCATGTGACTCATTGCATCTTGTTTACCTTGGGTGAACAATTGTCTCGGTTAAAAGGTGATTGACAAACTCAAGAGGTTAACTACTTAAAGTTCGTGAGAGAGCCACAGTTTTGGTGGTTGGGCTCACTGAGTCTTCTTTGTAAATGTCGAGCAAATATTGGATCCATTGAGGGATATCTAGGATGAGATCTATTGGTAACTAAACAAATGATTAAATGTTGATATGATTAAATGTGAAATGGTTATGTCACGAGTTGACGGTTACTTTGGTACGGGGGGTCGACGGGTCTAGGCCGGACTTCGAGACCTTTTTAAAGTTCACAGAACTTGTTAAATAAAATGGAATGACTTATGATGTGTCTGCCAAGCTAAAACAAAAGCTTGAATTCGGTCTTCACTTATTTATCTATATGATCTTCTGAGACATATTTTGTGTTTACTTCTATACAGGGGATTAGCAAGCTAAGGTCGGATCTCGAGATAGTTGTACTTAAATGAAACTAAACTGATAAAGAGAATAAACAAAATAAATGGATATTTTACTTGAGCACTTCCTAGTTATTGTTTTCCTTTACTGCTATTGCATATATTCACCGACTGTTAGGCATAGATCTTTGATGGTTGCCTACTGGGATTAGTCTCACACCCTATTTAGGTCATGCTTTTGGGTCCAAACAAATTATATGATTGCAGGTGTAGACAAGGGAAATCACCCTTATACAGGTACTTGATTGCTGTTTAGGAGTAAGAGAGCATGGGACCAAGCCGAGGCTTGCGATGCTTCTGATTTTTATTTCTATTTTTGTACTTGTATTGTATTTGTATATGATTGCAGTGTATCCTGTTTTGGCTATTTTCTTAGAACATATAACATGTTGCATTATCATTTGTATGGTTTAAGACTTGGATATTTATCTATCAGACTTCTGCTGTTTTGTTTCAGTCGTATATTATTTACTGCTTCCGATACTATATTGTTATTGTATTTCGATGTGTTATACTCTACCAATGAGGGCATAGTTTCCCCACTATCACACCTAAAGCTCTCGCTGCTAGTCGGCAGCTCTGGCGTTTGGGGAAATGCGTTTGAGGTCATGTGGCCAACTGGGTATAGGACACCGTTTAGTGGCACCCGGATCCAGGACGGTATAGTTATTATGTTAGATTCATAACCTATATTCATATTATCATTCATAAAATGGGAAATGAAACCATTGTTTGTGTGTACAGTGGACCACCACCTCACAAACCGATGCAATTTGTTTTACATCACTGTCTCTCACAACTGGATTATAATGATGAAATGAATAATTATATATGATATGCATGACATATTTATCATTATGAAAAGATAACATATCATTTATCTTCTTACCTTTCCATTCACTGAAAAATGATAACATCATATGTGCGTACGTGTGGACTACCACCTCTACAAAATGATGTCAGTCATTTTTTATCGCAGTGATAATGAACCGGTGGTGTTAGTGATTTCCTTTTTTATCTACAATAAATAAATTTAGCAGTTGTTACTTTATGTTGATTACCTTTTAGACATTATTGATTAATTAATTAAATCATTAAATGTCCCCCGCTATTTTATTAAACCCTAATATCCCTCACTACTAGATTCAGAATACCCAGAAGCTTGAGTATACTAATGGAAATGATTCTTGAAACCTACTCTCATAGTCCAAGTTATGGTTATGTCACTGCTCGGAGAGTTCTAAGGTAGACGCTAGGCTGGCCAATCGCATTGACTTGCGGTTCCTTGATCTGTTGAGTGAAGTCTCGTCTTCTAAAAATTGTAACATTGGTTCCCTCAACACTTATTCTTTTTAAAGTGGTAGCAAGCTAGCTATGAATACTTCTTTGCTACCAAATTTAGTTAAGTTAGCTCATCATTTACATAAGAACTCCCCAGTAGTAGGAGGCACCCTCAACTAGGGCTGACGAGCACCACATAGACCCGATTTTGTTCAAAGGTAACGACAGAAGGTGTTTACGACTTAATATTACTTTGAGGGTATTTAATATTTCTCGATGAATGTAATCATTTTCTATTAAATATGTTCATGTTATGTTGTCACACTCACAGTTAAACATTCATTAATAGAATACCTTCATCGTGTCTTTATGCATTTTCTGTCTATTATTTTATATATTCCCGCAAACATGAAAAATTTATAAAATAATAAACAATGAATAAGATAAATAAAGTACATGACTGGTCTTGAGCATCTAATATTGGTTGATCCATTTAAACTTAATGGATCAACCGTGATCTAGGGGTATCACATATGATATAGGTCTTGACTCGTATCATAGCTCACCTTCGGTTCAGTGTTTTCACATCTCATCTGGGATATCGCCTCGTCTTGGCATGGTTCGCGCCTTACAGCATCATCGTACAAATATACTCGCATCCAAGCGAGAGGGCCTCGAGAAGTAAAAAATACATACAGATAAAATGATTGACGTGCAGACCCTTATACATATTGTATCAAGAAAGTCGATGTGCAGATCGTCAAAAAAATTAATTAAATATTACAATGATTGCACGCATATGTAGTAATTAATTAAATAAAATAAAACTCATGCAAAAATGTTTGGTCACTTCTCGAGACTAGTGTACGAGTTAAATAAATGCATTAAAATAAAATAAATTTAAGTTCAATGAAATTTTAATGAATTGTTTAAATTCAAATAATTTATTTTTCGTTTGGTCCCTTGGTTAATTTAATTTTTATTCCAAAATTAAATTAATCAATTAATTTAATTTTATAACAAAATTAATTTAAATTTTTAGAATATTAAAATTATTATTTTTTAAATTCCAAAAAATAATAAATTAATATTTTGGGTATTTAAAATTTTTCTCGGGCCCTGGAACCCGTCCAGGCCCATTGCGGGTCAAGCAGAACCCTCCCAAACCCATTGCGGGTTAGGCAAACCCCTGAAGTGTTGTTTTGGGTCGGGCAAACACAATTCAGACCACAAGTCGGATTTTTTTTTTTACGTTTTTCAAAAAAAATATTTTCCAGAAAACGCTTAGGATAGAAATATTTTTAAAAATATGCCTCAAAGGCGGCATCCGGGATGCCGCCTTTGCATTTTCGGGGGCAAGGAGGCATCGCGGATGCTGCCTTTGCGCTGCGGGTGAAAGGCGGTATCCGCGATGCCGAAACAAAACAAAAAAAATCAGCAGAATCTTTGCTATTAAATATCCAACGGTACAGCCATTACAGCAATCTGGATTCTGACAGAAGCTCTCACCCAGACCTTCCTTTTATAAGAAATCTTACCCTGGAAATCATTCTGCATTTCTGATGTGGGATTCTGGTTCTTCATTTCCTGCACAGAACATTCTGCATTTTTGATGTGGGATTCTGTTTCAAGTACGTGACTTTGAAAGACTATAAAATACAAACTATAAAGCCAATATAAATGAAACTTAAAACATGGATTAAACATAAAACAAATAGTTGAAAACAAAAATAATTTCCTCAAAGATGTTGATGAAAAATAATCTATAACCTCTCAAAACCGCCTACTTGAAACTTAAAAATGTTTCAAGTACGTGACTTTGAAAGACTATAAAATATAAACTATAATGCCAATATAAATGAAACTTAAAACATGGGATTAAACATAAAAAAAATATTTGAAAATAAAAATAATTTCGTAAAAAATATTGATGAAATATAATTGATAAGCTTTCAAAACGACCAACATGAAACTTAAAAATGTTTCAAGCGCGTGACTTTGAAAGCCTATAAAATATAAACTATAAGACCGATATGAATGAAACATAAAACACGGATTAAACATATAACAAATAGTCGAAAATAAATATAATTTCGTAAAAAATGTTCATGAAAAATAATCTATAAGCTTTCAAAACCGCCTACTTGAAACTTAAAAATGTTTCAAGTACGTGACTTTGAAAGATTATAAAATTATTACTAATTAACTGATTAATTATTATATAATTAATAGTTAGATTAATAATTTAATAATTAATTATTATATAAGTAATAATTAATGAATAATAATTAATAATTAATAATTTAATGAATAGTTATAATTAATATTTATATTACTAATTAACAAATTAATAATTACTAATTACTTATTAATAATTATTAATTACTAATTACTAATTATAATGAATAATTATAATAAATATTTATATTACTGATTAACTAATTAATAATTACCAATTACTAATTAATTAGTTATAATTATTAATTATATTTCTAATTAACTAAATATTTATTATATATGTAATAATTAAGTATTATATAATTGATAATTTTATTACTAATTAACTAATTATTTATTATATAATTAATTATTAATAAACACTAATTACCAAATTACAAATTATATAATAATTAATTAGTTATTTCGTAATATAAATATTAATTATATACTAATTAAATAGTTAATTAGTAATAGAATTATTAATTATATAATTTGTAATTAGGTAATTAGTAATTATTAATGTTTTATTATTATGTTCGTATGGTTATATAAATATATATAAATAAAACCTAATTTACCCCCTCCTGAGATTCCACTCTGACCAACAAGTAAAAATAGTATTTTGATTTCAGTACACATAAAACATGTAAAAAATAATGTACAATCAATGCATATGTCTGTGGCGAGGAGATTCCGTCCCACATGGTGGTCTGCGAATAGGACGTCCGCATCGAGTGTGCAATGGAGTCTGATGACCTGGAGAAGGCAGATCCTCGGGCACTGAAACGTCGACTGTCGCATCCTCCATCTGTGTGTTAGTGGGAGGAGCTGTCAACTGCATCTCGTACTTCCATTCAGATCCTTCTCCCACTATGGTGGTAGAAGGACCTGCCTCCATCGTAGATGGGAACGAAGCCTGTGATGGAGCTATACCCCAAGACGACGACAGCTCTAGAATCCAAGGTTGTGAAGGATCTGGAACCCAAGATGGAGAGAACTGCGGATATCCTGTCAGGAAAGACGGATCCCATGCCACCTGAGGCACATCCTGAATAGGCTGATCCTATACTACTAGAGGCCTGACCTCTGCCTGTGGAACAGGCGAGGCCTCACATGCAGCACGACGCTGTCTACGTCGCCGTGGTCGTGGCTCCTCAGCACCAGCAGCAGCTGCAGGATGTTCCTCTGGGGCAGGAACCTCCTGTCTCCGAGCCAGACGCGTGAAGATGCTCCTGGAAAGCGCATGAAAAGATGCCCTCGCCTCCAGCGCTGTAGCATGGACGGCTGCCCGGCTAAAGACCCCCTCCTCCTCTTCATCACTCATATGAACAAGCTGCTCTGTGTGACTTCCCTGTAAGTAGATTCAAATGGAATTAGAAAATAATTCAATAAACAAACTAATAGAAATTTATTGACTTACCATCCTCTGCATCTCTATGCCAGCTTGGGTAAGATACAGTATAGACTTCAGTCTATACCATGGCGCATAGTCAACCTGCTCTGAAAGAGAGAATCAATTTGTAGGACCACCCTGAATACGTAACTCTGCACGTCTATGCCAGCAGTCGATAAAACTCGCATGTACTTGGGACCAGTCATCATCCTTCCTCCCTGTCAGCTCCATCCCATGAAGCTTGTCTGTCTGTCTAGATGGTAATGGAATCGGTTGAGTACGAAAAAATTAGCGCATGACCCTGTCAGGCTGCTGCCACTCAATAATATGAAAGTGAATGAGGGGCACTACAGCCATAGCATCCTCAAGCCCAACAGTGCAGTATGCTGGCAACTGGTCCATAATACTCCAGTATGGAAGCCATGAAATCTGAAATGAAAAGTGATTTTGTCAAAAAAACACCCAACTAAAAACCAAAATTGATGTTATTATTAAAAATGTTAGACAGTGATAGATTGTATATACATACCTGATCAGGTAAGAGACAGTCCAACTATAGCCGATATACGCCCAAATGTTGTCTCGGAACCACGTCAAAATTGTGTCGCTGACACCACCTGTAAAATACAACGATAATGACAAATAATGAGAAATTATAGTCAATAACTCATAGTAGAATCAAAAACCAATAGAAATGACTTATCATACCAGCGTCCACGCAGAGCGTCATGCAGCACCTCCATCTCGACCGGTGGACCAGCAAGGTCAGGGCGGAATGCTGGGATGCGCTCCCATGCCCACATCTGAATAAGGATGACGCATCCTCCAAGACATGTACGGTCCCTATGGGATAGTCTGCATAATGATTTGTACGTGTATGCCAAGCAGGCTGATCCCCAACTGTACGTCCCAGCCCGATCAAAGTCCTCTAGTAGGGGTAGATACATCATATGCACGTGCATCCCCGAGTGATCAGTACACATGGTCCCACCAATGAGTCGTAAGATATATGCACGAGCGTAACGCATGACGGTCTGCTCATCATCATCATCCTGTAAATGTGGAATCTGCGACTCTAACCAACGCATAGATATGGACGATCCATCTGTAGCCCTACGGTCAGACAAAATATCAACACCTAACAAGCGTTGAGCAAGGTCTGGCCAAGCTGCACGAGTGGGTCCAATAACGGGTCTCCCCTGGATAGGCAGACCGAGAAGCACTGCGACATCCTCGAGGGTGATGGTCATCTCTCCCTCAGGCAAGTGGAATGTTGGTGTCTCTGGTCTCCATCTCTCAACGAGGGCAGCAAGTAGGTAATGATCTACAAATGTGAAATTTGATACGGCAAGGGCATAGAAGCCAGCACGGCGCAAGTAAGGTCTAATGGCATGTGGAGGCTCCATGTGATGAAAATGGTGCGCTCGACGCACCTTCACAAATCAATCTGGACGACCCTCTAACACGACCTGCGAAATATGGGTAGGCTGCTGAGTGAGTAGTATGGTATCATCCATCTGCATATAAACAAAGAAAATGAGTCGTAAGTGTAAAATGTAAATATAACATTATGATGTTTTTAGAATTTATCTAATTGTATGTATTCAATATCTTATGCTAATTATTATGATACTATAAATTTTTTATAGAACAGTTTGCTAAAATATCCTGCATGTTTGCATTGGGGTTTAGGTTGGAGGGTTTAGGGTTAAAATTTTTAATATTAACGTCCAGGAAACATGTTAATGGGTTAACTGACATTTACTTTTCAATATGGGTTAAGTGTTCCGCTTTCAGAGTTTTGAAATAAATTCTATTATCTCATATTTAAAGTTATTTCTTGAAAGCATGAATATTAATATGAAATAAGTTATATTATCTAAAATATTGAGTCTTGAATTTGGTTACACATATTTGGGGGGAGCTTTATGATTAACTACTTATGGATTGGATTAAGATAAACCATGTCAATTAGTAATGATGTTTTTAGAATTTATCGAATTGTATGTATTCAATATCTTATGCTAATTATTATGATACTATAAATTTGTTATAGAACAGTTTGCTAAAATATCCTGCATGTTTGCATTGGGGTTTAGGTTGGAGGGTTTAGGGTTAAAATTTTTAATATTAACGTCCAGGAAACATGTTAATGGGTTAACTGACATTTACTTTTCAATATGGGTTAAGTGTTCCACTTTCGGAGTTTTGAAATAAATTCTATTATCTCATATTTAAAGTTATTTCTTGAAAGCATGAATATTAATATGAAATAAGTTATATTATCTAAAATATTGAGTCTTGAATTTGGTTACACATATTTTGGGGGAGCTTTATGATTAACTACTTATGGATTGGATTAAGATAAACCATGTCAATTAGTAATGATGTTTTTAGAATTTATCTAATTGTATGTATTCAATATCTTATGCTAATTATTATGATACTATAAATTTGTTATAGAACAGTTTGCTAAAATATCCTGCATGTTTAGATTGGGGTTTAGGTTAGAGGGTTTAGGGTTAAAATTTTTAATATTAACATCCAGGAAACATGTTAATGGGTTAACTGACATACACTTTTCAATATGGGTTAAGTGTTCCACTTTCGGAGTTTTGAAATAAATTCTATTATCTCATATTTATATTTATTTCTTGAAATCATGAATATTAATATGAAATAAGTTATGTTATCTAAAATATTGAGTCTTGAATTTGGTTACACATATTTTGGGGAAGCTTTATGATTAACTACTTATGGATTATATTATGATAAACCATGTCAATTAGTAATGATGTTTTTAGAATTTATATAATTGTATGTATTCAATATCTTATGCTAATTATTATGATGCTATAAATTTGTTATAGAACAGTTTGCTAAAATATCCTGCATGTTTATATTGGGGTTTAGGTTGGAGGGTTTAGGGTTAAAATTTTTAATATTAACGTCCAGGAAACATGTTAATGGGTTAACTGACATACACTTTTCAATATGGGTTAAGTGTTCCGCTTTCTGAGTTTTGAAATAAATTCTATTATCTCATATTTATAGTTATTTCTTGAAAGCATGAATATTAATATGAAAACTTATCTCAGATGTTTGGGGTTTAGAAAACCGAGGAATAAAGAAGAGATAACAACATTTAGTTTACAATATGGGAATGTCACAATGAAGACAATACATCATTATGAATGAGACTGTGAAGTTGACCCAACAACGTTAGGGCATCGCTTCCGGTTATGACCTTCTTTATGACATATTGTGCATCGCAAACTCTGTCCTTGTTCTTGAGGCCAGTCCATCTCATTACGCATCCTACTCGCCTTTGGTCTCCCACGAGGACGTAACCAATTCATGTCAGGTATCACTATTGGCTGGCCTTCAGGCATTGGGAAATAACGATACTCCCCAATAGGTGTCCATGGTGCAGCATAACAGTTGGCAATGATATCCATCTGGTACACTGGATCAACATATGATTCCCATGAGATATTCACAAAGGCACATGTTGCGATGGCATGTGTACATGGAAACCGTAAGGCCTGAAATTTTCCACATTGGCATTGCCTTGTTTCCAGTAATACCGCCATTTTTTCACCGATGCGATTTGTGATGGGGCATGAACGCTCTTGAACTTCAAATCGGGAGTCTTCTCTTCGAAAGAGACAGACGTGATAACCAGAAGCTTCTTCAATATTTTTTTCAATCTCTCATTGAAAGTGTCTTCCATATCTTAGCCCTTGATGTATTCCGTCTGATGCTAGTTTTTGTCTATCCACAAAGTACTTCACGCATCGATATAATGTCTCCTGAACTAAGGCGGTTATAGGTAGCTTGCGAAGTCCTTTGAAGATACCATTGATGCACTCCACAATGTTTGTCGTCATGCGTCTGTACCTCTTTCCCCCGTCGTATGCCAATGTCCATTTCTCTTTTGGAATCTGCATCATATAATCATAAACTTCTTGATTAGCCTGACGAATTTGTTCAAAACGTTCTTCAAATCGTCATTGGTTCGACTCATATGCTACAAAACGTAGATGATATTTCACATAAATTGATTTTATCTTTATATTGAAACAGTAAAATAGAACGAATAAAATATGTACCAAGCCTCATGATTGCCTTCTTCATCGGTTCGTTGTGGAATTTTTTATGCACATTGCTAGCAATGTGTCTAATGCAGAACCGATGATGTGCATTTGGGTATCTCCATGTATCAGGATCTGCATTGATTGCCTCATTAATTTCTCGATGGCGATCAGATATCAAACAAACTCCCTGAATGTTGGTGAAATGGTTGCTGATACATGCCAGAAACCAACTCCATGATTCATATTTTTCTTTCTCTATAATGGCAAAGGCAAGCGGAAGAGGTGAACAGTTTCCATCTTGGGTTGCCGCAATCAATAATACGCCCTTGTATTTTCCATACAGAAATGTTCCATCAATCTGAATAAATTGTTTGCAAAAACGAAATGTGGAGATACAAGGAAGGAATGCCCAGAACAACCGATGAAATTGAACACGAGATGGATCAAGTCGATTATCAGGAGACACATGTTTGTTTGTATCCAGATGGAAGACAACTTGGTTATGATGCCTCAATATGGCTAGCAATTGCGGCAATACTCGATATGAGTCATCCCAATCACCATATACCTTCACAATTGCCTTTTGTTTCGTCATCCATGACTTATTATAGGAAATCTTATAAACGAATGTATGTAGAATCCTCTCTTGAACAAGGGATATTGGAACATCTTGACATGTCCTAATCATCTCAGCAACAATAGATGACACAAATTCTGCATCCAATGAAGTATGATCTTGTGTGAGACTTGGCTGAACGCAAGTATGAGCCGCCTCAATCCTTGAGATTCTCCAACCTCCAAATGTAATGTCTGGAATAGCCCTTAAGCGAAATCTACAATCATCCTCATACTTCACGCATCGTATAACATATTTACTACGGCATGATTCGTGAACTACATAGTTGAAATTTCTCTCAATATGAAATCTCTTTAATGTGCTTTTTAAGGCATCTTTACTGGGAAAATTCCTTCCAATATATAAGGTTTTGTCCACCTCACTAAACCTATCTGGTACAACTCCAGGGAACTCAGTTGTCGGTGTGAGAACAGTATTATCGAATTCAGGCACGCGTGTCATTGCTTCTGACCAAGATAAAAATAGTGGTGGATAATTTATTGACCGATGTTGATGTACAGCTATTGCATTTCTCAAAACCTCCTCTCTATCTTCTGTTGGTCCCTCCTCATCAGCACTGTTGTCGCCATCTGATTCATCATTACGAAACTCCTCATCAGAAGTCGGATTGACATGTATATCCGGGAGATCATCTAGGTTTTCCTCTTCTGTTGCATCATTTGGAATAGGCTCAATGTCATGGGGTAGACTGTCTTTAACCACTCTTGTATTTCTATGTCTTTGTACAAGTGAACGTTGTTGTTGTACAGTAGCAACAACAACGTATAACTCCATCATGGTACCATCTAACCGTTGAGAAAATAAATTAATTGCTTGGACCCACTGCGCATCAGTAACCAATGGACAAGCTATATGCCACAGTGTTGTTGGAAATTGCAAATTTCTATAGCTCATAGACATGATCTCTTGATCGGGTCCCAGATTTAAGGAAACACGAATTCTCTCTTGAAGGTCACTTATGGTAACACAATCAACTGTACTAACCACCGTAATTGGTTGAGTACTGTAAGAAGCTCCTTGATCAGTTTGAATAATCTCCACATAACAGTACACACAGGCAAACATGGCTCTCTACGTCAAAAATGTTTCTTTCATCAAAATTATGATAGTGTAACAAATATTAACAATTATGTTTGACGATATGATGTTTATTATAATGTAATTTTAGTGCGCCTTTCTATACCATAAACTAAGCTACTGATGTTTGACCATATGATATTTATTAGAATATAATTTTAGAGCGCCTTTTTATTTAGTTTGTTTGTTCTTCTTCATTTCACTTTATATGTTCATTAGTATCGTTAGCTAATCATTATATGAATTCATGTTTTAATCCTATGTTATTTATTAATTATTCTAAAATTAACTAATAATAACTAATCGTTAATTATTATATTATTCTATAATTAACTAATAATAAATTTAATTCGTTAATTCTTATGTCCTTATTTGATTCTATAACATTATATTTATCATTTATCATTGATAAATATACTGATCATTAGTATCATTAGCTAATCATTATATGAATTCATCTTTTAATCCTATGTTATTTATTAATTATTCTAAAATTAACTAATAATAACTAATCATTAATTATTCTGTTATTCTATAATTAACTAATAATAACTTTAATTAGTTAATTCTTATGTCCTTATTTGATTCTATAACATTATATTGATCATTTATCATTGATAAATATACTGATTTGCTTTTTCTTCTCTTAGAAATTTTAGTAGTTTATAAAGAAAATATGAATCATCTTAAGCACATTCCCCGGGAGTGTCAAACCAGGATGCAGCAAGGCCCGTTATCGTGCACCAGTTCCCGTTCGAGTCTAGCTCGAAGCGGTGTTTTCGGATTTTACCCCTATGTACATATGTGTCAGAGCCACATCCACTTGTTTGTATCCAGACAGGAATTTAATTGCGTAGATAACCACATAATCTTTAAGCTACCAAAATTTCTAAATACTTAATCTTAAGTTAATCTATACTTAATCTATACTACCTAACAGTAATTATTTAAAACTATATATAACTAATTACAAAAACTAAATAACCAAATATTAAGAACTACCTAAACTACTTAACAAATGAAAGATTTAAAACTAAACAAAATTAAATTAATTAAATAAAAACATTAAATTAAATAAAGAAACATACATCTAAATGAAGCTTCGTAAAAACTCGCACAGCAAAGGAATTTTTTAGAGAGAGAGAAATTCAGAGAGATGAAGTGAGGAGGGAGAGAGGAAGGCAATGATCAAGTGAGGAGAGGGGAGGGGGTGGCCGCCCTTTTATAGGGAGTTCAGGCGAAGGCGGCATCGCGGAAGCCGCCTTTCACCTCTGTGTATGGCCAAAGGTGGCATCATGGAAGCCGCCTTTTGCCTTACCCTGAGGCGAAAGGTGGCCTCCCCCCGGCCGCCTTTGCCATGTCATCGATCCGGGCCAAAGGCGGCACGGGGGAGCAAAGGCGGCATCGCAGATGCCGCCTTTGTAGCGTATTTTTTATAAAAAAAAACTGACCTAGGTAGTTTTTCAGAAAATTTTTTTTAGAAAAACGTATTTAAAAAAAAAATCCCCACAAGTCGGCCAATCTGGATGAGGTGCGCGAGGGGAGGGCCACCAAGGTCACCCGCAGCGGTGAGGTTGTGGTGTCGGGAATCCACAACAGCGATGGGGGTGGTCAATGGTCGACAAGGGCGGCGATCGTGTGTTGCGTGGTGGTTGGGTCGATCATTGCATGGCGTTGGCATGCTAGGATGGGGCGACGTGGTTTCAGGAGTCGATTGGAGTACGCGACAACAGCGGGAGGGTGATTGTCGAGGGGTGAGGCCGATAGAGTGAGGAACGTCAGGATAGGGTGGTGGCGCGACAGTCGATCTGAGGAGGCATCGCCGGCAGAGGGGTGGTCGAATACGAAGGCGACGCCGGCTACCCAGGTGGGGCAAACAAGGCTGACAACTTCCTTGGAAGCTTTTATTTTTTCTAATCAATTTTTTTTTATGTTGACCCACAATATAATCCTCTCCTTTTGACATTTAAACATTTTTTTTAATTTAACATTTTGTAGGTTTTCTACACGGACCGCCGCCCCTTGGAGTTTAGTATGTTTTTTCTCAAACCTAATCAATAGGCATTTGAAATTTGATATTTTTTTTGTTCAAAAAAATCAACATGTGTGGAAATAAACTCCTAGAAAAACTAATCCGGCCAGAAACTCGTCTGAATTGGGTGGGTGGAAAGATACGGATTAGTATTAATTTATTCGGATGGTCATAACTTGGCCATTCGAGATTGGATTGATGCGTGGTCAAAACCGTTGGGACCGAAACGAAGCCCCCTGATTAAATTTAAGGAAAAATAATTTTTCTTAACTCAAAAAATCCACACGCTTGATGTGATACCAATTGTTCGTACCGACACTACTATAAAATCAGCCTTTAACAGCGCGAGAATACGCCTTTACCAGCACTAAAAAATCGTTGATAATCAGAGCGCGGTTAAAAGGCTGAAACTTTTACCAGCGCTAAAAAATGTTGTTAAAGGCTTCGCTGACTTTGATTTGATATGTGGTAGAACTCAAACGGACACCCGGATCAAAAGTTACGGTCGTTTGAAGTTCGAGTTGCGTTTTCAATATATTTTAGATCTTTTATTAATTTTTTGATTTTTTTATCTTCCAATTGATATTAAATGACTTTTACTCGGTAATAATTAGCAAATTATTGATTGAAAATATTTTTTTTATTTTTTTTATAAGCCATTTCACTCAATATCTTTTATATTAAGTGTAAATGCCTATTTACCTTATCTAAAACATATTTAAAAATATATATTATATTTATATCAATATGAATATATTTATATATTAATATATTATTTTCAATGAAATATAATTTTTTTTGAAACATACCATTTATCAGCGCTGATAAAGGGGGGTCTTTATCAACACTTCTAAAAAAACGCTCATAAAAAAACTCATCTTTATCAGTGCTTTTTTACAATCGCTGATAAAAGACCTCATTTATCAGCGCTTATAAAAAAGTAATGATAAAGACCCCCCCCCCCCTAATAGTGTTTTTTTTAGCGATGTTAAAAACACCCCCTTTAACAACGCGTTTTTTTTAGTGCTGTTAAAGACCCCCCTTTAACAGCATTAAAAAACGATGTTAAAGACTCTTTAACAGCGCTGTTAAAGCCCTAGTGCTGGATAAACCCAGTTTTGTAGTAGTGTGAGGTGCGTAGCGAAAGCCAGTAGGCTAGGGATTTTAAAAAAATTCATCGCCAGAGCGATGAAACTCCATCGTCTCTGGCGGTCCGAGCCCCAGTAGAGGTCTGAGGATCTTACATGAATTTATTAAGTACAAAAATTAAATGAACGATTACCTTGTTCGAATCAGCAACGCGTTCGATTGCTGCTCATCAACGGCGATCGTTGCTCAAAAGATCTAAGACTGAACCCCTCTATATCATCAACGCACTCTTCAAGAGTTCGTGTGAATGTCAATTGTCGAATTCAGAGTGCTAGCGCGAAACTCCGACAAACCCTTCAGCGTCACAAGGATCGCCACGATCTCGTCTCTTCGATCCGTGAAGAAGATCGAAGATTGGAAGCTTGGACGGGGCCTTTCTCTGTCTTTGATGCGGGAAAGAGGAGAGATAAGCTCTCAAATTCATGGGTATGAATATTCCACCCGAAAAGAGCTCGTCATTAATTATATAGTGGTGGTTAAATGCCCAAGAAGGGTTCCCCGACCCCCGTATAAGTAACGCCCACTAAATAAGCAAAAATGACATGTTATGATAAACTATATCATAAACGTCATTTATATTTTATCATATAATTGTATTATATAATAACTGTATATTACGTGATAAACATGAATCACGAACTCGACTCGTAATTCTCGCAATATTAAACAAATCTTGAGTATTAAAATAATATTTGTTCGTACAATATTTTTTCGCGTATTCACTTAATACCTTGTGAATGCTTTTAATAAATAAATTCAACCCAATTATTCTATATTCGAATAATAATGAATTTATTTATTCGTTAGTGATCATTAATTCTTGGACAAATCTTGGGTCTCGTGGTGGGACCTACCATGTATTATATTCTTATTAATCAGAATATGACAAACTTTTGAATACGCTATAGTATGTGGTATCTAGGCTCTTATCTCGAAAGCAGTGAATATTATTCACAGACCAAAAGTAAAGTCTAGCAACTCATCAAGACCCCTAAGGAAATAAGGAATAGTCATAGTAATGACAATCATCCCACGAACACATCCCATGTAATATAGTCTTTTTGTCTCGCGATATCTCATGAAGTGGGATGCACACCCTATGTCGTCATCCATTCTTCCTTATTATTTGTCGATGACAGACTTACCTTCTTCTATCATGGTCATAGATTTAGTGAAGGTATTACAATCCGATCAACTAGACCCGTGATATTAATTTCTCAACTCGGAAGCGACAAATTCTATTTTGATCATTCAACCGATGTCATACCACCAAAGACGCACCCAACACAAGCTACCTCACTACGACTTCAATGTCATGGTTTTTGTCTTGCATCAAAGTACGCAATCAAATGATACACATTGATAACGATCTCAGGTCAGGAGATCAAAACACATGTTCGTAGATAGGAACAACTAATGATACCTCAAGGTGTTCCTATTGACGGGTTCGTGCTCATGATCTCATCTACTAGAGATCACCAAATGCAAAGAGAACAAGTCTCAATGTTTATGAGCCTCCAAAACGTGATGGTCAAACATCATATGTATCCAATCAATATGGTGTATCTAGACTATAGAACATAATTTTAATATTACTATCATAGTATCTCTGGATTCTCTATAGTATAGGAACTGCTATAATCTTTTGACACAACATGTAATCTAAGGATATTACCATAAATATAATGGATGCAAACATATCAATACTATTCTAGTAAGATAAGCACATGTATATATCAAATTGTATACATGTAATGGTAATCAAAGTACATACATAAGTTGGGTCTAAGACACTCACTCACAACATTTAGTAGCAGTTTTGTTCAAAGAATTTTAAAGAATAAAAATACCCCCCCCCATAAATCTTTTAGTGGTGATTTTAATTTTTTTAATTATCTATAATAAAATAATTTTGTGATATAAATTGTTGCTAGATGAACCAAAAACCACTGCTAAATGGAACTAAATTGCCGCCAATGTATTGGTGACATTGATATATACGACGATTTGATAAATCGATGCTAAATAGGTTAGCAGTAGTTTAAAGCGTAATTGGTTATGTTCATAATAAATTTTAGAATCGTTGAGTATTCGTGGAACTGAAGTTCAGATATGTGATACTAGGTTTGAAGTTCTTGAGGTTTGAAGAACCGCCAATGAAAGAGGGATTTGAAAAAGATCACATGTAGAGGTATACCTGAGCTTGGGACATTTAATGACCTCAAATGTGATCCATTCTAGTTGATAATAATATATTATAATAATAATTTTTAAAGTAATCATAATTTAATGTTTTTATTATTTTTAAAATCATGACTAATATGGGAATAACCACACACACGACCATCCTTGAATGTTTGTGATTTCTCTATTGGTTGTATCATTTATTAGTGATATGCCCTGGGCCCTCCTCAACCTAGTGGTTTCGCCCCTACTGTACCTGTGGTGGTGAGTTAAAGGAGGTCCTGGTTTCGTTTGTTCCCCTCCCCCGGACATACCATGTATGTATTAGTGATATGCCCCGGACATACCATGTATGTATTAGTGATATGCCCCGGCCTTTATAAAGTGGGTCCGTGAGCCCTTTTGACAATCCAATCATTCACAGTAGTTGGGCGTTTGCTGTTTTCAAATGGAAAATCTATCAAAATAATGGGGGGAGTTCAAAAGCGCGTTCCAACAGCCGCCGACACCAAAAGGAAAACCACCCTAATGAACAATTAGATAAGAATATTCACCACCCACCGCTGCAACCCCAACCGCCGTCAATGTGGCTCTGAAAATATACAACAAGACGATCAATGCTGCTGAACATCTTCTTTCGGAACCTGAATCCGTTACGGTACATACTGATATATTCATGATGCGGATTTGAACTCCGTATGTAGGTTAGGATGAATGTGCCCGGGTGCTCCTCAGATATGCCCAAGCTATAAACTATCCTCGTTGGATGCTTTGCTTTCTCCTTCCTTAGCAGCTCATCGACTTCGGCTTTACAGCCCCTTCTGAACTTACGGTAATTCAGCACTGCCTTCAAATTTGCAACCAATGGGTCGACGTATCTATCTACTAGCTGCACTCAAAATTAATATAAATTGATTAATTTTTAAAATCAGTCAAACACAAAAATAAAGCCAAAATCATACCTCGTCCAAATCCTCAAAAATATTATCCTCGATTTTTAAAGTTTTCCCTAAGCGTAGCAAGCTGGCAATGTCCTTTCCTTTCCAGCCTCAACAATGTCTTTATGTGTGTACACTCCATCATATACTTTGATTTTTAATGTCAAAAAATAAGGTCCACGTGAACTGGGGCACATGATACTTTCACCTGGCTCCTTGTCAGACAAGTACTGTTGACACAATAAAAATCATCAGCTCGCCATATAAATAATTATGCAAACAAAATAGTTTTCATCTAAGGTCATGTTTGGATATGGAAAACATTTTCTGTCTTCATTGTCCAAAAATGTAATAAAAAATGTGTTGCATTATCTGATTATGGAACTGTATAACATTTTATAGAAGCATGTGTTAGTGTCATCTAATTTTTCAAGAAGACAAGGATTTTTTTGTTTAGCAACGGATTTTCCCCAAGGCACATACGCACTTCGGAAAAAATCAGCTCATACACAATACTAGTCGGATGCTGGACAGCATGAGCATCGTTTTATGCAATGAAACGTTGGGGTTTCATCAAGGAGCATATGACCAACGAATATGAAGGGATAAAAAATACGCAAGGCATAGATGACACTGAGGAGCATAAGTACTTGGAGCACTGATCAGCAGTAATATACATCTTGAGACAGAGAACAGACCTCTATAGCTTCATCAGCAGTAATATTTTGAAAACGAGGATGGACGATCATTCTTGGCTTAAAATGCCGTTTAGCAAGTTCCTTCTCCTTGGGAGCATTTTCTTGCACGTCCAATTGACTGCTTTTGTCTTCGCAATAGTAAGGATCACGATTTTCAAAATTCACACACTGATCGCTCACCGTTTCTTTTTCGTCATAAGGGACAAAAAAAACCTGCTCTTTTGAATTGATTTTATCTTGCAAGGGAGTAGGTCACCTTCACGTAGTTTCCCAGTCAAATCAACAAAACCCCGGGAACCATCAGAATAATCTTCATTGGAAAGCATCCCCGTCAATCCAGAATCAAGCCCACAAAATGCTCTATGATTTTGCACCCTGCGAACCGTTGCTTGAACCACCTTTCCTTCACACAGAGTATCTTTAGTTTCACCAGAAATCAGGTAAAATTCTTCATCCTGGTTTAGCTCTTCATATCGCTTACGTCGATCCTGGAACCCCCGAACCAATTCCAACTGTATGTCACTAAATGTCTCTCGCTTGTTCTCCCGTTTCTTTGATATTAAATACTCATTGATATCAATGGATTCTAAGCTGCTCGGGTTGTCCCTGACATGCTCTATTGCCATCTCCATGTCATCATCCGTATCATCATCATCATCATCGTTATCCACACTTCCCATTGATGCCTTGTATACATCTTTAGCTAATTGTTGTGCAAGAGAATATGATTCTGGGTGTATTCGAGTGTCATCCAACAAATCAATATACTGACTGCTGCTAGCAGCTAGCCCACTCCGACGAACACGCAAAAACCCAACGGCATTGACAAAGACCTTTTTACCAACTCCATGAGATTTCACGAAGTCCTTACGCGTGAAAATCGCCCCAGCTCGCACCAGAGACCTTTGCAGAGATGCCGCCTTCCTTGGTCCCAGCCCAGAAATAAACTGTAGAGGAGCAAACAGCCACTCATGGCTGGCAGCAAGATTGATATCAATGCCCACCTGATTCACGACATTCATAAAAACCTGCTCGATCATTCCATATTTCTCATCCGGTAAAAGAAAACCCTCTAAGCTATGAAGTTTCCAGGATAATATCTCCTTCACAGGTCCACACAGTGTCGCAGCCATGGCCAGCGGATTTTGAAGATAGCGCCCAAGAGCCACAGCCCGTCTAACGATGCCTGAAAGAAAAATGTTAATATCAAAAATTCCTTAGATCTCAAAAAACAAAAAAGGGTGATGGACAAAAAAAATACCAGGCTGCCCAGGTAGCTGGTCAACTGAAATCTGTGAATTTTCATAAAGACGAGCAAGAGATTCATCCCCATATACAATTTTTAGATCACCCGTCTCTTGAGCAACATCTCGAGGGTCTTCCTCTAACTTCTCAAAAATGATCTGTGAACAGGAAAAAAATTACTACCTAGTAAAAAGCAACCATAACTTGATTTGTGTCATGGACATAATGTCAGTTGAACAATGGTACTAAAAAGAACAGTCTCAATAGTTAAAAAGAATGAAATTACTACAAGGAAAATTAGAATTTCATGTCCATGTGTATAATTAGGATGTTTATAATTAACTAAAAAACAGAATATACCCTTCCAGTGAATATCACATATTACCAAATGGTTCAAAAGATTTTCTCAATGAATCGCTATCCTTATTCAAAATCTAAAATACAGGATACAAAAACAGGTAAACATTTACAAGAGCAGTTCAAAGAAAAAGAAACAGTCATTACATGCACACAGCATATTATGCATTGCCCTTATGTTGACACCAAAGATAGGTGCTGTAAATGCTTTTAACAACATATCTAATCTTTTAACAAATAATAATCACCAGACAAAGAAGAGCCTACCACAGAAAATTCAGGACAGAAAAATAAACACCCAACTCTAAGACTGGAAGGAATCTAGGGAAAAGATTTGTCATTAAGCACCTCAAAAATATCATCCTTCAACCGAGCACAGGACAGATTTGCAGCACCCATAACAACAACATGAGGTTGGTGATCGGTTATGAATTTCAAGACACGTTGTTGGTCATTCTTCTTACGCTGTTGATCATTAACATTTTGAGATCTCAATGTAAGAGAACTAGCGTGCAAGACATCAAGAATTTCTCCTCATGAATCCAGCATCACAAAAGTGGTTGCAGGCTTTCCGGGGCCCCAACAGCAAGCCATGACGTTCAGTGAAGCTTCTTCATCAGAGTTTACAGCATTTTCTTTCCGCTGATATGGAGCCACAGAAACCTTGTCCCACAAAACATTTCCATACTCTAAAAGCAACCAAGTTTTCGCTCTACTGGTTAATAGTGACCTTGCTTCTTTATCCATTGAAGGAAGTAGAAAATTAAAAATTGCATCTTCCAGGATCAGCTTCCTCTGTTCATTCCACAGTTGAGCAGATTTACTAACCCCGCCGCTGAGATAATAGTCTTTTGAATCACCCAGAAACTTATTCAAGGTATGTTCAGGCAACTTAATAGTGACATTAAGGAGCTTATCTTCCTCGGCCTTTTGTATTAAGAGCCACTGAGCATCTTCAAATTTAGTTAATGGCTTGCCATTCGGCCACTTTATCCCAGAAAACCGATGGAAAGGATCTATAACCATAATTCCATCAACTGTTGGTTTCGTTGATACTACAGCATTGTCCATAAAAATACTACGAATATGTTTCCTAACAGATGGCTCGCAGCTGATCTCAACAGTGGCCTGGAAAAGGTTGGAGGAAATACATTAACAAAATATTGACACTACTTCACACCATCAGTATATGATCAAGATCAGACACCAGCAGCAAGAATGAAAATGCATACCATATGCCTAGCACCTTTCAATACAGCTTGAGATGTCCCAAACATTGCACAGGTAAAATTAGAAGCCATCTCTTCCGGTGTTTCTTTTGCATCCTCTAATTCATCCATATTCTGCAGCCAAATGAAGTTTCAACAACTCTATCCAGGGAAAATTTTAAAAGCTAAAGTACCATCAAGACTAGAAACTTAGGTGCATGTTTATAACACACCGGTCATGCTTAGTTATAATTTGAAATTCAAAGTACTTTTTCTGTCTCACGTATCTATGCATAGAAACCGCCGTGAGGCCCACAAAGGCAGGAGAGCACATTGACATTTTTTCATAGCAAGAATTGTAAATCGTTTTAACTTATGCAAGAAAATGAAAAGGAGAATTTATTTAAGCCCAGATTATCTGGATTCTTTCTAGTATCACATTAGGGTTTGTGCACCAGAAAAATTTCAATCTTGAAATATATGGCTGCCTACCATATTTGCTAAAGATATTTGCAATCCAAATTGCTCAGAGCTGTAGCCGAACTTGCTTGCAACCTCCCATAAGCCTGCCTTGCTACAAATACTGTATTTTGATTTTCTCTTGGGCCTTTTGTATTGCCCTTCTTCTAAGCCCACCTCATTGGAAGGAAAATGCAAATTGAACTTGCAATCAACATCATCAACTTCTCTTTCTGACTCTGCAGCCTTCAAAGACTTAAAAATTGATTCAAAAAGCTGCCTATTTAAAGCCGGTCTGGTTTCATCATAGACTCTCCGGGATTCTTCTTCAAACCGCTTATTGTAGTATACACAAAGTGCACTTTTACGCTTTTGAAGAAGTGTCCACTTGCGGTCCAAATCTTGAATCGCCCATAACAACTGCATAGCAATAAAATCACCTTTTAATGTTCAAGGCCATGATCTTTATAAAAAAAACAATTCATTTGTTAGCTGAGAGACAAATCTACAACCCTGTGCCGGTTTAGTTTCCTTGTTTCCTGATTTTCAACATCCATTTCATCTTGTTCTGGGTCCTTCAACAAATCTGAAAGTCTTCCTTTCGATACATGGCGATATATGGGACCTGGTGAGGAAGGTCAGAAGATATTGTAAGATGAATAGTGGATTTTGTAAATTGTTCATAAAGAACATAAAAGCCAATACCCACATCCAACTTTTGTATGTGCACATATTCCAAGAATCTCGTAATGGCATCCTTGTCAATTGATGAATTAACATATCCTTCATCAGTCACTGTACCAGTGCCCAACAAAAGTACCATACCAGCTGCAAGCTGATTATGTATCCAGCTGCTCTCCTCTTCAATGCTCGTCGCATCACTCGAAGGAGGACCAGAGCTTTCCTCAGAAACCTACAATTTTAATGAATAAGGCAAAAAAGACAAGAAAAACAAAAACAAATGTCAAAATGGAAGCCCATAGCACTAAAAGCATGGTGTCTCCCAACCAAGCTCAGCTAATTTTCTATTGACAGTGAATGATTTAAAAAATTGTTGCATTAACCACCTGAACAGAGATTTTGACTGCATATGTTTCCATCAAATACAAACCCAAAAAAAAACAAGCAAGATAGGGAAAATAAAAACAAAAATAAAATTCATGCAAATTTTGAGTTTTGGATTGCCTATGCAAGGAAAGCACATATGTTTATATTTGGATTGTGGATGCCAGGCATGCACTGAATTTCCAATGAAGTTAATAAAAGGTTCATAACATGACCTGCATTCTTTCTGGCATATCAGTTGCCCTAATCATTTCATCCTTTTCAGTCATGTAGTTATTTGAGAGTACACTTAGTTCAAATTCATCTTCAAGCCTCCTCTCCTTCGATTCCGTTGAATCTAAGCCCACCTTACGACGATTGATGAACTCTTCAACATCACCAAAAATGTCATAGGCTTCCTCCAAAGCTGATGATGAAACTCCCGGTGCTCGCCGGTGCTTCTTTTTGTTAAGTTTCATCTGTCTGCTAAACAAGTTCCTCCATACATCATAAATAGTCATTCATGCATGTTAATATGCATTTATGCGGTTAAACATACCTCACAGGAGCACCATTTTCATCAACTTCTTCATCCACAATAAAATCAGCCATCTCATCATCATCGCCAATGTCCTCATCCTCTTTTGGTTCTTCATCTTCACCAATATCTTCAAGTGGCCGTCCTACAACATAGTTAGGAGGGTCTAAAGTCAATAGCCGGAAAAACCATTAACATCATTAATAAAAATAATAAGCAGAAACCCATCAACAATGCACAAAAGGGTAAGGTTTCAAAGATATACCTTCATCGTCACCAAATAAGCTGTGTTTCAGCTTCTCTTCAGCAGTTCGCCCACCTTTCTCACTTTCATCGAACACTTCTTCATCAGAAAAAACAGATTGTCCTTCCACAGTATCCATCTGAGCCTTTTTCAGCCTCTTAAACTTCTTGCTTTGCTGATTATATTTGAGAACAATAACCCACATGCAAGAATGAAAAGAAGCATGGCAGGTGCGAATGGGGGAACCAAGTAAATTGGGAAACTCACTGTTTTTGGCCGGTGAAAACCAGTGATGTTGTTGTCCTCCAACAGCAAGTAATCATCGTCATCAAGAACATAGTTCTTGTCAGATTCTCTGAGATGGATGGAAAACAGATGAATGAGGTGCGGGGAATAGGCATGGGATTATGTGAAAAAATACCAGAGAAATTCATTTAAAAAACCTTCCCCTTTACTTTTTTTTTATGTCTTTCTTCGTCACTATCTCCATCATCTTCCCGCTCTTCTTCGACTTCATCTTCGTCAACGTCATCCACAATGAATCCATCCTTTTCAAACTCATCCTGCAGCTCGTCTACTCAAAGACAAAACAAAATTACAGACATGGCACAGAAACCCAAGTTCATCATATGAGCTTAAGCATAAAAATAAAAAATAAATAATAAATAAGGAGGGAGTAAACTCATAACCCATCGGGAAACCCAAATGCAGCATGAGCTTAAACATAAAAATAAAAAATAAATGAGGGAGTAAACTCCTAACCCATAGCCCCCAACTCCATCCCTTCCCTCCCTCCCTCCCTCCCATCCTTTCCTTTTAAAGGTAGCATCCTTGCCTATACTTCCATGACAAAAGGAACAGCAAATCCATGAGGTTGTCCCACATATAATGAGCTTGATAACATTGTTCTTTCTCAGCTTTCTATCTATAAATTGAATCATGAAACCGAATGCATCGACTAAAACATAAAAGTAGACATGTCTATAGGGGTATAATGTCATTCAAAACATAAGTTTTTTTTATAGAAATTGAATTATAGTGTAAGTTTTGCATGATCATGATGACGTGCAATGGATGCATAAGTTCAAAAAGTGAAACTATGCATGAGTGCAGGTTACATCCATCCAGTGTTGGTGAAATGTTAAAGTGATCGCTGGCATGAGATTTTTAAATTTTATGTTAAACATTAGATATAACAGTAGTAGGATATAGAGTAAAATTATAAGGTGGAATATTATGCACATCACATGCACAGTAATATGGTTTGGCATGATGCTTGGATTAGGTGCTAAATGTTGAAGTATGGGATAAATTGTTTGTAATTAAGTTCCATGGTTGCTGAATAAACCCATGAAAGGGGGATGTGATTGAAAAGTTATGCCATATAAAGTCCTGATTAAAAATGAATATGGTAGATATTGATTTGGATCCTAGACTTACATCATGAATGGATTGCACCCAAATAAGGCTAGGTCATAAGGCTAAACTGACCATATGAGGCCACCTTAAGCATCAAAGTGATGACCCATGGAGGAGAGCATTTACAAAAAAAAAAAGCATTCATAACACCTGTCACGTGTACTGAGTTCTTTCAAATAGGTGTTTCCTGATTCTTATTGGAAAAATGTTATTTTGTCGCGTATACAAGTGGCTTTCTTCAATAACCTAAGAGTGAATGTATGTTTGTGAGTAAATACATTTTGTGACATGACTTGTGACATGACCTGAATTATGTGCTTGAGATGGCTTTTACTACTGTATCACCTACACATGATCATGTTCAACCATACATCATCCACTTCAAATGGTTCAAGGAGCAAAATGAGGAATCAAGAGTGGAAATGGAAATAGGGGTAACCCAAATGGTTTAAGAAGGTTTGGCATGGCCTTATGACAAGTTGGTTCCATTTGTATGCTAGGTTTAGTATCACAACAAGAAGGCCTGCAAGTCATTATTATTACAATTGCTTTAATGCACTCAAATCTTATGTTGCTATATATACCTTAATTTGATCATGCATGTTCTATTGAGGGATCCCAGATGAGATCCTGTTATAAAATGTGTCTAATAAGGGTTTCAAAGTGGTCCTAGAAACAATATGTCATGCACAAATACTGGTATATCCAACTTGAAGCGAGGAATGACCAAGAAAAAATTAGGACTATTGAAGGGTTTCCTCAAAACGAGCACTTAGGATAGGTGTCCTGCCACTAGAAAACCTGGTTTAGAGACCGATGAATCTCTCAGGAGGTCTTTCTGGCCAACAACGATGAACAATTCATTTGTACAGAGCCTACCACACTTAAGTTTCTCAGATGAAGCAAAAGGCTTGGGGGGGGGGGGGGGGGCTTTGGGGGGGGCTTGGGGGGGACCTTGGTCAAGAGGTGAAAATCACAGAAAGCCTAACTAAGCAATTGACCAGGTTCCCCATGGGTTAATAGGATCTAAAACCAGCTAAACGCTCGAATTCATATAACAAAGCTCGCACCATCTTCTTCATCATCTTCTTCTTCTTGGCCTCCGCCTTCCTGGTCGTCCAGGAGTTCCCTTTCCTCTTCATCGACTCCAATTTCATCTGAATTATTTTGGCAGAAATTGTGATTAATAAAGAGAATGCTTGCTTCATAGAAGTGTCAAAAACAACAGCACGGGAAGGGATCAGGAATTAAAACCTTCCTCATCTGAAACGACACCTTTTCCAACCATTTTTTAAGGGATACTAGTATTTCCCCCCGTACAATTGCACGGGATTTGATGTGTTTTTTTATATTTAAAAATAATGTGTTGATTATGAATTAAAAAAATTAAAAGAATAAATATTAAATGTGGAATGAAACCACGGGATATTGTTTAACTACTATAAAACATTTGAAAAATGAGATATGAAACAATGATATAACGCTAGAGGATCAAAATTAAAGAAAACCAAATTTAAACAAGTCTATACCTGTTGTAAACAGATTTTGTTTCAATGAAAGTGGAAAATCAAAATCCTTCGGCGTCAATTTGGAAGCAGGAGAATCCAGTTTAAGTTGCATCGTGATTGTGAAATTCAAGCAACAGATTAACCTAGCAAAAAAATTAAAAACGACATTAGTAGACAAAACATAATATCCTTTATGCTTTGAGTTTTCTTAACTGTAGAAGAATGCACTAAAAAAATTGTACAAATTAGTACAATACAGACTTGTTCTTTGCATTGCATATGATGTAAGGATAAAAATCTTTACAATAACTAATGAATTGTAGGGTTTGTAGAACTGTTAAATGGATTTTTAAATGTATAATGAGAGGAAACCACTACAATCTGTAAAATTGTATCCTTACATATTGTTTGGTTTTAGATTATGCTGTTCGAAAAAATGTCAATATGAACTTTCGAAAATTGAAAAGATATTAGAAGAATGTACCAAAGTTAGGAGATATGACAAAAATTTAAGCTTGTTGATTGCATATACAAAAAATTGAATATAAAATTATTTTAGGAAACTGTACATATTTGTGGAGATACATTAATATGTATTACGGTTGTTACTACATCAAAGGTTGGTACAGTATCATCATCACTCAACTTACTTGAACCTTAAATCTATATACAAAAGAGGGATAATTTCAATTAAATTTTTGCTTATTACGTATGTAATATAGAAAGTATTAAGATACATGTAGTTTCATGTATCATTTTCTAGCATACATACAATCATCTCTCCATTAATTGTCTTTAAATTGTATATATAATATTGAAAGCATTGATATGTGACAGAGTCACATACACAGTAGAAGTAATTGATTTGAGCTAAAAATACATTTATGGAGTTTTCTTTAAAGAGAATAAATAAAATATGTGTAGACGGTATTTATTAAGATAATAAGTGAAATTTATTTTCCCGAGAACTACATCCAAAATATGGGAATTGAAAATATATGAACTGTATGATAACTATGTGCACAACATGAGTATACATAAGACATACAGAGCATGCACGAAAAAGATAGAATAGTATGATGAGTTTGTTTACGCAGTGTTTAGTGTTGGAAAATGCATACACATCTTGAACAAATTAAATGGGACAACTTTAAATTCATTGAGTGAATGAAGTTGCCTCAATGGCGCAAACACGAAGTATAGATGCAATTGTTTAATCAAGGTGAAGAATATAGAATCTGTTGAAGAACCAATTCAAGAGAGTGTAAGATCTAAACGATTGAATCCGTTGAACAACCAATTATTGTTGGAAAAGTATACAAATCACAGTTCAATGTTGGAACAGAACTTACCTTAATGTGGCAAAAGCAAAGTAGTTTAATCAAGTCAAAGAATATTGCATTCCTTGAAGCAGCGCAAGATCTGAACCATCAAATTATGGCATAAATTTTAGGATAAACTGAAACTTAAAAGGGCAATTACATAAACCAATAGTCCAAACATAAATCTTAACAGGCCAGACAAAAAGTCGTGTAAGGTGGTGTGATTGTGTTGGATTGGAGATCAATTGCATGAAAACTGCAGAGAGATTTTGAAGCTAACTTACCTGTGATGCAGTCGGTGAATATTGAGATTGCTGAAAATCGGAATGAACAGATTTTAACCTTTCGATGGTAGTGGTGTGACCGAACAGTCACAAATGCTGCAAAGGAATGGCCCGGGGAGCATGAGTTGGTTGGTAATCGAGGAGACCCACGTAATTTAGGGTTTATGCACAGGTGACCTAAAATGGGAGTGGATGAAATCAAACCTTTGATACGATTGGGTTCAGGAATTTATACCAACATAAGACGACGGTAGCAGGAAATAGACGCTTCGGTAAAAAGTCCGCGATGGAGGGGAGTACGATGCAACAGAGGACGATAGGACCTGATACTAAGGCTTTGCGCGTTAACGGGGAGGAGAGAAGCCGAAGCGGAAACGACGGAATCCGAAGGAAGCAGAGCGTCGAGGCGGGGTAGGGTTTCGGCTTTGAGTGGGATGAGCGCGATGCAATGTAGAGGGGTCGGGGGAGAAGAGGGGTAGCGAGGGAGGATAGAGGGTTCCCGGTGAATGGAGAAAGGGGAAGCGGGTGAGAAGAGGGGTAGGGAGGGGGGAGGGGGGAGGGGGGAGGGGGTTCCCGGTGAAGACGAGAGTGGAAGCTGGGGAGAAGAGGGGAAGCGGGGAGGAAAACGGTGGGGAACAGAACGAGAGGTTGACACGTGCATTGGATACACGAGTTTTACTTCAAATAATATAAGTTGAACCTTAAGAGAGACCAGTGTGACGTTGACTTCCAGTGCTTCGTTATGTTGCAGCGTTTTAGTAGTTGTCATTTCGTTATTAAGGATGGGCGTTGTTTGGCAAACATGGTTGGCGTGTTTGAACACTCGACATGATCGTTGGCTCTCCAACTCGGTGTTGTGAGGCGCTCGAAGGTTTCGTTGCGGGGTTCTCATGATATTTATTCAGAAGTCTCTTGGGTCAGGTGTTGTGTTTTGTTGGACTCGGTCGTTGCTCACCTGATTGTTTTTATTCTTCAGAGTCTATTCTTTAAATATGATTTAAAATTTGATGTTAAAAAAACAATTATTTAGGGTGAGATGCATGAAATGGAACACCCAACTTAAAATATCATCTTGTAATAAAATAATTATTAAAAAATGATTCTGGATTAGTGGTTTTTAATGAATGTCAATAAACGTATTTAAATTAAATTATGTTATTTGTGTGTTTTGAATATTAAAAAATGGATTTCATATTTAGAATCAGGATGTTCAAATTTGATAAATAGGTCTCCTATGTTTTTTTTTCAATACGAATATTAACCTTAATAATTATGTTACCATGGTAAAAGATAAATCTAGTAATTAAAGTTAGAAATAAAATGACAAAAGCTATAAAACGACCATAACATCTACCTAAATTTTATTGAATGGGTATATTTCATCCATAGTCATCCAAATTTAGAATGTGTGGCATTTTATTGTCATTTGTATGTGATTATAACCTTTATAATATTTTATTTAAAGAAAAGTAAAAAATATCACACTCGTGTTTTTAATAACTATGATATTTTAATATAGGAATAACCTAAGGATATGTTCGGTTGTAAGTAGTATTTTGAAATATAAATGTTTTATCTTCGCCATGGTAATTTGTTTTTAATTTTTAGTGAAGAAATAATTACCTTAAATGCTTACACAACGCTGACGCAATAATTATTCAATTAATGGAAAAATAAAATAAATAATATTAAAAACATTAAAAGTAGTATAATTTGAAAGAATTAAGGTGACTTGTGAATTTTCTAGATAAAAATAATATGTTAGAGATGTGTTAAAATATTTTATTCGAATTTCATTTGTTTTTTTAATGTTATAAAAGTCAAAGTAGATGAATAATTTTAAACTCAACATTATTGATATTTGTTTAAATGATATAAAATTTCTAAAAAATCTATCTTCATTCAAGTGATTAGGATATGATTGAAAATATCAATCACAATCTATTTATGGTCTGTTTGTCCATTTAAAGTGATTATTTTGACCCTCAAAGAGTAAAAAAACTGTTTTTGTCACGGTAAATATGAAAAGGATTAACGAGGGGGGTTAAAACCAAAAGATATGGATAAAAATATGATATAAACTTGTCCAAAAATTATTGGATGTGGGGATTTCAACTCATACTCATCTTATATTTTAATATTATCAATTTGGATCCATTTAGACCTCAAAATTAATTTATATTAAATTAATATTTTAAGAAATTCCAAGAGTGTCTCTCATCTCTCTTATTTAAAGATCACCAATTCCTCTCATTTCTTCACACTTCAAGACCCATTTTTTCGGCCAAGATCTACCCAAATCCCTTCCTAACATACCTCCCCATGTTCTAGAGGTCTTAGTTTGGGAATGATACCAATATCATAGGTCTTATGGTGTTAAGAAAAAGTGATTTTTCCAAAGAAGTGGTATTGCTTTTAACCACATGTTTTAGTTTTATTTCTCATTCCACATCCTTCAAATCTTCTTCAACCATGCTAAAATAACAGCACCAGAATTTTAAATATACTGAGATTTTATTATGTTAGTTTCATAACCTATATTTATCTTCTCATTCACAAAATGGGAAATAAAACCATCGATTTGTGTATGTCGGACCACCGCCTCACAAACCGAGGCAATTCGTTTTCCATCACCATCTCTCACATTTGGATTATAATGATGAAATTAATGTTTATATATGATATTAGTTACATATTTATCATTATTAAAAGATAATATATCATTTATCTTCTTACTTTCCCATTCACCGAAAATGATAACGTCATTCATGCATACGTGTGGACTACCACCTCTATGAAATGATGTGATTTGTTTTTCATCACTACATCACATGGATTATATATATAAGTATATTTAAAGAATTAATATGATATCTATGATATTATGATCATTCTATAATGATAAAATAATACTTTTATTCTTTCTATAATGATCATTGAAAAATGGAAATGTTACTCATGCGTACGTACGATCCACCGTCTCCATGATTGTAACATAGTTTATTTTTTATAACCATATTTAATGGTTGGATTTAAAAGTATAATTGATGTATAAAATTTATAATTATTTCATTATTATTATTCTGTAGATGATGGAATAACGACCTCTTTGACCATTTTCAACCTACCAAAGTCATTTTGGAATTATAAACCGAATATCGTCAAAACATCCTATGTGAACTTAAATGATTAAGTAATTGTTATAACATGGTAATAAGTGTCGCGACCCGTCCCTCGGGGCCCATGCCATGACTACCCCAAACCCGTCTTCCGTAGGCCAGGAGTTGGCGACTAGCACCGAAAATGCGTATCCCTAAAACGGGAAGGCATTGCCTTTAAACCTGTACAAACACACAAACCAAGAGCACAACAAGATACAACCACGAAGTAAAACTATAGTAGTAAAGAAGTGTACTGAAAGTAAAGGGGCCAGAATACAAGCCCAACTGAAAGGTACAACTACAACTGAAAAATAGAAAACAACTCCTGAAATCATCCACCGAGTATCCTACCTGAAGGGTGGGTACAACTTGTCTCCATTGCTCTCCACGTCAACTAATCTCCTCCGTGTACCACCTGGTCCTAACTCCCTCAAGTCACAGTCAAGTTGTTCGTCGTCTGCATAAGACACAACAAGGTGCGGGCGAAACCCATGCAGGAGTGAATATAACAATACCCAGTAGGGACCCCAAGACCCCCGAAGGTCTCTCAGAATTCCACAAAGAAAAACCACAAAAGTATGATCTTAATCACAAAGCACAAAGCAAAATACTCAACTCAAACCAGGTATAAGTAAAACACAGAAGTACAGATGATTAGTCAAGAAGGTTGATCATTTTATTCTGTCGAGCGGCACTACTGCTGACCATACGGAGTCTGACCCACACATGATCGATAGATACTACCCCCCGCAAGACCCACACAGGATCCGACCCGCCCATGATTGATAGGTACTAACCCACGTTGACCCACATAGGATTTGACCCACACATGATCGGTATGCGCTGACCCACACGGGATCGTTGAGCACTGTCCCACACTGGATCGATGAGCGCTAACACACATAGGATTGGTGATGACCCGCACTATAGCATCCCGCCTCTTTATCACATAAACTTTCATTACATTTTACAAAACTGAGGATCTTTAAGGTTCAGTGTCTTGGAAACCAGGAACTTTAAACATGAAAACACAAAACATTCTTCTAAAACACTTGAAAGACTTCTCCTCATGTTCATCATAGGTTCTTTACTTCATCACATAACCTGGGAGCATACATCAAAAGAAAGGGTGAGCAAAAAGCCCAATAAGGAAAACAAGAGAAACATTTTACATGTGAACTTGAGATACTTCAATAAGGTCATGAAAAAGAACTTTAAGGCATGAGAATGAAATAAAGAGGCATATCATAATAAAAATAACATTTTTCATAACTTGAAAATGTGGCTACATCATTTAACATAGACAATCATGAACATATCACCAAGGTCCATCCCCAATGTGTCATTTGAAATTTACCAAGGTTATTCACCAAGGTATCGTGAAAATTGTAATCTCTAGTGGTTACATCATTACCCAATGCATTGAAGCGCTATCAGGGCGCACCCTTAAATTTGCCTTTATTATTATGTGAGCCACATATATCATCATAAAAAATTTCATAAATAACTCATATAGCATAAAATAAATGGGTTTCATTTCATAATCATAACGTTTTAAAAACTGCTTTAAAGACATGATCTTTACGTCACTTTAAAACCCACAGAAAAGGAAGGTGGGTCTCATGTATGTAAATACCAGAATTTAAAATAGAACATTTTGGTATATATGTGAATACCCCTTTAGAAGAAAGATCTTTGAGTATTCACTTAATAATATAAAAGAGCTTTAGAAAAAGAGAGAGACATTTTGAGACGGAAATTCTGCAGCATAACGGCTATGTTACAAGGTTTTTAAAAAACATTGAAAAGAGAGGGGACATGGGTCAAACATTCATCAATGACCCATAAAATAGTAGAGGGACATAATATAAGGGATTTAAGAACATGGTAATGAAATTTAAAAATATACCATATGAAATGAAGAACATGAAAGGAAGACAAAAATAAGATTTCTCTTATGAAAATTCGATAGCCTAACGACGTTACTTAAACTTCAACAAAAATGATTTGAAAAGATCAAATATGGTCTCTCATCATGTGAACACAAGAGCTAAGTATGATAGATATAGAGATAATTCCCCAAAATAATTAAAAAGGAACTTGAAATACTTGACATGAAAGTAGAACTTTGAAAAGAATGAGAAGGGTGAAAGAATCCCTTAAAAAATTCGGCAGCCTAAGGGGCGCCACTTAAAACTTCAAAATACTGAATTGAAGAGATCAAATGGGGTCTCTCATCATATGAACATAAGATTCCAGTATGATATATATAGAGATCATACCCCAACATAAAAAAAAGGAACTTGAAAGAATTGACATGAAAGTAGAACTTCAAAACGAGAAGGGTGAAGAACCACTTAAAAATTCGGTAGCCTAACGGCACCACTTAAAACTTCAAAATACTAAATTGAAGACATCAAATGGGGTCTCTCATCATATGGTAATAAAAGATCAGTATGATAGATATAGAGATCATACCCCAACATAACAAAAAGGAACTTGAAAGAATTGACATGAAAGTAGAACTTCAAAACGAGAAGGGTGAAGAACCACTTAAAAATTCGGCAGCCTAACAGCGCCACTTAAAGCTTCAAAATACTGAATTGAAGAGATCAAATGGGGTCTCTCATCATATGGTCATAAAAGATCAGTATGATAGATATAGAGATCATACCCCAACATAACAAAAAGGAACTTGAAATACTTTACATGAAAATAGATCTTGAAAAATGAGAAGGGAGAAAGAATCCGTTACAAAAATTTCAGCAGCCTAACGGCGCCACTTAAAACATCATAAAAAGAAATAATGAGAGCAAGAGGGGATCTCTCATTATATGAACATGAAAAGGGCAGTAAGAGGAGTATAAAAGAACATCCTCCAACATAAGAACATGGAGCATAAAAGGAATGACATAAAAGAGATTACTTGAAATGAAAGAGAGAGATCAGATCCCTTACCTTAAAACATAACTCTTAAAACTCAAAGGTTGGGACCTTGAGGGCTTGGGGGCACCATGGGAGGACTCCTTGGGAGGTAATGAGACCAGAACTTCGTTGGGGGAGAGTGGGGAGTCGAATGGATGAGAGGATGACTTGGTATTTATAGGGAAAGTGAGGGGACAGGGCATTAATGGCAAAGGGACACCTCATTAGTGGTTTTGGCAAAACCATGGGCTTGCCCATGGTATTTGCCCATGGTATTGGCCACTTGGGACACCTCATACCTTATCTCACTATTCATAATTCGAACATATTGATTACAAACTTAATACATCATTTAATGATGTCATTAAACACCCGTAACTTAAAAACTGTATTTTCACTATTCATCGAAAATTTAACTTTCTCAGAATAATCCCAAAATTTAACCTTAACCAAAAATCAACGCTCTGATTACAAATATGAACTCCATTTTATAAAAATAATTTTCTAAATATTTTTAATTTAATTTTTAAATAAAAACACTATTCACCGAAAATTCATTTTTTTCAGAAAAAACCCCAAAAATTACCATAGCATAATATCGGTGCTCTGAGTTCAAAAATGAAATCCGTTTTATAAAAATAATTATCTAAATATTTTTAATTAAATTTTTAATTAAAAAACACTATTCACCCGAAAAAACTAATACTTGAATAATAATTTATGAAACCGTTATTTAACCATTTTATTGAATCACATTACTTAATCAAGGTGCCTAGATTATATTAATACTTTCTTTAAGTGAGATTACTAATCCATTTGGACACATTACTAATCCTAATCATAAAATCACTATTCATAATTTACTATTCATAAAAAATTAAGTTGATCTTATTAGACTCTAAAGTTCGTACTGAACATAATTGTAGAAGACCATTTTTCGAAAATCATTACACATTTTTAATTATTTAAGGTTTACACAACCATTTTTAAAATATCATTTTTCTAAAATTCATCAAAAATATGCATACTATATTTATCCGGTCATTTGAAAATTCATAAACTTCATCATAAGAAGAAATCCCAATTTTTATTTAAAACAAAGGATTACACAAGGCAGTTACGATCTCCTTACATAGCCCCTTATCACACCAGCATATGACCTAAGTGTAAGGTGTGCTAATGTGAGAGAATCCGAGGGAGGCTCGACCAACATCGCACGAGTAATAATTTCTATCAGTTTGAACTTCTCACGAAGGCGATCTCGTTCTAGCTTTATACGATGAAGTTCAGCTTGGGTTTGGTCCAGAGCAAAGCCCAGTGGTGCTACCTCCTTCCCAAGTTCTGTTAGATGGGCTTCGATTGGTCCAAGACTACTGGGTGAGGCCATCAAATCTTCTTTCTATATTAATTAACCAAGATTACTTGTATTTAGAGACAATAATCAAAACGTTTAGTTTCCAGTGGTCATATTGACCAATGGTCATATAACAGTCAAAAACCAACAGTATCATTTTAATTATACTCATGTTATCAAATGAAACATTTTTGTTGAGTATAAAAATAAAATAACACATAAAATTAGGAAACAAGATTTATTCAAAATTTTGGGTTGTTACAATCTTCCCCCCTTAAGAAATTGCGTCCTCGCAATTTTTTAAAATTAGGTTTTGAAATTTCATTGAAAGTCCCACATCGGAAAAGGAGTTAGTAAAACTATTACTTTTAAAAGAAAGAAAGGGAAGTACGAAGGTCACCCGAGTTAGCCCACACTAGGATTCCATGTAGGAAAACATGGACATGGAGGAGAAAACAAAGGGTCAAGTTCTGAGGGAGAGTGACGGAGAACATGATTAGGAGAAAGTTAACCATAAGAAAATCCCAAACTTATGATGTGTGTAAACGATCTTTGATTACCTAGTAGGAAACGTAAACCAACAACGTTTTTGTTTTACGTTCCTTTTCATAATTTTGAGGAATTCATTTAAAACATAGAACAAAAACATAAGGAAATATATCTACCTTCATGTAGAGTTTCACCCTTTAATAAGTTTCTACCAAAACTAATCTTTTCTCCCAAACGATGAGCATTCAAAACTACTTGGTCTCATCAAAACACAAGAATCATCTTCTAGAGAATCACATAATCCACAAAAGATTAACTATCTATTTCTTCTATCTTTAAAAATTATCCCAAAAATAGAAAGGGTAAGGTTAAACAACTCTTCAAAAAGGAAGAATCCCATAGGAATGGAAACTAATTTTAAATCTTCAATGTTCCATGGTAATACCCAAAGTTCATCATAGACCATCCCATAAATAACGGTCCTTAAAATTCCTCAAAATAAACCAAACTAATATTGAAACCCAAATACAAGAAGGATTTGATAACATGGTCTTCCAAAATAAACTTCATTGTTCATCTCCAAACAACATCAACCACTCCTAACATCTTATAACAAAATTATCTAAACTAAAAATATTTTACCCAAGATAGGTTAATCATTCCCATAAGTAACCTAAATTACTATAAGTCCACCATAAATTCATCGATTCTTCAAAATATAAGTCAACCTTACTCCTCAATGAAAATACCATAGTAATCTATTTACCTCGATCATATAGGGTCCCTAAAATAGTGAACGTATTCCAAAATAATAATCATCTTTTAATCCCCTAATCACCTCTGTCATATTAATACGACAATCATCGCATTTCCTATCACATTGGTTTTTGGGACATGTTCTTCCATTTCCCACCATTAACTAAGAAAAGAAACTATAATTAGGGGCTTATTTACTTAGCTAATAATCATGAAAAGGAAACTTTAAGCATAAAAGGATAAACATGTAGAATAAAAGTATATCCTAACTTGTGATCCCCTAGGTTCCAATCTAGGTTATCCATGATCATATATTCTTATGTGAATCTTTATTTTGTTTTATCCTTGTTCCTTTAATAATGGTTCATACTAAGCTTATGAATTTACCAAAGCATATCCCCCGGGAGTGTCGTAACCAAGAGTGCAGCAAGACCCGTTGTCGTGTACCAGTTCCCGTTCGAGTCTAGCTCAAAGCGGTGTTTTCAGGTTTTACCCCTATGTACATCTGTGCCAGAGCCACCTCTACTTGCTCGTATCCAGACAGAGATGTATTTGCTTGGAAACCCCTTACTCAATACTCACCAAAATACCAGGAAGATTTCCTATATTTAAACTTTTCTATAGGGTTCTTCCTAGATTTTTCATATCCTAATTTCCACAAATAACTAAACCATCCTTTGATACCAACTATAGCATCCCGCCTCTTTATCACATAAACTTTCATTACATTTTACAAAACCGAGGATCTTTAAGGTTTAGTGTCTTGGAAACCAGGAACTTTAAACATGAAAACATAAAACATTATTCTAAAACACTTGAAAGGCTTCTCCTCATGTTCATCCTAGGTTTTTTACTGCATCACATAACCTGGAAGAATACATCAAAAGAAAGGGTGAGCAAAAAGACCAATAAGGAAAACAAGAGAAACATTTTACATGTGAACTTGAGATACTTCAATAAGGTCATGAAAAAGAACTTTAAGGCATGAGAATGAAATAAGGAGGCATATCATAATAAAAATAACATTTTTCATAACTTGAAAATGTGGCTACATCATTTAACATATAAAATCATGAACATATCACCAAGTTCCATCCCCAAGGTGTCATTTGAAAATTACCAAGGTTATTCACCAAGGTATCGTGAAAATTGTACTCTCTAATGGTTACATCATTACCCAATGCATTGGAGCGCTATCAGGGTGCACCCTTAAATTTTCCTTTATTATTATGTGAGCCACATATATCATCATCAAACATTTCATAAATAACCCATATAGCATAAAATAAATGGGTTTCATTTCATAATCATAACATTTTAAAAACTGCTTTAAAGACATGATCTTTACGTCACTTTAAAACCCACAGAAAAGAAAGGTGGGTCTCATGTATGTAAATACCAGAATTTAAAATAGAAAATTTTGGTATATATGTGAATACCCCTTTAGAAGAAAGATCTTTGAGTATTCACTTAATAATATAAAATAGCTTTAGAAAAAGAGAGAGACATTTTGAGACGGAAATTCTGCAGCATAACGGCTATGTTACAAGGTTTTTAGAAAACATTGAAAAGAGAGGGGACATGGGTCAAACATTCATCAATGACCCATAAAACAGTAGAGGGACAGAATGTAAGGGATTTAAGAACATGGTGATGAAATTTGAAAATATACCATATGAAATGAAGAACATGAAAGGAAGACAAAAATAAGATTTCTCTTATGAAAATTCGGTAGCCTAACGACGTTACTTAAACTTCAAAAAAAATGATTTGAAAAGATCAAATATGGTCTCTCATCATGTGAAAATAAGAGTTCAGTATGATAGATATAGAGATAATTCCCCAAAATAATTAAAAAGTAACTTGAAAGACCTGACATGAAAGTAGAACTTTGAAAAGAATGAGAAGGGTGAAAGAATCCCTTAAAAAATTCGGCAGCCTAACGGCGCCACTTAAAACTTCAAAATATTGAATTGAAGAGATAAAATGGGGTATCTCATCATATGAACATAAGAGTACATTATGATAGATATAGAGATCATACCCCAACATAACAAAAAGTAACTTGAAAGAATTGACATGAAAGTAGAACTTCAAAACGAGAAGGGTGAAGAACCACTTAAAAATTCGGCAGCCTAACGGCACCACTTAAAACTTCAAAATACTAAATTGAAGACATCAAATGGGGTCTATAATCATATGGTCATAAAAGATCAGTATGATAGATATAGATATCATACCCCAACATAACAAAAAGGAACTTGAAAGAATTGACATGAAAGTAGAACTTCAAAACGAGAAGGGTGAAGAACCACTTAAAAATTCGGCAGCCTAACAGCGCCACTTAAAACTTCAAAATACTGAATTGAAGAGATCAAATGGGGTCTCTCATAATATGGTCATAAAAGATCAGTATGATAGATATAGAGATCATACCCCAACATAACAAAAAGGAACTTGAAATACTTTACATGAAAATAGATCTTGAAAAATGAGAAGGGAGAAAGAATCCGTTACAAAAATTTCGGCAGCCTAACGACGCCACTTAAAACTTCATAAAACGAAATAATGAGAGCAAGAGGGGATCTCTCATTATATGAACATGAAAACGGCAGTAAGAGGAGTATAAAAGAACATCCTCCAACATAAGAACATGGAGCATAAAAGGAATGACATAAAAGAGATTACTTGAAATGAAAGAGAGAGATTGGATCCCTTACCTTAAAACATAACTCTTAAAACTCAAAGGTTGGGACCTTGAGGGCTTGGGGGCACCATGGGAGGACTCCTTGGGAGGTAATGAGACCAGAACTTCGTTGGGGGAGAGTGGGGAGTCGAATGGATGAGAGGATGGCTTGGTATTTATAGGGAAAGTGAGGGGACAGAGCATTAATGGCAAAGGGACACCTCATTAGTGGTTTTGGAAAAACCATGGGCTTGCCCATGGTATTTGCCCATGGTATTGGCCACTTGGGACACCTCATACCTTATCTCACTATTCATAATTCGAACATATTGATTACAAACTTAATACATCATTTAATGATGTCATTAAACACCCGTAACTTAAAAACTGTATTTTCACTATTCATCGAAAATTTAACTCTCAGAATAATCCCAAAATTTAACCTTAACCAAAAATCAACGCTCTGATTACAAATATGAACTCCATTTTATAAAAATATTTTTCTAAATATTTTTAATTTAATTTTTAAATAAAAACACTATTCACCGAAAATTCATTTTTTTCAGAAAAAACCCCAAAAATTACCATAGCATAATATCGGTGCTCTGAGTTCAAAAATGAAATCTGTTTTATAAAAATAATTATCTAAATATTTTTAATTAAAAAACACTATTCACCCGAAAAAACTAATACTTGAATAATAATTTATGAAACCGTTATTTAACCATTTTATTGAATCACATTACTTAATCAAGGTGCCTAGATTATATTAATACTTTCTTTAAGTGAGATTAATAATCCATTTGGACACATTACTAATCCTAATCATAAAATCACTATTCATAATTTACTATTCATCAAAAATTAAGTTGATCTTATTAGACTCTAAATTTCGTACTGAACATAATTGTAAAAGACCATTTTTCGAAAATCATTACACATTTTTAATTATTTAAGGTTTACACAACCATTTTTAAAATATCCTTTTTCTAAAATTCATCAAAAATATGCATACTATATTTATCCGGTCATTTGAAAATTCATAAACTTCATCATAAGAAGAAATCCCAATTTTTATTTAAAACAAAGGATTACACAAGGCAGTTACGGTCTCCTTACATAGCCCCTTATCACACCAGCATAGGACCTAAGTGTAAGGTGTGCTAAGGTGAGAGAATCTGAGGGAGGCTCGGCCAACATCGCACGAGTAGTAATTTCTATCAGTTTGAACTTCTCGCGAAGGCGATCCCGTTCTAGCTTTATAGGATGAAGTTCAGCTTGGGTTTGGTCCAGAGCAAAGCCCAGTGGTGCTACCTCCTTCCCAAGTTCTGTTAGATGGGCTTCGATTGGTCCAAGACTACTGGGTGAGGCCATCGAATCTTCTTTCTATATTAATTAACCAAGATTACTTGTATTTAGAGACAATAATCAAAACGTTTAGTTTCCAGTGGTCATATTGACCAATGGTCATATAACAGTCAAAAACCAATAGTATCATTTTAATTATACTCATGTTATCAAATGAAACATTTTTGTTGAGTATAAAAATAAAATAACACATAAAATTAGGAAAAAAGATTTATTCAAAATTTTGGGTTGTTACACGCACAAGATCGCTAGGTACTAACCTCTGTATGATCTGTCTCCAACCTCCACCTCATAGCTAGCTACTCGATTCCTGCTCATAGTACGCTTGATTATGGGAGAACCGCTCCTCAAGCCATCAGTCATATTTCAACTGGCATAAATTCCTATGAAGAAGTAACCTGATGATATGTCATGTCATAAGGGTCCCAACGCAACAGACGACACGTCAACCGGACGTCCGGTCTGTAAGTTATTGACATTTTAGTACCGAGGGCCCGATTGGATTCAGAGTCGATCCAACCCAGTCATACTCCAACTTTCTCCAAAACTCTTATGGAGTGTCTCAAAAGGAACGTCTCACTCCAAGGATCCAAACGGCGCAGACGATTCATCAAACAGACATCCAGTTCGCAAGATACAGTCATTTAAGCGTATTTGGGCCCGAGAGGGGTACATGTCTGGTCTGACCAGGTCGGACTGACCCGACCTGGCTCGGGTCGACCCGACTAGGTCCGGGTCTAACCAGGCCTAACCCAAACTGGCGTGGGCCGGACCGGTTGGGTTGGGCCGTCGCGGGCTCGGCCCGCTGGGCCGTAGCGGCTCGGCCCGCCGGCTGGCACGATCCACGCAAGGTCGCGCGGTCTGTTGCACCCGAACGGCTCAAAGAATCCATTAGGATCCTTTATTGGCGCCTCCAGGTGGTGCCGCCTCATCACCTATGGGACCCGCAGGGAGCGGGTCCTCTACATCGTCGTGGCTTCGAGCCGCGACTCCCTTCAGCCCGGCGCGCGACGGCGCGCCGCCTCCACCTCCGCGACCGGCCGCTGCCGACCACCTGTCCGACCACCGCGGCGCCGCTCTTCCACCACAGTTGGTTGTTTATAGCCTCCACCCTCATTCGCCGGCGCCGGTCACCGGTGCAGCTGCGCCGGTGCCGCGCCAACGTTTCTTCTGCGGGTCACCGGGTGAGCTCCGGTGGTCCGTTCTTCCTTCTGGGCGCGCCTACGATCCTCTCGGGATGTCGTCGTCATTGCGCACCTCTCGGTTTCAAGGTTCCGTCAAGTTGGAACAACCCACCTCCGAAGAACGAAATTAAAATCAAGCGGCGGAGGGTCCAGGCCTTGTTCGTTTGGCCTGTATCTTCCACGTTAGCATTATAACAAGTGGGTGTAATTTATACATCACATTAAAATAATGATAAACCCCGTTTAAATCCCCTGCAACGACTACCTGCAAAATCAAGAATGAGGAGAAGAAATGTGGGAATTTATTGAATTAAAAGACAACCCCTACCTCGAGAAATGTTGGAATCGTCACAGTGGTGGAAGAAGAATTCGTGCTTTGATGAAGCCGCCGACGTTCGTCACTCTTGGTTTGTTGCCGCCCGAGCTTCCGTCTCCGTCGGTGGAAGGTGTCACTTCACTTCTCCAGAGGTTCCCCGCTTGAAGAATTTGTGTCAAAAACTTCACCCCAAGCTCAATTTAAATAGAGGGGGAAAGGGGTGGGTAACGCACCGAGGAATTAATGAGATTCATTAATTGACGCAATTCATGTGCCACATTAACTGACATAATTAATGCGACACATTAATTACACGAGGGGTGGTTATGAAACCAAAGAGTAACTGGACATTTAATATCCCATATTTAAAGGTCTGACCACCTCCGTGTTCCCCACCACCATCGCTCAACAGGTGGTAGAAAAAAAAGAAATAAAATAAAAATTCCCATGTTATTTTATTATTTCCTTAAAAAGGTGTAAAAACTAACTTTTTCACCCCACCAACTGTGGTCGAAGTTAAACCTCTCTTAAGCGAATCTCAGCACTGCAGATTCAACAGTGCTCTCATATTTTTAATCTGAGCACCGGTTCAAAAGATAGAAAACAACGCCCGTACGTTTATTGAACGTACCTTAAAAAAAGTTCAGAAATTCATTCCGTGCACACCAGACCTCGGAATCACATGCTGTAAAAATTCACAGACTCATAATAATCCCAAATAATTAAAAAAAACATAGATTTTTTTGGGTCTTTACAATAATTGAGATAAAAGGAACAATGAAATTGAAAAATATTATCAAACAAGTAAATAATTAACATAATTTTATTATTTAGGAAGATAAAGAACGTACATGATGAGTCATACTCAAGGTAAGAGATTTTATTTTAAAAATCCTCTTTTAAAGTTTCCCTTAAAAATCTCTTCTTCCATGTCCATTTTTTTAAAATTATTTTATGGATGTGTCTATACAGACATAAAAGAATTATAAATGACATTTTATGTCTCTTTTGGATTTCTTTAAAAGGTTTTCAAAAGGAATATTTTTATAGAATGTTTTGACGTTCATTATAAAAAGACCAAAGGAATGTTCTATTATAATGTATACAACGACAATGACTTTTCTCACCATCATGGTTGTTGTTTTATTTTTGGATTCATTTACAAGCTTTCGTGTTTTCTTAAATGAAAACTCACTTTCCTTATATTTTAGTTATTTTCAAAAAGGTGTTTTAAAATGTATCAAATATTTCAATATCTGAAAATGTTTTCTTATGGGTGAAAAAATATTTCCATTAGTATAATGTTAGAAATTACAAGTTTTTATGTGTTTTGATTATGTTACTGTTATTGGGCATTGTTATGATGATGGGTAGTTCTGTTATAAACCAAGTATGAGTGGTTGTGTTATTAACCAATGATGGGTGGTTTCGTGATAAACTAAGGATGGGTGGGTTCATGGTAGTCCTCCAATGAATTGGGTATGGAAGTTAGTTGTGTGGTTATTATATTTGTAAGAGTGATTGTAAGAATGATATTGAAATGATGACCCATGTAACCTACATGTTTTTTCTATGATTTCTATAGATTTTTACGGGAATCTTATTATTTATCAAGCTGAAATAATGATCTCATGTTCAAAGGAAACTATATGCTACTTTTTAAGGGTGAAAAGTATAACTTTGTGAAAAAAGTTATTATGAGTTTTTCATGATTTCAAAGAAACCTTTACGAGTTTTGTTTTTTACTTTAAGATTTATTATGAAATGTTTTATTAAAATCTTTAGGTAGGTAAGGTAATTTCTTGGGTAATAAAATGTTTATTTGGAGCCTAAAGTTTATTTTGAAAAAGGCAAATTTTTTTAAGTATTCATGAACTAAGAGTTTTTCTTCCTATTTTTATTCCCCTTATTGAGATTTTCATGCTCATCCCACATTTAAATTTTTTTTATAGGGTTTAAGGATGGGTAAGGGTAAAGAAGAATTCAAGTTAAAATTCATGATGATTTATCATCAAAAGAAAATGAATTTCATTTTAAAAGTTTTATATTATGGGAAAAAAGGATATTGATTAGAAGTGTTCAATATATATATATATATATATATGGGTTTGTTATGTAAGAGTTATAACCTAACTCTCTAAAACTCTAAACCTAAAAGATATTTGAGAATGTAAGAAAGTGAATTCTAGTTTAAAGTCACTAGAATATGTAATGTTTAAGGCTGGGTCCCTACAATTGGTATATGAGCAAGGTTTAGATAACTTTAGATATTAGGATAATGTTAATAGAATACCCTTAAAAGATTTTACTTTATGGTTAAGTTGAAATGATATATCATTTTAAGATTACCATGTTGCTTCATCTAACCTATGTATGTTCAGAATGGTTTTCTATAGAGGGAACATGGAAGATGAACTAATAAGGCACTGAGGGGACGATATCCTTCTGAATTAGTAACCTGGAATGGTTGGAATTAGAACAAAGAAATTTTTTGTAGTGATGAATCAGTTGAAACATGATATCAATGATGGTGGTATCCATGTGAGAGAGCAGCCAAATATACCACTGAATAGCATGACGATAGTGGAGAATTTTATGAGACAACTTCCTCCAACATTCAATGGATCTTCTAATATAGTGATAGGTGAAGGATGAATTAAATATTTGGAGAAGATATTTGATGTCATGGATTGTTCAGATCATCAAAAGGTAAGTCTTTCAATTTATCGTTTGAAGGTGGAGTCGATCAATGATGGAAAATGGTTAAGAATAATAAAGAAAGTGAAGAGTTCGATAGCTTGGAATGGGGTGAATTTAAGAATATTTTACTTAATAAATATTTTCCTAAGGTTGTTTGACTTAGGATGGAAAATAAATTCTTGGAATTAACACTAAAGGAGGAAGATTCGGTGGTTGTGTATGAAGTAAACTTCACCCGTTTGTCAAGGTATATACCAAATTTTATCTGGGATCATGATAGTAAAATTAATCAGTTTTACTTAGGATTGAAGCCAAGATATCGAAGGGCGTTGGCTTCCCATGTGTAATGACCTGACTTTTTACCAAAGTATGGGTCTTTTTTTTGTTTAATTCCTTTCTTTTGACCAAATATGAATGCTTATTAAGGATATGGAGGAAACAAGGGTATCTGGGGCTTATTTGAAGCTCGGATCCTAGATTTTTGGAAGAAATAACACAACCACATGGTTTTCCCTAATCGTACACCCCATTCCGCATGCCCATGTTTGTGATGCAGGATTTTTAACAAAGGTAAAACATATGATCGGTGCACGATTTATCTAACTGTGCACTATGACTATGTGAGGGGGTCTTGAGGTAGTGCACGGTGCACGGTTGGCGAACGGTTTGGCCAACTGTGTGACCAAACTATGCGGCCAAACCATGAGACCTCTTAAAATTGGGTGAAATGACAATTTTTTCCTTAAAGTTATAAAAACTGAAAACCCTTTTTCCTTCTTCATTTCTAGCATACAGGAGGTCCTCCCTTCTCTCATTTGATATTCCCTCTAAACTTATCTTAGGGATTAAAGTAACTTATCCATCTAGACTCCGATCGAGCTATCGTTCATCTCATTGGATAACCACTAGTGAGTTCTTCACTCCTCAATCTTATTTTGTTGTTTGTCTTTCCGTCAAAGATGTTATTTTGGTGCAAGATCTTATGCCCTATTTTTCAGGTTGTTCATCCATTATTCCATTTTCTTCTAATCTGGATCAAATTAGAGGCTAAGACTGTACATGTGTTCTTCTATGGGATTAAGGTAGGTAATCTATAACTTCCCTCAAAGTATAGTTTTTTATACCCTATTTCCATTGTGCCGCACACTGGAATTTTCAAGAGATGCTTTCTAAATTAATAATCCTTTGAGATAAATGTTAAATTCATGTTTAAGACATGTTGTGACACCCTTATATATGGTTGGAGGTTTTCAACCTCAACCTGAACCGCCCATGGAGTGGGTTATTCATTTTGATAGTGATTATTCCACCCTCGGGGTGTGTTGAGATTGCTTTACATTAATGGGAATTGAATATAGTAATTAATAGAATTGTTAAAGGTTGAAAACACCTTTTCATTTTTATATTAAATGCATTAAATGAATAATTCCCTGGCTTGTGTATGATTAAGAAGGGATTAATGAAATGGTTTATAAGATAGTGAATGAATTGGTTATAATGATAATGGAGGATTCACAGTATGGAACCAACGACCCATTAGTATACCTCAAACATTTCTACTCTTTGGATCCTATGTATCTAGCTTACTTGGATGCCTTGTACATTTCTACTCTAAGGATTTGGCTTGCCTGGATGCCTTGGAAATTTCTACTCCCTGGATCTGATTTACTTGGTTTACTTGAACCATTATGATGACTTGGACATTTCTACTCCTTAGACCCAATGATCTTATAAGGATGCCTTGGAAATTTCTACTCCTTGGATATGAAGACCTTACTAGGAATCCTTGGACATTTATAATCCTTTTATCTGATTTAATTAGTTTACTTGACCCATTAGGATGCCTTGGACATTTCTACTTATATGATATGATGATATTACCAGGATGCCTTGGAAATTTCTACCCCTTAGATCTAGATTACTTGACCTATTAGGATGCCTTGGAAATTTACACTCCTTAGATTTGACCCACTAGGATGCCTTAGACATTTCTACTCCTTGGACCCGGTTTACTTGTTTTCCATAGCTTAGTTGGATTCCTTGGACATTTATCCTCCTTCATCCTAGCCCATGTAGGCCTGATACTTGATTACATGGTGTAGGCCATTGATGATTATTACCATGCTTTATAGATATCCCTTATGATCTAGTTACTTGATCAAAGTGAGACTTGATATACTAGATAATATCACTTCTTTTGTTGCTACTTGTACTCCTTTTATATCTGTACATTGTTTCAGCTTATACGCACAGACTGGACTTGTTATAGACATCGTTGGTGATGGACTATTAAGTGTTATCTCACACCATGTTCGGGCTGCCATTGGGTACCTAGATAGACTTCATGGATGTAGGTAGGGACAGGGGTAAGCCCCCTCTTGGTGATGCTTCATTGATTATTGCATAGGAGCAGGGGAGCACAAGATTGATCTATGGATCGTGATGCTATATGGGGATAGTTTCTTTTTGGTTTTTTTGTAATTTTAATACATTTATTGTATTGGATGCCTGTTTCCATGTATTTTCTATTTTTTTATATCTCCATTACATACACATCATTATGTATATGATGTTGCCTTTGGATTTTATTATTATTATTCATGTTGGGATGATTTATCTTTCGTTGCTAGTCAATATTATGATTTTACCTTGTATTCATTTATGATACCTCTATGTCACTCTGATTATGAGGGTATAGTCTCCCCACTATACCATCACATACCCTCACTGCTAGTCGGCAACCTCTGTCATACGAGGAGGAATGTTTGAGTCCATGTGATCCACTAGCTTGGGGCACTATTTAGTGTCTTTCAGGTTGCGATGCCGCAAAGTGGTATTAGAGGAGTTTCTTTTCTTTTGTTGTATCATTTGAAAATATTAAAAAGATTATTAGGAATGTGTCAGAGTTTTGTAATGAGCTATTCCAGGTATCAAATAATCCACATATAGGAAAAAGCCAAATTTCCTAGGATGGGATATGATGTTATGGTTTATGATTGTAATAGTTGATTTGATTCCACCATTGGGTGATGCACATGATATGTGAAGTTATTATTATTCTAATGTTGGTTAGATTTTATCCTTGGACCGATATGACAAGGAAGTAATAATCATGCATCATTTTAGGAACATAGAAAATTCACATGTCATTCCATATAGGATGCATTGCTTGGATGCATGACAATTATTATATGTTCCTTGAGTGATATACCCGCTATTTGACTATCGTTTTTGTAGGGAACTGAGAAATATAATTGGTTGCTTAAAGTTTTTGTATCAACATAATAGTGTTTTACTATATAGATTGATGGAGACACCTTAAGCAGTCAATTATGGCATGCCGATCCATGGATCATTGGTCGCATGGACTGGAATGTATTTTGATTGGGATTAAATGGACACCACACCTCAATTTATAAGGTGTATGGGACCTTATAAATTGGAAATAGTGATATATATAATTAAACCATTTAAGATAATTATTATATAAATGATAATGAACTTAAAATAAATTGAATTCTGAAATGAAAAGGTTATCGTTAAATGGAAGTTCTAATTACAACTTAGAGGGTGTTTCCTCTATAACTTACAATTGCCACTTTGTATACCGAAACCACTGGAATGTAACATAGAACTTGACCCTGACCTAATTTCAATAGTGGGCAGTAGACAATGTCTCTTACTTTTCATATGACTTGTATGTTGCCCAGACCTAGATTTAAAAGTAGGCAGAGGGGTTTGACTTATGTTTAGGAAGGCTTGTACATGTCCTATTCGTATATCTATGATACTATTATTATCAAATATTTTTTGAGGCGTGTACTTAGATTTTTTAGAGATATGCCACCGTGATGGCCTCAAGTTGTGTGCCAGGAGGGTGGCGAAGATCATGCTCTATAGGTGGTGGTCACTAGGCCACCGGTAGAACCTATGGTAGATCCACTTGTGGCACCTCTAGTTATACCTGATGTGGGTATTGATGCCCATTTTTAAGAGGGTTTACTATACTTTATATAGACTATATAGGGTGCCCTGTGACTTGAACCGACTATGGTAGATTTGACATGTGAGTTTCAATAGCATCATCCACCCACATTTTTAGGGGATGGTGGACCACAGACTACAGATTCATGGCTAGAGGGAATGCTATCAATTTACAAGCATATCAAGACACCTCCTGAGAGGATAGTGAAGATATCTACATATATAGTACGAGATTCCACTAGGAGATGGTGGGATGTGATTACTCAGATGGATCATAATTGGAGTATGTCTTGGAGGGATTTCCAAAAATCCTTCTATGACTATTTTATCCCGATATGTTAAGAACTGATAGATCTAGAGAGTCACTACTGGAAAAAGCCTCTATACCCATGGTTTTGGAAAAAATTGTGGGTATAGGGGTATGTCCGGAACTATACCCATGATTTTAGGAAAATTGTGGGTTTAGGGGTCTAATCCGAACCTATACCAATGGTTCTCTAGGAAAACCGTCGGTATAGGTCTGTGCGAAAAACCATATTCCCATAGTTTAAGAAAACTGTGGGTATAGGTTTCCCATGCGAACATGGGAAAAAATTCCATGGGAACAAAAAAAATATGGTGGGAAAACCCTATATCGAAGGGTTTCCCTCATATACCCACGGTTAAAATTAATATATTTAGGTAAATATAGGTATATATATATACATAATTTAAGTAGCTGGAGTGGTGAGGCACTGGGTGTTAGAAGCAGAGGTCGCGGGATCAAAACTCACGACCGACTTTTTTCTAAAACCTATACCCACAGTTTTAAAATTGTAGGTATAGGGCTATGACATGGTGGAAAAAACCTAAACCCACAATTTGTAAAACTATGGGTATATTCCATGGAGCTATACCAGTGCCTCAGTTTCCCATGGTTCCCAAAACCATGGGTATAGGCTATACCCACAATTTTGGGGGCTATAACCACAGTTTTGAACTGTGAGGATATGTCATTTTTTCAGTAGTGAGTTTATGCATCTAGAGTAGGGTGTCTTGTCAGTCATAGACTATTATGCCCATTTTATAGAGCTCTAATGTTTCACACCTATTCTGTCAGGTGATGAATTATCAAAAGTTAGGCAATTCAAGGATGATATTAGGTATGATATCTGATTATAGATGAATGTTTTACAACTTAATACCATATCAAAAATATTAAATCATCCCCTTATTATTGAACATAACCCGAGGGAAACTAGTAGAGTAGAGCATAATAGATCATATTCTCGACCCAGTGGCAAAATTTTAGGTGGAAAAAATTATGTTTTGAGGTCTCTCATGAGGGGAACACTAGATAGATCATGAGTGCTGGTAATACCATTTTCTATCATCAGTATGGGAGGTAGTGACACATAAAGAGCTGGTGTGATAGAAACTTAGTTGAGTATCAAGCGGCAGGATGGGCCATCTACAATGGTTTTTCAGGACCTTCCCTCCAGTATCTAGTGAGAGAGGGTCTGCACGAACTCCATGTTCAAGAGTAGGGTTAGAAAATTCTCATCAGGTTGGGAGTTGGAGTGCGACTCACTGATTAGGTTGAGGTGGTGGTTGTGGTTAAGGAAACTAGACACCAGACTCATAGTACCAACAAAACAGACCTTATTGGGGTATCCGGGCTATATCTCAGGGCTACAGATCAGGTCAGATGTATATAGTGCAATTGACACCCTAAGAGTAGAGTTTCGAACCTTCTACAGTGATAGGTATTATTCTGATAGCCTCTATGTTAGTATATCCTCATTTCGATACATTTGATTCTCATTACTTCATATGTGTGCCCGTTTTGGAGTGCCTTGGGTTTAATGTTCAGTTTTCCTATGGCGTTATGACACTTGATACTCCGTTGGGGATTCTACTGGAGAGTGTACGCTAGTGTAGGGATCCCCCCTTGAGATAGGTGGGTGTCTATTTGTATGAGACCTATTTTTCCTTGATATGATAGGGTTTGACATCATTCTTGGGATATAATGGTTGGTTCCCTACCATGATTACATTGACTACTATTGCTAAAGGGTGACTTTCATTTCACCTGATGGTGGGATTTTTATTCACAAGGGTGAATGGAATTTCCACGCGAGTCGAGCTGAACCCGAGCATCGTGGGCTAAGCAGGATGACAACCCAAATTGCTAGCTTATATCTAGTTGATCATGGAATGCATTTGGTGGATTTACCTCTAGTGGTTGATCATTTCAGACACATTTTCTAGGATGAATTTTTAGTACCAACTCATGTGAGATAAGTATATTTCTTCATCAATCTAGTGCTGGGAGATGCAACAGTATCCATTCCTACTTACAGGATGCATACTACTAAGTTGTGGGAGCTTAATAGGATGCTATAGGACTTGGAGGAAAATGGGTTTATACGAACCAATACTTCTCCATGGGGTTTGCCGGTCATTTTTTACAATAAGGTTCATGTAACCCTTCTTTTATATGTGTATTATCGAAAATTGAACCAATTGACGGTTAAGTACTAATATCTCTTGCCCCATATATATTATCTCTTTGACCAGCTCTGAGGATCTCGAGTTTTCTCAAAAATTTATCTGAGATCGGGTTATCATCAGGTTTGTGTTAGATCTTTAGATATACTAAGTACAACATTATTTAGTAGATATGAATTGTATGAGTATTTGGTCATGTTGTTCGGTCTCACAAATGCACCAGCAGTTTCCATGGCATTGATGAACCAGGTTTTCCATCCATATCTAGATTAGTTTGTGGTGGTATTTGTGAATGACTTCTTGGTTTATTCTCACACTCGACACGCCCATGTAAAACATCTTGAGATCATATTGGATACATTGAAAGAGCACCATTTATATGCTAATATCACAAACTTCCACTTTTGAATGAATAAAATTCACTTCTTATGTTATATTATCTCAGAGATAGGGGTATTGGTTGACCTAGATAAGGTGAAATCCATAGTTTTATGGGAGAAACCCTAGAACTTATTTGATATATGAAGTTTCTTGGGGATAGTTGGTTATTATAGGCATTTCATACAGGATTTTTCATGCTTAGTAACACCTCTTATGGGCTTGACTAATGAGGGTGTTAAGTTTTCATAGTCTGAAGCCTGAGAGATGGCCTTTCAGGAGATTAAAGAGAGATTAACTTTAGTGTCGATCCTGATTTTGATAGAGTTGGGAATAAGCTATATTGAATAATATGATGCATCAGGTATCGAGCTAGGAGAAATTATAATGAAAGAAGAGTAAGTCATGGCATATGAGTCTCATTAATTAAGGACACATGAGAGGAACTACCCAATACACGATCTCGAGTTAGTCATTGTTATTCATGCCTTGTACTTTTGGAGACATAATTTACCGGGAGAACATTTTTTGGTGTATACGGGCCACAAAAGCCTCAAGTATATATTTAATCAGTGTGTCTTGAATATTAGGAAATGAAGGTTGGTTGAATACTTATAGTATTTTGACTTCAAGCTTCCTTATACACCCAGAAAGGGAAATTCAGTTGCTGATGCTCTGAGCAGAAGGACTCAGACACAGGTAGTTCAGAAGGCCAGTAGCAAGTGGCAGGTTATGGTCTTGTTTTCAAAGAAGCACTTGGAGGTGTATGATAGTCATGGGAATAATTTTCTCTCATCATTAGTGGTGACTTAAAATCTTCTAGATATAGTGAGTATGAGACAACTATCAGATTATGAGGGCTTGATCCTATGGGAGAGTGTGGAATATGAGGACCCTCCACCTGGTTGGACCATTGGTGAGGATGAAATTCTAAATATACATGGGAATGTTTGGGTTCCAATAAACATATGAGAGGAAATGATGTGGGAATTTTATGCCTCAGCTTGGGTAGTACATCTCATCATCACTAATATGTACCATGACTTACATCACTAGTATTGGTTGCCTGGTATGAAATGAGAGATAGTCAACTTTATTACTCGGTATTCCACTTGTCATCTAGTGAATACAGAACATAGGTGATTGAAAGGACTCTTACAACCATGTTCCATTCCCAAGTGGAAATGGGATTATGTCACTATGGATTTTGTGATAGGTTTTCCTAGATCGTCTCAAGGAAACAATACAGTTTGGGTAGTTGTTGACCAGTTGATGAAGGTCACCCATTTTTCACCACCATACATGATTTATAGGTAGGAACTCTACCATCCATGATAGTTTTCTTGAAAAAATACACTTTTACCCAATGGGTCTTAGAACTTAAGGTACATACACCAAGTTTCAAACTTAGTTGGTGTACATAGAGTCCATTTCAAATTCAATGGATTTTAATCATTTATCATAATCATATTTCTTAATGGAATCCTGATAGGTAGTAGATTCATCACCTATAAACATTAATTTATCATTATTTTCCATAAGAAATCCATATCTTTTAGGATCTCGATAAATCCTACTAGACCTTTGAGGTTCTTGTGTAGCTTTAGGTGATTCTTCTTCAACAACTCTTTATGGGACTTCCTCAACTTCTATCTTAGGAGTACTTATTATTATTTTTGTCTTTAAATTATATAAGGTCAAATTTCCTCCCACTAATTCCATGATTGATGTGTTATTTATTAAGTAAAATACCATATAGGGTAATAAACACTTTGTGTTCGGTAGTATTATAAAAATAATATATCATAGTTCCCTTGGTATAACCAACAAATAAGCATTTTTCTGACTTGGGTCTAAGATTATTAGAATCCAAATGTTGTATGAGTGCTTCAAAACCCAAAATCCTCATAAAATTAATATTTGGATGTGTCTCAATCCATATATTATATGATGTATTTATGAATACTTTAGATGAAACATAGTTAAGTAGGAATATGATAGTTTCCAGATCATATCCATAGAATGAAAAAGGAAGGTCACACATACTCATCACCGATCAAACTATATCTAATAATGTATGATTACTTTTTTAGACACACCATTCCATTATGGTGTTCTAGGTGAAGTGAGTTATGGAACAATTCCACAATCCCTTAGATGATCAATGAATTTTTGTATTAAGTATTAACCATACCGATCTAATCATAAAATATTAATACCTTTTCCCAATTAATTTTATACTTCGTTCTAAAACTCTTTAAACTTTTAAAAAGTTTCATACTTATGTATCATCAGAAACACATAACCATACTAACTAAATTCATCTATAAACATAATGAAGTACCTAAACCCACTATTTTCTTGAGTACTCATTGGTCTATATACATCACTATGTATGAGATCCAATAGTTCACTATCCCTTTCTCCTTTTCCATTAAAAGGTGTTTTAGTTATTTTTTCAAATAAACAAGATTCACAGTTATCAAATGATTTATAGTTGAATGGTAACAAAAATATATCTCTATGCATTATTTGGATGTGTTTCTCATTTATATTAAAAAGGAGACAATGCTAAATATAGGTGGGGTTAGAATCAACCTTGACATTATAATTCTAAATGCTATAAACAGGTTTACCGATATCAATAATGTATAAACCATTTACCGTATTCCCAATGCCATAAAACATTTCATCCATATATATTGAAATTTTTTTATTCTTAATAATGAATGAAAATATCTTCTTATACAAACAAGATACATAAATAAAATTTCTTTTTTATGGTGATAACATAATAACAATTCTCTAATTCTAGAAATAATCCTCTATGTAAACTTAGATCATAAGTGGAAACTTACAAAGTAGTAATTATTGCTCCATTACTAACATGAATATATAATTTAATTTTCTTTAATTACCTCATATCTATGATTATATTCTTATTAGTACAAATATATGATGCACACTCAATATCTAATACCCGTGAGTTAGAGTTAGTGAAATTGATCTTTATAACATTCACATTTTGATGCTTATAATTCTTCTCTTTGAGAGCACTTCTCATCCCTATATACCAATCTAGAATTGTTTTATAAGACATGCCTATAAGATAACTCAAAATTATATTCATTATTCATGCCATGGTCTATAATAAAGACATATATATGGGTGAGTATCATGTTTTATATTTTTTCTTCAAGGGATTTTAATGAAATTATTTACACTAAAAAAATATGACCCCATACATCATATCCATTAAATCATTCAAGATTCATATTTCACTAAGATTTGGGTGCACTTTAGTATTAATCTCAAAACATGGATATTTAGTTAGTATAACTTTCTAATCATATCATATATGATTCTTATATAGTTGAGTGGATTTTTTCCCCAAATTCATCATATAGATATAATCTTAACTCTATTCCTCTGGTATCTTAACTCTTAGGGTTTCCCAGCTTAGTGTCACCTAAATATAATAACAAGATTTGGTTACTTAACTTTTAGTAATGGTCATTTAAGCTATACATTACACAAGATAATCTATGGGCACCCATATTTAGCATGAAACTACCTAGTTAGATGATTATGGTCTTGACATGTGTTTAATTTATAAGGAATATCGCACTTAGTATTTGAGGGGTATTATTTTAAAAGTCTCACCAAATTAATACACATCATATTCATATTAAATTAATAACTATTGTATCTCATTAAATATTTATTATCTCATGTTTTATACCTTTAAGTGTACATTCTTATAACGATTTAGTTTTTGAATCCCTATTTTAACCACCAATTTAATATATTCACATCATATTAATGTGTAACTATTTACATAACCCATAGTTTGTGTTACTCGTCAAAAAATATAAGCCAAACACATTTACACATATCCAAATGAATATTTTGTATAATTTACTTGATCTTATCATGTAAAGGCTCATAATTATATGAGATTGATAATCTTCATATGAGTAAGCATGGATCCACAGATATCCAAACCCACCTTTCTAGAACAAGGCATAAGCCGCCAAGCCAATGGGAATTTTGACCCAAAATCCCTCTATACAAGGATAATTTACTCAAGAGATAATCTGATTAATCATTACTTTAACACCTAATATGTAAAAACTATATTTAACAACTAAATTTAAGCTAATGATTTTTATTACAAATTGAGGTCGAGGTAAATGAAAATTGAATCTTATATTATAGTACCTAACATATAATGTATGACATGAAAACTTATAAAAATAAATTTATCACATAAATTAAAGCATATATAATATCCAAATTTCATAAAAAAATTATAAATATGAATATTAAAAGGAATAAATAAATAAATAAATAAATTATTACTTTTCCAAACACGAGACACAAATATAAATATTTCATATTTTATTTAGGCATGGAAATATCCTATTTACAATTCCTAAACACTTATCATTTATAAAAAAATATAAAATATAATTAATTTTATCCAAAATATTAAATTTTAACATTCTTAGACTATATCATATTTTATTATAGGTAGGTGGTGCTATTTATCATAATATGTGATGCTTATAATAAACGTTGTTACATAAATTCAAAAACCTTACACATTGCATAAGGTTTTTAATACGTATATTTTTTTTCATATGTAAGACAAAAAATTGTGAAGGCAAAAACCTTACACATTTCATAAGGTTTTTCATATGTTCATACATAAGAAAATTATTCCACAACAGCTAAAACCTTATATATGGGGAAATTTCTTACGTATCAAAAATTTCTTACATATAAAAAATTCTCACGTATCAAGTCATATTTGATGATATAAATTATATAGTTATCATGGAATAGTACTCTATTTTTATATGGCCCCAGTTTTAGTCATAGCTTACGATATCACATATTGTAGATTATGGTGTTGAATAAAACCATGGGTTTTCAACATATCATACTTTGTGATATGTATTAGTCATACCCTATGACTCAGAAAAAAATAGAATCACGATATCATATATCATAAATTCAAGTGATAAAAAGGTTGATATTCATTCATGCCATATTGTATGCTATGATATTTCTCAAAGAGATTACGATATACATTTTATCTATAAATAGATAAAAGAACATGTTGATTTATTGACGAACATGGATTTGATACCACTTTTTGGGCTTTAGAGGACTATCTCACGATCTTAGTAGTGGAAAACCCCTATAATAGTGTTGGATTTATCATTAATAGAACTAACATGTTAAATGAACATAAAATACAAGCTTACCTTGATCACAATAAGTAATGTATCTCTCAGACATTATGTAGTATGATTGATAAGGATCATCGTGCTATAGTCAAAAGTTTCTTACCTCCATGGGTTATACACCAGCCTAGGATCCTTATTCATAACGATAGGACCCTATAACATAAAAGGAGTGTTAGTGCCTTCTTCAAAAAGACAAATAGTGATCAAGGAGGAAGAGAAATTTAGATATGGATTATCAGTGTCACACACAACCAATAAGGGGATCCCATCCATTATATAGACCATATTCAATAAATGAAGAGAGTCGAACATCGATTTCCATCACATGGCAGCTAGAATGCATCACAATAATGCATGACCCGTTGGAGTTATATTAATAATTTAACATTTCAATGATTATAATATTCATGTATATCCATAAATGAATCATCTTAATGATTAATTACCAAAGGAAAACAATCAAGAAGATGTGGTAGAATGCATGCATGTGATATTGCATATCACATGTCTACCATATACTATGATAGAAACCAATTTTATGCTATGATTGAAGAATTTGAATGAAAAAATTGCTAGATACAGACTAGGGATGTCATAAAATATGATACCCTATTTATTGTACATTTACAATATGACCATGAAAATTTTGGGAAAGAAATGAAGGTACTTCAAGTAGAGATTATGTCATAAGTTTAATGGCATGTCTCTGAGCATTCAACAAATGTATTTAAAAGTGTTTAAAGTCATGTCTCGTGAGTAGTGGAAAATGTTTATGGATATTAATAGGGATGCATATCATGAGGTATAAACATCTTTTATAGTAATTTAATAGCATAAACAGAATAAAATTATAATTTTTATTAATGTTATTTTTATAGGAAATATTTATAAAATAAGATGATTCACGAAAAACAATTTATTCCTCATACAACTAATTTAAAAAGTTTTTACAAGAAAATATAAATCTTGATTGTATCTTATTCATTATTATTTATATTCTTATATTATACCTGAATGTTTTTTTAACTTGATATATATTTAAATTTTTTAAAAGGGAAAGGTCTTTGGTCACCCAATTGGATGGATGGAGATGTGGTTTCACATTCATCAAAAACCTAATAATAGTTTTAGGAATAAACCATACATAGACATTATGGTGACTATTTTTCATTATAATTTCATTTTATTCTATTACTATAAATCCATAATAATATAAATTAATTAATTAGACAATATTATGAATCCTAGATAATTAATAAAATTATTTTCAATATTATGGTATTTATAGGATAAAATTCAAGATGCCTGGTATGTGTACCCAGTAAAATCATCATAAATTTTCTAGAATTATGTAGTTTCACTCATTTTAGGGAAGGAGCATCCTAAGTGTGAATGGGGGATGGGTTCTAGACTGACCCCATTAAATATTTTTTACAGGACATAGTAATATTTTATTTTTAAACCATATAGTGGGGGTTCAAGCAGTGTTACTGATTGGGAAACACATAAAGAAATTTCAAGGTTGAAAGAAAAGGTGAAAGAGTGGTAATCCTATAGGAAAACATGGTATTAATGGTAATTGAAAATGGAAAATGCCTTAGTTTTTGTATTCTATGGGATAAAGAACATAGTTCTTATGGGAATTTCTAGTCTTATAGATCATCATGAAGGGGTAAATTCTGAACTCAATCCATGAAAATTATGAATAAAATAAAAGTGTCAGCTAATTTGTATTAATACATTTGTTTCATGATTATTTTTTATCTGGTTTTGGTTATAATAATAAATATTTATTGAGGTTGATTTATTGTTGTTCTAAAATTTTCATACCATGACTAATTAATTTTGGATTAGTTTATCTATTTGATTTATTTTAACATGATATAATGTAATTTATATGTTTTTTAACTTTTCTTCACTTTGAATGATTAATTTTGATTTAGTTTGTCTATTTTATTGACTTTAACATGATATGATGAAATTTACATATCTTATGAATTTTCTACACCACGACAAATTAATTTTGGTTTAGTTTTTTTATTTTATTGGATTTAGTATGATATGATGTAATATACACATATTCTCACTTATTAGTATGTTATTGACATATAATGACATTATTTGATTTGAAAAAGTTTTTTAAAATTTAACTGAATGTTATTATGTGTGTTATTTTTTGTTATTTATTATTTTTAGGGTTTATATTATGTTTTGTATTACTATTATTAAATTTTATAGTATTTTATTCTTGGTTGAATATTAAAACACTTGTCAGGGGATTAAGACTTATAAGCTAAGACACTCTTTGTATGACAATCATTATAGTTTTTAGTTATTGTGGAATCGTAAAACATGATCATGGATTTTACTGTAACTATTTTTTATATTGGGTTGTGAATCCTGATTGAAGTGTTGCTGTATCTACCAAACTGAGAGAGATTTGAATGATAAAAAGGTCTTGGGGTGCTGGCAGTGGTAGATGGGATTCTATGGTAGAGGCAAGTTGACAAAACAAGACTTTTATCGGATGGATGTGTTTTGGATAGTGGTCAGTTCACTAGACGAGGTGAATGGAATGTTCACTGGATTTAGTAGTCATGTGTTAGATGCTACAGGGAATTAGTAGTCATTGAGATCAAATTATGGGATGTCCATGAATCTCTAATGGCAATAATTATTAGAAAACTAGTTAATCCCCACTATATATGTGGATTGGGACCACTTGTACATGTGTGTGTGGCATGAAAAAAATAAATTAAGTTGTTATAAGACATTATCTTAGATTGAGATTGTAAAATTTATATTTTTCAATAAAAATAAAATATGGAAACAGTGTTCACGCATGGATGTGGTACTTAATTATTGGAACCACATAAAACTAAAGTGTTCATTTCTTTCCTTGTTTAATTTCTCTTATCTTTAATGCTTGTGTTAAGTTGTATGGAATGTGTATATGTTGTGTGTTGTGAAAAAATCCAAGTCACCCCTCAATTAGGAACCTAAGTTGGTATATGGAAAGGACCAAAGGGTGTTCTCGATACCCATGAGCTGGAAACTAGTGCATGGGAATCAAGAATCACCTTTGGAAATGGTTTTCCCAATAAATCCATTTAATGAATCCATACCAAGGACCAAGCATGACCTTTTCATGTTTGGAAATCCATGCTCCCAAGTTAATAAAAATGAAACATTACATAAATGTTAAGAAGAAACATAAGTAAAATATCAAGGAATAGATAATAAATAAATGATAACAAAATGAAACATCCATATCATAATCAAAGAGAGGTCCAAGCATACTCATATACAAAATAGGATGGGATGGGGAGCTGAATAAGTGGTACTAGAATGAGATACAAAAAATGGAACAAAAAATGAAACAAAATTTTCTAACCATATCCATGTAACATGAGGGCTCAGTCTCACCATGTCACCATAACCCAACCATATAAGAACCACAACCACCGAGTATTGATTTTCCTCAACCTGTATCTATAAAAAGAAAGTCTACATGCACTAATTGGGTATATGTAGGGTGTGAGAACCACTAGCCTAGTAGGATTAAACCAAGTGTTTCATAATAAATATTTATAAAATAAAACCAATCATACTAATTTTGAAATAAATTATAGAAAAATAGGATTTTAACATTTTAAAGACAAGAAACATATAACAATTTAAAGATATAAGGAAGAAAAAATGTTAGCAAAAAATAGAAAACAAGCACCATGGGGAATCCCTAAGGAATATAAGGTCTGGATAAACTAGAATCTTTACACAACTCAATTATCAAACCAAATATAGCCAATTTTGTGTTGTATCTAGGTCGATAATCTTGATTCATAGCAGGAAGGGGTAACCCCACAAGTGACTCCTGATACATATCATTATAGTGTTTAGATAGTGTTTTAATGTAATTACAATTATAGGGAGGGAGTTCCATGAGTAAACATGATTTTACTAGTCCCAAAACTTAAATACCCAACTCACATGTGTTATACCCCTTTAAAAGAGTTCCATTTCATCAATTAAACCATTTTTAATTTCAACGGGGCATTTTATCAAACACAACACAAGCAACCCCTGAAATCATTCCTTTCAAGCCACTTCAAACAACCAAACCAAAAGAAAATAATTTCCAAACACTTATAAAATATATATCATGTTCCAAGGATAATAAAACTTTATTTGAAACAATTTAAAACATACTATGAAAATAAGAAATCAATTAAGGTTCATGAAAAAAATCCAACTTATGAAACAACTTAACTTTATCAATGAAACCGATTGTAATCGGGTAAAATCCACTAGATAAAGGGAGAAAATACCTATATAAGGAAAGGAAAGACCATAAAAACTAAAATCCACCTCATAAGACTTATCTCAAAAGAAATATAGTCCACCATGGATTTAGGGTAGCAAGAAAACCATGATAAGAGAGGGTGGGGAACCAAGAAAGAGGAGAAAATCACTTACTAGGATTTTTATTGAAGAATGCAACCCAAAACCCATTTAAAATTGATCCAAAAGGGATGTGGAGGTATTTTTATGTGTGTTATGGGTGTTGGAGGTCAAGTTGGTGAAAAATGAGAGGAATATGTGTTAAATTGGGGGTGGTGTCTTGGTAATTTTATATTTTTAATAAAACCGGGTAGATCACATGGTTTGGCTGCACAATTTTCCAAACCATGAGACAACCATGTAGGTGGCACTGAAATTTCTTGGGTAGCTATACTATTTGTATTAATGATTAGAAAAATTGTGTTCCAACCATTAAAGTCACCACTAAGGCAAAACCACATATTTTATACGGTTTGTTACACGATTAATATTAATCATGAACCAACCATGTAACAATGCATGTTCCCCATTTTTTCAAATTATTTCAAATAAAAATACCCAAAAATTATATATGAGAATAAAAAATAATAAATAATACAGGTTTTACCTTAAAATATCATCATGGGTGTGATAATTCTCAACACCATGCCACTTTCTTCCCCCAGAAAGTCAGCTCAAAGACAGTAAGTTGGTAAATAGGTGAGGTCACTAGTCTATCATAAAAGATTATTACTCCCAATTCTCATGAGATTAATTCACATGTTTCTAAACTATTTATACTAATGGTATATAATTTACAATAATAACCTTCTTCCAAGAGTCAATAATCTGAACAAGTTTCTCCATCACTGAGGCATCGGGTTTCAACACTAGCTCTTCTTGATTCAAAACATAGGAAGAGTCCATATTATACTTCTTCAATTGAGAGATATGGAATACATCATGGATTTATGTCAATAAAGGAGGTAGAATAAACTAATAAGAAACTTTATAAATTCTCTTAGTGTTCTCAAAAGGTCCTATAAACCTTAGATAAATCTTTCCCTACTTTCTGAGCAGATGGTGGTCCAATTGAGGTGATACCTTTAAGAACACCCGATCACCCACCAAAATCTCCAAGGGATGACATATATGATCAACATAAGACTTATGGAGACTATTATGGGTTATAAAATATTTATGAAAATTCTAAATCTTCATAATCATCTCATGCATGATACTCAGTCCCCCTAAGAAAGTCTCACCCACCTCAGCCCATCAGAGGGGAGACTGGTAGGGTTGACTACACAAAGCCTCAAAAGGTACCATTATGATAAAAAATTGTTAACTTTTATTATAAAAAAACTTAAAAAATCTCAAATTTCTATCCCATGAGCCTTTTAAGTCTAATACAGAGGCATGAAACATGTCCACCAAAATCTATATCACTTGTTTATCTGACTATCTGACTGTGGCTGGTAAATCATGCTTAGATTCATTAAAAATACCATTGCCTCTCAGAGGACTTTATAAAACCCGAATGTGAATTGGGGGTCTATATCAAAAATAATATCATAAAAAACCTCATCCAACTTCTCAATATCATGGATATATATCCTCCCAATCTCCTACACTTTAATTGAATCTCTAATCAGAAAAAAGTGAACAAATTTAGTCAACCGATCAATCAAGACCCATATAGAATTATTACTTTTAGGTGTATGAGGAAACAAAACTATAAAATCCATGGATATCTCTTTCCACTTATAAGTAGGCACTATAAGGGGTTATAACAAACCAGAGGGATTATGGTGCTCAACCTTAGTTTTTTAAAAGGTAATGCATTGAGATACAAAATACATGATGTCTCATCTCATACCTGGACACCAATATCAATGTATCATGTCATAGTAAATATTAGTGGTACTAGGGTGGATGATACACTATGAATAATGGAAATACTATATCACGACCTTCCTCATTGAAAAAGGAACCACATAGCGGCTCCATAATCCAAGAGATCCTTTGGAAGATAAAGACCACTCACCGCTGGTCTCTCACCATTTAAGATCTATCTAAACCATTGAAATTATTCATCTCCCAATTTCCCCTACTAGATGAACTTGATAAGTGGATTCAACTAAATTTTAGTAATAAACACATCCTTTTTCTCCTCCCTTGCCTCAAGATGAATCCAATCAAATAGAACCACGAGGTTCCATTCATCATTGAATCACCTTAAATATTTATAAAGAAAATTTATACTAAGAGCATCTACAACCATATTCTATTTCCCTAAAATGTATTAAATGTCAAAGTTTAATGCATAAAGGTACTCCAACCACCACCTTTTCCTGAGATTCAGATATTTTTTATAAAATATATAAATTAAACTATTGTGGTTGGAGTAAACAATAAACCTTTCCCTAGAAAGATAGTGTCTCCAACACTTAAGGATGTGTATGGTCACAATGAACTCGAGGTCACGGGATGGGTAATTATTATCAAGTGGTAAAAGTTATAGAGAACCATATGCAACCACATGATAAACCTTTAAAAATCCTAAACCCATGTTTGATGCATTTCAATACACAACATAGCCCAAACAGACCTCATATAGAATAAGAATGGGTGTCGAGGCTAACCACTAATTTAACTCCTCATAAGATTCTTGGAACTCATGACTCCACACAAAATTCACCCCTTTTCAGCTAATATTAGTCATAGGTAAATAAATTTTGGATAAATCCTTTAAGAATCATCAATAATAGCTTGCTAAGCCCAAGAATATCTATATCTCAAGGACATTATTTAGCTCTTCCCAATACATCATGGATCTTATCATCTTAGGAACAATTTAGATTCAATGTTTTGTAACCACATGTCCCAAGAACTTAAATTATTGTGTCTAGAAATCACACTTTGATATTTTGGAATAAATGTGACGATCATGAATATTTCCTAAAACAACTCTCAGATGACGCTCATGATCCTCCCATGGCTTAGAATACACCAAGATATCATCCAAAAATACCACAAAAGGCATCAAATGTATCGATGGAAAATATGATTCATGAGTTCCATAAAGACTGTTGGATAATTATTCAACCCAAAAAGCATCACTAAATACTCAAAGTGTATATACTAGCTTCGAAACATAGTCTTAGGTACATCGACCTCTTTTAATCCATGGCAATGATAACCTAATTTTAGGTCAATCTTAGAATACCACCTTTACCCTTTTATTGATCAAAGAGGTCATTAATATGACATAAGGGATATTTTTTCTTAATAGTCACTCAGTTTAGCTTCTGATAATCAAAGCGGAGAGACCCATATGCTTTCTTAGAAAATAGAAATGGAGTGGCCCAAGGAGACTCCTTGGGGTGAATTAATCCTTTATATTCTAAGACATAAAATTGAACCTTAAAATCTTTCAACTCTGTGGGATCCATATGATAAGAGGTTAAAGAAATCAACTTGATTCTAGGAACTAGATCGGTAGAAAAATCAACCTCCAATTCTAAGGGTAAAATCAATAATTCATTTGAAAACACCTAAAAAACTAAATTATGACTAAGTGAAGCTCAATTTTGAAATCTAATTCATCATATTTAACTAATAGGGATGCTAACTGATAAGAAAAACTACCTACTTTGGGAAGGGTAATTCCTACCCAACTCAATCAAAAATTCCATTCCCTCAAAACATATGAGAGTTCCCATTAAAAGAGATGAAGGTCACCTTATGATGATAGAAATCAACATATTTTTAAGGGAAACCATCCAATACTTATTGATAATTGAAATTAAATAGGTCTATATCCAAGACCAGGAAATTCCACACAATCTCAATCCACCACGCTTAAACTTTTTCACTCCTAGGAAAAATAGTGAGAAAGAAAACACAAGTGGACCCATAAACAAATCAAAACATCAAAATTACAAGTTTAAAAATTTTCAATCTCTTTTACCCACAAAATATCATGATTCATTTAAAATACCAACTTTAAAAAATAGTTTACCTTCCACTAATAATCTTTCTAAAACAAGTACGTGTACTCATGCATCATGTGACCTACCTCCCCATCACTCTCATTAGTAAAGAAATTTGATCAAAGAGTGACTCAACTATTATACACATTCATCCTTACCATAGTCTTGTCATGAATTTCACATCTCCACTAATGGAAATAAAAATAATACACCAATCTCGAGGACTTCACAAGAGTTTCAAGTGTCTCTAAGGTCAGGGATGGTAGGTCATAAAAAAATTGTGAGAGTTTTTGGAAAAAGGAGGGTTAAATCTTGAAATAAATACATGATAATTGTCAATCCAAATGCATTCCTATAAATATCACTCCCCCACACTTAAAAAATTTATTTTCCAAAAGTATATGAAAATCTAATTCCTCTACAAAAAATATGATTTTTCTATATTTTTTTAAATACACAACTCACTCCAACATAATGGATTGGTAAAAAAGAGAGTAACAGCTCTCAAACCCCATGAAATAAATGTCAAAAAAAATCCCAAAGAAAGGTACACATATAGCACATACACTATATAATCTTAGTGAAAGTAAGACATATATAAACTCTCTAGATATTGGAGTAATGATTTATCACTTTTATAGGTATCCCCAATGGTGAGGGTTACTGCGTAATGACCACAACTGCACTCATTGTTAGATCTAAAAAGAATCTACATTCCCATATAAAAATACATGTAATGAATGCGGCTACTATGAAATATAATACATATGATCATGAGTGGATAATTTCGACCCATGTTCATAAAATAACTCACTTAACATCAAACAAACCTCTCCATGAATAAATCTTCCTCCACACTTGGATTGAAAATCATCATGAAAATATTCAAGAATTGGGTAAGGAAGGGTATTGTATATGGGATCATCTTAAAAGGATTATTTATTGATTATAAGATCTATATGAAGGATAAAATGTATGGGTGGTTTAGTGGGTCCAAGGGGATAAATAAATCAAAAAAATTCCTAAGTCATTTTAGCGCAACATGGTTAGGATTCCCCGAAGAAAAGGAAAATATGAGATGATGGAAAAATGGTATATAATACTTATAGGTATAAAAATAATGCTGGAAAGAATAATTGATCATGAGTGAAAATAAGTGTCTAACAAATATACAATTTTCAGGAAAACATTTTCAAAGCATGGTCCGATATCAAGAATCATTTAAATATGGGTATAAAAAATCAAATCATGTCAAATAGGAATCATTTGATATGACTTCCTAGGGATACAAGTGGCGTGCCTCTGAATGTGTTATGAAAAAAGTATAACAATTTTCACGTGGGTTCAACAATGACAGGAATGTTACTTTTTTTCAATTTTTTAATTTTTCAATTTTTTGAGTTAGTTATTTTATATAGTGATTTTGGAAGTATAAAATATGACAGAAAATAAAACACTTCCCTATGTAGGTGCAGGTAGATGCAGAAAGGCTTCCTATATCTGATGAAGCTCCAAAAATTATGTACCTGTAAAATCTACTCATGTACATCACATACCCCCCATAATATCAAAGAGATAACACCGGAATAAAATTAGCATATGGATGGTAAAAATATCTATGATTAATTAAAATCCACTGTGGTGCCTGGAGAAAATAGATTACGATAAATGCATTCCATTTTATTACTTAAAAACTAAATAAAATTAAACTAAATGAAGTGAAAAGAAAAACAAACTAATGATGGGAAACCTCCCATTGAGTTCTAAGTTTACTTCATCTTTAGCCAGACATTAATGAAACTACACCAAGATCAAACAGAAATGTATACCATGCATTTACTTCTTTTTTAGTGGGAATATGGAATGAATTTTTTGAAAATAAAATTATCCTCCAAGCTTCACAATATCTCAATGGAAACCTGTTAGAAAAATGGATGGGTGGAATGAAATGAAATTAGCCCAGCTCATAAGAGAATGAATATACCTCATCTGAAGAAAGAATCACTAAATAAGTGAAGTTTGGGAAAAGGGAGTCAGTGGATAGATCAAGAAGATTACCTCTTTGAATGGGAACAAGAGAAGAAATTCCATTACCAGAATCATTCAATGATCGACTTATATCCATCGTATTATTGAATGCAATATTTGGGTCGATGATGTATCAAAATTAATTTTCATCGCCAACTATTAGCACAGGGGAATCCAATGGTTTTCAAATCAATTAATTCTCAATGCATGGAGTAATTGGGTGGTCTCAATTAGAGTAGGTGACGCCATTATGTCAAGAATGACATCTTTTTTAAAAGTTTCTTCTATAATTCCCTCATCATATTTCTACATTGGCACATGTGTCACCACAAAACCAGGATCCTCCAGGAAATCACATTCTTCCATTGTTTCTAGAAAACTATGAGTGTTCTCCAACACCATCCCTAGATGATTTTCTAACTCCAAAAATGCTTCATATTTCTTTATTTTGGAAAAAATTTCAGACTCACAAATCTTTTCTAAAAGAGGTGATTCAATGTCATTTGAAGTGATGTCCCCTTGTGTGTGAAAATTCATGTTGTATTGGATCAATTATAACTCTCATGTTAAATAAGGGTCCCAGTTCAATGTACTATTCATCCTCAAATGGTTTACTTTGATAGATATCTAATGTGTCCTTTTTCACTTTGGGATGTACGGGTTTTGAAGTCACATAATGAGAACATGGAATTGCATTTTTTGAGGGACCTTTATATTCGATAGTGTGGAAGACTAAGCTTTCATATTCTTGAAATGTGATTAGATTGTAATAATAAAATTGTGATGGAGAGGAGTCATCAATGGTATTATAGGAATAAGGATTGATCAAAGTAGTCTCATGATCAGAATTAGGAACTGGATGTTGTTCAAATGAAACATTTACTACACTCTCCTTAAAATAATTGTTCTAAATTAGATCACCAAGTGGTAGTGAGGTGGATATTTGGACAAGACAAGTCAGTTGACATTCTATATTTTTTTTTGAAGAAATAAACTTTTCATTATGTTCATCTTGAATTTCAAACATCCTATTTGTCTTAGTGATAACAAAAAGCAACATATACCAATTTTTGAATCAATTATTTCATTAGAAATACCAAGTTCTAAATTTTTAGGAATGATTTGACTTTGAAAATGATTAACAGATGTATAAGGACTTGTATCACAACATGGTGGAGCATTGTCATATGGATCATAACATGGACTTTAATAAATATCATTAAAATAAATAGGATTACCTAGAGAGCTCATGTATGAAGAATCATTATACATCCTACCGTGAGCTATGGGCATATAGGGAGGGTGTTGATTTTAGTTGTATGGTGCTGACCACTCCATTCAGAACTTATGGGTGTCTTGAAATTACCTGCAATGAAAAATTCCTATAGTAGTAAACTAAACTTTTGTGTGTGTGTTTTTTTACTATTTTTTTTGACATAACTCACTCTTTTTAAGGACTTAATAATTATACTATTCTACCTAGAAACAGTACCAGAAATTTGGCACACACATCACAATGTGTGAAAATTTCAAAATTTATAAAACCTATTAATGACTATAGAAGTGACAAGAAGGGTCGAACCATAGAGAGAATGTGTGTAGACACTAGGAATATCCTTTTAGAAAAAATGTTTTGGGGCAGAAGAGTTTTACAAATGATGAAAAACCAAAACTTCTAAAAACTAAATAACTATTTAAAAACAACTATTTAAAATAACTAAAACTATCTAAGTGAAATAAATTAATCTATGGAAGAAATAGGTAGAGATGGAAGAGTCAAAGTTATGATGTCCATTCAGGTTCATGGAATACCGATTATTTAATTCCCACATCTGAATATTTATTTATTTAATTATAATTGATTCCAAATTTAATAAAAATACTATCAGGTCTCATTCTATGATGTTATATATTATTCTAATTTTCACAAAAATCATCTGTCCTTTTATTCTCTGTCCTGATGGCTAATTTGTGTTTCATTGTAGCAACGAATTACTTGGTGAAATACCACAACCCGTCTCTCACAAAGTCAAAGTATCTATTTTCGGTGGGTTCTCTTGTATGAGATCACTAATTAAGTATCACTCATAAAAGTTGTAAGGATAATACATACAAAATATTAATTTTCAATTAATATATTTATTTATTCATAATTCGATCGTGTATGATTTACGATACCTTCATGCGCATGATTGACTTCTGAAAAAATAAATTCTCTAATGATCTCCCACTCGTGATTACTTATTATGTATCACACGAATGAGAACCAAAGCAAGCATGTAGGGTCCAAATAAAAATTAATTCAAATGAATATATAATTAATTAAATAAACATCCAATTAATATTAAAATATTGGAAATCCAATATGGAAGTAAATATTTGCATGTTATTACCAACACGTTCATAAAAAATTTTACACCAAAGATATTAGCCAGCCATGACGATGGCGCAACACATAAAATAATAAAAAAATATCACTGTGCTCGTGTCATCGCAGTTGTCATTGTAAGATGCCTTAGATGATCATAAAATAATAACCTTCACTCCATTGATTACTGTAATGTCAAACCAAGCCATCACACCATTAAAAACATGATTGGATCTACGCTCTCTCTTGGCACATAGCGCCGATATTTGGAAGCAAATAGAATCCACCGCACGTGATGATGTCATGCCCAAACGGTAATAGAAATGCATGGTGACTATCATTGAATTCAAGACATGTGCAACTAATTCCGCGCGTGGGGTCTTGTAGTGGAGAGGAGGTAGTGCCGATGGTAGTGTTTGGAGTGGGGATGGTCACGCGACTGCTGCTGCATACAAGAGGAGATGTCCACCAACGACTGATGTTGCTACAAGGAAGGTGCTTCAGTAGAGTGGATAGTCGTGGTCTGGTGGTGTGCTTGAGGGTAGAGCATGATGGTGGAGAGGCACTATGGATGTAGCTGCATGAGGAGGAGGCCACGCCTGTGGTACTGGTTAAGAGAGGAGGTCAGGCTTGGTGTTTCATGACCGATCGACTAGTGTGCATGGAGTGTTAAGGTGCACTATGGACATGGAGGGAGAAGATGGATTCCTCCACTTGTTGGTGTTTTCAACACATAGGAGGGGGCATGATCAAACTGTTGGGGATGAGAGGAGGTCAAGCTTCCAAAACTTGGATAGTAGAGGTGTTGGTGAGGAGGCATCCTGGAGGAGTGGTGTGGGGTGCCTAAGATTAGATATACTAACATAATATATAAAAAATATTTAGCAGTTAGATAAAATTACAAACTACCCTAAAAATAATAATAAAAATTAAATTTTAATCTAATTTAATGATAAAAAATAGCAAAAATATAATTAATACAACTATAATTAATACTAATATAATTAATACTATTACTATTAAATAAAAATATAACAATAACAATAATAATAAAACTAATAAAATTAATACTATTATTATTAATACTAAAATATTTATAATTCCATACAATAATATATAATATTAATATAGAAAATTAAAATAAATACTAATAAATTTTAATAAACTAATAATAAAACTAATATTAATCAAACTACTAAAAATAATAAAATCATTAGAAAAAAATGCTAATAAAGTAATATTAATAAAAAAACCAATTGATACATGATCTAAGACCCACTAGGAATTGTCCTAGTAACCTTGTTCAATTTTCGTGTATTAAGCACCTGGATCACCGCAAGAAAACAAGTGAAATGTGGTGCAGATAGTGAAAATGATAAGTGTTAGGCACACAAGGTCAAATACCCTGAGGGGGGGGGGGGGTGAATCAGGGAATGACAGATTAAAACTACCACCCCTTCATATCTTGTTTCGTCATTAAAAAAAACACTCTTCTCTCCTTCTCCCATAACAATGTATGACCATAAATTAAATCATGCACGGGACATAACAATTTTACTTGGTTCACCCTAACTGGGATATATCCAAGGAGCATACAATGAAGATGTACCAATGTACCAAATCCACTAAGGCTCACTTCCAAATTACAAGGTTCGGGCTAGATAACTTCTATGCCTAGACTCACTGCCTTTATAAGTTTTAGGGTCAGATCACTACTTTCCCAAGGGTCAATCCCCATGTCTCTTTCTCTAGCTCACTACTGGTGGAAAGGATCACCATCTTCCTCTTACTTTGATCACTACTCTTGGAAGGGATACACTTATAGTTTATGGACTTATAGGTCCCTTTATTTGCATGAAAGAACGCATCATCAACTGTATATAGATGCTTTATTGAAGTCTCATCTTCACCCATAAATGAAATCCACTTTTCCACATACTGTTAGTTTACATAAATTACTTCCGAAAACTATTTTATTGACTTTGAAAGCTTAATTTAATCCTTGGTGAACAACCTTGATTCCTCTAATAACTGCACTACATCACATAGTGTGTGTGATTTGCAGACCACCTCTCCTGCGTGGACTACGTCCGCTTCCAAGGATCATTTCTCCTCTACGAACTGCCTCCACTTCCATGAACCATCTCTCATTCTACGGAATGAGACTTCTTATACGGACCAACTCTTCCTCCACAGAACAAATATTCCTCTACAAACCCTTTTACTTTGTGAGTTGTTGAGACTCGCAAAAACCTTTTGTGGACTGTTCCCCTGAACTACCTCATCCTTTGCAGAATCCTACCTCACAAACTCTTCTCCTTCACAGAATTATTTCCCCATGAACCACTTCGGACTTAGCCGAATTCTTCTATAGAAAAGATGTTTTCTAATGAAAAATAACTCTGATTAATGATGTAATTAATGATCCTTATATAGGAAAATGGATCCAAAAAATCTGATAATCCATTTTATGAAAGTCTTCAATGCAGTACAACCTTCACTGCATACTATGATCCTCTGCCAACCATTTTTCCCTCTGCGGTCCGTGTACTGCCTTGATTCTCTACAATGACTGATTCCACAAATGAAACCCCACCTCTTCACTATGAATGATGTGCCTCTCGCATATCGTTTTCCTTTTGCAAATTGAAAGCCTTCCCACTAACCATTTTCATCCCACGAACCGCTTACTCTACGTGATTTGTGTACCGTGCTTCGCGGTCCGCATAGTGATACTATATGGAAATCCTTACTTTGTTGAATTACTTCACAATTATGTGTACCTCCTTTGCATTCTGCGAACTGTGCTTCCCGGTGTGCATACTGTTCACTCCTAGGTGGAAAATCTTCCTTTTCCAAAAACAAAGTCCCGATTTTGAGGCAAATTTTTTTAGCAAATATTGGGAAACTGCACCACCTTAAAAACCTACTTTGGAAAACACCAACCATACCCATTCACAGTCATCTGGCTTTGTCAACAAACAAAATCACACCCAAAAACACTGAAAGTATTCCTTGAGGGATTTTTCCCAACAATCTCCCCCTTTATTTTTGTTGACAACTCTTTTCAATTTGATACAATCGTTAAAGATTCTTTCAACTTTTTCAGCTTTCACCTATTGCGATTAAGATAATGATCAAAGATTTAATCAATAGAAACTCTAATCCCACATGAGTCATGCTCTAAGTGAGAAACAAGAGTACAATTTAATTTTATCAATGAATCACTTCATTCCATTCCAACACCAATCATCTATTTTCATCACAAACTTCATCTGTTGTAATATATAATCTTTGATCAAACACTTCTAGCATCATTATATTTAAAACTCTCCATATATTGTTTCTCCCCCTATCTTTCTACTCCTATCACCTTCTCCCCATGTCTTGACTAAGAAATTTTCTACCCATTAATAGCCACAATTTCTCTCCCTTTTTCAATGAACCCAAAGGTTGCTTCATTATGGTCTGCAATAGGGTAAAGAACACAGATCAACACATTAGAGAAAGAAACACTATACCTCAGGGAGAGGGGGTTCCACATTCACACTTCTTCAAGTGCAGGGAGTCGATTGTACTCTAAGAGCTAGTCGACGTCATTCAAACACTTCAATGGGTATGGCCTTTGTTAGAATGTCTGTAACATGTTGTTATATAGGCACATACTCCAACCTCAAAAGCCCTTGATCTATTTTATCCTTTATGAAATGATACTTGATTTCAATGTTATTTTTCCTCAAGTTATGGAATTGTTTTTTATAAGATTTATAGCACTTGAATTATCGCAATGGATTCTGATCTGAGATTTCACTTCAACTCCCATATCCTCAAGTTGTTGCTTCATCCACAATAATTGTGTGCACGCTTGAGTGACCGAAATATATTCAGCTTTTGATGTTCTCAATGAAATGAAATCATGTTTCTTGTTTAGCCAAGAAATAAAAAAACCACCAAGACAAAATGCACCAAATGATGTTGATTTTCTGTCATCCGCTAATTCAGCCCAATCTGCATCTGTATATCCTAATAACTATTGCTAATATTTTTCATTGTACATCAAATCGATATATATTGTGCCCTTGATATACCAAAGTATTCTTTTTAATAAAAGTAAATGGGTTTCCTTGGGACTACTTTGATACCATGCTACTTGATATGTGGAAAAAAATATGTGGTTGTGTCACTGTTAAATACAATAGGCTTCCAATGATTTTCCTGTATTCTGTGACATTAACCTCTTTGTCTTCATCATCACGAGACAATTTCATCTGGGTAGTTACCAGAGTATTCATATCCTTGGAATTATCCATTAAAAACCTTCTCAAAACTTCCTTGGCATATTTATATTGAGAAATGAATGTTCTATTATTTACTTGTGTCACCTATAAACCAAGGAAAAACTTTAGTTCACTAATTATTGACATTTCAAACTCACTTTTAATGAATTTAGAAAAATGTCTGTAATGTGCTTCATTTGATCCATAAAATATTCTTTCATTGACATAAACCAGAACCATCATACTTTTATTACTATCATTGTTGACATATAAATTTTAATTAACTCCACCTCGCTGGAAACTGAGCTTCTTCAAAAACTGATCCAGCCTTGAATACCATGATCTTGGTGCTTACTTCAACCCATATAACACCTTATTCAGCTAGAAAAAAATCTATTCTCATCTTTATGAATTATAAAACCATTTTTATTCTTAATATAAACTTCTTCTTATAGAACCCCATTCAGAAATGCTAACTCGACATCCATCTGGAAAACCTTGAAATTTCTTTGCACTACTATGACCAAGAATAATATGATTGTTTCTAGACTTGAAATAGGTGAAAATGTTTCATAAACATTGATAACTTCAATCTGGGATTACCCTTTGCACACTAGTCATGCTTTGTTTTGAATTACCACACCATCTTCATTCATTTTGCTGTGAAAGACTCATTTAATCTCAATGAAATTCTGGTCTGTTGGTCTCAAATCAATCTCCCATGTCCGATTATTCTTTATTTGGTTAATATCTTCATTAATAACCTAAAACCAATTACTATATACAAATTATTCCTCATACTCATCATTAGTATCTTCTTATAAATCATTATCTTCCACTTCAACTTCCTCTGAGTTGCTTACCTCTTTGTCACTATCATCAGGAAAATGTTCCCTATGTTGTTGAAGATTCTAATCATTATTTACTACAGTGGAATCATTTATTTCAACTACTTTCATAGCCTCTTTTTAAAATACACAAATGCTGCTTCTTGTCCCCCAATTTTTCTTCTTGAACATAAAATTTCATCCTTTCTATACAATTGAGATCTTGCATCTGATTAAGAGATAGAATGCTCCACCTATGATATGAAACTCTTCTAGTTGATAGACCCATTGTTTGGACCCACAAACATTTTTCTTCTCCTGCATCATTTATCCACAAGTGATTGAAAGTTTGAGAAACTTATTCATCTCAATAACATTTTTGAGTTGTAGTTGTCTTCAATGATATTTTTCATTGGGTGATTTTACCACTTAGAAATGAGCCATCAACAAAACCACTAAGCCTAATCAGTCGAAACTCAGTGTAGGAAAAAAAATATAAAGTTAATAACACCATTACTATCTATTTCACCGAATTACTTCCACATATCTCATGCATCCATAAAACATTAACTCCTTTTAAGTAATTCTTATAGATTTCTTTTTCAGCTCTGGTAACTAATTTGAATTAGTTGACATTTTAGAGCACATCACATCACCACTTTGAATATTTTGATTCCACATCCCCTTGGATCGTATCTTTAATTGAACCTAAAACACTTGAACATCAGCTAATAACATTTATACTCATAGGGATAGGGGAACCTTTGGAATCCTCAAGAAGAGGATTGCGGTTGATCATGATGGGACAAAACTTTGATACTTTCTTACAAAGCACTGTACTATTTTTGTGCATGTTCCAACTGCCTATCCAACTTCAACTATTCTCACCATATGACTAAAAATTATTTACCCACATGCTGAGTCTTCTTCTGATATTTAGATTCTGTAGGATTGGACTTTTTCACAATTTTGGGTTTAGACCCATTTGTAAAATTTTCCGTCTTTGATTCGCCACTAATATGCCATTTTCATGACTCTTTCTTTGAGTAGGAATCTTTTCACCATTAATCTTATCTTTTTTCTTCCTCCATTAGAGAGATATTTTTGTTACCTTCACTTATTTCCATGTGGCATGAAATGTAAATTTCTTAAGGCATTCTTTATTCATTTTTCTTTTATCAGTAATCCGAGTCATTCCACCCTTCCATATCGGGGTTGAGTCTTCTACTAAATTTACATTATTATTAATCAAAACTAGAGCATATCCTCCCTTTAACTTCTAGGTTTGTTCACATTATTTCCAAGAGAGTTGTTGTGAGTGTAACATAGGATGTGATTGATATACCTTTCGTTGAGCTCCTTGGGATTCCCCTAAGGCTGTAAACCTAATTTTCAACTCATCATGTTTACTTGCAATATAGGATTTTTTGTTATATACTATCAGTGTTGGGGATATCTTTCTGAGTTCCTTTTCCTCCCCTTCTTTCTTCTTACTGTAATGTCTTTCCAAATTCCCATGATTAGAACATGTAAAACATCTTCCATTAAATTAATACCTCATTTCATCCTTCCTTGGATGTGATGTTGATGAATCTAGAGTTATTATTTTGACACTAATACCTTGGGATTTATGACACATACTCATGGTGTGTCCCAATCTTCCACAATAGCAGCATTTCTTGGAAACTTTCTTCTGAGAGACTCTTCTTTCTGATTTCTCAAGACACTTATTCTTATTCTTAGATTTAGAAATATTTCTCTCTTAACATCATGAAATATATTCCAATGACTCAAAACAAAAACTTGAAGTATGACTATGCATTCCACATAAATAACACATGATATCATTACTTCCTATAAAATCCTTTTTAGGCATGCTTCCAATAACTACAAGATTTTTCCCATTTTTGGAACTATTCATAGATCTCTTCCTATTATGAATGGTAGAGGGCTCATCATATCCAATATCAATTTTTCCAAAACTAGATAGCCTTTGGGATGAAACAATCCTTTCATGTTTTTCCTCTAAAGTAGCATATTTTCTTTTCATTTCATTATCACCAGCTAAAGAATAATCAAATAGTAAGTGCAAATCATCCTTCATTTTAGAATTTCCTTTGGCATTAGATTTCCCCACTTCTTTACTGACTAACTCTAGATCTTCTCCCAATTGTTGAATATTCTTTCCCCTAGATTCAAGTTTATCATTATGTTCTCTTATGAGAGTCTTCCCACTAGTTATCTCAACATCCAATTCTTGGGAGTTTTTATCTATCATGTCAGCTTGCTCCTTTATTTTAGAATATTTCTGAGAAATAGATTCATTACATCATGCATTCTTCTATTTTAGCCTATAATTTTCTTGAACTAGTTCAAATAAATGTGCATGAAGATCATCATTTATGGTTTTCATATTTTGAATTTCTTCTAAGTTCATATTCTTTCCCTTGTCACCAGCTTTGTGTTTTTCCATATTTATATAAAACTTTTGTAGTTATTCAGCTTGGAAATAATCCTTCCCCCTCCGACCAGTATCTACATAAATAATCTTTTTATTTAAACCTTTTACCTTATTGACCTCAATTTTCAGTGATTGGATCCAGATATCTTTAGATTTAATTTCTTCATCCAATTTCTGATCCAATTCCTTTTTTCATGAATGAATTATAATTTTTTCCTTCTAGGAGTTTCTTCATCATCAATAGTTTCAACATCACTTTGAATTTCAAGTTATTCACTCATTCCTATAGTATCATCGAGTGAGTATATCATTTCACCGTCTGATTCATCCAAACCTTACTTCAGTACACTATTGGTTTTCTTAAACTAAATCACACCCTTTCTGTAGACACTTCCACACTGAGGAATACCACCCGAATTATGCTTCTTATTTTTAGTTCTTCTATTTGGCATGTCACAACAAGATAAGAGTATACTTAATCTTTAACTTCAATAATCAACTAAACCAAGTCAAAGAAAACATATCTTATAAAAGAAAATTTAGCTCTAATACCATTTATTAGGCCCACTAGGTCAAATACTCTGAGGGGGGGGGGTAAATTAGGGTATGATAGATTAAAACTACTGCCCATTCAGATCTTATTTCATAATTAAACAAAAAAACTCTTCTCTCCTTCTCACGTAACAATGTATGAAAAAAATTAAATCATGCACGGGACACAACAATTTTACTTGGTGCACCCTAACTGGGCTAAGTCCAAGGAGCATACAATAGTGATGTGTTGATGTACCAAATCTACTAAGGTTCACTACCAAATTACAAGGTTCGATCTAGATCACTTATATTCCTAGGCTCACTGCCTTTACCAGGTTTCAGGGTAGCTCAATGCTTTCCCAAGGGTCACTCCTTATGTCTCTTTCTCTGGCTCACTGTCGATGGAAAGGATCAACATCTTCCTCTTTCATTTCTCACTACTCTTAGAAGGGATCCACTCACATTTTAGGGACTTGTAGGTCCCTTAATTTTCATGAAATAACGCATCCTAAACTATAGATATATGATCTATTTAAGTCCTTTCTTCACATAGAGATGAAATACAATTTTCTATGTACTATTAGTTTGTGTAAATTTCTTTCATGAACTATTTTAATGCCTTTGAAATCTTCATTTAATCCTCCGTGAAGAACCTTGCTTCCTATGTGAACTACACTACACTGCATAGCATGTGTGCTTCGTGAACCACCTCTCCTATGTGGACTGCCTCCGCTTTCGTGGACTATTTCTCCTCTACAGACTGCCTCCACTTCCACAAACCATCTCTTCTTTCGTGGACCATGGATTCTTCCACGGACCATTTTCCTTTGTGAGCTGATGAGCCTCGCAAAAACCTTTCGCGGACTGTTCCCACGAACTACCTAACCCTTTGCAAAATCTTCCCTCATGAAATCTTATCCTTCACAAAATTGTTTCCCCATGAACCACTTCAGACTTAGCCAAATTCTTCCAGAGAAAAGATGTTTTCTAATGAAAAATCACTTTGAGTAATGATGGGATTAACAGTCCTTATATAGGAAAATAGACCCACAAAATACACTAGCACATTTTACGCAAATATTCAATATGGTACAACCTTCACCGCATACTGTGCTCCTCTGCCAACTGTTTTTCCCTTCGCGTTCTGCATACCTCCTTGATCCTCTACATAAGCTAAATCTACAAATGAAACACCACCTTTTCCCTACGAACGATGTGCCTCCCGCATACCAATTTCCTTATGCAAACCATAGGTCTTCCCATGAACCGTTTCCACTATGTTGTTTGCGTATCGTGATTTGCGGTCCGCATAAAACTGCTATATAGAAATCCATAATTTTTTGAATTCCTTCACCGTTCCATGTACCTCCTTTGCGTTCTGCGAACCATGCTTCATCGTGCACGTACTGTTCAATCATACATGGAAAATATTTCTTTTCCAAAAACAAATTCCTAATTTTGAGGCCTAAAAATTTAGAAAACACTAGGAAACTGTGCCACCTTAAAAACCTACTTCAGTAAACACCAACCATACTCATTCATGGTCATCTGAATTTATCAACAAACAAAATCACACCCAAATACACTGAGAGGATGCCTTGATAGATTTTTCCCAACAAGAAGGATGAGGGGAAATGGTCAAGGTAGAACTCAAAGAGAACCTTCCTCTAAGAACTCTATCCACAAGGGATGAACAATCCTTTGATAAGTCAAAAATTAAGCAAGAACACAAAGGTTGAAAGAAAAACTCACCATAATAACATTACCTTCATTCATGATGTGTACATAGTACAAGGGGGTGGATATTTATAGCCAAAGATTGATACAAAAGTATAACACCTAGTTTCCTCAAGTAAAAAAGCCTAAATGAAACTTTCGACAATTTTGGTACATGCTCATGACTTTAGGAGACAAGCAGCAACCCTTTTTGGAAAAGCAAATATAATTAGCCCACTACCTTTTGAATTTTAAGATTCCATGGGAGATGGGATTGAAAATTCATAGAACCACTTGGGTTGAAACTCCATGATTAACCCATTTAATGCCCCTTTAATTCTCTTAGTCCACTCCCTTGTCATTGGGACACCAATTCCTCACAATGGGTCTTATAAAATCATGCGCCTCCCCCTCCTCATCAAGTCTGCCCTCAACCCTTCGATGTCATTTGTGCCATGATCCTCATCATCTCCTCCCTCCTCAAAAAGATTCCTCCTAGAATTTGAAAATTCAAAGGGAGATAGATCAGAAACATTAAAGGTGGCACTAACATTCCCATACCTGTTAGGTAACTCAATCTTGTCGGAATTGTCATTGATCTTCTCTATGACTTGTAAAGGACCATATCCTAAGAGAATGCAACACAAGAGAGATATGAGATCTCTAATGATCTATTTATAACTGAGCTTAAAGAGTCGGTGTCATCTAGGACTCATGTAATCAAGCTTATTGACTACATTGAATTCTTATACATTTTAGAGATTAAATTCCTAGATAACTTGCACACAAATATCATACTTTCCTCACCACACAAGACCTTATGTAGTTTTATTGTTGAATATGACATGAGAAATAATGAGAAGAGTCTTTCATAACTTTTTAATCTAATTTTAGAAGTGGATAATGACATGGGGCATGACAAACCTGTGGTCATTATGATGAATAAGAAAAGGAAAAACAAGTCGAAGGAGACCAAGACTCATAAAAAGCATAAAGTTATTAAGCACCACCCTTTTAAGAAGAAAAATATCTGAAGGCAGAGAAAGTAAAAGTAGGAAGTGAAGATAAAGGAAAAGTAGGCAGTGGGAAACTAGATTTCAACACAAATTCATAGCACCAACATTGTCATGGTTGATTAGTGGTTTTTGTTCAAGGGAAATACCAGTTCACAAAGAAGAGAGTAAATCCAACAAATCTTAGTTGTACTACCTGTAACTACATGGAATTCAACCTTATTATTCGATTGATCCAAGATATATTGCTTCTTAGAACTCCAAAAAATGAAATCGCGACTAAGAAATAGAATATATCACAATCAGAAGTGAGATTATATTTTTCAATGATCCAATTTTCATCAAATAAAACATAGTGAGAGGAGTTTCCATGAAGGATAATTATATAATAAAAGGTATGGAAAGGATACTTCCCGGTAGTAGACCAATGGTTAGTGGTAAGTTGATGCATAAATTGAACATTTATTCATTGTACATGCAAGGTCATGTAGGTTCCGGGCGCAACGGAAGCGCGTTGGTGGGTTATCCCAACTTTAATTTTAACGTTAAACAACGTTCAATCCGAGATCCGTCATGATATAAAACGCCGAATCTTCGGAATAGAACTAAGAATAAAAAAGAAAAGAAGAGTCCCAGAACCCTTGAGATAGGATCATCATATGTTGATTATAATTAATTTAATTAATGCATGGGAATTACCTCGTTGGAATTCTTTCTTCGTTGATGTGTCCGGTCACGATTCGGTGATCCGTCATTGTGTCGTAGAATCCAAGTGTAGGATTCCTCTAGCGGTGATCCACACGTGTGTCACGTATCTCTGGACGTCGCCGAAGGGATCTTCGGGTGCTAGCGCAGAAGAACCTTCGCTTGCGATGTCCGCCTTCGACCGCCTTGATCCGGTGGAGGATCTTGCTCTCGTAACTTGAGGGCGTTCTTGGTGGAAATGGAATTCTATCTTGGATTGAGAATATTTCCAAATCCATTGTGCACAACAATTTCTCTTAAAAATGTTGGGGTTGCAAGGATATTTATAATCGGATTTGAGGTTAATAGAGTTATGACAATAAATAAACATGTTACACGTTTTATTTATTTCATTAACTCTGATTGAAAACCCCCATGTCGAATTATTAATTCCTTGACATGCGCCCACGCTGATTATAATAAATATCATTTATTAAAACAATATTAAATCCTCAAAATCCCAAATGGAAAAACTACACGGCGTGTAATAATTAATACACGACGTGTACTTGTTTTTCCATAAAACTACACGGCGTGTATATTTAATATACACAACGTGTACTTTTATTTTCCATTTTTCTCCACCACATTTATTAGACCTTGAGTAATGACTATTTATTTCTTAAATAAATGTAACTGCATTACTTGCTAATAAATATATTATTTCGTCCACAATATATTCTCTCGAATAACTAGTGTCAAAATAAATGCGATCAGACATCCTTAAATAATTATTAAACCACAGTCGGGAATAATATTTATTTAACTTGTTAAATTAATATTTAACTGAGATACATGGACACACTTAGTGTGTGACCCTCTAGGCCTCTTTCTCAGTAGCATTAGGTTGAGCCTGCCTAAAGTCCAAGGTTAGCGTCTAGTAACACGCCAAGGCACCCATAGAGAAAGAAGTTAACGCCGCAATGACGTGTCACCTCCTACGAACGCTTACCGTGTAATATAATCCCTTTGTCTCGATATCTACAATCAAGTAGGTTGCATGCTAGTTCCATCAACCCATGTGCTTGATTATTCTTTCCTTGACTTCCCGGAATTGAACTTGCCCATACCTTACCATGGACATGGATTTATTTAGACTATATCAATTCCATAAAAGGGCCTGAGATATCTACTTCCGTTATGGAACGGAAGGGACAAATCCTTTCTCGCATTATCTATTAATGAGGTATTACTCATGATGCACCCAACGTATCCTAACTCACTGCGAACAGTGTGTCATTATAGTTTTCATCAATACATCTAAGTGCGCGAGTTTTAATACCCATTAATAATAATCTTAAAGTTTAAGGACCAATACACACGTCCGCAGATAGGAACATCCAATGACACTATGAAATGTGGATTTCCTACTGGCAGGTCTCGTTCTCATAACATCCTCCTGGATATTACCAAGGGCGCAAACCATGAGAAGGTGCCTCAAAGTTTTATGAGTCCTCACCCCTAATGACCTGTATTATTTGTGTCCCTCAAATAATATCATCCGGACATAGAACATACATTCAAGAATAGTGTTATGACACTTCCGGGTTCTCATCATAGCAGGGATCCGCTACGACCCTTTAATGCAACAACTGTCCTTAGGACATTATCACATGACATGTCATGCAGAAGAATAATCAAGATGTGATAAGGCTTTTATTTAAATGAATAAAGTACAAAGTAGTTAGTTCTAGACCACCAAATCCAACAGACTCCCACTTGGACTAGAGCCAACTGCTAACCGCCTTTAACCCGCTAGCTCTCACATGATATTCATGCTTCTGTTGAGATAGACCTTTATTCACGGGGTTTGCCACATTCTCTTCCGTGGACACTCTTCTCACTGCAAATTCACCCCTTTGATAAAAATCCCTCAAGAGGTGATACTTACGGAGTATGTTCTTTGTCCGTTGATGTGACCTTGGTTCTTTTGCAAGAGCCACCGCTGCAGTATTATCACAATAAAATGTAATGGGATCTTTACTGCTAGGCACCACATCAAGCTTCTGGACAAAGTTCCGAATCCAGACAACTTCCTTGGCTGCATCAGAAGCCGCTATATACTCGGACTCCGCTGTAGAATCGGCGACAACTGGCTGCTTTGAACTCTTCCATCTAACAGCTCCTCCATTGAGACAGAAAACATATCCAGATTGCGACTTCAGATCATTCTGATCTATTTGAAAACCAGCATCAGCATACCCTATGATGACAAGCTCCTCATCTCCTCCATACACCAGGAACATATCCTTAGTTCTTCTCAGATACTTAAGGATAGTCTTAACAACAGTCCAATGTTGTTCTCCTGGATCTGTTCGATATCTTCCTACCATGCTCAGTGCATAGGCAACATCAAGCCTAGTACATAACATGGCATACATGATAGATCCTATAGCCGAAGCGTATGGGATCTTTCTCATCCTATCTTTCTCCTGTTGTGTCTGGGGACACATTTTCTTAGAAAGATGTAAGCCATGTGACACTGGAACCAATCCCCTCTTGGATTTTTCCATACTAAATATCTTTAGTATCTGGTCAATGTATGTACCCTGACTTAGTCCAAGTAGCCTCTTGGATCTGTCACGAATGATCTTGATCCCTAGAATGTAGGCTGCTTCTCCTAAGTCCTTCATGGAGAAACACTTGTTCAACCAGTCCTTAACTGACTGTAAGGCTGGTGCGTCATTTCCAATAAGCAATATGTCATCAACATATACCACTAGGATGACGAACACATTACCATTAAACCGCTTATAAACACATGGCTCACATTCGTTCTTAATGAAACCAAATTCCTTTATGGCTTCATCAAATCAAATGTTCCATGACCTGGAAGCTTTCTTCAATCCATAAATGGATTTCTGCAACTTGAAAACCCGTTTGGCTTCACCTGGTGTCACAAACCCTTCTAGTTATGTCATATAGACATCTTCCTGAAGGTTCCCATTAAGGAATGCAGTTTTGACATCCATCTGCCAAATCTCGTAGTCATGGTAATCTGCTATGGAAAGCATGATTCTTATGGATTTAAACATGGAAACTGGCGAGAAGGTTTCATCATAGTCAATTCCTTAACGCTGTCTGAATCCTTTATCCACTATCCTTGCTTTATAGGTGCTAACTTGACCTTCCATGTACAACTTTCTTTTGAATACCCATTTGCATCCAACAGGCTTTACATCAACTGGCTCATCGACCAGAACCCAAACTTGGTTCTAATACATGGAATCCATCTCATAATTCATAGATTCTAGTCATCTTGTAGCTTCTGAGCTTTATATTGCTTCCTTGTAGGAGATAGGTTCATCATTGTCCAACAATAATGATTCACCATCCTCGGTGACTAGGAAACCAAATCTCTCTGGTTCCCTTACCTCTCTTGAGCTCCTACGCAGTACTTGTGTTTCTGAAACCTCTTCCACGGGGACCTGTGGAACTTGTTCCTGTACCAACTCTTGTGTATCTTGAGTATCAACTTTGTCGAAGTCAATCTTGCTCCCACTATCCTTCTTGAGGATGTGCTCCCTCTCAAGAAAGATGGCTTGTCTGGCGATAATCACTTTCTTGTCTTGAGGGTTATATAGGTAATATCCTTTCGTTTCCTTAGGATATCCTATAAAGATACACTTCGTACCCCGGGGTGCTAGTTTGTTGCCTGAGAAGGCCTTAACAAATGCCTCACATCCCCATACACGTGTGTGCGACAAAGTGGGTTTCCTTCCATTCCATAACTCGGATGGAATTCCATTTGCCGCCTTAGTTGGTACTCAGTTTAATGTGTATGCTGTAGTTTGTAATTCATATACCCAAAAGGATAATGGAAGATCCACATGACTCATCATAAACCTCACCATGTCCAACAAGGTGCGGTTCCTCCTTTCACTAACACCATTCCACTGTGGTGTATAAGGAGGAGTGAGCTGAGATAGAATCCCATACTCCCGTAGAAGATCGATGAACTCTTGGTTCAGATATTCTCCACCTCGATCCGATCGAAGCTTCTTTATCTTCTTACCAAGATGATTCTCTAATTCATTCTTGAATTCCTTAAATTTCTCTAAGGCTTCTGACTTATACCTCATCAAGTAGACATAGCCATATCTAATCAAATCATCAGTAAAAGTAATGAAGTAAGAATATCCACCTCTAGATTCTACTGGAAATGGTCCACACACATCTGTGTGTACCAATCCTAGAATCTATGTGTCCCTTTCACCCTGTCCACCAAAAGGCGGATTAGTCATTTTTCCTTGTAAACAAGCGTGACATCTATCAAGTGGTTTTAGCTCATTAGAGTCTAAATATCCATCTTGGAAGAGCTTTGTCAAATGCTTCTCGTTCACATGACCAAGGCGGTGATGCCATAACTGGGTGATGTATGAGTCATGTGAGTTTGTTTCGTTATTGATTGCCAACACTTGGTTTTCATAATTCAATACATACAAACCATTATTTAAATGTTCCATACCATAACATACGTTGTTCTTATAAAAGAGACAACCCTTATTTCCAAATTTTAAAACAAATCCATCCATATCCAAACAAGATACAGAAATTATGTTTTTGGTAACACTAGGCACATAATAACAGTTATGTAAAACCAAAATCATCCCAGTTGGCAATGAGAGGTGGTAGTCGCCAATAGCCAACGTAGCCAGCCTTGCGCCATTGGCAGCTCGAAGATCCACCTCTCCTCTGGTGATCTTTCTAAATCTACTTGGTTCCTGCATTTGAATATAGATGTGAGCCCCACAATCTGTATCTAATACCCAATGTGTATAAATAGAAAGATTTCACTCGATAACAAATGCACCTTTAGCGTCCCCACGCTTCTGGGTGCAGTTCCTCTTCTAGTGGCCCTACTTTCCACATGCAAAACACACTGCCTCCCGTTCCTTGACCTGCCTCTGGATCTTCCCATTTTTAGAGGGATGTTGCTCGGGGGATTTAGACCATTTATAAGTCTTTGGACCCTTTTCCCTGTCCTTCCTTTTCTTGTTCACCATAAGGACCGCGGGTTTTTCATGCCCCATGTCCTTATCTACCTGGCGAATCAAGGTCAGAAGCTCCGATAGACTCTTCTCATTGCCACTCATTTTATAGTTGACAATGAAGCTAGAGAAGGTCTTGAGCAGTGATGATAGGATGAGATCTGTACGCAACTCATCCTGGAATTTAATCCCTAAGATGTCCAGGCGTTCAATGTAGCCAATAAGCTTGACTACATGAGGCCTAGCTGGCGCAGACTCTCCAAGCTTCGTGGTGAACAAAGCATTGGAGATCTCATACCTCTCCTGTCTCTCCTTCTCTTGGTAGAGATCCTTAAGGTGAGACATCATGCTATACGCATCCATGTTTTCATGTTGCTTCAAGAGCTCATTAGACATGGATGATAGCATGAAACACTGGACATCTGTGGCATCATACATGTGTTTCATGTAGAGAGATAATTCCTCATCACTATCCTCTTTCCCAGGCACAACTGGAATAGGCTCTTCCAACACATACAATTTCCTTTCGTGGTGAAGGACGACGCGTAAACGCCTCTACCACTCTTGGAAATTGGTGCCGGTGAGAAAGTTTTCCTTCTCGAGTATGGTGCACAATGATATGTTTGAAGTCATTTTCTTGCCGTTTCTACAAATTAAGATGAGAAAAGGTTTTAGTACTTTATTACAAAAATTGAGACAAATAAATAAATTAATACTTATTAGTCTCCCACTATTTTATCGAAATCCAATAGCCCTCACCATTGACTTCAGAATATTCTGTTGACTAAATATTCTAGTGGAAAGGATCCATATTGCCCTTCGCATTACCCCAACTAGGGTTGGTCAAGCAACTTGAAGGGTTTTAGGTAGGAATTCCAAATGCCAACTGCACTAACTCGCATCTCCTTGATCCGCTGAGTGGACTCCCCAATCCTGAAATCCTTTTATTTTGGATTTCCTCAACCTTTGCCTCTTGGTCACACCAAGTCCTGCTGTGGCAGTCAACCCTTGATGCGAACCAAGTCAAGTCAACCCAAAACCTTGAATTAGAATTCCCCGATAATTGAAATCACCCAACTAGGGTTGGTCAAGCACTTTGAACTATGGTTCGATTCTAACCAAGATTATGGAAGGCTATGCCGACTTAATATTTATTTTTAGGGATTTTATCCTTATGCGTAAATTGCCATTTTATTATCTTTGATTACATGATTGTTAATATTAAGTGGTATATACTTAAGTGATTAACCATGTATAAGATAATATTTACATATAAGCCGACTTTATTTTAGTTCCATCTTGCATGCTCGTTTAATTCATTAATTTTGTGATCATGACAACACACCCACAATAAATAAACCATCCAACTAACAGAAATAAAATAAATGGTATGATCATGATCTTTTCTATTGGTTGGTTTATCTAGCGGTTGATAAACTAACCCAAGACCTAGTGGAGAAACACCTTGAACCTTTCGGGTTCGTGTTTACAGCTTTCCACCTGTCCACCTTTGTATCTCCTTGGATTGGTTTCACCTTGGCTCCTGTCTTGAGCCTCCTCCACTAGCTTGGGAGCTCCATCCATTACATATACATTTATCTCACATGCAGGTGAGGGGTAAAAGGGTTTTTTACATAAAATAATCCTTGGAAGCGCAGGCCCTACATATTAATGAGGAGATGGCTCACAGGCCAACAAATTTAATTTAAATAAAAAGAAACCATTCACATACAAAGGTCTCGGTCTAGCTCATGATCATCCATACATGAAACGATATTTACGCATAAATAAAACTAGCATTCAATTCTTTAATCGTTCTTGTTTAAGATAAATCACACTCAAATCAATTAATTATCTTTAATTAATCAATCCTTTTATCTTAAATCCATTTTTCTGAATTTCCTTGAGATTCTCATCCATCATAATTTTAAACAAATAAATTCATTTAAAATTATCCTTGTACGTAACTTGTACCTTGGAGGCAACCCGATGAATTCCCATTTATTACGCAGATGTTAAATTAAAAACATATATATAAAACACCTATCTCGTTTTGTGCCTCAGCTTTACGCTTGCACCATGGTACACGTCTCAAGGGTTTGTATAATATAATAATAAATTTTAATAAATCTATGTAATTTGGGTGAGTACATGGCGTGTAGTTCCGACTACACGGCGTGTACTTTTCTTCACCATCCATCCTAAGTACACGCCCGGGGACAGGGCGTGTTAATATACTTCGGAAATTTTCGGAGTACACGACGTGTATAGTGGGAAACACGTCGTGTAGTTTCTGCATTATACAGTTTCCAGCCGGGCAGGCCGTGTACGGAGTACATGACCCAACCCTAACCCGAAGGGACTACACACCGTGTTCATTGGACCACACGGCGTGTATTCCGAAAACCGTGTGCCACCTGTTTCTGGTCAACACACGGTGTCTTAAATTATTAGAAAGAATCCAATACACGGCCTGATTTGGTGGATCGGTCAATGCATTGAACCTAGACTACACGACGTGTACTTCTGAATACACGCCGTGTATTCTGGTGTTATACGGCCAGAAACATTTGGCTCCTCTGGATGAGTTACTCTATTTTATTTTAATCAAAATTAAAAGAAAAAATTGTTTCTGTGAGGTGAACGAGAAACGAGGGAGGAGGAATAGATCTCGATATTCAGATTTCCAGAACGATTAAAATTGAATTGAAATAACTAAATTATTAAATGAGTAAATTACCAATGAAAAACTAAATTATTATAATCAACGATATGACCCCCCTCTGATACCACTTGTAGGTTCCGAGCACAGAGGAAGTGCGTTGGTGGGTTAGTCCAACTTTAATTTTCACGTTAAACAACGTTCAATCCGAGATCCTTCACGATATAAAATACCGAATCTTCGGAATAGAACGAAGAAAGAAAAACAAAAGAAGAGTCCCGAAACCCTTGAGATAGGATCATCATATGTTGATTATAATTAATTTAATTAATGCATAGGAATTACCTCATTGGAATTCTTTCTTTGTTGATGTGTCCGGTCACAATTCGGTGATCCGTCATTGCATCGTAGAATCCAAGTATAGGATTCCTCTAGCGGTGATCCACACGTGTGTCACGTATCTCCGGACGTCGCCGAAGGGATCTCTGGGTGCTAGCGCTGAAGAACCTTCACTTGCGATGTCCGCCTTCGACCGCCTTGATCCGGTGGAGGATCTTGCTCTCGTAACTTGAGGGCGTTCTTGGTGGAAAGGGAATTCTCTCTTGGATTGAGAGTATTTCCAAATCCATTGTGCACAACAATGGCTCTTCAAAATGTTGGGGTTGTAAGGATATTTATAATCGGGTTTGAGGTTAATAGAGTTATGATAATAAATAAACACGTTACACATTTTATTTATTTCATTAACTCTTATTGAAAACCCCCATGTCGAATTATTAATTCCTTGACATGCGCCCACGCTGATTATAATAAATATCATTTATTAAAACAATATTAAATCCTCAAAATCCCAACTGGAAAAACTACACGGCGTGTAATAATTAATACACGGCGTGTACTTGTTTTTCCATAAAACTACACGGCGTGTATATTTAATATACATGGCGTGTACTTTTATTTTCCATTTTTCTCCACCACATTTATTAGACCTTGAGTAATGACTATTTATTTCTTAAATAAATGTAACTGCATTACTCGCTAATAAATATATTATTTCGTCCACAATATATTCTCTCGAATAACTAGTGTCAAAATAAATGCGACCAGACATCCTTAAATAATTATTAAACCACAGTCGGAAATAATATTTATTTAACTTGTTAAATTAATATTTAACTGAGATACATGGACACACTTAGTGTGTGACCCTCTAGGTCTCTTTCTCAGTGGCATTAGGATGATCCTGCCTAAAGTCCAAGGTTAGCGTCTAGCAACACGCCAAGGCACCCATAGAGAAAGAAGTTAACACCGCAATGACATGTCACCTCCTACGAACGCTTACCATGTAATATAATCCCTTTGTCTCGATATCTCCAATCAAGCGGGTTGCATGCTAGTGCCATCAACCCATGTGCTTGATTATTCTTTCTTTGACTTCCCGGAATTGAACTTGCCCATACCTTACCATGGCCATGGATTTATTTAGACTATATCAATTCCATCAAAGGGCCTGAGATATCTACTTCCGTTATGGAACGAAAGGGACAAATCCTTTCTCTCATTATCTATTAATGCGTTATTACTCATGACACACCCAACGTATCCTACCTCGCTACGAATAGTGTGTCGTCACAGTTTTCGTCAATACATCTAAGTGCGTGAGTTGTAATACCCATTAATAATAATCTTAAAGTTTAAGGATCAATACACACGTCCGCAGATAGGAACATCCAATGAAACTATGAAATGTGTATTTTCTACTGGCGGGTCTCGTTTATGAGTCCTCACCCCTAATAACCTGTATTTTTTGTGTCCCTCAAATAATATCATCCAGCCATAGAACATACATTCAAGAACAGTGTTATGGCACTTCCGGGTTCTCATCATAGAAGGGATCCGCTACGACCCTTTAATGCAACAGCTGTCCTTAGGACATTATCACATGACATGTCATGCAGAAGAACAATCAAGACGTGATAAAGCTTTTATTTAAATGAATAAAGTACAAAGTAGTTGGTTCTAGACCACCAACTCCAACAGGTCACACATATAAGCGACTAATATTGTAGTAAGCAATATTGGAATGAAACTCAAAATGATATAACAACATTATTTCACAACGAAATTAAAGGAGTTTAAGTATTACAAGAGGCTTTTCAATTTTCATTGTAAGAGGATGTGAGTCCCGCATTGAATATTAGGTATTATATCATCATTATTACTCATTATAAATAAACACCTTGGCATCCTATGATAGGCATCCTAGATATTGGGTCATAGATTCTCAAATTTAACATGGTGTCACATGATGAAACACTCACTCAGGCCCACTCCAGCAGCGCACCCAGCACCCATATCGCAGCGCCCAACCCGTCCTTTTATTTTTAATTTCTTTTATTTAGTTATTACTTTGGCATCCAATTTTAGAAAATTTAAAGCTAAATTATTCTTTTCATTTTTTATAGTTTAGTATTATGAACAACATGTTATCTTTCCATCTTATACCAAATTAATAAAATTAATTCGATATTATTCTCAAATTCATGTTTTTTCTATCTGAGTTCCTCGCATAAGGGCTCGATTATCCCACCGTGCTAAATCAGATGGTATCAAAACAAGGTTTTTTTTTCATTCTCCGCCATCCAATTGTACTCCAAAAAATTGGTAATGTGGTCCAAAAAATCATAACCTCCATGGGGTCTAGTGTCCCCGCAATCAACCCCCTTTCTAGTATTTCCACCAATAGTTTGTGTGGAACACACCTACCAGTATCTGCGATCCACATATGGTACACTAGTGATCACTTGTGAGAGATAACTTCCATCCAAATCTCCTACCATGCGACCTTCATGTGTAAAAACATACAGGTGCACAACTTAATCAATTTCTAATTATAAACACTAATTATAACATTAGAGTGATTTATTTTAGTAAATACCGATAAATATAACCCTGTTTTAAAAAACCATCATTATTTTAGCCTATGCCTTCATCCCCCTCGTCGATAATCCAATTCTATTGTCTCTCTCACAAATCTCCTTCAATTTCTCTCCACATCCATCTCATCTAGATCTGATTCACTACCTACAACAAATAAAGTACAACTCCCGAAGCTTCATTTGTGCCTAATAGATGACCCAAATCCCCCAAACCCTAGCGGCCTTCCCAAGACTCTTGGATTTTATTGTCCTAAAATCTAATAGAAGGTATGTGTTTCTTTGTTCCATCCTTTAATTTAGATTTCTGAATTCCACCCCCTTACCCGTTTATGCTTATATCTGAGACCAGTTATCCCTAATATTCTCCACTAAAATTCGATCCTTAATTTTCTACAGTTTTCCTCCATATACTCTCCTCCCAATCTCTCTCCTTATCTTGATCTCCATTCTCCTTGTTCTTTGATTTCTAGTAAGTCTACTGCATCTAATTGCCTAACTTTTTTTATTAGCTTACACCTAAATCTTAATTTATCAGTTCATGGGATTTCATTACATTTAAAGACTTTTTAGTCTCCTTGAAACCTTGTCAAATTATACATATGAAAATTATAAATTAACCAACACTTATTTAGGAATTCAGTTTGAATTAAATAGCATGTAGTAAGCTAACATGTTACATGACCACTTTAACCAAGATTAATCTGTTGGTTTGTGGTCTTGTATCATGCCTTGATAATTATCTACAAATATTGATTCTTTTATCATTTGGAGCTTTGTCCGTGCCATTTTCTCTGGGAATTCTTGAAATTTCACCACAGATGCCATTAAATATTGTATTTTGTAGATCCGTAGTATCTAAATCAGGTGAAAATTTAAAATTATTGTGTTTATTAGATATTTGAGATCCCTCTGATATGTATTTTCAAGGAAGTGTGACCATGTATATCTTCTAAAATCAGAAGAATATATCCCTCTCTCACATATTGGGAATTTTGTTCTACTGATGTATTTGTTGCCAACAAAAGGTGTGTAGATGCCAATTTTTCTCTCTTAGGGCACCTGAAAATGCCACCAATGACGTTTTATCCTCTATAATTTTCACCCCATTTTTCTAAATTTACACCAAGGCAGTTTGACTACCTGAAGAATTATAGTTTGTTTATGAAGTTGTATATAAACTGAGGCTCGGTTTGACACCACTTATTAGAAAATACTCATGAAACCTATAACCTATGATAAGTGATTACTTATAATTGTTTCCAGATTTCTAATCAAATTTTTTTTACTACTCATTCAAGTGGTTTTCTTCTGAAATTTAAATGCAACTTTTTTCTTAGAGAGAAAATGTCAACCACTTATTTTTTGAATAGTTAGTCATAAATGAAGAGTGTTATAAGTATTTTTTAATTATTGAGGTCAAAATAAGACTAATATTTTTTCATATTTATTCATTCGTCCTCACCTCTGTGGATAAGATAGTTTATTTGCTTGCAAATAAAAACTGTTGGTAAATCGAACCATGTTAAACATAGCAGTAATGCTCTTCTAATTATTTTTATAAATATTTAATTGTAATATGTAATCCTTGCATGCATATTTTCCCACTAAGGATCTAGCTTCATGTTTTCAATATTTGTTTCTCATAGTGTTGCTTTATATTGTGTTTTATTGATATAATTTTTTTTCTCTTGAATAAGATTTTTTCAATGTTTTAGACAATGCTTGTGTATTTAAAGTCCCTTGAAATACAGTACCTAGATGAGAGGTATAATAATAGACTGTTTTAAAAAAAATATTGAAATTGTTCTTATAGATTTTTTGCATGTGTATTCATCTTCATCCTTTTAAAAACTAATATTGCTTTGATTACCTATATTTCTGTAAATTGTTTTTGATATTGTTCCTATAAATTGTTCTTGTAATGTTTTACATTATTTGTTTGTATACTTTATTCATCTGTAAACCATTTCTATAAATTGTTCCTATAAATTTTTCATCTGCATTATTTTTCTCATAGATACTCATGTTATGATTCATGCGCAATTAAAGAATGCAGATATGTTTTTTCTGAAAATTCATTAGATTTGAACTTAAAAACCAAAATTATTATTTTTACAATCTAACTTTGCGTTTACTTCCTTAACCAACATACTTCAACAAACATATATAGTTCACATTAATATTATCCATTAATTACATCAATACACTTAATTCTATTTTAAATTAGTTTTAAGTTATTAAATTACACCACCAATTAAAACTCGTTCAAATGTAGGGGAAAAATACTAGTGTGTGTGTGTGTATTAAAAAAAATCTATTCCATTAAATTAGTAAAAAGACCAGATTAGTATTCATCCATATTCTGTTTCTGTATATGCACATGGGCTATTCTTCTTCTTCTTATCGATTTATGCCAGGAGCACATGGGACTGTGGATCTGAACAATATTTCATATTCACTAGAGCAATTTTTCATGGTTTGTTGAGTTTTACCTATTGTTAGACCGGATTATCATTTTTTCATATGAATTATTGCTCTTCCAAAACATATATCTGCTCTTGGTTTTCATATCAAATGTTGTATTTAAAGAACCTTTTAACCTCACACCCTTATTTTAATCTTTCACACATATATTGATCGTTTAATGTTGAGATTTCTATCAGTTGCACTATTTTTATTACTTTCTTTCATACCTTTCCGGTTTTCCAGGCATTATATTCAACGGAAGATGAGGTTCACATGGATGGACAACCAAAAGATATAAATCTGTCAAAAAATTCAGGAATCAGAATAGTTCCAGAAACATGAGACCATCCTATGGGGTTATTAGAAGAAATGGTTCAAGTTTTGATGGTGTTTTACAGGTCTGAAGTACCTGAGAGTTCAAATTTTACTGAAGCTTGAGCACCATAAGTTTATACTTCAGAAGTTTCAATACCAAAAGGATCTCAACTGTAGAAACAACGCCGGAGATCTACCAAGGAAAGAAACTTCAAAGGTATGAGAGTACTTTGAATTATCTACTTATAATGGATGATGAAGATTTTTAATTCCTTGAGGAGGCAAGGAGTTTGAAGGATTCGTAACAGTGGGAATTATCCATGAGGGGTGAACTTGACTCCCTCCATGTGTTTGGAACATCAAAAAGACATGATGGGAAGAAGATTCTTAAGAAAAAATAGGTTTATTCACTAAAGTAAGAGGAAGATCATAGATAGAAGTACAAGGCCATACTAGTTGCGGAAGACTTTCAAGGAGTGAATTTCTATTAAATATTTTCTCCTGTAGTTATACATACAACTATCTGAATGGTGTTGAGTATTGTTGCATCGTAAGATATTTATCTAGAGAATATGAACACGAATACATCATTCCTTCATGAATATTTAGATGAAGAGATCTATATGGAGCAGCTGACTGGTTTTCAAGATCAACAGATCCAAGGACTTGTGTGTAATCTTAAGCATAGCCTTTATCGTTTAAAGTAAGAACCAATGTGTTGGAATTGGAAGTTCAATGATTTCATGATGGAATTAAAGTTCATCTGGAGAAATATCGATCATTTTTGTTATCTAAAGGTGTTTGATAATGGGAGTTTCATCATCTTTATACTTTATGTAGATGACATGATCATAGATCTGGTGAAAGAAAGGACCAATGAAATAAATGTTTAGTTGTCTGGAAGCTTTGATATAAAGGATATCGGTCCGATAAAAAGGATTTGGGGGATGAGGATTGCTTGAGAACGAAGTTCTGGTACATTATACTGAACCTAGTCCGAATACATATGCAAGGTTGTGGAACACTTTAATTTTTCAAAAGCGAAACTTATGACCACACCCCTTGTCGTACATTTTAAGTAATCAAGGAGAAGTCTCCATGAACGAAAGATGAGCTCAAGTACATGACAAAGGTTTCATATGCATCAATTGTCATAAGTTTTATGTATTACATGGTTTGTACTCATCTGGACAACCCAAAAGTAGTGAGAGGTGTCAGAAAGTTCATGATGAACCTTAGAATGGAATACTGAGAGGCTGAGAAATAGATCCTCCGATATTTGAAAGGTTCCAAAGATACACTTTGCTTCATAAATGATGAGTCCATGCAAGGTTTTGTAGAATCTTACTCTTCATAAAATATCAGTATAGGAAATGTGTATACTTTTAGCATAAAAATGGTTAGTTGGATATCAAAACTTTATTTTGGAGGTTGCACTTTCTATAATAGAAATAGATTACACTGCTTTGATGGAAACAATGGAGTTAGTGTGGCTGAAGGGGTTTATGTAGGATCACATAAAATAAAAAGAAGTTGGGACATTGTTAGGGGTTTCCATGGGTTGGGTTGGGTCGGGTCCGTGAATTGTTTTGACCCGACCCAATCAAAAGAGGTCAGGTCGGGTTGGGTTGTTTTGCAGTTCGGACCCAACCCGAACCGACCCAGCCCAACCAAATCTAATACGAGTTGGGTGGGGCCGGGTCGTATGGGTTATGAAAAAAAATCAACTGCTCTGATAAAAATACCCATAGTGCCTCTTCCTACCACTCGTCTTCCTCACCATGCCATGATGAACACCCCTCACAATGATGAATCTACCCCAACCAAATGATGATGTGACTTGATTTGAGTGATCGATATGCACAGTAAAGCTCGGCGCATCCTCCTCCCTCACGATGACTATTGGATCGGCAGATCTCCAGTGTGGGAACACATGAATTCTTCTACAAGGTGGGAACGCTTGATCTCCAGTCAACCACCCAATGAAGAATCTACTATAAATGATGGAGTGACTTGATTCGAGTGATTAGTATGCACAGGTGTGCTCAACACATCCTCCTCCCTTGTCGTGGTTGTCAGATCGTCTTTGGCTCAGCTTTGGCTCGGCGGATCTCCAGCAAGGGAACACACGAATTCTTCTACAAGGAGAATGTGCTCGATCTCCAGTAAACCATGATAGAAGTGTCTTAGGGTTAAGTGAATAGGGGTAGTTGCAGATCATCTTTGGTGGTGGAGGTCTACAAACAACACAGAGTGGGGAGATAGTGTGGATGTTCACCCTCACATCGGGCGCGCTTCAATAGGCGATTCAGGGTTTGGATTTGGCTTCACTAGCCTCAATGAGATTCATCAGGCACATGGTATCTGGTGAGTGTGGTTTCAATTGGTGTTTTTCACAGAAGGATATCAGTGGCCTTGGTGAATACAAGCAGCGCTGCTCAGTCCCCGCTAGACGAGGTGCTAGTGTGGTCTGGGTTCTGAGCCCGAGGATCGTCGATGGTGTAGTATGAGGTAGAGATTAATGTAGAGAGATATTTATAATGAACTTCATAAAGCTGGGGATTATGGATGGGGGAGTGGTTGAGTTCATTGGGTTGGGTTGGGTCATTTTTATTTCAACCCATGACCCGAACCAACCCGACCATGGGTCAACCCAAAAGAACCCGACCCACACATATAAATTGTTGAACCCGACCAAACCTGGTTAGGTTGGTCCTTTTGGGTCGGGTTTGGAAACCCCTAGGCATTGTTTTGTGACACACATAGAGTGATTTACTTGGTCATAAATCTGATGTTTCATTCTTGGATGATGCGTATTCAAATGAAGCACCACTTCATTAGGAAACCATTGGAGGAAGAAGTGTTAGAACTACAAAATATCGACTGGATGCGAAATACAAAATACATGTTGACAAAGGTTGTGACTTAAAAAGTGCTAAGGTGATGTTACACCTCAGTAAGTTTGAGTTGATCGGAATGAAATCATGGTCGGGAATCATGTAGCTGCTTTATGAAATTTGAAGGAGGAAGTCTGTTTGGGAGTTGACGGATGACTTAGTCACAAAACTAAAATGAATCTCAAGTGGGATATTGTTTAGGTGTGGGCTTCATTTTTTTCGAGAGGATGAATTTAAGATCGATAGAAGGAGAAAAGTCCAGTAACTTTTTTTCCAATAACTGCATGGAGATTGAGAAACAATTACAGAGTGTCAGTTCACGAAATATGCAGATTGGTGCGTTGGAGTCATTCCATCGAAAGTTCATTCACCATTAGATATGCAAGATTTTATATCTGTGATATATTCACAAGGGAGAAAAATCAATCGATTGGGCACATTGAGGTAGTGATATTATTTGACCAGACGAAGGGTTCCTCTAGGTATCTCGGTGGAGTTGGACTTCAACCCGTATAGATTGTATGACATTGGTGACATGAAGCACCAGAAGGACACCCCTATAAAGGGAGGTTGGATTAAAAATTTGATGATGATTTGAAAAATTACATGTGATTGTGTGATTGAGATTAGTGTAATCTTTCTCTTGATTCTTTGAATAAAATTGAAGCAACATTCCCAATGGATTAGGGTGCAAGCCTGAATCATATAATATCTTTGTGTTGTTCTTTTCCTTTCATGTTTTCTTCCAATAATTGTTTTCAATAGTTTTTCCCGTGTTCTTCCGGTGGTTTTACATTGTGGTGTAGTGACTTGGGTGTTCGTTCTTCTATGTTTCGAAAGTCGTATGTGGGGTTCATTTCGGAGCTACTGCATCTACATGTGAAAGTTTCACTAGAGTTTTTTCTAGTGGTATAATTGGAAGATGGCCATGATCCCAAAAATTAGATGGTGACAAGGGTGTTTTCATAGACTCATACCTCCAAAGGTACCCCTCATGGGTTGACAATGAAGGAATAAGGATAATGAACCCCCGAGTCCCACCTCCAGTAGGCCTCGTTTTGGCGACTAGCACCGATGGTTTAAAAATATCACATATGGGAGATATTTACTTCTATAATATAAATATGATCAGGTGATAGGATATCAGCGATCAATAAACTTTGACATAATATAAAAGTAAAATCAAAACCATCCCATAATTTATGAACAATGGTATCAAATAAAAGTGTCTAAATAAATACTCAAAAATGAAAATCTAAGGTAGTGATGCAACGACATTCCAAATGTCCGAGCTGGTAATGTACAGCATGGTCCAGGTAATACTTTTGGAAATATGAAAAATAGTTTGTATATACTCGGGGTGAACATAAAATTATTCTCAATAGGATCATACCCAAAGTCTCTCATGTACATGTGAAAGAAGCATCCTAAGGAACCAGTGATCAAACAACAGAACCAAAACCACCTAAACAGTTCAACCAACCAATATCATCCTCATTATGGCATGCTCACCAAATAATGCACCCAAGTATAATAAAATAATAATAAGCATATCGATAAAAAGTTACCCTGCAATGCTTTCCCACTGATTTTTCGCTGTCACAACCCAAATTTGTACTCCCTGGCGCTCCCATATCTTTGGTATAATGACCCTGCTCGAACACAGCTGGGCCGTCACATCACATCATGTCTCGACTGCAAACACCTGAGCCATCACATCACATAAAATCACACCCGCAGACACCTGGGTCAGCACATCACATCACATCACATCTCACCCGTAAACACTTGGTCTATCACATAATATCACATCCATAAACAGATTAGTAGCGTATCGTGAACATAAAGGTCATCAGCCTCACGCCCTCCTCCCACCATGCATGACACCCACTATAAGTTATCTCATAAAATATCACCACAGTCACTTTTGACTTCTGGCCATCACAACCCATTCATGTAAATGTTTCCTGGAAGAGATCGAGGAAGAGCGGGTAGCCATCCATCCATCCCCACCATCTAGATGTTGGGAAAAAAAACCCAAAACATTTGGTTGTAGGAACAGAGTGCTCAACACAGGTGGGGTGCCTATGGAAATCACAATGAATATACAGAGTATATGCATACAACCACACACAATCCCATCCTATGTTTCACAATAAGAATACTATCCCGAATCACAACATCTCCACCAAGCCTCAAAACGTCTGCCATTATCACTGTCATCACTAAATGTGACCATCGTGACGAGGAGCATCAATATAAAATTGTTATGACCACCCCTATATAAGTTGATAGACATCCATACCCACTACATTTTAGGTCACGTGGTATTTGTACCATATAATAGTAAATGGTACACCACACTGCTCTGTGATTGGGATGTCACCCACAAACATGATTCCTGAAACATGATAGGGTGATGGGTACTAAGTAGATTCTAAGTGTAACATGTCCACAACAATTTGAGAAATCAAAATTTCTTGACTCCCACCATCAATAATGAGACCAAGGATGCATCAATGAACCTGCATAGAGTGGGAAAGATATTATTGTTGTGGGTTTTCCTGTGCTGACTTGGTGATCTTCATCAAGCGTTGCACCACTTGGATTTCCTGCAACTTAATGATGTCCTTCGGGTTGATGATGTTCTTCTCCTCCTTGAAATCATAATCGTCTTCCCCCTTTCACTGGCATCAAATACTAGGTTAACCCACCCTCGATTAATATAGTTATTCAAAAGGTCCTCAGGTTTCTGGAACCAATAACTCTTGACTCTGAACCGTTGGACATAAGGACTATTATTTTTTCATGGTTGAAGGGATTTTTTAGGTTTCACAAACCTGCTAACAGTGCTTATAAGGGATTGTTTGGGCCCAGCTTCAACTGATTCACCTTTCATCTATGGGATTTTACCCTCCCTATGTGGAGGCCCAAACCTATAGATTTTCTTGGCTGAATCCCAGGCTCTAGATGTCACAGAGGGAAACCAAGGGTGTCACTACAGTTGAGCGTCCACCCACAAAACTCGAGCAATTGCCTCATCCAAACTTTTAACGAAGTGATGAGATACACCTGATCTCGTATGGTTACACTACCAAATTGGCTATACATATCACCACCTTATAACTGCACTAAAAAAACACTGATAAAGGGGTACGTTTATCAGTGCTAAAAGGTGTTTTAACAGCTCTAAAAAAGGCACTAATAAAATTACACCTTTATCAACCCTTTTTAGTGCTGATAAAAGTACCCCCTTTGTCAATACTTTTTTTAGTGCTGATAAAAATACCCCTTTAGAATCATATACTAGTATAGAAATATATTTATATTGATATAAATATATTTATATTGATATAGATATAATATATTTTATAAAATATTATTTATATAAAACTAAATACGCAATTACACTAACTATATAATATATTTAGTGAAAATGGATTTTAAAATACTTAGAAAAATAATATTAATAAATAATTTGCTAATTATTATTGAGTAAGCAATTTAATAACATTTTGAAGATAAAAAAATCAAAAAATAATAATAAAATATTTACAATAATTTGAAAATATTACTCGAACTTAAAACGACCATAACTTTTGATCCGGGTGTTCGTTTGGACTCTACCACATATCAAATTGAAGCCTGTGACGAGATATATGCCGTGATGACTAGAGGGACCTTGGTTTCTATTTTTTCAAGGTCAAAAGAGTCCCCAAAGGCCTCCAAAACTAATTTTTAGTCAAGGTATTCCAATTTTTTTACATTCGATCGAATTTCCATCTCATTTAAGGGGGTCTTATTGGCTTTTTTCAGTGGGGAATGAATTTATTCTCAAGGATTACATTAATATTGATATTATTATTTTGAAAATTTATCATTTTTCATAATTTAGTTTTATTTGTAATCATATATATAAAAATACATACATATTTTGTCTATATTCACACATAATAATTTAATTTATAAATATATATGTAAACATATATTTATATGGGAAGCATAATTCTAAACACTAATTATAACATTGAGATGCATTATTTCGTAAAATACCAAAAATTATAACCCTATTTTAAAAAATCATCATTATTTTGGCCTCTCTCTTCATCCCCCTCATCGACGATCCATTTCTGCTACCTCCCTTGAAAATATCAATTATAATAGTAAATCACACTCTCAATAGATAATATAAGACTTCAAACAAAATCAGGAACATGAACTATCCATTCCCATCAAATAATGATTTTTGTAAAAAAATTTGTATCCCCATTTGGTTTGGAGGGGAAAAACAAATTTAACTAGACAATCAAAAACTAATATTTAATTAAAAAAATACGATAAAAAATTATTTTTATTATAACTTAAATCATGAAATTTGTTATGATAGGTAAATTTATTATTTGAATGTCTTTTATTGATGACCGGCCCGGGTCTGTCACACCGCGCAATCAGTGACCCCACTGTCATTTCTCACACGCTACAAATAAAATATGATCAAAGAAAGATATCGAATGTAGTAAAATCAAAGGAAAACTTTTCTTTCTCATGTGTTGTAATCATGGATCCCTCTTCATGTCCACCTTTATCCAACCGTTCCTTTTTTGAGTGGTCCTTCTTACCCTTCCACCCCAACCCAACACTAGCATCCTTTCTTTGATCATATCCTGTTTGCCTCTCCAAGTGGGTTACTAGTTTGCTGACAAGAAAGATAGACTTTTCTTTTTCTATGTCCGAGATCTTTACAAAGATGTGTTTAGTTGTTTTCGATGATATGATCCTTTCTTGGTGACTTGATGAAGACCTCAAAACCTTTTGTGTCAAGATAGACCTGATTGATGCATTGCTCTCTGATGCCCAATATCTTTATTTATTTTATTGAACATTTAATAAATATTTATTTACTAGTTTTTAAATAAAATATTTATTTAAGAGAATAAATTATTTATTTATTTATTCGGGTGCTCAATAAATGGAATTGGAGTTCAAGAGGACCAAGGTTGGTTCGGTAGTAAAATAATTATTTTCAAGACGGTAAATAATTATTTAACTAGTTGAAACAAATTAAAACAATGATACTATTATTTTGTGATGTGGAATTTTATTTATAATTTCATTTTACGCAAGTTGGAGCATCATAAATAATGATGCGATATTATTATTAAATGCACGGGTTTTCTCTAAGTTCATGAATTTATTTAATTGTTGTTATGTAATTAAATATTGTAACTGAAATTCCATGTATATAAATAGACAATTATGCCTATTGTTCTATACACCGCATCACACGCCTGGTGAATTGAGAATTGTTGAGCCAAAAAATTTCTCTTTCGAATCCTCTTCTCTCCCCTCTCAAGAACGAGAGATGTTTTTCAAGACCGAAAACAAGCGATCAAGAACGACAGACATAAGACACTCGCTTCACCGTGCTAGCACCCAGAGAATGAGTGGTGTCAATGGGAGGATATCAGAGCATGTGTGGATCACCACTAGAGGGATTCTAGTTTGGATCCTTACAAGCGCAACGAGATAATTCGTAAGGGTCATTCAGGACAATCAATATCATCAACGAAGAAAATACCAAAGATCCAAGTATTATTTTCTTTAAGAAATTAATTAAATTAATTATAAACATGATGTGCAAGATCCTCTCTAAGGTTTCGAGACTCTTTCTTCTTTATCTAAATCTTTGATTATATTCCGTGGAGACTGGCATTCATCGTCATATTGATCCTAGAATAATCATTGATCATAGTAAAAATCAAAGTTGGGTGTCATCCCAACCACGCTTCCACTGCGCCCAGAACCTTCAAGTGGTATCAGAGGGGTTACATTATAGTTTATAATTATTTAAATATTTCTTTGATGACTTATGTATTTAATAATTTAGTTGTTTCAATTCAATTTAATCATTCTGAAAATCTGAATCTTGAGATCTATTCCTCCTATTTTGTTTCTCATTCACCTTATAGAAGAAATATTTTCTTTTAATTTTGATTAAAATTTAATAGAGGATCTCATCTAGAGGTGCTAAAGCTTCATGTCCGTACAACACCAGAACACACGACGTGTATTCGGAAGTACACACTGTGTAGTCAAGATTCAATGCATCGGACCAGTCCGCCAAACCAAGCCATGTGTTGGAGTATTTCTAAGTCTTAAATGACTCCGTGTGTTGACCAAGAAAAGGTGGCACGCGGTTTCCAGATTACACATCGTGTGGCCTAATGGACACGAAATGTAGTCCCTTCAGGTTTGGGTTGAACCATGTACCCCGTACATGGCTTGACCAGCTGTAGACCATGTAATGAGAAACTACATGGCATGTGACCCACTGGACACACCGTGTACTCTGAATATTTTCGAAGTACACTCACACGTCGTTTCCCCTGGCATGTACTTCGGATAGACGGTGAAAAATAGTACACACCATGTATTTGTAACTACACATTGTGTACTCATCCAAATTACGCAGATTTATTAAAATTTATTATTATATTATACAAACCCTTGAGACGAGTACCATCATGTGGGCGTAAATCTAAGGCACAACACATGATAGGTGTTTTATATATATGTGTTTAATTTAACATCTAAGTAATGTTCATTTCTACTCATTGGGTAGTTATGAATAGGAATTCACTGGGTTGCCTCCATGGTACAAGTTACGTACAAAGATAATTTTAAATTAATTTATTTGTTTAAAATTATTATGGATGAGAATATCAAGGAAATTTAGAAAAGGGTTTAAGATAAAAGGATTGATTAATTAAAGATGATAATTAATTGATTCAAGCGTGATTTATCTTAAATAAGAATGATTAAAGAATTGATTGTTATTTTTATTTATGCGCAAATATCATTACATGTATGGATGATCATGAGCTTGACCAAGACCTTTGTATGTTGATGGTTTCTTTTAATTTATTTGAATTAATTTTTTTGGCCTGCGAGCCTTCTCCTCATTAATATGTAGGGTCTGCGTTCCCAAGGTTTATTTTATGTAAAACCCCATTTTACCCCTCACCTACATGTGTGTTAAAAAAAGAATATGTAATGGATGGAAATCCCAATCTAGTAGAGGCAGTTCAAGCTAGAGTCGAGAAAAAACCAATCCCAGGAGATACAGAGGTGGACAGGTGGAAGCTGTAAACACGAACCCAAAAGGTTCATGGTATTTCTCCCCTAGGTCAGGGTTAGTTTATCAACCACTAGATAAAATAACCATTATAAAATCTCACAATCACGCCATTTACTTTATTTTATTTCTATCAGTTGCATGCTTTATCATTATGGATGTGTTGTCATGATCACATAATTAATGAATTAATAAGCATGCAAGATGGAACTAAAATAAACCAGACTTATGCATAAATATTATCAAGACATGGTTAATCACTTAAGTAAGTTCCACTTAATATTAACAAGCATGTGATAATGATAATAATAAATTCACACATAAGTGATAAAAATCCCTCAAATAAAATATTAAGTCAGAATAAGCCTTCCGTTACTTGATTAAGGGAAAAACTCAATAAAACTATGCGTTTGACCAACCCATGTTAGGACACTTACTTTTATACAGGAAGCCCTTATAAAAGGATTCAGGTTGACTTAACCATATTACATCAAGAGAAGTATCCCTTTCTAGACTTGGTGTAATATTGGATGAAAGAGTTGAGAAAATATAAAGTCATGATTTCAGGATTGGGGAGTCCACTCAACAGATCAAGGAGCTGCAAGCCCACAGTTGTCAAAGACCTGCCTACCTAAATACCATATAATAGCTTGACCAACCCTTGTTGGGGTTATGTGAAGGGGAATATGGATCCTTGCCACTGGAAACTCATGACAACTGGAAATTTTGAGTTCAATGGTGAGGGCCATTCAGACTTGATAAAATAGTGGGAGACTTAATAAAATTTATTATTTCTCATAAAATGTAATTAAAAAAGTACTAATGATCTGTTCTTTTAATTTTAGAATAAAAATGACAATCTATTCAACCACACTATCCCTGTGATCAATTCTGGATAAAGACAACATCCTCACCGGCAGTAACTTCTAGGAATGGTTTAGATGGCTTCGGGTTATCCTACGCCATGAACGGAAGTCTTACGTGCTGGAGTCATAATTACTTGATCTACCTACCAAAGAGGTGAGTGATGAGGATTTCCTAGTCTATGAGAAACATACGAACAACATGGTCGAAATTCAATATTTCATGTTATCATCAATGTCTAGTGAGCTCATGAAGTCTCATTAAAACATGGATGCTTATAGCATGCTCGATCACCTCCGTGGTCTTTACCAGGAGAGAGCAAGATAGGAAAGGTTTGAGATATCTAAGGCACTCTTTCAGAGTAATCTTGGAGAAGGTTCCCATCTGGGACTCATTTATTCAATCTCATTGGATACATTGAGTGCCTAGAGGTTCTAGGGTTTAAACTCCCTGAAGAACTGGGCACCGATCTCATTCTTACATCACTACCTCCGAGCTTCTCTAACTTTGTTGTCAATTTAAATATGAACAACATTGAGAAGTCTCTATCTGATCTTCTTGTCCTCATTCTCCAAGTGGAAAAAGATATGAAGCATGAAAATACTTTTGTCCTTATGGTGAATAAGAGGAAAGGGAAGGTGAAGAGATTTAAGACCAAAGCTTCTTCACGACCTTCCAATAAAAGGAAGATCAAAGGGGAGGTAAGGGAACATGAGGCTGTTTGTTTCTCATGTGGAAAGAAGGGCCACTAGAAGAAGAACTACACCCAGCCTAAGAATCAAGGGGAAGCTTCAGGCGCGTTTTTTATCGAATGCAATCTATTTGTTTCTACAAATTGGGTATTAGATTCAGCTTGTGGTTATAACATATGTATCCAAATATAACAACCAAGTAGATTCAGGAAGATTGATCTAGGGGAGGTAGATCTATGAGAAACCAATAAAGCCAGAATTACTACTGTAGCTATTGGGGAATACCACCTCATGTTGCCAACTGGGATGATCTTGGTGTTAAAGGGTTATTTTTATGTTCCTTCTGTAACCAAAAACATAATTTCTGTATCCAGACTAGATATAGAGGGATTTGTTTTCAGGTTTGGAAATAAATGTTACTTCTTTTATAAAGATATCATTTGTTTTGGTAGGGCACATTTATACAACGATCTTTATATTTTGGATTACATAAACCAAGTAATGGAAATCGATGACAAAGATACTTCACATGACTCATACCACACCAAAATTTGGCATCACTGGCTAGGTCATGTAAACGAGAAACGCTTGACAAAGTTACATCAATATGGATATTTATATTCTTTTGAACCAAAACCACTTGGTGTATGTCATGCATGTTTACAAGGCAAAATGACCAAATCCCCATTTGGTGGGAAAGGTGAAAGGGCTAAAGAGATTCTTGAATTGGTTCATACCAATGTGTGTGGACCATTTCCAATTAAAGAAAGGGGTGACTACTCATACTTCATAAATTTTACTGATGATTTTAGTAGATATGGATATATCTACTTAATGAGGTATAAGTCAGATTCCTTTGATAAGTTCAAGGAATACAAGAATGAAGTTGAGAACCAGCTTGGTAAGAAGATTAAGAAACTCCGCTCAGACCGAGGTGGGGAATATTTTAATCAATAATTCATTGATTACTTACAAGATTTTGGGATCCTATCCCAACTCAATCCTCCTTACACACCTCAATGGAATAGTGCAAGTGAAAGGAGGAACCACACCTTGTTGAACATGGTGAGATCAATGATGATTCATGAAAGTCTTTCATTATCCTTTTGGGGGTATGCGTGACAAACATCGACACACATAATAAACCAAGTACCAACTAAATCGATAAATGGTATTACATATGAGTTCTGGAGTGGAAGAAAAGACATGTTATCGAATTTACATGTGTGGGGTAGCGAAGCATTTATTAAGGCCTCTTCAGGTAACAAACTCACACCCAAAGGCACAAAGTGTACCTTTATAGGATACCCCAAGGAAACAAGGGGATATTACCTATAAAACCCCTCATACAAAAAGGTTATAGTGGAAAGACATGCCATATTATTTGAGAGGGAGCACATCTCCAAAAGAGACAGTGGGATCAAGATAGACTTTGATGAAGTCGAGGCTCAAGGTATATATGAGTTGGTATAGGAACAAATTCAAAAAATCCCTATAGAAGAAGAATCTATTTCAGAGACACAAGTACTGCGTAGGAGTACAAGAGATGTTAGAGAACTGAAATGGTATGGTTTTCTAATTACCGAGGATGGTGACTCATTATTAGTTGATAATAATGATCCTCTAACCTACAAGGAAGCAGTAAGTGGCACAAACATTTCTAAGTGGAAAGAAGCCATGAATTCTGAAATGGATTCCATGTACCAAAACCAAGTCTAGATTTTGGTAGATCCTCCAGTTGATGTAAATCCTATTGGTTGAAAATGGGTATTCAAGAAGAAACTGGACATGGAAGGACAAGTCAGTACCTATAAGACATGACTGGTTTCAAAAGGGTTTAAACAACGTCAAGGAATTGACTATGATGAAACCTTCTCACCAGTTGAAACGATGAAATCAATTATAATTCTACTTGCTATTGCGGCTTTCCATGACTATGAGATTTATAAAATGGATGTCAAAACAGCATTCCTTAACAGGAACCTTCAAGAGGATGTCTACATGACACAACCTGAAGGGTTTGTGACTCCAAAGGATACCAATAAGTTATGCAAGTTGTAGAAATCCATTTATGGATTAAAGAAAGCATCCAGGTCATGGAACATTTGTTTTGATGAAGCTATAAAAGAATTTGGTTTTATCAAGAATGAATGAGAGCATTATGTCTACAAACAATTTAGTGGGAGTGCAGTCATTTTCCTAATAGTATATGTTGATGAAATATTACTTATTGGAAACGAGATACCAATCTTACAGTCTATTAAGGCATGGTTGAATCAATTATTCTCCATGAAAGACTTGGGAGAGATAACGTATATTCTTGGGATCAATATCCATGGTGATAGATCCAAGAGATTTCTGGGCCTAAGTAAAAGTGCACACATTGATAAGATACTGAAGAGATTTAGTATGGAACAATCCAAGAGGAGATTTTTGCCAGTGTCACATGACATTAATATTTCCAAGAAAATGTGTCCTTAGACACATGAGTAAATAAATATAATGGAAAGTAATCCATACGCATCAGTGATTGGATCAGTCATGTATACCATGATATGTACTAGGCTAGATGTTGCCTACGCATTGAGTGTAGTAGGTAGATATCAAGCTAACCTAGGTGACCACCATTGGGTGACAGTTAAGAATATCCTAAAGTATATAAGGCATACTAAGGATATGTTCTTGGTTTATGGAGGATATGAGGAACTAGTCATCAGAGGATATGCAGATTCTAGTTTCCAGACTGATCAAGATGACATGAATTCGCAAACGGGATACATCTTCACTTTTAATGGAGGTGTAGTGAGCTGGAAGAGCTCAAAGCAGAGTGTGGTCGCAGATTCTACAGTAGATTCTGAGTACATCACATCTTATGAGGTAGATAAAGAAGTAGTTTGGATGTGAAGCTTCATCTAGGAGATAGATATGATACCTAGTAGTAAAGATCCCATCACACTGTGCTGTGATAATACTGCAGTGGTGGATCTCGCAAAATATCCAAGGTCACATCAGTGGATGAAGCACATACTTCAGAAGTATCATCTCTTAAGGGATTTTTCTCAGAGAGGTGAAGTTGTAGTGAGTAGTATTTCCATATAAGATAACGTGGTAGACCCCTTGACTAAAGCCTTGACTCAATAGAAACATGATCATAATGTGAGGTATGGAAGACTGAAAGTCATAGACAGTTGGCTCTAGTCCAAGTGGGAGTTTGTAAGAGTTGGTGTCCTAGAACCAACTGGTTTTACTTTGATTACATGGATATTTAATGTATTATTACATATTGTTCATTGTTCTGCATGACTATGATGTAATAATGTCTTAGATTATTTGTTACATTGATAAGGTCATGTAAGTTCCCCGCTATGATGAGAACCTTGAAATTCTATAACAATATTCTTAAATATAGTTCTACGGTTGGATGAAATACTATGATGTGACACATAGCATGCAGACTGCCAGGTGCTAGTACTCGTAAGAATATGAGACTTCCTCTCATGAAGTTAGTACTTGGTAATCTCCAAGATAGGAGATTATGAGAGTAGACCTTCTAGTAGGAATTCTGCATGTTTTGGTGTAATCAGATATTTCTATTTAAGAGCATGCGTAATGATCCTTAGACTTTAATATTATCATTAATACATGTCACGACTTATGTACTTTGATTTATCGATGAAAACCATCACACAGACAGTTGGTAGGAAGTAGGGTACATTGGGTGCGTCACGAGTGGTATGTTATTAATAGATAAGTCGAGGATGGATTTGTCCCTTCCATTTATGGAAGTTGATATCTCGGGCCTTTGATTGAAATAGAACTGTTGCGCAAAATTCCATGGCCATGGTGTAACAACGAGTTTATTTCAGGTAGTCAAAGAACGACGTATCAAGTATAAAAGTTTATGACATAATCATGAAACCTGCTTGATGAGATATTGCGACAAAGAGATTATATTACATAGTGATCATTTGTATGTGGATGTTGTTGTTACGACTTTACGTTATTTCTCTTGGATGCCTTGACCCGTTGCTAGATAGTACTCTTGGACTTTAGGCAAACCCACCTAATGCCAACGAGAAAGAATCCTAGAGGGTCACACACTAAGTGTTTTTGGTGGTCTCGGTTAAATTCTATTTGAATTTAATTAATTAAATAAATATTATTCTCAATATTGTGGAATAATTTTATTCAAGTTAAAATTATCGCATAAATTAAATAAAATATATTTATTTATTTTATTAAACATTTAATAAATATTTATTTACTAGTTTGTAAATAAAATATTTATTTAAGATAAAAATTTATTTATTTATTTATTCGGGTGTTCAATAAATGGAAGTGGAGTTTGAGTGGACCAAGTTCAGTCCAGTAGTAAAATAATTATTTGCAAGACAGTAAATAATTATTTAACTAGTTGGTACAAATTAAAATAACACTGCTATTATTTTGTGAAGTAGAATTTTATTTATAATTCTGTTTTGTGTAAGTTGGCACACCATAAATAATGACACGGTATTATTATTAAATTCATGGTTTTTCTCTAAGTTCATGAATGTGTTTAATTGTTTCTATGCAATTAAATATTGCAACTAAAATTCCATGTATATAAATAGACAAGTATGCTTATTATGCTATAAACCACACCACATTCCTGGTGAATTGAGAATTGTTTAGACAAACAATTTCTCTCTCGAATCCACTTATCTCCCCTCTCAAGAACGAGAGACATTCTTCAAGACTGAAGAACAAGTGATCAAGAACAATCTACACAAGACACTTGCTTCACCGTGCTAGCACCCAGAGAACGAGCGATGTCGATCAGAGGCCATCAAAGCACGTGTGTATCACCGCTAGAGGGATTCTAGTTTGGATCCTTACAAGCACAAAGATATAATTCATAAGGGTCATTCCGGATGATCAACATCATCAAAGAAGAAAATACTGAAGATCCAGGTATTATTTTCTTTATGAAATTAATTAAATTAATTATAAATATAATGTGCAAGATCCTCTCTAAGGTTTCGAACCTCTTTCTTTTTTATCCAAATCTTTGATTATATTCCATGGAGACTGGTGTTCATCATCGTATTGATCCCAGAATAATCATTGATCATGGTAAAAATCAAAGTTGGGTACTGTCCCAACCACGCTTCGGCTGCGCCCGGAACCTTCACACAGGAGCTTTGGAGGTTTGGATTCAGAACATGACAAAGGTGACCCTGGATGCAAGTGAGTTCCTAGATGATCTTGAATACATGGAAGCTCAGCGACAACTAGAGATCCACAGCATGGTACGCATGTTCTTTACTCTATTTCGTCACTGTAAAATGGATCATAGGATTGCGAGAATCGACCAATCCATGGACCAGAATTAAAATTGGGGAATCGTAATTGGATTTTAGTCTTTTCATTTTTACACCAATCCACATTTACAACTGCAACCTCCGCTTTTGACTCCAATTCACATGATCAAGCGCCACCTAATGTCAGTAAATCCGTCAAAATGAGAAGAAAAGATTGAACGACATTAGGTGGAACCTATCCATGTGGATTGGAGTTGACACATAGAGTTTTTGGTTTTAAATGTGGATTGGAGTAGACATGAAAAGACTGGAGTCCAATTACGATTCCCCATTTGTAATTTCAGTCCATGGATTAGTTGATTCTCACAATCCTGTGATCCATTTTATAATGATGAAACAGAGTCAAGAACATGCATACCATGCTGTTGAGATCCACTTGCCACTGAGCTTCCATGTATTCAAGATCATCCAGGAACACACTTGCATCCAGGGTACCTCTGTCAGCTTTTGAATCCAAACCTCCACAGCTCCAGTGGTGTGTTGGTAATTATATTGGGAGTTAGAGAGAAACGCATCAACAAGGTCCATCTTGACATGGAGGGTTTTGAGGTCTTCATCAAGTCTCCAAGCAAGGATCACATCGTCGGATGCAACTGAATGTTGCTTTTCAAAGATCTCAGATGTAGGAAAAGCAAAGACCATCTTCCTTGTCAGAAAACCGGTAACCCACTCGGAGAGGCAAACCACATATGGTCAAAGAAGGGATTCCATTTACATTAGGTTGGGGTGGAAGGGTAAAAAGGATTTCTCAAAAAAAAAAGGCACAACTGGATAAAGGTGGAGATGAAGAGGGCTCTATAATTATAGCTCATGAGAAAGGACAGTTTTCCTTTTCTTTTCTTACGTTTGAAATCTTTCTTTGATCATATTCTTTTTGTAGTGCGTGAGAAATGACAGCGGGGTCACTGATTGCACCACGTGGTAGACCCGGGCCGGTGATCAATAATTGACATGCAAATAATAAAGTTTTCTATCATAAAAAATTTCATGGTTTAAGTTATAATAATTTATTTTATCGTATTTTTATAATTAAATATTAATTTTTGATTATCTAGTTAAATTTCCTTTTCCCTGCCAAATCAAATGGGGATACAATTTTTTTAAAAAAATCATTATTTGATGGGAATAGATAGTTCATGTGCCCAATTTTGTTTGAAGTCTTAGATTATTCATTGAGATTGTGATTTAATATTATAATTGAGAGTTTCAAGGGAGGCAACAGAAATGGATTTTCCACAAGGGGGATGAAGGCAAAGGCCAAAATAATGATTATTTTTTAAAATAAGGTTATAATTTTTGATATTTACCGAAATAATGTGCCCTAATGTTATAATTAGTTTTTATAAGGATCCTTTTCATATAAATATATGTTTACATATCTATTTATAAAATTAATTTTTTATGTGTGAATATAGAAAAAATATGTGTATATTTTATATATTTGATTATAAATAAAACTAAATTATGAAAAACGATAAAATTTCAAAATCATAATATCAATATAAATGTAATACCTGAATATAAATTCAACCCCCACTGAAAAATCCAATAAAATCCCCATAAACAGGGCGAAAATTCCATCGAATGTTAAAAAATTGGAATACCTTAACTAAAAACTCAGTTTTGAAGGTGTTCATGGCCTCTTTTTTCCTCAAAAAATGGTGAAAGAGGTCCCCCAGGACATCAGGACGTAGAGATCATCACGTGCTTTGATTTGATATGTGTTAGATCCCGAATGAACACCCGGATCAAAAGTTATGGTCATTCTAAGTTCGAGTCACATTTTCAACTTATTTTAAATCATTTATGAATTTTTTGATTTTTTTTATCTTCAAATTGTTGTTAAATGAATATTAATTGATAATAATTAGAAAATTATTTATTAATATTATTTTTATAATTATTTTATAATCCATTTTCACTAAATATTTTATATAGTTTGTGTAGTTTCATATTTATCCCTATATAAATCATATTTTACAAAATATATTATATTTATATCAATATTAATATATTTATATATTAATATATGATTTTTAATAATAAATATTTTTTTTATGAAATATAATTTTTATTAGTGCTAAAAAAGGCATTGACACGATGCCTAAAACATCTCACATCATATCCCGAAATCCACAACGGAGAAAATCATCACATTCTACGTGAAAAAAACACTAAGGATAGGCTACTCACAGACCAAAATCCAAGTCTAAACAAAGAAGATATGAGAGTTTGAAGTTTCCTAAAAAAGAACCAAAGGGTATAGGGCGTGTAGAGAATGCACACATCATGCTTTCCCACTCATTTGTACATGGATCCTAGTCCATGTAGAAGTACATGCAACACAGGTGGACTACCCAATGTGTCCAAGCTACTCGATATCGGGTCATGTCCTCCTTGGTGTGTCCATGTACCATACCCCGTGTCTGTGTACTTTGGTACACGACGTGTCTGGATGTTCCTGTGCCCGTGTACTCCCGGAGTAAATGCCGAGTTCTCCAGCACAAGGTCACATTTCATGTGGGGATCCCACATAGCGCGTGATACTTATAAATCACTAAAACCCTAGTCGTCGCAGCCAGGGCCCAACATGCCACGGGTTCTTTGAACTACACGGCGTGTAGTCATTATTTTTACAAAATCTTAGATCCATTAACTATGCACTAGATCCAATCACCCCACCTTTAATTATGGATTCGTTTCTTCTAAAAAACAAAGGATCTTTCAACCATTTTCGATTTTTGGACATATGAGGTCTTGAAAACCAATTTTCATTGAATTAGTCGAAGTACGCACAAACCACCATCACCCCGCACGTAATCTGTGTCATGCCTCCACTGATCTGGTTTTAAATCACCTAATTAATCCCCTACAACTCAAAAACAACCCAGATTTATACCTAGTTTGTCGATCAATCCCTCACACATGATTCCACCACAAATCTAGGGGTTAGCTTGGGTTCAGTACCGCCCATTAATGCCGAAATAGGACCGCAAGGTCCAACCGGTGAAAAATGAGAAGAAATTCTGGGAGGAAAGCACAAGAATATATGTTTATCGATCATTTCCAAGAGTTACGGGACAACTATCAAGAATGATAATATCTAGGTTTAGAAAATAGTTGAATAAACAATTAAATTGGTGCATATGAGCATGTCAAGGTTCAAGAATTGATGAAATTAATAAATATGATGATTCTGCTAAAGAAATTTAATAAAAACAGGTGAAATCCATGAATTGATGATTCTTAACTAGATATAGCAATCACTCATCATCAAATAATGTGCCCTCTAATGATTGAAGGAAGTCGCCATGTTCGTTGCGTCCTAATTTTCTCTAATCCAAAGATTCATCATTGTTAGAAATTGATTCACCAACGAAATGAGTAAAAATTCTCTAGAATCCTCTTAGGGTCCTCTCTTTTTCATCCTTAATCTCCACCAGATGCTCCACAAAGGTGTCCCCATAATCGATGTCCATCTCTCCCCATTCGATGATGTGCATGGAGTCATGTACGTATCACCTCAACTACGACACATGGAAGATTTCGTGCACCCGCTCGAGCTGTGGGGGTATGGTGAGGCAATAAGAAACCTCACTAACACTCTACAAGATCTTGAACAGCTTGATGAACCTTAGGTATAGTTTGTCTCCCCACCCATACCTCCACAATCCTCATCATGGGGATGACCTAGACCTTATCCATTGTCACCTGCACAACTCTGGACCCACAAGAGATGCCTCATCAATATCTATCCATCACAAGGTTACTAGGAGGGTATCCCATATATGGCCTCAAAATGTGTCATGATAATATTAAAGTGGTATCTATTATTATACGAAAATGATACCAAGGTCAAATGATCCTCCCAACTGTGGCCTAAGTCTAGAACGCAAGCTCTCAGCATATCCTCCAAAACATGGATAGTGTGCTCGATCTTCCCTTCTGTCTAGGGGTGAAAGGTTGTAATCATCCTCATCTGGGTCCTAAATTACTCTTTTAAGACTCTACACAATCATTAAATGAACCATGCATCACAATAGAAGACAATAGTTGAGAGAACCCCATGAAGACGAATAATCTCTCATACAAACAACTTCCCCAAACTCTCTACCAAACACTGCTCCCTAATAGCAAGGATGTATGTCGACTTCATGAGTCGGTCAAATATCACCCAAATGGTGTCATGGACCTTCACTATCTGTGGAATCCCTATCAAAAAGTTCATTGATATGTCATCCTACTTCCACTCCAAGATCTCAAGGGGTTGTAATAAAAATCCCGGAACTTGGTGCTAAGGCTTCACTAGATGACAGGTGAGGCACCCAGATATGAACTCGACAATACTTAGTCTCATGAAAATCCACCAAAATGACCGCTTAAGGTCTCTATACATCTTCCACACACCGGTATGTACAACCAAAGGAGAAGTGCCTAACTATCACATTACCTCCTCTCACATCGTGATTGAAACCACCATCCATCCCTTGAAAATGATGATGGGATTCACTCCATAATATCCATATGGTGAATCCTATAGGGATATCTGGTCATGAAAGAACTCATAGTTGATGTCTCCTAATTGGGAATTTCTCACATGATCAAAAAGCGGAAGATTCAACACCATCAACTGAAGAAAATTTATACCCTCATGAACCACTAGGGTCGGTTGTAAGGATGTCAACTATCCAGAAGACTCCTGCACCAAACGAGCCTGGAACTTCCTACTAAGGGAATCTTATACTATATTATCCTTCCATGGAGTGTAGAATTTCTTGAAGTCATGGTTCTATAGGAAATCCAATCAGCATCGGTGTCTCAGGTTCAAATCTCTTTTCATGAAAACGTACCTCATACTATGATGGTCTGAGTAAACCACAAAGCGCTCCCATAGAAGTTAGTTCCTCCATATCCTTAGGAAGAAGACTACCGCTAAAAAATCTAGGTCACGAGTCATGTAGTTCTACTTGTGTGGTCTCAAATACCTCAACCCATATGTGTTAACTGCCTACCACTGCATCAACACACAGTCGAGCCCAGCTCATGAGGCATCACAATACACTCTATACTCCACACCCTCCTCCAATAGCCATAACATATGATCACTTGTCATCCTCATCCTTAACTCCTAGAAAGCCATCTATAACTCCTTAGTATAGGTAAATGACTACCCTTTCTAGGTTAGGGCGGTCAAAGGGGATGAAATCCTAGAGGATTCTGCCACAAACCTCATGTAGTACCCCACTAATCCAAGAAAGGTTTGTGCCTCTCACATGATCTTAGGTGGATCCCAAGAAATCATTGCATCAATATTTACTAGGTTCATGGATAAAATAGGCTAAAAGATGATATGACTAAGAAAGTGAACCTCATGAATCCATAACTGGAACTTTGAGATCTTACTATAAAGCTGGTGCTCCTAAAGAAAATCTTGAACCATCCTCAAGTTCTCTACATGATCCTCCTCTGTTGTGTAGTAGATGAGTATGTCATCGATCAAGACAACCACAAACTTATTCAAGTACAGCTTGAAGATACAGTTCATCAAGGACATAAACATGGAGGGGTAATTAGTCACACCAAAATGAATCACTAGGAACTCATAGTGTCTTTAGTAACATAGAAATGCTATCTTTGGAATATCAGCCTCGTGAAACCTGAACTAGTGGTAGCCAGATCAGAGATTGATCTTTGAGAACCATCTCATGCCTCACAACTAGTCAAATATGTCATTAATACATGGTAAGGGGTACTTGTTCTTTATCGTGGCTTTGTTCACATGACGATAATCCACGCTTTCCTTTTTCATGAACAAATATGAAGATTCCCAGGGTGAAACAATGGTTTTGATGAAGCCCTTATTTCAAAGATTCTCTAATTACAACTGCAGCTCATGAAGCTTGATAGGGGCCATATGATATGCCTATGAAGATATAATAGAATTCCTGGGATGTAAGTAAATGTAAAACTCCATCACCTTCCTCAAAGGTAGTCGCAGAACATCCTCAGGGAAGACATCCATAAAACCCTCCACAAACGAAGGATGTCAGATGCATAAAGAGCCTGCTACACCAAGGTATATACTCGCAAACTGATGAGTGATGGGTTCCAGCCTTCTTCTCATAGAACCCACTCATCCCGCCATGATATCTCACTCGCCCACAAAGGATAATCTTGTCCCATCAGTGCGTAGACATCTGAATCATCTACAGTGACAGTAAATCTAGGCTCATACCATGGACAACCAATCCATACTCAAGATGAAATCACAGGGTTCCATTATGATGACCAAAAGGTCCCATACAAACCTCTCTCAACCAAGTGATAACTCACACTATCAACAGATAAAAGATATAGAAGAAGTGTTCCCTATAGGAAAACGAAACTGCTGAGCTAGAGTCTCAACTAGGAGCTCAAGCTCTTATACCAGGAGTATATAGAAGAAGTAATGACTGGAACCTATGTCTACTAATACTGAAGTAAGAGTATAAAACTCAAAAATCATACCTTGAATCATCTCATGCGCTATGGGGTCATAAGCCTCTAGAGCCTGCAACTGTTCGCGGTCCCAACCACCAGCCATGTGAGCCCCCACTGTCTAAGGTTGGATGATTTTCTGGTCTGGGGTGCACAGTTTTCTCTAACTGTGCACCATCCATGCACAGCACCTTTTTCTTGAATTTTTCTTAATTTTCACCAAACACACCCCAAAGTACAACCCAAATTAAAAGTAATCAAACAAGGACAAAAGATTACTTGAATTTAAGCCTGAGTCAACTCTAGAAAAGGTTGGGATCTTATAATCTATCCACCTTATAATAGCTCCTCCTCGAGCAGAACTCCCAAGATTTTCTAAGATTACATGAAAAAAATATTTGGCCACTGAGCCTACATATTTGATTCTCTTTCCCATGTTTCATCCTACACACATTCATGTTTCCACAGCACACTAACTATCAACATGGTCTTTCCCCACAACACTTTCTCACTATGATCCAACACACGTATCAGATGATTCTTAAAGGATATATCTATATCAAGTTCAACCTCATTCACATAGATTACATGATATGGGTTAGGGTGATACCTTCTTAGTTGTGATACATAGAAAAAATCATGCATAACACCATATTTCTATGGAATTTACAAACATTACACCACCGAAAAAATTCTCTCTAAAACCTCAAATGGTTCAATAAACTTGGGAACCAACTTGCCCTGTCTCCATATGGCGACCCAACCTAGGCGACACCTGAAGGAATACATGATCACCCTATATAAAATCTAGGGATCATATCCGTTTGTCAGCATATGACTTCTTCCTACTCTGATCTATAACCATACATTTCCAAATCAATTGTACTTGCTCTGATGTCTCCTACACAAGACTTAAGTCCCAACAAATCTGACTCACTTGCCTCCATCCAGCATAGAGGTGATCTGTACGACCTACCATAAATATCCTAGTATGGTACCATATGTATCATTTCTTAAAAACTATTGTTATAGGAGAACTCCACCAAAACTTAGTGCTTCTCCCATGACCAACCAAAGTACAGAATGCATGCCTGTAGCATATCCTCATGTACCTATATAGTACGCTCTGACTTCCCATATGTTTGTGGGTGAAAATTCATACTCAATAAAACCTATATACCAAGAACTTTTTTCAATCCCTAACAAAAGTGTGAAATAAAACATGAGTCACTATCTGAAGCTATAGTCTGTGGCACCCCATGAAAATGGACTATCTCTCGAACATACAACTCTCCCAGCTTCTCCACTGAGAAAGTCTCCTGTATTGGAAAGAAATGTTCTACTTTCATTATTTGATCCACAACAACCCAAACAACATCATTCTTCCTTGGTATCTTCAAAAAACCTACCACAAATTCCATTGTCAGATTGTCCCACTTCCATTCCAGAATGGCCAATGACTGCATCAAACCTCCAGGTCATTGATGATATGTCTTCACCTGCTGAAAGGTGTAGCATCGTGTCACAAACCCTGCTATGTCCTTCTTCATGGTTGGATACAAAAACTATCATCATAGGTTATAGTACATTTTGGTCACACCTAGATGCACCACCCACCAACAGTTTCTAAAACAAATCTATTCGGGTACCGATTAAGCGGACCGAGTAGGATGTGAGTACAACTCAGTAGGCCACCACCAATAGTGTCTAAAACAAATCCAGTCAATAACAAGTGTATGCAGTTGTATAAAGAAATAATTAAAATGCATAATTAAATAGTTATCACATTATCAATTAATCTTTATTAAACTAAATAGACCATCGAGTTTCCGAGGACACACGTACCTCAATACCTGCTTCAGCCCATGATGAGTTTGAACCATATTACACATTCAATTCATATTTCATTATTACAACCACTTAGAACCATATTATAATGTCAATGTTTTGGGTGTAGAATGTCATGTATAATACCCTATTTATCAAACATGCATATATATCATGGGCATAGAAAGTCATGTCTAGCACCTCAATTCCCAACCATGCGTATATATCATTGGTGTATACCGTCAGGTCTCACACCCCAATTCTCAAAACCCTAAATCATGATTAAGAAAATCAAGATATTTCCAAATTAGTTCTAGATCCACAAGTCTAGATCTAGATTCACTAAATCTAGATCTAGATCTAGAAAAACAGAAGATAACTTTCACCAAAAGAACAAGAGAAGGAAATAGGATGAATGGGGAAGTAACGAGATATGATTCACTTACTGGTAGAGGATAAGATCTTCAATTAGAAATTTGAATCACAAAGAACAGAGGTCAGACGACCTCAGGATCCCTCCGGGAAGCACTGAAATTGTCCAAAATCGTAAGGATCTGAGTTTGGGTCAAATGGGGGAAGTTTTGGCAGTTCAGGTGGATTTAAAACAAATTTTCAGGCAATTAGAATTACCGCACATGGTTAAAACTAAAATGTGCATCTATTATTTTAGGGGTGCATAGTTTCTATTTTTAGGACGCATGGTTTGACAAACTGTGTGTCATCCATGGAAACTCCCATTGGCAAGGTTGCACAATTTTCTGGGTTGGGGACGCAGTTTTCTCTAAATGTGCTCCAACCATACAAAACCCCTTTTTCTTAATTTTCAACCAAACACACCTCAAATTACAACTCAAACAAAATGTACTCAAATGAGGAAAAAAGAGTACATGAATTCAAGCCCGATTCAACTATAAAAAAGTTTGGGATATTACAACCCACTAAGCATACCATATGGAGTGTCATACATTATATCTTTGGTATACTAAGGGTGCATGGTTCATATTTGGATTCTCCATACCTGATGTTGGTGATAAACCTAGCATGAGAACCTTCATACTTTGATATTTTTCTTGATAAATCCTTGAGTCTTAACAAACCAATGGGTGATTGGGTATTTTGTCAAACATGTCATCAGTTGGAGCTGAACCAAGATGGGATTTGTCCTATATTATGATGAGTATGAAATTTTGTCCCTCAATTGAGATAAACTGGGGATGTGTATGTTTTTTCCTAGATAAAACATCTGATGTGATTATCTGTTGGGTGAGGGGAATTAATATGCTCATCCATAAAGAAAAATGACATGTGATGTATTCATTGATCTGGCCAGTCTATACTCAGATAATTGAGAACATATGAATTGGTTATATGGGATTGACATAATTTTTGTTTCATGGTCACTTGATGATTGGAACAAAGAAATCCTATGAAAATTAATACTTTCATATGGATTCGAGAATTCATATGCATATAGTGGTGAAAACATAGAGATAAATGTGTTTGATGGAGATCATGTCTGATCCCTTTTTAACTGGAGTAGCAATGTTGTTTTTCTAGAAGACGTTTTATGATTACATTTATGAATTCGAGAATTCATATTTATTATCAATGATACAAAGGTGCATGGGGTCACACTTTTTGGTTGACTGAATGAGGATTGAGTTTGACTCATAGAGGTTCTCTAAAAATGTTTTATATTTTCATCCAAAAGAAGTTTAGGATGGGTATTAACAAGGTATTGCATATGATGTGATATTTTGTGAAGTTGATGATAACTTTCCAATTTTTTTTGAAAGATAAAAAGATTTTTGGGTATGGTTTCACAAGTTAGTGTATATGATACAATATAACATGAAATGACACAAATTATATGAGGATTTAGGGAAATTGGGAGACTGAAGGAGATATACCCTAAAGTCCATACACATATAATGTGTCTTGGCATATATCATATGATGTGATATGATTTTAGAGTTTCATCCAAAAGAAGTTTAGGATGGGTATTCACAAGGTATTGTATATGATGTGATATATGGTGAAGTTGATGATAACTTTCCAAAACTTTTTTGAAAGATAAAAATATTTTTGGGTATGGTTTCACAAGTTAGTGTATATGATACTATATAACATTAAATGACACAAAGTCTATGAGGATTTAGGGAAAGTGGGAGACTGAAGAGGATATTCCCTAAAGCCCATACACAGATAATGTGTCTTGGAATATATCATATGGTGTGATGTGGTTATGTAATATGTTACGACATATATATATAAATAAAATGTATATTATGGTTTTGGAATGTCATTGGATATGATATAAATATATCGTAGACACTACCTTGGCAGTTGAACCTGGAACGCAACACCCTGTTATCATAGAAAATTTCCTATGTTTTCACCTTGAGGGCAATGTGGTTTTTTAAGAGGGTAAAATGTTAGTTATGTGAAGGGGTGGGCCATCAATGAGTATGTATGTAGTGGGGGTTGTACGTATAGAGGAGGTAGAAGATTTAGCTATTATGTGTAGGGGACTAATAAATAACTGTTAAGGGGTAGTGGTGTAATTCACATTTAATAGTTTCTGGGGATATTACAGAGTAGGTTGGAGGTTGTTGGATTCTTACATAAGGGAGAGGGTGTGTTGGGAAGGGATATAGATATTCTGTTGGAATTCACCCTTTTTTGTTGGGGGTCTCAATCTTGTGAGGTTGGGCCAGGCTCCAAGAAGTGGTCTTCTACAGAGAGGTTTCTTCTACTTCTTTATTTTTCTCTCTCACTATCTCCACTGTACATCTCAGCTCTATTGTACAGATTTGGAATAGACAACTGATTATTATATCTCTTTTCTACACTATCAAGTTCATTATCCTAACACCATGCAGTAGTTAATGGTGTAAAAAAATTATAGATAGGCCAATAGTAAAAATTTAATTAAATAAAGAGTTTCTTAATGAAATTATAGTTATTAGATTTCTACCTATAAACATGCAATTGAAATTCACTGCACGTGAAAAGAAATAACAAAAAACCACAAGTACCAACCCATGAATAGTAAATATAGAAGTACCTTCAATGTTATAGTACCAACAAAACCATCCTTAACCATGATAGGAAGTTTCAGTGAATTGAGTGATTCTGCCTTCAATTTCAAATCTTTGAGAACAACATCAACTATTCAAGAAGTAAGCATTGGGAAAATTAAACATCAATTAATAAAAAAATGATGATAAAAATAATATTAATAAATTATAAACTTAACTTTAAGGAATAGATAGAGTTTTACTAGCATCCATCAAGAAGAGTTTTTTTTCTTTTTATAAATATTAAACTAACTACACATCACGAGTAAATATAAAACATTTCTACACATCACGAGTAAAGATAAAACATTTATACACATCATGAGTAAATCTAAAACATTAAAATTATTTTTTAACACAAAAAAACATATCAAAGTTAAACAAAAGGTGTCCATAAAAAAAACAAAAAATATTCATAATAAAAAAATCAACATATTCTAAGTTAGCATCGGTGCCCAAAAAATGATGTAAACTGGGTTTATTAATGAGGTCTCAAGTATCCCTATGAATAAAGATAGATATTTTGAAACTTCAAAATCACGTGTCTATAAAGAAACAAGAGAATGTGCTCATAAAGGAAGGAAAATATGACCAGGGGTGGAAAATCAAAAGGCTTTAATGTCATAGTGATTGAATCGGACAATAGATATCGATTAAAAAGAAAAGAACACAACCAAAAGCCTACAAAAAATTCATAAGTAGATTATTTGAATCAATAATGTATCAATTATGCTCATATAAACACATCCACAACCAGGAAATGAATTCATAGAGAACAAACAATCCTTGAAGTTGATAGTCCTGAGCCCTTAAAGGTTATTCATACACCACATTTGTGAATACAGTATTGACAGTATACAATATATCAAAAAAAAGTTCAATAAAAAACATGTAATGAGGGTACAAAACGTCCACATGCATATAAACATAATGTTATTTTTTTGACGCATGATATAAAATATTGAACTTAAAACCAACTGTTAATCCTCTTCAAAGATCATTCTAGAAAAAGGGGTGAAATCTTTTATCAAAAATTAGAAAACAACACAATAAGTTTGAGGTGCCACTGCATTTAATTTACAAACACTAGAAAGTGTTGCAAGTATTATCCTTGATAAAAAATTATACATGTTTCTCAATAATTGAGATTAAAAATTTTGCAATTCAGATTTTAGCTGCTAGGTACTAGGAGGGCGTGATCTGTAGAACGAATCAAAACATTTAAAAAATGGGGAAAATTTTATATTTAAATACAGACCCTTACAAACACTAATTCTGAGAGCCTCAGTTGAGATTCCATGGAAATATTCACCTAAATATCATCAAAGCAAATGTAAAACCTTCAAGTAAAATAAATAACCTTCTAATTCTCATGGAACAGAAACAGAAGATTAAAAAAACTACAAGAGTTGCATCATTTTCCAAACTCATTATTCAATAAACTCATTTACATTATGTCCATCCACCATAAAACTAAAATAATCACAAATACACCTCAGCATTAAAATATAGAATACATAAGGCTAGCTATAATAACTTATGATATAATCTTGGGTTGATTTTATAGTAATATACTTCAAAACAGAATACTGGGGTCATGCCCTTGGGGGATAAAAAATACATCAAAAAATAAAATATTTGAAACCATTTGATTATGGGAAACATGGGAAATTTATAATGGCATCAAAATATTGTAAAGTAGATTAATGATACTCGTGGTCCAATTACACTACTCTTATTAAAAACAATCAAGATTAAGTACCGCATCTTTAACCATCGATGGAAAAGCACCGTATATTTTATAAATATTTCAACCTTGGAATGAAAAAATAACCATGGTAATAAATGGTAATTAATCTTATTCACAATCAATTATATTACCAAATTTCAACATGGATACAAAAATAGAAATATTCATATATTAAGGAACAAAAAGATCAAACACTTCTAACCACAGGAAAACTCATAAATAAAATCATTTAAATTATGGAGAGTAAAGAGAATTCAATAAGTGACACATAAGCTTCAAACATGGTGAATGAATGGAGCAGGCCAGGCCCAATTTCATATGAATCACACTAGCATTCATTTCTTTCACCAATATAAAATCACCATGGGTTAATGGCCGTTGAAGGGAGTGATGATCAATTGAATCTCTATGTACTTCAGGTTTAGAAGAAATGGTCTTGCATGATACATGGAAAAGTAAAGGTGGGTATTTGTCATGAGAGGAATGAGAATCAAATAGACACGATTAATTTTCTATCCATATTTTAATCTCACCATCGTGCGTCGAGTTAGAAAAATAAGAAAATATGAAAAAATGAAAAAAAACAAATAAAAATAAGAATATTGTTTAACTAGTACTTCACCCCTGCATCTCATGGGACTATTCACCTTTGGGTTTAATAAAATAAAAGTAAAAAGTAAGTAATTTAGAGAATACAATATTCTTTTACATAAAAATGAAAAGTTATGAGAAACAAAAAGCATACTAAGTATATAAGGAAAAATAGTATCTTCCCTCATGTGATTGCACATGACATAATAGAAGCCACTATAGTCTTTGTAACTCCTAAAAACCGAATAAAATTGACAAATTTTTTTTTACCAACCCAATTAGATGTCAGGAAGTGATACTGAAAATCGTCCATGCTCGCACTGTAGAGCTTTGAAGAGATGACGCCTTCCTCAATCCTAGCTAAAAATTAAACTATAGACGAACAAACAACCATTCAAGTCTAATAATAAGATTGATGTCAATTCCCACCTGATTTAAAACATCCATAAAAACTTTCTCAATCATATGAAATAATAAAAGTAGGCAATCCATTTTGTACATTAAATTTTTAGACATTTAAGAATGAAACAAATTCAATAAAATTTTAAAAAATTGTAATTAAATTTACAAATATGTACTTAATAGTTCATTAAACTTTGGATGATGTAAATCCAAAGAAAATGAAAGTGTAATGAAAATTTCTAGAGGATAAAGAGGAATCACAAGCCTGAGATGTTGTCTGCATCGACTCCCTTGTCCGTCTCTTTCCAAAGCAGCTTTTGTAAAAGTCAACCCCTGTAGAGACCCGTATCTTGACGTACATTGACATTACATTACTTTTGCGGAATACTTAGTACATTAAAAAAACACACACACAAGGACCGTAATAGTTTAGTGTCTTTGGAAACTCGGACTATAATCTTCTAATCGTGGTGAAAGATCTTCAAAATCTCCCATAAAGATCTTCCTTTTTTTTACCTAAAACCTTTCTTTATATCCTGGGGAAAAGAAAACATAAAAGGGTGAGCTCAAATGCTCAGTAAGGGTAAATAAAATAAATATCAATCACATCATATTCATAAGAACATAACATTTTGGAAATCATAACCTACAAAAGAGAGCATAATTTCATAATCATGGGATAAATCATGGCAGTGAAAAAGTAATCCCAATAATCATAACTTAAAACATGAAACTTTGTGGCATACACACATAATCATAGAGAATCATTTCTTGTTAGTCAAGACTAATTGCCAAGACTATCTTAGTGGACAAAGTCCCTTTCTGAATCGAGTAACCCTCGTTTCAGTCCTGTTTCACTGAACCGGTATAACCTACCGTTCCAGCCCTGTCTATCTCATGAGATATAAAATCTTTACCCAATGCATTGGAGGGAGATATAGGTCCCACCCATCTTATAATGAATCCTTTCTTATGTGTGCCACATAATCATACATCATCGCATAACACATGTAACAAAAATGGGAATCTTGAAACATCATGACATCATAAATCAATTCATATAAGATAAAGGAATTCATAAAAATAATTCCATCACAACAGGATCAAATCAATGTAATAATAGGGATAAAAACATAACCCTTTATTATCTTAGATAGAAAATAATTTTGATAAAACACTTGAACTCCATTCTTGAGGAAAATATCCTTTCTTCTTCAAAAACATTTTTCCTTTCATAACATGTCATACGACATTAAAATAAAAGAAGTTGATTAAAAATAAACTTGAAAACTTGTAAAGTAATCTTCTTGGATTTAATGTTTTAAAAATCCATTCATGCCGTATAAGTTAAAAAAAACATTCTTCGCACTTTTGTCGGAAAAGTCAAAAAGTACCTCGTACAAAAACGACAAAAGATTCCTTTCATTTCTTTTACTAAAAACTCACCGAAGGTAAAAATGGATTTAAACAATTGTAGGTGGATGGAAGTAATATTACATATTGATGAAACATGGACGTGGATGATAAAATACACCCCAGTAAATACTTACGAATAAACAATCTCGGATAAAAATGAGATTGTGATATTTCCCTTACCTTAGGTCCGATTTGCTTTGTACGTGTCCGAAGCTCCTGTATAATGGTTTAAATAATTTCATTGACTTATTAAAGAATCATATTCATTGTTATGATATCATATATGGTTCACTTATGACATTATATTACCCGTTCTTTTGTAAATTCCATGTTAAAGAAGCGTTTTGGGTAAAATCGTTTCTTTTATCGTAGGTGTTTTGACTTGTTGTTATTGACATTATTATTACTTATATCATGATTTACTTACTTCCAGAATATAAAATATGATTTATATATCATATATATTCAGTATATATATATATATAATAGATAGATAAATGAAATGAAAAACACCGTTCATGGAGACGGTAGTCCGTACGTACGCATGAACGCTGTTTTCCTTTCCCTATTGTCTTGAATGGAAGTAAGTAGATGACATATATATATATATATATACATAAATCCAGTAGCTTTATAATGTCATATATTTCATTATTATTTCTTATATATACTTTATAATCATTCTTAAATGGTTAACATGGAGAATGAATCTCATCGCGTCGTGGAGACGGTAGTCCGTACGTACGCACGAGCGATGATATCATTTCCATAAATATTGAATTGAATTGGAGTGGATTATACAATATATCAGAATCAATATGATGTTTTAATAACTATGTATAGTTATTATTTACACCATTATACCCATCCATGTAAGGTGGTGGTGGAAAATAGATTACACCACGGCGTGGAGACGGTATTTCGTACGTACGCACGCGCGGTGATTTCTTTTTCCGTAGGATAGATAGATGGTGAAATAGGGTTGTTTCATAATTATAATAACATATCAGTATATGAGTGATACTGATGTTATTACTTCATAATGAAACAACCTAAGAAGAATAAGTGGAAGAAGAAATAAAGATGAAAGAATTGGTAACGGTAATTACCTCTTCTTTGAAGCGCCTTTTGGAGACCTCCTCTTAGGGAACTAAAATTGGTCTTTGAGGAAGACCAGAACCTCTAGGATGTTTCTAGGGAAGTGGAGAAGAGATTTTGGCAGGGGTTGGCCGAGCTTGAGTGCTCAAATTGGTGTGAGGAGGAGGAGGAGGAGGTTCCCTTTTATAAGGGAGGAGAGGGGCACCTTAGGAATATCTCAAAATATTATTTTATATTAAAGTAAAAATCGGTTTATAATGGTTCCAAAGGGTCTTATTTCGAAGCTAAAGTGGGGATGGGTCGAAATCCTATCAACCAATAGGATTTAGACAAGTTTAGGTTATTATTTTAACCTTATCAATTAGATTTAACTCTAAGTTAAATAATTTAACTTTTACCGTGTCTTTTTGTTTTCTTTCACTATATGGTTAATACACTTACTATAACATGCCAAAATAACCCCAAATTGTTTATTATTAATATATATATCCTTATCTAAGTCATTTGGCCGAACCTTAGATTTTTAGGAATAAAATAACAATTAATAATATAATATTTTATTTAACAAATATTTTGTGTCAATTTTGACACTATTTGATATATGATTTTTGTGAAAGTCATAACAGAATTATATGTTCGAACCAAGTTGATTAAATCAACACTAATATATCATAGTAACCTAGAAAATTAGTGGAATTCATAAAAAGTCTCAAATTACATTCATTTGAGTATTTATAACATCAATTATGTTAATATTTCCTTAAAAGGGTAATTACTGCATCATCGTTGTGTCATAAATAAATTAATTTATTTAAAGTCTAAAAATTATAAATAAAATATCATTATTTAGGAAATCTTTTTAGATTTCTAATTAATATTTATAGTCGAATTTATCTTATGTATAACCCCATATTAAAAATGTTTTAGTGAATAAACTTTGATTTTAACTCTTTTAACTCTTCTTTGAATTAAATAATAATAAATGTCCTAATCTAATCCAAGTGGGCCTAAATGATAATATTTTACACTTAAGGTTGTTTTTGGTCGAGATACACTTGTCCAATAGAATTAGGACATGTGTTAGGTTAATATTAATATCATTCTTACCCTTAATTACCCTATTTACTTTTAACCGTGGTAAATAAAAGTAAAAAGTTACTATTCACCAAAAATTATTTTCATCTCATTGAACCACATTTTACTTACTGACATCAACCGTGTCTCTCGGATTTTTGAAATTCCATTCACAGAAGCGGTAAAATTAAGTTTTATGAAAAATTCAGTTTTTTTAACTACCACTTAGTAGTTTCACTATTCATCAAAAAATGAAGGTTTTCAGAAAAATGCCAAAATTTCATCCTAAGCTATATTTCATATTCCGAATTAAAAAATGAAGTCTATTTTACCAAATTCATAACATAGAAGTTGAATTAATTAATTTTATAATTAAATCCCACTGTTAAAATAAATAGCGTGTTTTTAAGAAACAATATCTATCAAAAGATTGACACTTGTTTATGTCTGGTTTAAATGTGCAATTACATCCAATGACCAACATTGTATTAAATTGTAAAAATATATTCTAAATATACTTTAAAACTACTCCAATTAATAATTTATCACTATTAATTATTTCGATTAAAAAAGTTGTTTTTTAATTATAATTTAGTAATTTTCACTATTCATCAGAATATGAAAGTTATCCGAAATGTACCAAAATTTCACCTTAGGCTAAATTAGATACTCCGAATCCAAAAATGAAGTTCATTTTGAAAAATAAGATTTACAGAATTTTAAAAAGTGGTTATTACTATTCATATCGGCTAGTTTTAATAATATTTTAATAGCATATCGTTGTTTAGTGAAACTCGGTATTGCGTATTACACACGCTATCGAGGAAGGTCGCGATTGCGTGTAATGCAAGGCAAGTCAAGGATGCGTGTTGTGCAAGCTCCTTTTGGTGTAGCGTACAACACAAGACATAAAATTAAAAAGAATATTTTTTATAAAATCTTGGGCTGTTACATTCTACCCCCCTTAAAATGAATTTCGCCCTCGAAATTCATCGGGGTTATAAATGGTTTACTATTTGAAAGTTTCTTTAATAGAAACCCACATCGTAAAAAGGAATATCAAAACCAATCTTTAAAAACAAAAGTATGGAACGTAACGGTTACCCAAATAAACTAATCATTGGGTTTCCACATAGGTGAAAATATGGATATGGAAGAGAAATCTAACCATCATGTTCTGATGGAGAGTGGTAGAGAACATGGCTATGGAAAATCCAATAATCACAAATCCATAAATTTGTGACGATCTAAGGTACCATCCGATTCATCAGGTATAAGATCACTAGGACAACATTTTTGGTTTTCAAGATCATTTCCCTAAAGTTGAAAATTTGAATTGGAATAAATACTTTCTTTATTTTGGTACAATCTCACTATTGTTCGTGCCTAGAACAATTTCCACTTCATCTCTTAATTAAATGAAGTTGAATTTGTTATTCGTGAAGTGTTAGCAGATCATGTGATAGAATGACGGGTCATTCCATCTGTCTCAAACAAAAGGTTAGCAAAAATTATATACATAAGTCGATCTATAGTGAGATTAATCATATATAGTTCCTAAAATGGACTTATACTTCATATATCATACTGCTTAATATAATAAAACTAGTTTCTACTAAACAGGGACTTCCTGTAGGCCAGTGGTAGGCGATAAAGTCCAGTCGCACTTCGGTTGTGGGTTCGATTCCCACAGCCTTGTCCGAAGCGATGGGCTGTCGCCCGTCCTGCAGGTTGTCCTTTTTCTAAAACTATATTACTATAACATCCATAAATAATATCGAAAAAACTTCTATCCTTAAACAATACTAACTTATGTCCAACATAATCCATTCCAATCTTTAGTCCTATCCATAATACTGCAGTCCATTCTCATAACATAGTGAAAACGATTACCACAGATTTAATACCATCGTTGATCCCCATATATCATATGATATATCTTGTTGGACACATTCCAAACATTCAAAGGCCTTAATCTTGTACTCTCTTGAATACCCATTGAACCTTAGTGAAAACTTGAATGCAGTTAAAAGTTAACACTTTCCACATACCAAAATCCTCAAAATTCTATATACTCAAACCATGATATCACTTAGTCCTTATATCAATCATGAGCTCATGAATACTGTTAAACATTTCATTTTCTCGTTTTCCCTTCATTATGCGCATAATATCTCAATCACTTTGAATACCACATTAGACCAATACATAAATATTCCAATATTCCATGATACAACATTATTTTGGAATCCCATTACATAAAAACTTAATCATTCCACCACATCGTTGTCATATTCAACATTGCCAATAGTGATCGCATGTGACTTCCCTTTGTCCTTTGCCTTAAGCGGTTGCTCATGTCGATCATCACTAACCCTTGGATTAGGGCATTTATTGGCATAATGTCCCATCTCCTTGCACTTGAAGCATTGAAGTGTTGGTTGTGCGTTCTCTGCAGTGTTTGCTTTATTCCCTTCATTAGAATCCCTTTTTCCATTACTTCGACACTCAGCTGCTCGATGACCTTCTTTTCCACACTTAAAACATTTTCTAGTCCCTTTAAGACAATCTCCACCATGCTTCTTTCCACACTTTGTGCATAAGGAAACATTCATCTTCTTTTCACCATTATTCTGAGATTTCTCCTTGAACTCCATCTTTCGTTTCTTGTCAAAACCATGAGATGGATATGTAACACCAACTTCCATTTCTACCTTGATAGCACAACGCACAATTTCTTCATAGCTACTGAAGTCTCTTATAGCTAATGCCCTTCGAAGACTTGGTTTTAAGCCACTGAAAAATCGATCAACTTTACTTTCAGGTTGGATGATAATGCCAGATGCATACCTTGCAAGTCTTGTAAAATTCGCTTCGTATATACCAACAGATTCATCATCCTTTTGCTTTAGTTCAAGAAACTCCTTCTCCATCTTCGTTCGAAGAATAAGAGGGAAGTACTTACTGAAAAACAAGTTCTTGAACTCGTCCCATTCCATGGAATCAATTTCATCTCTTTGCCTCGTATTCTTGATAAGATTCCACCATTGATCAGCTTCACCTTCCAAACGATATACTGCTAAGATGACTTTATCATGTTCAGAACATTGAAGAACTGAAAATATCTTTTCAGTAGTACTAATCCATTGTTCAGCAACTAATGGATCAGTAGACCCACTGAAAGAAGGCAGACACTGCCTCATGAAGGATTCAACAGAATGTTGCTCCTTCCTTTGCTCGTTTGGAAGTCCTGCATGATTCATAGCTTGAGAAAGTTGTGTGAGCATGGCTACAAGATTTTGCATTCCAGCTCCCATATCGTTTGGTTGCTCAGGGGGACAATCATTGCATTGTCCATTGCATTGATCAACACGGTTCCTTCGGGTTCCAGCCATCGTCTAAAACCCCAAAAGAATAGTGTGAGAGGAAAAAATCATGCTAGGGAAAACAACATAATAAAGGGGTAGTACCCTCAATATCTAACATCTTAGGTTAAATTCTAATATCGTTAGAGCAATTCTAGGACTATAACCTATACGTATACTTAACCTTAGAGACATCCCTAGACATACCTTAGAAATATCTCTAGGGATCTCACTAACGTTTTCGCATCCTAGTTTCCAAAGGTTGACTAAACCTTTCCTCTGATACCAACTGTAGAGACCCGTATCTTGACGTACATTGACATTACATTACTTTTGCAGAATACTTAGTACATTAAAAACACACACACACAAGGACCGTAATAGTTTAGTGTCTTTGGAAACTCGGACTATAATCTTCTAATCGTGGTGAAAGATCTTCAAAATCTCCCATAAAGATCTTCCTTTTTTTTACCTAAAACCTTTCTTTATATCCTGGGGAAAAGAAAACATAAAAGGGTGAGCTCAAATGCTCAGTAAGGGTAAACAAAATAAATATCAATCACATCATATTCATAAGAACATAACATTTTGGAAATCATAACCTGCAAAAGAGAGCATAATTTCATAATCATGGGATAAATCATGGCAGTGAAAAAGTAATCCCAATAATCATAACTTAAAACATGAAACTTTGTGGCATACACACATAATCATAGAGAATCATTTCTTGTTAGTCAAGACTAATTGCCAAGACTATCTTAGTGGACAAAGTCCCTTTCTGAATCGAGTAACCCTCGTTTCAGTCCTGTTTCACTGAACCGGTATAACCTACCGTTCCAGCCCTGTCTATCTCATGAGATATAAAATCTTTACCCAATGCATTGGAGGGAGATATAGGTCCCACCCATCTTATAATGAATCCTTTCTTATGTGTGCCACATAATCATACATCATCGCATAACACATGTAACAAAAATGGGAATCTTGAAACATCATGACATCATAAATCAATTCATATAAGATAAAGGAATTCATAAAAATAATTCCATCACAACAGGATCAAATCAATGTAATAATAGGGATAAAAACATAACCCTTTATTATCTTAGATAGAAAATAATTTTGATAAAACACTTGAACTCCATTCTTGAGGAAAATATCCTTTCTTCTTCAAAAACATTTTTCCTTTCATAACATGTCATACGACATTAAAATAAAAGAAGTTGATTAAAAATAAACTTGAAAACTTGTAAAGTAATCTTCTTGGATTTAATGTTTTAAAAATCCATTCATGCCGTATAAGTTAAAAAAAACATTCTTCGCACTTTTGTCGGAAAAGTCAAAAAGTACCTCGTACAAAAACGACAAAAGATTCCTTTCATTTCTTTTACTAAAAACTCACCGAAGGTAAAAATGGATTTAAACAATTGTAGGTGGATGGAAGTAATATTACATATTGATGAAACATGGACGTGGATGATAAAATACACCCCAGTAAATACTTACGAATAAACAATCTCGGATAAAAATGAGATTGTGATATTTCCCTTACCTTAGGTCCGATTTGCTTTGTACGTGTCCGAAGCTCCTGTATAATGGTTTAAATAATTTCATTGACTTATTAAAGAATCATATTCATTGTTATGATATCATATATGGTTCACTTATGACATTATATTACCCGTTCTTTTGTAAATTCCATGTTAAAGAAGCGTTTTGGGTAAAATCGTTTCTTTTATCGTAGGTGTTTTGACTTGTTGTTATTGACATTATTATTACTTATATCATGATTTACTTACTTCCAGAATATAAAATATGATTTATATATCATATATATTCAGTATATATATATATATAATAGATAGATAAATGAAATGAAAAACACCGTTCATGGAGACGGTAGTCCGTACGTACGCATGAACGCTATTTTCCTTTCCCTATTGTCTTGAATGGAAGTAAGTATATGACATATATATATATATACATAAATACAGTAGCTTTATAATGTCATATATTTCATTATTATTTCTTATATATACTTTATAATCATTCTTAAATGGTTAACATGGAGAATGAATCTCATCGCGTCGTGGAGACGGTAGTCCGTACGTACGCACGAGCGATGATATCATTTCCATAAATATTGAATTGAATTGGAGTGGATTATACAATATATCAGAATCAATATGATGTTTTAATAACTATGTATAGTTATTCTTTACACCATTATACCCATCCATGTAAGGTGGTGGTGGAAAATAGATTACACCGCGGCGTGGAGACGGTATTTCGTACGTACGCACGCGCGGTGATTTCTTTTTCCGTAGGATAGATAGATGGTGAAATAGGGTTGTTTCATACTTATAATAATATATCAGTATATGAGTGATACTGATGTTATTACTTCATAATGAAACAACCTAAGAAGAATAAGTGGAAGAAGAAATAAAGATGAAAGAATTGGTAACTGTAATTACCTCTTCTTTGAAGCGCCTTTTGGAGACCTCCTCTTAGGGAACTAAAATTGGTCTTTGAGGAAGACCAGAACCTCTAGGATGTTGCTAGGGAAGTGGAGAAGAGATTTTGGCAGGGGTTGGCCGAGCTTGAGTGCTCAAATTGGTGTGAGGAGGAGGGGGAGGAGGTGCCCTTTTATAAGGGAGGAGAGGGGCACCTTAGGAATATCTCAAAATATTATTTTATATTAAAGTAAAAATCGGTTTATAATGGTTCAAAAGGGTCTTATTTCGAAGCTAAAGTGGGGATGGGTCGAAATCCTATCAACCAATAGGATTTAGACAAGTTTAGGTTATTATTTTAACCTTATCAATTAGATTTAACTCTAAGTTAAATAATTTAACTTTTACCGTGTCTTTTTGTTTTCTTTCACTATATGGTTAATACACTTACTATAACATGCCAAACTAACCCCAAATTGTTTATTATTAATATATATATCCTTATCTAAGTCATTTTGCCTAACCTTAGATTTTTAGGAATAAAATAACAATTAATAATATAATATTTGATTTAAAAACTATTTTGTGTCAATTTTGACACTATTTGATATATGATTTTTTTGAAAGTCATAACAGAATTATATGTTCGAACCAAGTTGATTAAATCAACACTAATATATTATAGTAACCTAGAAAATTAGTGGAATTCATAAAAAGTCTCAAATTACATTCATTTGAGTATTTATAACATCAATTATGTTAATATTTCCTTAAAAGGGTAATTACTGCATCATCGTTGTGTCATAAATAAATTAATTTATTTAAAGTCTAAAAATTATAAATAAAATATCATTATGTAGGAAATATTTTTATCTTTCTAATGAATATTTATAGTCGAATTTATCTTATGTATAACCCCATATTAAAAATGTTTTAGTGAATAAACTTTGATTTTAACTCTTTTAACTCTTCTTTGAATTAAATAATAATAAATGTCCTAATCTAATCCAAGTGGGCCTAAATGATAATATTTTACACTTAAGGTTGTTTTTGGTCGAGATACACTTGTCCAATAGAATTAGGACATGTGTTAGGGTAATATTAATATCATTCTTACCCTTAATTACCCTATTTACTTTTAACCGTGGTAAATAAAAGTAAAAAGTTAGTATTCACCAAAAATTATTTTCATCTCATTGAACCACATTTTACTTACTGACATCAACCGTGTCTCTCGGATTTTTGAAATTCCATTCACAGAAGTGGTAAAATTAAGTTTTATGAAAAATTCAGTTTTTTTAACTACCACTTAGTAGTTTCACTATTCATCAAAAAATGAAGGTTTTCAGAAAAATGCCAAAATTTCATCCTAAGCTATATTTCATATTCCGAATTCAAAAATGAAGTCTATTTTACCAAATTCATAACATAGAAGTTGCATTAATTAATTTTATAATTAAATCCCGCTGTTAAAACAAATAGCGTGTTTTTAAGAAACAATATCTATCAAAAGATTGACACTTGTTTATGTCTGGTTTAAATGTGCAATTACATCCAATGACCAACATTGTATTAAATTGTAAAAATATATTCTAAATATACTTTAAAACTACTCCAATTAATAATTTATCACTATTAATTATTTCGATTAAAAAAGTTGTTTTTTAATTATAATTTAGTAATTTTCACTATTCATCAGAATATGAAAGTTATCCGAAATGTACCAAAATTTCACCTTAGGCTAAATTAGATACTCCGAATCCAAAAATGAAGTTCATTTTGAAAAATAAGATTTACAGAATTTTAAAAAGTGGTTATTACTATTCATACCGGCTAGTTTTAATAATATTTTAATAGCATATCGTTGTTTAGTGAAACTCGGTATTGCGTATTACACACGCTATCGAGGAAGGTCGCGATTGCGTGTAATGCAAGGCAAGTCAAGGATGCGTGTTGTGCAAGCTCCTTTTGGTGTAGCGTACAACACAAGACATAAAATTAAAAAGAATATTTTTTATAAAATCTTGGGCTGTTACAACCCCACTAAAGACTCCTCTTCCATATTGTCTTCAACTTCAATCGTTAAATACCTTCATTTTCACAACATAAACAAATTATAATCAAAGTATAAAGATACACATAAAAGTGTTCATAAAAATGTTATATAGATAAGAAAAATAAAATTAAGAATTATAATAGTATCTTTTATTCTGCAAACACAACTCATTATAAGAACATCATCAAGGCAAACATGATATACAATTTTCAAAAAAAAAACAGTGGCAAAATTTTCATATGCATGACTAAAAAATTCAAATAAAATACATTGACCAAGTAAAAAGGGGGAGGTATAGCCTCCGGTTGTTTAGGGGAAGACCTACATTTATCAAGCTTTAGAAGTATATATTTTTTAGATAAAAATAATTTTCATTTAATTCAATCACATCAGTATGACCATCTATATGAGAAAAAAACATAACTTCCACCAAGAATAGTAGGACCGAGCTTTGCCAAATCATGCTCCACTTCTTTGCAGACCTATTTAGAATACAAGAACATAAATTTATGAACATCATCAAGGAAACAATGGTATATAATTTACCAATAAAATCAGTGTAAAAATTTTCATATGCACGACTAAAAAAATTAAAATAAAATAAATTGCCCAAGTAAACACCATTCCCTTAAAAACACCATTCTATGGATAATTCTTTGAGAAAAAAATCTGAGAAAACACCATTCTATAGATAATATACATAAGCCTATGAGCCATAAAACAAAGCATAAGTAATCACCAAGAGAAGTGGCGTAAATTCCAGAAGTAAAACATAGAATTGAAATGAAACCTGTTGTTGGTCCCCTAAAGGAGTGACTATGGGGTTAACCAAAACAACAACTCATTCAAAAATATTAAAAACTCTATGAAGCTCATTCAAATGACCATTCTTGGGTTTCCTGATTAAACCTAATGAGGTAACATAGTGAAAAAATTTATTTTCAATTCACAGTATAAGATTATTAAAATAAGAGAATCATTTTTTACTGTAATTAAAATCCTCTACAGAATACATCTTCACCGTATTCATCAATAAGAGCATCATAATCATAGATGGTATTTATAAAAGGTGCTTCAGGACTATCAGCAGGACCTCCTGGAACTGATGTGTTTTCTACTGTGGGACTGTTAGAAGGCCCTCCTGGAACTATGAAGCCTCATAAAGCCACCCTTACCCCACCAGCTGTTGGAGTTGAGAAAATCTGGTCACCTCTCCCACCGCCACCTAATGAACCTATTTCTATTTGGATTACATATTCTAATCATGGTCTTGAGGGGTCAAAAGGTAATGAAAAGTGTGGTGTTGAACCCCTAATAGATCTATCCCATCACGAGATGAACCTTCCTTTCACAAGTGGTGTAGGGTCAAAGAAAACAATAGCATCATGATGGGTAGCCTTTTGAGCATTCTGGGATTTGGGAAAATGTTTGTTTGGGAATATAGAATAGAGAAAACAACAACAGTTTAATAGGACAAGGTACCACATGATTCTTCCTTTTCTGGAAATATGTATACTGGAATATTAGCACATGGGGCATTTTCAATTTTTTTAAAAAAAACACAAATAATGAGAAAAGAAGAATTCAAGGAGAGTTTTTATAGGTTTACATTTTCATTAAGGGTCTCTAGGGAAGAAAGTGTAGTACCTTATCATAGATGGGAAACTCAAGCTTAAAGCGGGTGTAAGAAACTTCAATGATTTTTTTATTATTCCATGGCTCCTATGATCCAAACTAATTGTATGGGGATGCCAAAATTTTCATACCTAAACAAAATAAAAAGGAAGTCCACTCACAAAACCAAGAAAATAAATATTGTATCAATTTGAAAAATATTATATTAAAAACAAAATATATATGCATATGGAGAACTGAAATATAAATCCCAAACCATGATCTATGTAGTTATGATATAATTTATTCAACTCTTGATTTTAAATTTAACAACGTGCTACAATTAATGGGGGACCATTACTTATGTTTTTTATTCCTCTGAATTTCCAACTATGCAACATCTAAAAAATCCCCATTTATAAGACATCACAAAATACTAATAAACCGTACCATTGGGAAGCAACATTGACAATCAATATGACCTTTCCCTTGAAGCTTCTGAGATCCAAATCTTTTATCTAGTACCCTGCAAGTAGTTATATAATTTATGACATGTTAATATGATACTTTCAAAAAAAAACACATCAAAAATATTCTACAAATAAAATTTATGATACCAGAGAATTTCAAGTAAAAGCATAAATATATTTTTTTGAAGAATTTTACTCATTGTTGTGTATGAATATTGATGAATATTAAAAATTGAAATGTATAATTTTATAGTGTGCATATTGTAGTGTATGCACTGTATGCAGTGTTTTCATTTATAGTGTGCGCATATTGCAGTGTAAACATAAATGTTGCAGTGTTTTAATTTTTAATAGTCACATATTGGACTGTATGAATATCACATATTGCATATCTCAATGTGTGAATATTGCAATATATTATTGAAGAGTATAACATATTATGATTTAGTGAATAATAACATATCATAGTGTGTATCTATACAATGACCATGCAACAAGAGCATACTATATATTGAAGAGTATACATACATGTTGCATAGAGGAAATTTTAATAAATAATTAGAATTGTTAAAAAAATTAAGAATATAAATAGAAGATTTTACCATAATTATTCCATTTGATAATGAAGTATTTCTAGAATTGGCCAATCCATGTAAAACTTTTTTAAAGTAAAATAGGTCCCCAAAAACATTATAAGAACACCTAAAAATAATATAAATAAATGCATTCATTTTACAGGACCCAAATTTCTAGCCAATGACAACACATCATCTGTAAAAAAATATCAAAAAATGAATTCATTCAGCAACACCCAAATGACCACCCAACAACCAACAAATAACTACCCTCTATGTCCATTCTTATCTAAGATTATTCAAACATAGTAAAAATAGAGCAAGAAACAATATAAATTTCAACAGCAACGACAATTCCTCCAATAGACCAAATAAACTCATTTATATATTTATAAAAAAATAAATGCATTCATTCAAAAAAACAAAAAAGAAATTCAATTTAAATGATTGATAACTCTAGAAATGATAAGAATAATAGTGAGAAAAAATACATTAATTTGATACACTTGCTACACTTTAGAATGAATAATAGATTTTTGAAGTAAATAAATGAACTAAAATCCCAGGTGCATACCGCAGGGGTTCCATTCTGGATAATTGAAGTCATGGATTCTATAATTGAACTCAATGGCCATCATTAAACATGCGGGACTTTGGTTACCACATTGGATTCAGGATGAAATAAATACACTTTGTAGAAACATCTAACTGGATAATAGGAGAATTAGCTATAATTTTAAGGGTCATAATTATCCATATCTTCCCATTGAATATTGAATATCAACCATGATGGCTTGAATAGGTAGCTATAAAAGGTGTGAAATATGGTGGAACTCATCAATTTCTTAATTACTAACACTACAATGTGAAATTTCCAAGGGAAATGATAGAGTGAAGATATAAGAACAAAAAAATTAATTCTAATCCCTACTGAAAATGTAGTTCTCAAGCACTATACAAACCCTTAGAAAACAATAGATTGCTTTTAAAAAAAGGGAAAAAACATACTGGTAAACAATTGCAGCAATAAAGGATGTCAAATAATCTAGTACATGAATTTCCAACTAACAACATAGAATTTGAACTCTTAATTTTATCAAATATAGGGTATAATTATTACTATCCCGAAGCCAGCCATATCCAAAGGGGATGGATAACCTCAAATTCATCAACACAGATGCATATGCAGAGTGAAACTGCAACAATGATTCAATGCCAAAGCTCATTAAGAAAATGTTGCGGGAGCAATGTATAAAATTGGAGGGAGCTGCGAAGCGAGGAGATGCAACGTGGAACATGAGCCATGTGATTTAGTATGAACTAGTAACTCTCCTATGCATACACATGATTCCATAAATAAAATCAGAATTTCAAAATGCATTAATAATTTGAGAAGTGATCAATGGGAATTAATAATAAATATGTTGAAATTACAATTCTGGTCAGAGTTCTCAAATATGAATAAATAATAGTAAGCACTGAATTATGTAAAATGAAGTTAAACAGAAACAAAATATGTAAAAAAAACTTATAGATAGTTGAAGTAGCTGAAACATTGAAACAAAAACATGGAAACATAACTTCAAATTGGAAAGAACACCATGGTTCATTGTCAGCAAAGAAAAATAACTCTGAACTGTTCTGTCACCATGAAAATAGAACTATGGAATGTTCTGTCACCATGGTAACAGAACTTAAATACCGTTTTAGTAGTAGATACATGAATAATAACAGTAACAGGAACCATGGATTTAAATAGTAGTAGATCTTCCCATCAGAGTCCAATTTTTGTCATCAGAATGTGCATTCAATAGCCTCCTAGTACTGTCATGATCCTTTGATGCGGGGGAGAAGAAGTTCGTCAAGTTTATAGATAGTTATATGGATCCCTGCAATAGGTGATTAAACTTTAATGTGAGTAAATGACACATATTAGTATGAAAAAACAACCAGTGACATTCAACAGTAGAACATAACAGTAGGTACAATCAAAATAATTCCATTGGGAAAAAACAGCTGACATATCTATCTTCAGATACATATCTATGACATGATGCTGAATTGCAACCCCAAACCTGAATGTTGGATTCACATTATACTCTTCTTTTATAGTAGAAAAAAACATGAGATATCATAAAATATGATAACATTTTTTCTAAAAAGAAACTTGTATAATACGACTTCAGTAGTGGATACTTGAATGATAATAGTAACAGGAGCCATGGTTTTCAACAGCAGTAGGTCTTCCCATAAGATTCCAACTCCTATCATCAAAATGTGCATTCAATAGCCTCCCAGTATTACCATGATCTGTCGATGTAGAGGAGCAGTAGTTCATCAAGTTTGTAGACAGTTATATTGATCCCTATAATAGGTAATTAAACTTGAATGTGAGTATATTACACATATTAGTATGAAAAAACAACTGGTGACATGAAACAAAAGAACATAATAGTAGGTACAATCATAATAATGAATTTGGGAAAACAAGCTAACATATCTATCTTCAGATGCATATCTGTGACATGATGCTGAATTGCATCCCCAAACCTGAATACTAGCTTCACATTATACTCTTATTTTATAGTAGGAAATAAACATGAGATATCATAAAATAGGATAACATTTTTTCTGGAATGAAACATTTATAATCAGAAAATGAGAAATATGGAAACAAACATAACTATTCAGAAAATGGTTATTTTGTTTAACAGGAAGAAATCATAAGATTTCATAAAATGGGAATTCTATTTTACTAGAGGTAAACATAACTAATCTAAATTTTTTTAATATAGCAAACTAGAAAAAAACATGACATAATCAAATGGGTATTATGTTTTACAATAATCATACATGAAAAATCAGGTTACAAAAAAAATTTGACTGAAAAAAATGCCTAATCACAAAATGGGAAATCACTAATAATGGAAACAAACAATAGAAGACATAAATTGGTTACACTTTTTTACAGGAAACAAACATCTGAAATCATAAATAGTGAAATCGGTTTTAATCGAAAAAAAACATGCTTAATAAAAATATGGATAATTAGTTTAACTGGAAATATACATAATAATATAGAATATTGGAATTATGTTATACATGAAACAAACATCATAATTAAGATAATGAGAAATATGTTTTACTGGAAACAAACTTGACAACTCATAAATTGGGAAATCTATTTTACTGAAAAAATAGTAAAACATTGTGTTTGACTGCATCATCAACATCGAAGTCAGTCAACAAATTTCTCTACAAGTAAAAGAAACCATTAACTAAAACAAAATAAAATGACCCACTGCTCAATTGATAACCTTTATAAAGATAAATCAAATTCCTAAAACCGAGAGATGAAAACCGACTTCATGATAATATTATGAAATTCATAGTCTCATAACCCATAGAAAATGATGAAACTAACTTACCATACCCTGTGATGGATGGAAGGTCATGTAAAAGTGAAGATAAACTATCATCTGCTCTAAAAACATTTCCATAGTCAGATCTTCTAAATATTCATGCATATTCTTTTAAATGTTGCAATTCAACTAAGGGGATTACAAGGATGCAATGGTTGCCTCGTGGATGTAAAACCAATGGCCATAACAGATGTTTATCTACATATTTATTAACTAAAATTCCTATAAGGTGATGTGTGATTGGATCATCAATCCAGTAATCTGAACCTTTTTCTGAATGAGTGACTTGTATGCCAAATCCACATAGAGATTCTTCCCTGGAAGCATATATAATAATTATTAAATAATGTGTATAAAAAGGAATTTCTAATATTGGAGGGAGATTGCAAAGTTATTAACAAACAATAATGTTGAATATATTTGTTCCCCACCTACAACAATGCATTACTTACAGGAACCATGATGTTTCCTGTTAAATATATAGGAAAAATCCCCTTCGAAACAGCTCGATCTATCACCCATTGGCTATTTTCCAATCACTTCAGAAGTCGAATTTCCCATTTTGAAGCCAGTAATGAAAACCGTTGACCACAGGCTGCACAAAACCCATTTTAAGATCACTTTTTATGATAGGTAAATATTCTATGAAAAATGAATGGACTACAACAATGACAAAATGAATGAGTTGGTTTTCCAACCCATACCCCAAATTTTTTTTAAGGTTTGAGATACAGTGAAAACATGAGGTGCAATGAGCTTGTACCATGAAGTAATTGAAAGAGGATACAAACATGAATTATATTAAAACTTCATATAATGAGGAAAAGGAGTCACCATATGAGAAAGAAAGCACAACAAAACTACATACATAAAATCATGTTGTAACATCCACATTTTACAGTCTTTGATAATTAGTAGTGCTTCACTTCATCAATAAAAATCCATTATATTTCTCTTGGGACAAACTGACAATCAAGTAAATAATCACTGTCTATCCCATTATCCTATTTAATCAAATGCAGATCCAACTGAGCATGATTATATGAAATATAAATTTAAATCATTATATCAGATAGGCATTAACATATAGTCTTCCATGAGAATGTCCTTAAACAAAAGAATCATGATTCCAAAAGGATGATCAAAGTATAGCATGAAAATCTTAACTATTTTAGAGATGTTTGTGGAAGTGGGGTGCAATGCAAATCATCACCATTTTTCAAGGCTATAATTAGAATTCAAGAATTTAAGGTCCCAATAATCCCTCATAAAATAAATGTTTTACAGGTCACTAAACCCAAAAAACTGGACTTATTTTCATTTTCTTGAATTTTACATTTTTGATAATCTATAACTTAGAAAATCTAATGCAATGCGCAAGGAAAAAAATTCTCCATAGTTTCCTCACCCAGAGAAAAAAAGTTGCCAGATATGAAAGGATGTTCAAAGTATAGAATTTACCAAGACTAACCTCCACACGTCTAGTGTCATCCCAAGATGCTCATATATAGGGATATTGAGTCATGAATGTATACGATTGACACATCCTTCATGTGAAACCTTGAGAAACTATCCATGCACATATAAGAGGAAAATATATAGTAAAAAATTGACACAAATAAATGGTGACACGAGAATGACACAATTTGGATGGAAATGTAAATAAAAAAATTGTGAATCGATCAAAACATAAAGTAACCTGCAAAACTGGGGTCTGAGATCCACCATGCTCCTCTTATTCATATTCATCCCTATTATATAGATATCTAAAGTGATATTTGAAACATATGTCCATTAAATTAATGAAAAGACAACTATACAGAACAAAAACACACAATGATGTGTAAAGCTTAGTTAACTAATCTCTTAATGGAAAACAACATCCATCAAATCATTGTTAATGTTAGACCAGTTTAATATTTCACAGGTATTAAAATCTAAAAATGTAAATAAATTATAACATGTCTCATGTTAACAACATTGGACTTTGTACAAGTATACTTCTGAAGCACAACTGGAGGCTCTTATCACAAAAGTGAAAGAAATGTGGTATGTTTGAGTAGATAAATTGGCAATCTTACCATTCACATGGATACAAATCAAGCATACTGATTATGAGGCGTGCACCAGTGATTCTAGAAGTCGATTCTAGAAATTTAGGATTTAGGGTTTTTGGTAACAGATTATGAGAAAGGTGAACAATGAGTAGGTTGTAGGCGTTGATTCACGGTAAAAGGCGTAGCAGTGGAAGAACACCGGAATCAGTAGACTCTAGAGTTGTGGAAGAAAATCGGTAGTTGTTAGAATGAAAAAGACGGGGGAATACTAGAGAGTCATGGAGGCAGAGAGGGCCGATATGTAGAACTGGATGAGTGTGGGGGTATGTTGGAGTATTTTAGGGTTTCTAGAAGCCAATTCCAGAAATTTAGTGTTTAGGGTTTCTAGTAACAGATTCCGAGCGAGGAGAACAATGAGTAGGTTGTAGGCGTTGATTTGCAGTAAAAGGCGTAGTAGTGGAAGAACACTGGAAGCGGTAGAATCCGGAGTAGTAGAAGAAAACTGGTACTTGTTAGAATGGTAGGGACAAGGGAAGATCAGAGAGTCATGGAGGCAGAGAGGGTCGGAAATAGAAGGTAAATGATAGAGCAGGTGTTGTAACCCTGGATCTGTTGAGGATGCGGGGTGCCGTCGTGGGAGTGGGGGGGGGGAGGTGAGTGTGATTGGGAATGGTGGGAGGGAGGGAGTAAATAAGCGTAATGAGAGACGTGGAATCATGGTAGTAGGACAGGTAGATGTGGAGGTACCCATGATTAGTAAGTATAGTAGATATAGTAGATAGTAGATAATAGATTTTAAATTAAATAAAAATGTGAAAATGAAGAATTTGAAGAATTGCATTATAAAATTATATATTGCATAAATTAAATAATTTTAAAAGGAATTAGAAAAAAGGAAATAATAAATGAATCAAAGAGAATTTTGATATGAGAGAAAAATATCCTCACTAAGAGAGAACATAACAAAGTTTTATGTAGTATAAACTGTTTTCTAAAACTAAAATTGAATTATAATTAAAGAACATGTTAATGTAATAAAACATCAATGTAAGCTTAAATATAATGTTTTATTTAAATGTAAATATAACCTTGAATATAAACTAAAATTTCATATCTACAACAATAATAAATTCACTACATGGATAATACAAAAAGCAGGTATAGAATAGGTGAAATGCTTTGAAGTAGCGACATTGGTAGAAGTAAAATAAAAATATAACAAGTTAGGGGATTCAGATGAATAATTAATTGAAACAATAAAACTGGTCAGGAGAGGTACAAAATTTATACATAAGCGTACAAATTGAGATTAGATACTAATACTAAAAACAATACTTTACAAGGGCTAATGAATCCCTTTTCCAGTGATATTTTTTAGTGCATGCTATACAAAAGTAGGAAGACTGAATATATATTGAAATTACATGTATAGTCACAGTGAAACTACATTGTTATATATAGTATCATTGAAATTACATAGTTAATATTCTTGTAACAGTGTAAAAGGCTACTGATTAATTAGTGAAATTGCATGGTTATAAGAATACAAATTGAAATTGGGTAAAGCAAATTAAAAAGAGGAAAATTAAAATAATAATGATTGGTTGGTTATGTTAGAAAAATAATTATAGAAGGTGTCAGGATTCACTAAGGCCTTCGAGCCACCTCAAGGCCTTCGGTCCGACTTCAGTGCAGATGAAAACCAGACAACCTACAAGGAACAAGCTCTACAAGGAGGATGAGAAAAGTAGATTTCACCACAGTAGAAGCTAAATGGATTGCAAGAATGAGAGGGTATGACACCTGCCATCGAGACAAGCCTGTGCATGCACGAGAATGCCTAGCTAAATAGCCATGCGAAGGTGGAGAGCTGATTTCACGATGAAGATGATGGGGAGGAGCAGTTCCAAGTAGTTAGTCTGGGTTGTATGTAATTTTTGAAAGCCTACAGGCAATTAATTCCTCTAAGGCCTATGGGCCTTGTAATAATTACGCCTACGGGCCTTGTAAGGGTTCCACCTCACCCCTTGAAAGGTGGATTATCAAAAATCAATAAAAAATGAAGGCCTTCGGGCCATTGTATGGATTGATTGAAACTTACTGATTGTATTCAATGATTGTAGACAGTTGATTAACCATATCATTATTAACCAAACCATTATTGGTGGGTGCTGATTGACCTTGTAAATGATATGGATTTTTGAAATTTGAATAATCCCATGGATCTTGATTGTAAAGACCCGGAAATTTCAAGGAATTTTTTTTTCTTAATTTCTTTGGAATTTTACAAGAACGCAGTTTCTAATGGCACCTGATTCCGAGGCCTGGTGTGCCCAGAATCATTTTCCGAAGTTTAGCTCAGGTACGTTCAGTGAACGAACAAGCGAGTTTTCTTAACTTTTGAACCGGTGTTCGGAATTGAAATCCGAGGACACCGATGGAATCGCAGCGCCGGTAATTACTTAGGAACACCTTTTCCAGAGTTGCATTTGCTCGGGTGTTTTTTTTTTTAATTTTTGGGATAAGTAAATGAATAAAATAAAATGGTGCAACTAATTTTATTTCATTTAAAGTTGTTTAACCTAAGCTAAGTGGTTGAAGTGGAACCCACTACATCCTACTCCACTAGGTAGAATATTTGTGGGGTGGGGCCCACACGAGCCCCACCTTTTCAACTTCCTCGAAACCCCCACCTTTAATTAGGTAACACACCCGCACCCCCCTTTAATTGAGAGTCAACTCTTACGTTTAACTTAATGTTTAAACGCCTCATTAATTTGGGTGGTTTAAACTTCTCAATTAATTCAATTAATTGAATGATTAAAATTTTGAATTTAAAAACATTTGGCTTGTGTGTTAATAAAATAAGACAAGTCTTTTTTTATTAAAGGGGTTCATTGTGAAAGAGGGCTGGGGAGAAATCACTCAAAGCCTGGAAGCACTCCTTCCTCGACGAAGAACGCAAAGAATGCGAAGAACGCCGACCTCCGACGAAGGTCGACAAGAACGCCGGATCCTTGGAGATCGACGACGCGACGCCGACGAATCTTTTCTCCTCGACGCGACGATCCTCCTTCCGCGACAACTTCTTCTACAACATGCAATTCCACAATGAACCTTCGTTCAACTTTTCTTCGAGGTAGGGGGATTATTTCTTTTTGTTCCTGAATACTTTCTTCGCTGTTTATCGTCCTTTTTGAGCCGCCTGATGTCGCAATAACGGGAAGAGGTCGGACTGCACGAACACGGCCGACCCTCCTCCCCCCTTGATTGTTGATTTGTTTGCGGCACGAACAAGGCAGCGCGGTGCCGGTGCACCGCGCGGAAAATAATAAAGATTGGGCGAATAAGCGCGGCGCCGTCGCGCCGCGCCATTGAAGTCGAACAAGCCGCGGCGCCGTCGCGCCACGTCGGAGAACCTGAAAGAGACCGCGGCCGGAGCGGGGCCGCAACGGAGGGACGCGGCGCCGTCGCGCCGCGCCGGACGGACCAAGGCCGCAGACTTTGGCCGCGGCAGAGCAGAGAGCAGCGTCCGGCTTCCGGCTGCCGACGCCGGAGCAGGAGGGCGGGACCGCGGGGTCCCGCGGCAGCAGCACGGCCGGCCATCCGGGCCGGCCGGTCATCGAGAAAGCCGGGGGTCGTAACCCCCGGCTTGCTGACATAAGCGGCCCCCCACATTGGGGCCGCGGTTACACGAACAGGCGGGGGGCAGCCCCCCCCCCCCCCCCCCCCCCCCCGCACCCCTTCCGCTCGACCGTTACGGCCGAGCCGCCTGGCCACGCTGGCCAGGCCGAGCGCGCCAGGCCGGGCCGCTCCAGCCAGGCCGGGCCGCACCCAAGCGGGACGGAACCAGACCCGGGTCTGTTCGACCCGGTTCATGCCGACCCAGGGGGTATCGGGCCGGGTCAGAGCGGGCCTGAACCCCCTATTTGCGGACCTCTTACGGTTTTTTGCCCATATCTTGGGCTACGGACCTCCGATCGATGCACCATCAACTGCGATGTGATACTTGGATTGAGACGGTCGTTTCGGTATATTACACTCAAGGTTTTGGAGAACTTTGAGTATGGCCGGGTTGGTTCGGATACGAAACCAACCGGGCCCTCGGAGCGGAAACACTTATATCTTGAGCTCCGGACATCCAATTGACGTTCCGTCAACTTTGTTGGATTCCTCTTGATGAGACAGAACTTTTGGCATACTTCTCCTGAGTTTTGGTTACAGTTGGATAGTGGCCGGGTTGTATTGTACCCGAAATCCAACCGGGCCCCTGGAACGGAAAAGCTGATAACTTTCAGACCTGACGTCCGTTTGATGAACCATCAGCGGAGTTGGTGATCACGTTGAGAAACAGTCCCTATGAGAATACCCTATGAGATTTCGGGGTACATTTGAGATATGGACGGGTTGGTTCACACATGAAACCAACCGGGCCCCTGGGACGAAAAGGCTAGTAACTCACAGACCGGGCATCCGATTGACGCGCCGTCTGTTGCGTTGAGACCCCTATGACGAGGCAGTCCTTTGAGATACTTCTTCATGGGACTTTGTGATACTTGGAGTACCGACCAGTAGCTCTTGGAGCGGACCCTCCCGGAGACGAGCGTGCGGAGTACGGAGACCGTGTAGCTGGCTGAGACCTGACGACTGCTTGACCGTCTCGACTTGGAGTGAGTCGACTAGCCCAGTGGATGGAGCACTACTTTGTTTGGGTGCAGACCCATGGCGGACAGAGCACTACTCAGTTTGGGTGCAGACCCACGGTACTCGTCCGGAGAGTACCTCTGCAGGCCATTAGGGGGGATGCACTACTGTGTTTGGGTGGCATACCCCAATGGTAAGCACTACTGTGTTTGGGTGGCTGACCCACGGTATTCGACAGGAGGAGTACCTCAGCAGTCTTAGGTTAGTGAGAAGTACCTCGGAGTTGTGACAGGATCACTGTACACTCCAGAGACAAGGCTCTTCAGCAGTTACGGTTTCGATAATGAAAATCCTGGTTTGAGATGAGTCTATGACCTTTGTGTTTACCTCATGATTGAGATGGGTCACTTGATAACTTAGGTATGTGTATGGGAATATAACTGGGTGGTGGTTATCCATTGATTTCATAATATTTGTGTTTTCTCATGATTGAGATGGGTTACTTGATAACTTAGGTATATGTATGGGCATATACCTAAGTAGAGGTTATCTGTTGAGATCTTCTTTGTGGTTATCCTTGTTGGATTTAAAGAGACCTTGAGGGTCTCAGGGTCCCTACTGAGTATCGTTATACTCACCCCTAGACGGGCTATGCCCGCACCTCGTTGTGTTGGTTGCAGACGACGGGCAGTGCTGACGGAGGTCGAGTGTTTGAAGACTGGATGATACCTGGAGGTGGACCTCACGACGAGTCAGTATCCGGAGGTGGACTTCACAATGAGACAACACTCGGAGGAGGTTGTTGGGCGAGATCATTGCAGATGCTATCTATACCTACCCTTCAGGTAGGATCCGTGGTGGATGATCCAGGAACTGTGCTATCTGTACCTACCCTTCAGGTAGGATCCGAGAAGGACGACCCAGGAGCTGCTTCCTTTCTTCCAGCTGTTTGTCTTTTTCTGTTGTACTTTTGTTCAGTTGTAGCTGTACTTTCGATTGAGTTTGTATTCTGGCCCATTTACTTTTCAGCACTTCTTTTTGTACTTAGTGTATTACTTCCTCTTGTACTCTATGATTTTTTTTACTTTTATAAAGGAAATGCATTCCCAGATATCAAGAATTATGCCTTTGGTGCTAGTCACCAGCCCCTGGCCTATGGAAGGCGGGCTTGGGATAGTCAAGGCACGGGCCCCGAGGATGGGTCGTGACAAATTGATATCAAAGGAGTTCGGTTCTACCGCAGAAGTTATAACTCTGATATTTTCTTTCTGTGAAGTGACATTGTTAAGAGTACCAAGTGTGGTTTTCAGTTTAGAGAGTCTAGTGTTGGTGTGGGAGACCGACGTATCCATACACCAGGACCCTGACTTTTGATTTCCGACTTTGTGCATGAAAACACTTATTGCGTGTGTTTTTTCAAAGGTTTTCCCTTAAAACAGCTCAAACCAGGTCAGCTCACCAGGTATAATCATTTGACCTTGTCATGTTGTTTCTTTCAGGATGCCTTTCCACAAACGACCAGCTAGAGACCAGAGGGATGTGCGTACTGACAGCCTGCTGAGCGAAGAGGCTTCGGTATAGGGCCCTCTTACAGTTGAGGCACCAGCGGAGGCACCAGCAGTACTACCATACGTTGGGCCACCGATGCCACCAGCCCCAGTAGTAGGCGATGCACGCCTCTTGAGCGCGCTGCACGTGTTCTAGCGCCAGAGGCCACCCAGGTTCTGGGGAGAGATGGACCTGCAGGCAGTTGAGGATTGGCTGGAGGCTGTGGTGAGAGTCTTCAGGCTAGTGGGTACGCCAGCAAACTTCATGGTGATCTTTGCTGCCAGCCTTCTTCAGGCAGCAGCAGGTAGGTGGTGGAGCCACTTGTTCCAGTTTTGAGACGGGATGACCTTTACATGGGGAGACTTTGAGACCTTCTTCAGGGTGGAGTTTATACCAGTGGCTCTACACCCCGAGCGTGTTCAGGAGCTGCTGCCTTTGCCGCATGATTTTCCATCAGTAGCTGAGTCATCCGTAGGCAGTAGACAGATGATGAAGAGGTCCAAGAGGGCCAGAGCTAGCCGTACGAAGAGCAGGAAGTGTTATGAATGCGGCAGGAAGGGTCACATGGCACGTGACTGTCCGACCTCCCGCACAGTTGATCCGCAGGTGTTGGAGGAGCCACCGAGGCAGAAGCAGCGGCAGGTGCTTGAGCAACAGCCGAGCAGTGGACAAGGCAGCAGAGCTCCGGGAGCAGGTGGACAGGAGCAGAACTAGTGGATTACTTTTGTTCTTGGTACTTCTAGTTCCATGTTTCTGTTGTATTTGTGTCTTTGTACTATGAGCTGTAGTAATAAAAAGACACATATCTTTGTGATGTTTTTTTACTGTCCTTTTGTTCAGTTGATACTGAGAGGTTTTGGTTAAAAATTGTTGACTTGACCCTCACTTTCTAGATTTCTAATGGAGGAGACCCAGTGACCTCACACCGATGCCGACAGTGTGACTCGACCCTTGGAGGCGAGAGTGACAGTTGGATCTCTTGGTAGTTACGTCGAGGCCTTACGACGTCATCCATGGCATGGATGCATCATTCATGTCAGGATTTACTGTATTAGGCAATGAGTGTGGTTCATCCAGGGGATGATACCGAGTTTCTATTTTCAGAAAAGGAGAAATCTTAGAATCTCTTACTGATCATAGGCAAAGAAGTTGCAGATCATCCAGGAGCGGATGAAGACTGCACAGTACAGTAAGAAACAGGAAGCTGGTGCCAGTTTTAGAGACTCGGGCGTGTTAAATGTTTCAAGAAGGGGAAGCTTTAAGGAGAGATGAGTCTGCGAAGCAGCAGACGTGGAGGCAGATCTAGGAGAGTAGCATGATGTGGTGTACATTTTTAATATGCTACAACCACCCACCTTAGTTGTCCCCGCCAGGCTCAGGGAGCTGGAGAGCAGGGGAAGAGTGCAGCTGCATGCGGTCAAGGGGTGTGACCCAATGGCTCTAAAAAATGATTCTAGGGACAGTTTTTGTCCACTACTAGATTCCGTAGTAACAGAAGTAGTTATGAATCATTCCTTCCTTCCACGAATCTTGTCCCAGACCTAGAGTTTCTGGTAAGCCGTAGACTTGACCCTCACGTCTAGAGATACCTTGGGAGGAGACTTGATAATCACACTTATGCCGACAGTGTGGTCTGACCCTCGAGGTGAGAGTTTCGGTTGGAATATCTTGGTGGCAGCATCGATGCCTTATGACGTTGGTTTGAGTATGGACTGGGCAATCACAGTTCATACACAAATTGACGGTATTAGGCAAAAAGGTTATGGTTTAACTACGACGTCGGGATGATTTTTCCTTGGTCGGCGAAAAGGAAACCCCAGGCAGCACAGGATAAACTCATGCATATGAGGGATTGGATGATCACTCTTGAGTCGGTTAACCCTACCCTCGTGGCAGTAGGAGTTTTGAGTTTCAGTTCTAAACAGGAATTGGAGACCTCTAGAGTTCGAGGATGATGATCATGACCTTATATGTGTCTCACCTCCACGAGTTTTACAGAGATGTGGCCGATGCGAAAAGTTATCTCCGAGATTCAACGGACCTTTCTAGGCCCTCAACTGGGTAGGCGAGGTAGTTTACCGCTTGACCTTTCCACCCCAGTTACACCGGGTGCATGATGTCATCCACGTACCTCGGCTTAGGAGAAACGTGCATGATCCTTCACACATCATTGACCTCAGGTAGTTGGACGTCGATGACAGGGCGCCATGCACGAGGGTTCCAGTAGAGGTTGAGGATCGACAGGAGCGGGTCCTACGAGGACGTTCGATTCCTTGGGTGTGCTTTCATTGAAAAAACGGAAACCTCCAGGTGAGCACATGAGAGCGAAAGGCTCAGATGCGTGCTCAGTACTGCTTTTGTATCCCTAGTTTGTGTTAAAAGCTTTACGAGGACGTAAAACCCTGAGGTGGGACTAATTTAAAGACCCGAAAATTTCAAGGAATTTTTTTTTCTTAATTTCTTTGGAATTTTACAAGAACGCAGTTTCTGACAGCACCTAATTCTGAGGCCTGGTGTGCCCAGAATCATTTTCCAAAGTTTAGCTCAGGTACGTTCAGTGAATGAACGAGCGGGTTTTCCTAACTTTTGAATCGGTGCTCGGAATCAAAATCCGAGGACACCGATAGAATCACAGCGCCGATAATTGCTTAGGAACACCTTTTCCGAAGTTGCGTTTGCTCGGGTGTGTTTTTTTTTAATTTTTGGGTTAAGTAAATGAATAAAATAAAATGGTGCAACCAATTTTATTTCATTTAAAGTTGTTTAACCTAAGATAAGTGGTTGAAGTGGAACCCAATATATCCTACTCCACTAGGTAGAATATTTGTGGGGTGGGGCCCACATGAGCCCCACCTTTTCAACTTCCTCGAAACCCCCACCTTTAATTAGGTAACACACCCGCACCCCTCTTTAATTGAGATTCAACTCTTACGTTTAACTTAATGTTTAAATGCCTCATTAATTTGGGCGGTCTAAACTTCTCAATTAATTCAATTAATTGATTGATTCAAATTTTGAAATTCAAAACGTTTGGTTTGTGTGTTAATAAAATAAGACAAGTCTTTTTTTATTAAAGGGGTTTGTTGTGCAAGAGGGATGGGGAGAAATCACTCAAAGCCTAGAAGCACTCCTTCCTCAACGAAGAACACGAAGAACGCGAAGAACGCCGACCTCCGACGAAGGTCGACAAGAACGCCGGATCCTCGGAGATCGACGACGCGACGCCGGTGAATATTTTCTCCGCGACGCGATGATCCTCCTTCCACGACGCCTTCTTCCGCGACGTGCAATTCCGCGACGAACCTTCATTCAACTTTTCTTCCAGGTAGGGGGATTATTTCTTTTTGTTCTTGAATACTTTCTTTGCTGTTTATCGTCCTTTTTGAGCCGCCTGATGTCGCAATAACGGGAGGCGGTCGGACCGCACGAACACGGCCGACCCTCCTCCCCCCTTGATTGTTGATTTGTTTGCGGCACGAACAAGGCAGCGTGGTGCCGGTGCACCGCGCAGAAAATAATAAAGATTGGGCGAAGAAGTGCGGCGCCGTCGCGCGACGCCGTTGAAGTCGAACAAGCCGCGGCGCCATCAGCGGCGCCGTTGAAGTCGAACAAGCCGCGGCGCCGTCGCGCCGCGCCGGAGAACCTGAAAGAGACCGCAGACAGAGCGGGGTTGCGGTGGAGGGACGCAGCACCATCATGCCGCACCGGATGGACCATGGCTGCAACGGAGCAGAGAGTGGTGGCCGGCTTCCGGCCGTCGGCGCCGGAGCAGGAGGGCGAGACCGCGGGGTCCCACAACAGCAGCACGGCCGACCAGCCGGGCCAGCCGGTCACCGAGAAAGCCGGGGGTCGTAACCCCCAGCTGGCCGACAGGAGCGGCCCCCCACATGGGGGCCACAGTTACACGAACAGGCGGGGGGCAGTGCGCCCCCCCGCACCCCTTCCGCTTGGCCGTTACGGCCGAGCCGCCTGGCCAGGCCGCGCCCAGGCCGGGCCGGGCCGCACCAGCCGGGTCGGGCCGCGCCCAAGTGGGCTGGACCCGGACCTGGGTTGGGTCGGCTCGGTTCGGGCCGACCCAGGGGGTATCGGGCCGAGTCGGACCGGGCCCGAACCCCCTATTCGCGGACCTCTTACGGTTTTTTGCCCATATCTTGGGCTACGAACCTCCGATCGATGCACCGTTAGCTGTGATGCGATCCTTGGATCGAGAAGGTCGTTTAGGTATATTACACTCAAGGTTTTAGAGAACTTTGAGTACGATCGGGTTGGTTCGGATACGAAACCAACCGGGCCCTCGGAGCGGAAACACTTATATCTTGAGCTCTGGACGTTCGATTGACGTGCCGTCGACTTTGTTGGATTCCTCTTGATAGGACAGAACTTTTGGCATACTTCGCCTGAGTTTTGGTTGCAGTTGTATAGTGGCCAGGTTGGATTGTACCCAAAATCTAATCGGGCCCCTGGAACGGAAAAGCTGATAACTTTCAGACCGGACGTCCGTTTGACGAACCATCAGTGGCTTTGGTGATCACGTTGAGAAACGGTTCCTATGAGCATACCCTATGAGATTTAGGGGTACAATTCAGATACGACCGGGTTGGTTCACACACGAAACCAACCGGGCCCCTGGGACGAAAAGGCTAGTAACTCATAGACCGGGCTTCCGATTGATGCATCTGTTGCGTTGAGACCCTTATGACGAGGCGGTCCTTTGAGGTACATCTTCATGGGACTTTGTGATACTTAGAGTATTGACTAGTAGCTCGTGGAGTGGACCCTCCCAAAGATGAGCGTGCGGAGTACGGAGACTGTGTAGCCGGTTGAGACCTGACGACTGTTTGACCGACTCAACTTGGAGTGAGTCGACTAGCCCAGTGGACAGAGTACTACTTTTTTTGGGTGCAGACCCATGGCGGACGAAGCACTACTCAGTTTGGGTGCAGACCCGCGATACTCGTCTGGAGATTACCTATGCAGGCTATTAGGGGGGATGCACTACTGTGTTTGGGTGGCATACCCCGGCGGGAAGCACTACTGTGTTTGGGTGGCTGACCTGTGGTACTCGACAGGAGGAGTACCTCAGTAGTCTTAGGTTAGTGAGAAGTACCTCGGAGTCGTGACAGGATCACTGTACACTCTAGAGACGGGGCTCTTCAGTAGTTACGGTTTCGATAATGAAAATCCTGGTTTGAGCTGAGTCTATGACCTTTGTGTTTACCTCATGATTGAGATGGGTCACTTGATAACTTAGGTATGTGTATGGGCATATAACTGGGTGGTGGTTATCCGTTTATTTCATAATCTTTGTGTTTCCTCATGATTGAGATGGGTTACTTGATAACTTAGGTATATGTATAGGCATATACCTAAGTAGAGGTTATCTGTTGAGATCTTCTTTGTGGTTATCCTTGTTGGATTTAGAGAGACCTTGAGGGTCTCGGGGTCCCTACTGAGTATCTTTATACTCACCCCTACATGGGCTATGCACGCACCTCGTTGTGTTGGTTGCAGACGACGGGCAGTGCTGACGGAGGCCGAGTGTTCGAAGACTGGACGATACCTGGAGGTGGACCTCACGACGAGTCAGTATCCGGAGGTGGACTTCACGACGAGACGACACTCGGAGGAGGTTGATGGGCGAGAGCGTTTTGGAGGATATCTATACCTACCCTTCATGTAGGATTCGTGGTGGATGATCGAGGAGCTACGCTATCTGTACCTACCCTTCAGGTAGGATCCGAGAAGGATGACCCAGGAGCTACTTCCTTTCTTCCAGCTGTTTGCCTTTTTCTGTTGTACTTTTGTTCAGTTGTAGCTGTACTTTCGATTGGGTTTTTATTCTGGCCCATTTAATTTTCAGGACTTCCTTTTGTACTTAGTGTATTACTTCCGCTTGTACTTTGTGATGTTTTGTTTACTTTTATAAAGGCAATACCTTCCCAGATATCGGGAATTATGCCTCTGGTACTAGTCGCCAGCCCCTGGCCTATGGAAGGCGGGCTTGAGGTAGTCACGGCACGGGCCCTGAGGACGGGTCGTGACATTGATTAACCATATATCACTATTATCCAAGTCTTTATTCACATATTAAAGAATAAAATACACACAAAAATTACACATGATAATTGAATCATTACAATAAAAAGATTATAATGGTAACAAATTTAACCAAATTAAATAATAAATTCAAATTAAAAAAATAAAATAAACCTTTTTAAAAAATTAGGATATTATCCAAGCTTTATTAGCAGTTGTCTCAAATTGATACATGTAATTCATGAAGAAGTCAGAATTTATCAGAACATGTTTATCACCATAACACAAGAGATGAAATGAGAAACTAGTCAGAAGCACAATGATGAAATTTAAGAATGGAGGTAAAGAAATTTAATGAGGCAATGAGATTAGGGGAAGTGAAAAAATGAATATAAATTAACTTTACTACTACTTTCACTTGAAATTGAAGAAGAAGAAAAATGAAAAATAGTTTGGGAGATTTAGTGATGGAGGGGCGACTGTTAAAAATAAAACGTACCATATGAAATTTATGTGAGACATCAGCAAATTGAAAGGTTAAATATGAATGCATTAGTGAGTGAAAAAGGAAGGAATCAATGGAGGAGTGGCTATAAAGGAAACCCTAGTATGTAGATTGGGGGCATGAGAAGAGCATAGTGGGTGGGAGAAGAGGGGTGAAAAGAGGAAGGACGAGGAAGGAAATCTTGGAAAAAGGTGGATGCAAGAATCTAGGAAGCTGGAGAGCCAGAGGTCGGGAGGCAGAGGTGGTGAGGTTGGGGTGCAGATGAAGATGACGAGGTAGGAAATCATAGAGGTAGGAGATGCATGTGATGAATGTCAGGATGGGAGGAGTGATGCATAGGTGAAAAAATGCCGAGGGAAAAAACTCATAAGTAGAAGACACATGTATATTGGATAACATAAGTTTAATATATATATAGTAGATTTTATGTTCAGATTTTAATCTCACCACACAAAGAGTCGCACGTCAGGTCCAAGGTGATTAATAAAGAAATCCAATAACAATAAAAAAAATACAAAAATACAAAAATACAAAAATAAGAAAATACAAAAATACAAAAATACAAAAATAAGAAAATATAAAAATACAAAAAAAAGACAAATAAAAACATGATGATTTTTTGAATATTATGTTGTATTTATTTTATTTATATTTAATATTCAGAAGATAATAGAGCTTAGTAATAGATGACTAATAACAATATCTGGGATTGGACAAAATGTTTGTCCAATACTAATTTTAAATACATATCTTTATATAATTTTAAATAAATATTTTTATACGATCATTAAATCAAAAAATAACCTAGTTATCATAAGGTACATCATGGTTTTGAAAAAATATTCTTGTTTTATTTTTATTAGATGTGAAAATTTAATGAAATAAGTAAATGAAAAAGTTTTTTATAAAACATAAATAAAAAAAATATTGAGAAAATATCTTTTTTTATTTGGATAATATAAAATGAAAATTTGAAAGGCAATCCATTTAATTTATTATTATTTTATTAATTTTAAAAAAAATCCCACATAAAGAGGACCACCAGTGATAAAAAAGTGAGGTAGGGTGTTTATGAGAGATAATGTTGATGATTATGAGAGATGATGTCTACATTTGATTCCACATTGTTTTTGGGGGGTGAAGATGAGATCGAAAAGTGATGCAATGAGCGTGGGGAAGCAAGGTGTTCATACAGGTGGATTTGCCTCATGTGGGAGAGTTTCAAGGATAGATTAGAGAAATTTTTTTCCCCATGTGCGATGGTGGGGTTTCCCTCAGGTTGGTCATGCTAATGTTGTGATATTGAATTGAAAATTGAATTATTAAAAAAAAAATTGTTCTCACACATTTTTTTTAATAAAAGTTCAATGGTTCGTTATGTTGGAGATGGTGGCCTAGAACCAACTAATTTTTAATTTATGATGAACTTGTATTAATAAATACCTCATCAAATCTTGATTTTTCTTCTTCCTGACAATGCATGTGATAATTTCCTAAGGATAGCTATTTCACTAAAGGTTCATAGCAGATCCCAACTATGATGAGAATCCTAAAGTGCCATAACACTATTCTTGAATATATGTTCTATGAAAGGATGATATTATTTGAGGGACACAAATAATACAGGCCATTAGGGGTGATGACTCATAAAACTTTGAGGTATCTTCTTATAGTGTGCGCCCTTGGTAATATCCAAGAGGATATTATGAGAATGAGACCTACCAATAGGAAATCCACATTTTATAGTTTCATTGGATGTTCTTATCTGCATATGTGTGTATTGGTCCTTAGGTTTTAAGATTATTATTAATGGGTATTACAACTCACGCACTTATATGTATTGATGAAAACTATGACGACACACTATTCATAGTGAGGTAGGATATGTTGGGTATGTCACGAGTAATACTGCATTAATATATAATGTGAGAAAGGATTTATCCCTTATGTTCCATAACGGAATTTGATATCTCAGACCCTTTGATGGAATTGATATAACCTAAATAAATTCATATCCATGGTAAGGAATGGGAAAGTTCAATTCAGGTAAGTTAAAGAAATAATAATCGAGCACATAGGTTGATGGCACTAGCATGCAACCTTCTTGATTCGAGATATTGAGACAAAGGGAGTACATTATACAATAAGCGTTCGTAGGAGGTGACATGTCATTGCGGCATTAAATTATTTCTCTATGGGTGACTTGGTGTGTTTCTAGACACTAACCTTGGATTTTAGGTAGGAATCGCCTAATGCCACTAAGAAAGAGGCCTACAGGGTCACACACTAAGTGTGTCCAAGTATCTCAGTTAAATACTCATTTAACAAGTTGAATAAAGATTATTCCCGACTGTGGTTTAATAATTATTCCAGGATGCCTGATCACATTTATTTGGACACTAGTTATTTGAGAGAATATATTATGGGTGAAATAATATATTTATTAGTGAATAATGTAGTGATATTTATTTAATAAATAAATATCCATTATTCAAGGTCTAATAAATTTGGTGGAGGAAATAAAGAAAAAGGAAAAACAAAAGTACATGTCATGTATATTAATATACACGCCGTGTAGTTTTTTTTGGAGATTTGTGAGAAATAATATTATTTATTTAATTAAATAATATTAGGTGTATTTTGTTGGGCACATGTCAAGTAATAATAATAGTCAACTATTATTATTAGACATAGGTACTTACTAAGAATTAAATGAAATGAATAAATGCTTTTGGGTAATTAATTAATTTTATTATTCTAAGTAATTAAAATCCCAATTATATTATTCTCATTATCCTAGATATTCTTTGTAGTTGTGAAAAATGGATCTAGAGAATGCTCTCAAGCCAAGATAAAATTTCTTTCCTCCAAGAACGCTTTCAAGTTACGAGAGATATCCTCCTCCACCAGATCAAGGAGAGCGCTTTAAAAGCGGCTCTCAAGGTGATCGAAGGCATAAATCGCAAGCAAAGGATATTTCGTGCTAGAACCCAAAGATCCCTTGGGAAACGTCCAGAGATACGTAGAGAATGTGTGGATCACTGCTAGAGGAATCCTACACTTGGATTCTATGACGCAATGACGGATCACATTGGATCGTGACCGAAAACATTAACAGAGAGAGAATTATATCAAGGTAATTATCGTCTTTTAATTAAATTAATTTTAACCAACATATGATGATCCAATATATGGTTCTAGGACTTCCATATTTACTTTTTTTCTTTGTTCTATTCCAAATATCTGGTGTTTTATCATCATGACGGATCTCAGATTGATCATTGTTAATGAAAAAATTATAGTTGGGTACACCCATCCACGCGCTTCCGCTGTGCCCGAAACCTACACATTAATAATTGAATTAATTGATTAAAAAATAAATTAAATAAATGTAAAATACTTCTATAATGATATTTAATAAATATATGTTTGTTACAAAGGATTTGTAAGTGTAATGAACTAAAACAAGACCCAATGTAATAAGATTCCACATCAATTGTCTTTCTTAAGGGTTTAAATTAATTCTTCTTACCCATTTCTCTTTTATTTATTATATTTTAACATATTTATGTATATCTCACAATTTATCCTCCACTTTTAGGATTCTATTATTTTTAATATTATACATGGTAGGTTTGGGGGTGGGGGTACAAAGGAAATAAATCTGTAGACGTGGAGGTTCAAAACTAGGACCTCCTCAACTCACCACCACAAGTACAACAGGGGCGTAAAATTATTTTTAATATTATGTTTATGTTGATTATGAAAGTATAGGAAAAAATCATTTCTTACGCTATTTAAAATAAATTATCATTCTATATTTTATTTTAGAAGATTTTCATAAAATTTATTACTTATCCTTATATTTTATAATTATCCTCTTATAGGGATTCACATGTCATTCTCATATCTCTTCCATAGATTGTTTCTTCTTTCATATATGATGAACATGTTATTCTCATATATCCTCCCTATATTGTTTCTTATTTCATATATGATGAACTCTATGGGAAGAACTCTTCTGAAAACCTTTATTGATTACTTCCAATTTCCACATTTGGTTTTATTTATCTCATTGATGGCATATTTCCTCCATATAATGTTAGATGAATATACATCTATCTTCAATTTTTTCTTAAGTCCTACATGGTATCCCTAATTCCTATTTACCTCTATTTCTATGTATTAATTAAAATTTGATGATATGTTATGATACATGAGTTTATTATGCAAATTGTTTCCATTTCAGTATGGGTTATCCATGTTATGTTTATGAATGCATGTGTGATTATTGTATCATTTCTTTTTTATGTGACACACGTGATTTTTAACATATTATGATGTGATGTGTTTTATCGGAGCCATACAACCCTCTAATTTATACTACTATAGAAATGGGAACTGTCAACGTTCAAAATAAGCATTTTCATTGCTAAAAAAAACATTGGCATGATAAGAGATGAAAAACCCAGTAGCTTTTATCAGCAATAATAAAAGAAAAATTTTATCAGCATTTTTTTAGCACTGATAAAGTGACTATTTATCAGTGCTAAAAAATCATAGATAAAAGCCTCATATGTTAGAACTAAAAAATTACTGATACAGGGATATATTCATAATAAATAATGAATTTATCAATGTTAGTTTTAACTCTAATAAAACCCTAACAAATGGTGCAGAGTCGCTACATCTGTAGCATCTCTACAGTAACCCTGAAACATAAAAACAATTTAAAAAATAAAATATCACAAAAAACAATTATAGTAAAAATATTAAAATAAAAAATATTACATATTAAAAAAACACGATTCAAATATTACAAATAAACACAATTAATGTTGTACTAATGTCACATTGTACCATATTAAACATAAAAAACAATTCATAAAAAAAATTACAATGAACCATCATTAAATATACATTGTATAATTATTTCAATTAAAATATTACATCAAAATTTTTCATCACAACACAATTACATTGATATAAAATTTAATTATGAAAAAAATTACAACCAATGCAAAAAATAAAACTCTCATAGCAGGCCTTCTCCAACGATCAACCGAAACTCATACAAAAGTGTGTGCCTGCAATAAAAAAAATGTTTTTCTTAGTAATATTACATAAAAAATAAAAAAAAATTGTAATTATAATGTTATATAATCCATGATAAAATTCAAACTACATTTTTGATCAAATAACACTTTCAATCACACCAAGAAATTCAAGTATCAGATTAACATGCTGTTGATTTCTACAAATAAAAAATTTCTCAAAGATTTTTGTACAAAGTTTTCATGCCAATCCAATATTTTTTTGTCAGTTATGACTCCTACACAAGTGATTTTTTATTTATTAATAAATTTTAACAAACATACTTTTCATCATACTAAGCAATCTGGGCATCAAATTGATGTGCAACTAACTCCTACATATCATAAATGATTTGTGGATTGTTATTCCTTATTTTCACATAAATTTTAACCTATTTGATCAATTTTTACCCTCTTAAGGGTGATTTTTCATTTTAATAAAAATATAAAGGTGAAATAGTATTTTGGATCATATTGAGAAATCTTAGCATCAGATTGATTTCTAGTTATTTCTTACAGATCAAAAATGATTTGAGGATTATCATGTTATGCTTCCATGGTAATATGAATTCATTTTATTGAGTTTGACTCCTTTTAGGTGACCTAATACTTTAATAACAATATTAATGTCAAATGAAACATTTGATCATACCAAGCAATTCAGGAATTAGATTGGAGTGCATTTGATTCCTATAGATTCTAACCAACTTTAAGATTATTGTTCTGATTTTTTGCCTCAATTTAAACCTTTTTGCTCATTTTAACCCCTAAATTGGTTATTTTTAATTTATTAATAAGTGATAACAATTTGAAAACATATTTTTCATCATACCGAACAATCTAGGCATCAAATTGATGTGTAGTTGATTCCTATAAATAAAAAGTTATCTGAGAATTTTTTTTCTATGTTTCTATGTCAATATAAACTCACCTAGTTGGTTTTGATCCTTTGACGAGTGATACATCATTTTTAATAAAAATAAAAAGGTGAAATTGAACTTTGGATCATACTAAGAAATCTGAGAATTAGATCTATGCTCAATTGATTCATATAGATTAGAAATGACTCAATGATAATTTTCTTAAGTTTTCATATCTATCTGAGGTTGTGTTATTAGTTTTTACCCCTTGATGGGTGATATGTCATTTTAATAAAAATAAAAAGGTTAAATGATACTCTAGATCACACTGGACAATCCGATCATCAAATTGACATATGGTCAATTCATGTAAATAAAAAATGTCTCAAGGATCATTATTTTAAGTTTCTAAGGAAATAAAAAATCATTTTCTTATTTTTACCCCTGTAGGTGATTTGTTACTTTAATAACAATGTAAAGGTGAAACGGTACTTTTGATCATGTCGATCAGTTCGGGTATTAGATTAATGTGTGGTTGATTCCAACCTTTCAAAAATGACTCCCATATTTTTTTCATACGTTCCCACATCAATGTAATCTTGATTTCTCCTTTATGAATCCTAAGAAAGTTATTTGTTATTTATTAATAAGTGTTAACAATATGAAATCATATTTTTCATCATACTGGGAAATTCAAGAATTATATTGATGAAAGGTTAATTACCACATATTAAAAATGATTCGAGGATAATTTTCATAAGTTTTAAAATAAATCTGAACTTATCTATTCCTTTTTTACCCCTTGATAGGTGAAAAATAATTTTAATAAACATATAAAGGTGAAATGGTACTTTGGATCATATAGAGAAATTCAGGCATCATATTAACACACAATTAATTATTTCAGATAAAAAATTATTTGATAATCATATTTATATGTTTTAATGGTAATATGAACTCGTTCTCTTAGTTTTTGCCCCTTTTAAGTGACATGAAACTTTAATAACAATATGAATGTCAAACAAAACTTTTGACCATACCTAGAAATTCGAGTATTGGATTGTTGAGTGTTTGATTCTAGAAGACCTGAAATTATTTTAATATCATTATCTTAAATTTTTATGATAATTTGAATTTTTTTTCTTAGTTTTGACCCCTACACTGTTGATTTTTCATTTATTAACAAGTGTTAATAATTTGAAATCATATTTTCCATCATACGAAGCAATCCAAACATCATATTGATGTGTGGTTTATTCCTGCTGACCACAAATGATTAAAGGATTGTTGTCTTAAGTTTTTTTTCCAATAAAAACTCACATACTTTTTTTTACCCCTTGATGAATGATATATCATTTTAATAAAAATAAAAGGGTGAAATGGTACTTTGGATCATACTGAGCAGTCTAAGCATTGTATTAATGCACAGTTGATTCCTACAAATAAAAAATATCTGAAGGATCATTTTCCAAAGTTTACAAGGAAATAAAAACAAATTTACTAATTTTTAAAACCTTTTAGGTGATATTTTTACTTTAATAGTATTGTGAAGGTGAAACAACATAATCGATCATACCGATCAATTCAAGTGTCATATTGATGTGAGTTTGATTCCAACATATCATAAATGAATCAAAGATTATTATACAATGTTTTTAGGCCAATCCAAGCTTGTTTTCACAGTTATGAATCCTACACAAGTCATTTTTCATTTATTAATAAGTTTTAAAAACATGAAATCATATTTTCTATACTACCGGGGAATTTGAGTGTCGGATTGATGCGAGGTTGATTCCTATGGATCAAAAATGATTTAAGAATCAATTCCCTAAGTTCTTACATCAATTTGAACTTGTAGGCTTGGTTTTTACCCATCGACGGGTGATATTTTATTTTAATAAAAATAAAAAGGTGAAATAGTACTTTGGATCATATTGAGAAATTAAGGAATCGAATTGACATGTGGTCAATTTTTATAGAAAAAAAATGATTTTAGGATTACCCTTCTATGTTTTCATGGTAATATAAACCTATTTTCATGGTTTTGATCCCTTTTAGGTGACCTTACACTTTAATAACAATATGAATTTTAAATGACACTTTTGATCATCTCAAGAAATTTGAGTATTGGATTGACGTACATTTGATTCCTAAAGATCTGAAATGACTTTTAGATTGTTTTACTAATTTTTTAATGACAATATGAACTCTTTTTCTCATTTTATAACCCTACACTAGTGATCTATCATTTATTAATAAGTTTTAATAATTTTAAATCCTATTTTCCATCACATTGAGCAATCCAAACATAAGATTTATGTGTGGTTTATTTCTACAAATAATTTTTTTTGAGGGTCATTTCCTAAGTTTTTAAGACAATATAAAACCACCTACTTAGTTTTTACCCCTTAACATGTGATATGTACTTTTAATAAAAATACAAAGTTGGAATGGTACTTTGGATCATACCAAGAAATATGAGCATTGAATTGATGCGTGGTTGATTCCTACAAATCAAAAATGTCCCAAGGATCATTTTCTTAAGTTTCCATAATAATACAAACTCATTTTCTTGATTTCAACCCCCTTTAGGTGATTTTTTACTTTAATAAAAATGTGAAGGTGAAATGAAACTTTTGATCATGATGATCAACTCATTATGATCTCTAAGAAATAAAAAATAATAATTACAAATGCAATAAGAAATAACCTCTTTATGATTTTGGAAATAATTCTGATACCATGTACACTATCTACTCATTTTTAAACAAATATACTTATTATTTTGAGCACATTGACTGCCAAAAATCTTGGTATTACAGGAAAAATATAGATAATAAAATGATTAATAAATATTTTAAATTAAATTTCAATTACCTTCCAAAATAACACTTTATGGATGATAGTTTATTGATTGAATATGATATCTTTCATAAATTTACAAATTCGATATCCATAATAATTTTCATTATTTTGTTTTGGACATTACAAAAAAATTAATCAAAATAAGTAATTTGTTTGGATATATGTTTCAATAGTGAAATATTATTATATATACCCTAATTTGTATCCATGTGTTGAAATCAATAGGCGTCTTGTACCCAGTCACCATCCTCATACCATGATTTTATCGATATTTAATGATCACACTATCATAATAAAATTCTCATTAAAACAAATTATAAAACATATAATTTGAATTTTATCTATAAAATTTTTATTGTACTGCATTACTAATTCATAACATGTGATTGATTTATTAGAAGCTCATGCCTTGTATCTAAAAAATAAACCTTCAAAGTGTCCAGATTGACTACAATGAGCATCCAATGTTGCCTAAAAAACAAAAAGGACCAAGTAATGAAAAAAACAAAAATATATTTTATATGATTACACTGTAGAGTTTTACCCATGAATTGAAGGCATTGAGAAGAGTCTATATTATATTATTTTATGTTCAATCATCGTGGCTAATTCATCCATTTAATTATAGTTTTTTCATTATCCAATGAAATTCTTTCTATAGAAATGATTGCTGGAATAATGAGTCCTAATTTTTATTCACAGGGTTTTCCTTTTATGTGGTAGTGATATATATGCTTATAGAAAAAATGAACAACTATTAATTATAATTAAAATAATAGATCAATTATTGTACAGACTAATTATGAAAATGTACCTCATATATACATTCATAATTGAGACTCCCAACCATTTATTCTAAATAATTTCATTTAAACTATCAAGACCAATCATCTCTGTAATGTCCTCTCCATAAATTTTATATTAAAATTCAACATAGGACATATTATTATCTTTGGATATTGTATACATAGTAACTTTTAATGTTAATAAATTTGGTAGTGGAATTGGTGGGATGAAGGTATTATGAGAAGGTCCTTTTGATTTCTTGGTTGATCCACTAGATTATTTTGATTCGACCACAAAGCAGTCCCCAATGAGGTAATACTGCCACAACTTTAGTGAAAACATAAATACGACTAAATATAGATCATGGGTAACATGGTTATTCTTGTGGGGACATAACTATCTAGACCCATAAGATATCACTACCCTCTAATACATCAACAAACATCCAAACCCCATATGGGAAGCATCAAAAAATTACCTTAAACATCACACCCTTCTTAGGAAACTAAATCATTGGAGCACTAATCAACTTCCCCTTTTGGTAATGAAATGATACTTGACACTGATAATTCCACACAAAATCCTAGTCCTTAATGGTCAACACTATCAATGGGGTTATAACTCAAGAGAAGTCAAGTACAGATCTTTGATAATATCCCACAAGACCAAGTAAATTACGAACCTCTACCACATTCTTGGATGATTACCAAGAAACAATTGCCTTGAAATTCGATAGGTATACTGCCACACCATGTTGAGACACCAAATTATGAAGTAAATGAACCTATATCATTCAAAAATTATACATTGAAAACTTTCTATAAATATGGTGGTGTCGAAGGACTTGTAAAACTGCTCTAAAATGCTCGACATGCTCCTCCTATGACTTTAAGTAAATCAATATTCCATTGATGAACACAAATATAAAATGGTCTAGGAATTCATGGAGCACGGAGTTCATGAGCCCCATGAATACAACAGGTGTTTTAGTGATACTAAAAAACATGACCACAAACTCAAAGTGCCCATACCTAAATCTGAAGGCAGTCTTTGAGATATCAACCTCTTTCACCCTCAACTAGTGATATCAAGACCACAAACCGATATTAGAAAACCAACTCACCCCTCTCAGTTGGTCGAAAGGATTTTTTATCCTCAAAAGAGGGAAATGGTTCTTTAAAATTACCTGATTCAACCTCTGGTAGTCTATACACAACCTTAAATTACCATTATCCTTCTTAGTGAACAACACTGGAGCACCCCATGTCGACACATTATGTCGGATAAAACACTTATGCATCGAATTATATATCTAAATACTTAACTCTTGTAACTCAGAAGGTGTCATCCGATAAAAATCGATCAAAATTATAGAAACATCATATTGAATGTCTATACAAAACTCAACATCACGTCAAGGGGGTAGCGTCATAACCTCCTTGGGGAAAACATCAAAAAACTCTCCAATGACCCTGGGGACCCCCACTATCCCAGAGTCCACTGATTCCATTGTAAACTCAGACATCAAAGAAAAAATGGAATTCACATGCTGAATTCCCACCTAACAACCCCACTTTCCAATGAAAATGACACATTGACCATCCACATCCAAGAACACTACTCTATTTTGGAAGCAGTCGATAACAAAACACATAGAATACAACCAGTCGATATTGAGGTTGAAATCATATGGCCACATCTAAAGCAAGAAAAGGTGTCCATGGGATTGATGTGGCCCCATAATAAATTTACACCTCCTAGCACACATCAAACAAGCAAGTCTAACCTCAAACTGGTATAGTCAACACCAGGGTCATGAGAAACCTCTCTAAATCTAGTCCAAGAGCATGGAATAGATAAGGTGAAATAAAGGAGTGAGAATCTCCTAAATCAAACAAGGCACAAACAAGGTTACGCGATGAATTGAGCATACCTTGAACGATCTATGGACCCTCTGGCATTGCCACTACTACTGTGTGCAACTGACCACACCCAACTTCTCTACCTATCTACATATGGACACCTCCACAACAACACTCAGGATGAGATCCCCGAGGGATAAGGACATTATGAGGTCTACCTCTGTGAACCACATCTTATCTTGGTGGAGCATAAGCCTACTACCCCTACAGCTAAAGAGGCCTCACTAGGAAATATTGCTGAAACTACCATTGAAACTGACCACCTCAACTAAGTTGTTCCCCAAGAACCACTGGGTACTAATTCTTAAGATGACTAAGACCTCCACACATGAATAAAACTGGCCCTAAACTCCCATGTGGTCAGAAAATAAGCTGCTGAGGTTGAATATCAGCTGGTTTAAACCTCAAAGGTCATGACATATGAGACCTACCACCAACATATCTACTCCTAAAGGAAGCCTACTAGATCCCCTCTCACAGTAAACCTGATCAAAAGTGAATATTCTCAATCATATCTTCCTTTTTATGGACCTATAGATTCATTGACACTCTAAAAGAAATAACTTCATACTAGATCAAAGGATAGAGTTTCCCCTCAAGATTCCTCATTCGGGGATCCTCATATAGATAAAGATTTGTGAAAAAACACGGAAGGTCCTTGAACTTGATCCCAAACTCCCAAACTGGCAAAGTCTACTGTTAAAGAGAAATAATCTCGTGACTCTTCACTACCTTCATGGTTGATGAAAGGAATTTTTCTCAAAATTCCTTCTGAAATATGACCCACAAAACATATTCCTCCTTCCTCTCACCTAGATATAACATACGCCATTAACTTGTAGCTACTCACATCTAGCTAACTACCAAAGAGACCCAATACTCCATCAGCCCCTAGATCAAACTGAAGGTGATCCCAAGATCCTCCAACCATATCTCTATCTCCACATATGAAATGCCTCCCTTGTACTTCCCCAAATCCTACTACTGAAAATCACACAAAAACTTCTACCAATGATCATCCTTCTCAACTAGATCAACCCTATGGAAATTAATTGGGTCAGCCTGCTAAACCTCCACTACCTAAGACACATATAGACGATGACTTGAAGCCATAGCTGAAAAGGGAAACAAATATTTCCTAATCATGGTAGTAAGGAATTTTATTAAGAATTATTTATATCCTTTTTAACTTCCCAAAAGAAAAACCACCCAAATTCAAATAAGAAAATGAGTCATCATGATGAATGTACCTCTCCTAGGTCCATAACCTACAAGTAGGCCCACCGAACTTGGCCGTTCAATAATCTTAGAGATCATGAAATAGATCACTGGGGCCCTAAAATATTATGTCCTAGCTAGTCTCACTGACCTATGTCATGTACGAAGGTCAACTAGCACTATTTCTATACCAACCCATGAAATCCTCATTGTGCCTAACTCTAAAATCCATCCCATCCATCAACCATCAGCTCTGATACCACTCTGTCACTAACCCCTCCCTCCAAAGATACTATTGTAAGAACCAGGATCTTATTTTCAGGTATTTTTTCCTTTTTTGGCGTTTTTGAGGAAAAGAGGAGTTTTTGGAAATTTTTTAAGTACACATCATGTACTTTATGAGTACACGCCGTGTACTTTATGAGTACACACCGTGTACTCGGTTACTGTGAGTAGCCGTGTGCTAGCCGAGTAACGTTCGTGCACATGGCCATGTGTGGTGACCTGGAGGCCGCCTAAAGTGGGGCTCGGTAAGGGAAAGTACACACCATGTACCTCAAAAGTAAACGCCATGTACTTTCTTTTTTTTCATTAAATGTACCGAGGTCGCGTCTGACGGAAAGATATACCTCCTTCTCGACCTAGTTCATCCGAGAGTGTTCGTACGACCGCGATTATTCCCCGATCCCCTGATTGAGAACCCGTTCTCTGAATCGACCGCCTTTGATCGCGTTGTGATCGCCTCAGTAAGCTCTTCCTTCTTCTAGAGATTCGTTTTCCAATTCCTCCTCTTTCAAGAGTTATCTTCGATTGAACGTTTTATAAATTTTTGTAGATCTACAGTGTTCTTGGGCGATTCAAGGATTGAGGTTCAAGTATAACTATCCTATAATGTCGAGGTAGGTGGTTTGTGCCTTTATGTAGAAAGTATTTGAGTTTTATGTGAAAAAGTGCCCAATACCCATGAACGGAGTATTACGTGTTTACAGTTTTAACCCTACTATTTCTTGCTATGCCTTGTTTGTTTGGATAGAGGTTGATCGTTTATGAATAGGGTTAATTTTTCCATGCTATGGAGGTTTTTCCCATGTTTTCTTTTTTTGGATGTTTGGCCTAGTTTACCTGTTAGGATGCTTACTTCCATGCCTAGTATTATAGGATGAGTGATTTTTATCTGAGATGCTATTATACTGTAGACTGTTTATCCAAGTAGTTCTTGAGGTTTACTTTGTCCGATATGTATTGCTGTGCTCGATTGACTTACAGAGGGTCGTGAGAACCTGGTGTAGTAGACCATAGGGAGAATGGATGTTGAGGGCTTCTCTAGAGTGTCTGTTTACTGTTACATTGCGAGACTATAGGGGGAATTGACTTAAGTTCTTCCTCAGAGTGTCTGTAGTTCCTCGACGCAGACCACAAGGGGGAATGAGACATTGAGTGCTTCTCCATAGTGCCTTTTAGTTACCGATATGAGACTATAGATGGAATTGATGGCGAATGCTTCCTCAGAGAGTCTATGCTTAAGCTAAACCAGAGGGATTAGACTGTGTGTACTTCCTAGAGGGTTGCTTGTGTGGATTTGGTTGAACCAGAGGGGTTAGGATATGAGTACTTCCCAGAGGGTTATCTGTTTTGATTAACTTCTTTCTTGATACATGAAATTGAATGCAATTTAACGGTTGGAATGTTTACTGCTGAGTACTTCCTTATTTACTGCTTCTTTTTACTTACTACCTACCATATATATTCACTGACTGTTAGGCACAAATTTTTTGGTGGTTTCCTACTGGTATTAGTCTCACAACCTATTTGGGTCATGATTTTGGGCCCAAAAAAATTATATTGTTGTAGGTATAGATAAGGGAAAGCACCCTTCTACTTTAATTACTTGATTTCTGTGGAGCTGGAGAGCATGGGACCAAGCTGAGGCTTGCAATGTTAAGGAGTTGTTTACCTGTCTTTCTTTTATACTTTGTTTAGTATGTATTCCATCATTGTGAATTTTTTGGATATTTTCCTAGACATATGTATCATGCATCATTTATATATGTGTTCCAGTTGTTTCTTACTTTCAGTCTTCCACTATTTACTATTGTATGGTATGTTTACTGCTTCTGCTATTGTATATTTGTTTTACTTCTGTTGTGTTACTCTACCAATGAGGGCATAGTTTTCCCACTATCACACCTAAGGCCCTCGTTGCTAGTCGCCAGCCTCTGGCGTTCAGGGAAATGCGCTTGAGGCCATGTGACCAACCAGGTACGGGGCACCTCTAGGTGGATTCTGGAAATGGGACGTTACAACTATAGTGAGGGGAGAGAGATAATGACCTCTGAGTCCCACCTCTAGTACACCTCGGTCTAGAAACTAGCACTAAGGGTATAAAAAAAATCTCATTTATATGAGGCATTAACCTCTATAATATAAATAGGATTATAAGATAAGATGAATCAATCACATTAAAATCCATGAAATAATATAAAATAAATCAAAAAACCACCCCACAATGCATGTATAAATAAAACAGAATACAGATAAAAGTATCCTATGACAACCCTGCTTTTATTACGAACTTAAACATGATTTATTACATAAACTATTCACTTGATACAACATGGAAGATCGAGATATATAGTGTATTTGGGGCTTAGGATCATTACATAACAACTTAAAACATGAAATACAACATCTTTATTGAAAACTTCCTTTACATGACCACTACATTCCCTCGTACTTAGCATTGCATGGGATAACCTGAGGACATGCATAAGAAAAGGGGTGAGCTATAAAGCCCAGTAAGGGAATAAACATGGAATAAATGAGGAGTAAAATACATGTTAGACAATAGGAATATCAATAGAGCACAATAGAAACATTAACATAAAGGCATGATAGAGCATGATAATCATAACATGGAAATGTGGCAACAACACTTAACATGGAATTAGCATGAGCCAAGGCTCATTGCACATGGAGCATGAGTAAACCCTCATTGCACATGAAGCACAAGTAAACCCTCGTTTCAATTGAATTATCATGATTCAACACTCATTGCACATGACGTATCATGATACTATACTTTACCCAATGCATTGGAGCGCTATAAGGGCGCACCCTTCTTAAACATTTCATTTCATGCATAAGTGTTCCACATGGATCATAAAACATGGATTCATAAAACATAATAATTTATTCCACTAAAAAGGAATGTGGAATGAAACTTTATAATCAATAAGTAAATGTGCATGAAGGTGAATACCCTTGATGGAGAAATGGGCATGGTACTCACTACACAATGACATTGGCTTAGAAAATCGGTGCAATTTTGGCAGCGTAACGACGTGATATAAGAATTCATAAAAATAGTTGATGAGAGAGAAAGGGGCGTCTCATCAAATATACATGAAATGGACAGTAAGGGGGGGTCATATAGATACATGACCCAAAAAATGTAATGGAATTTAGATTCATGATACAAAAGTATTGCTTGAATGTAAATGAGGAGAGAGAAGTTCCTTTCGGAATTTCGGCATAGTAACGGGTGTACATGGGAGACATTTAATGAGAGAAAAATGGGTCTCCCATAATTCAAAAAATAAGAGGTAATTATGGGGGTGGTGAGAAACTATACCCCAACATTTATAATTTAAATTAAAAGGTCATAACAATATTAAGAAAATTGGACAAAAAAAGTCAAAGGAAGAAAAACCCTTACTTGGAAGTGTGCTTCCAAAGGCTTGAGAGAGGCTTGAGAGAGGCTTATTGGGAGCTTGGGGAACCTTAGGAGGATTATAGAGAGAGTAGGGAATAGGTTGGAAGAACCCAAAAGTATTTGAGTGATGAGGAAGTGGGAGCTTTGGTGGGTTTATATAGGAAAGGTGAGTGAATTATTTATTATTTAGGTTTTGGACACCTTACATTAAACTAATCCAAACCAAAAATAATCTCATGGTTTTTGCCCATGGTTTTTGGAAAAGGGGATAGGAAAAAAATATTTTATAAATCCAAATTCTGAACTTCTTAAAATAATGGGGTTTCTTATGTAGAGGTGAGTCACACTCCCATGGAAAATAATTTAAAAAGACAAGATGTTTAATAAGTCTTAAGGGGTTCATTGATGCTTTGTAAAATAATTAAAACAAACCCAAAATCACATTATTTTAATTTTAAAACATATATTGGCCGAAAATAAAGCTTATAGTATTTTATTACATCACTATTGGGTCATTATGATGTCATAAAACACATTATATATTTAAACGGTTTTTAATTTTTACCCAAAAATTTGACTGTCTCAGAAAATTATGAAAAATTCACTGTTGGATAATTTCGACGTCTTGATTCCAGAAACAATATTTATTTTATCTAAATAATTTTCTAAATATGTTGATTTTCACTTTTAAAATAAAAACTGACATTTATAAAAAATTCACAGGTTTTGACAAAAATGGCTTTCAAACCTTAATAAAAATTACAATTGCATTCATAAAATTATAAGATCATTTATATTTAATAAAAATTAATTTAATAATAATAATAATATTTTATTAAAATATTATTTAATTCAAAAATCCCTTAATTTAATAAAATAGAATTCTTAATTAAATAATAACTAAAAACACTATTTGTACTTTAAAAAATATTTACAATGTATCAATAATTACAAGAAAGTATATTAATTATTATATAAAAAAATAACGTACATGAACATAGTACTAGAGAGTTGTTACATAACCCCTTAAAACAGCCGCATAAGACCTAAGGGTAAGGTGTGCGATGGTGACAGACTCTTGGGGTGTCTTAGATAACATCACTTGAGTGGTAATCTCTATCAACATCCACTTTTCCCGTAGACGGTCCTGTTTGAGCTTGACATGATGAAGCTCAGCTTGGGCTTGGTCAAGAGCGAAGCCCAAAGACTCCACCACTTTTCTGAGCTCTGAAAAATGGACTTCGTATGAAGAAATTCTACTGGATGAGGCCATCACTTCCTTTGTCTGAGTAAATTGGGTTTGTTAAAGCCCTATATTTATACTAATCATGTGATCACTGTTCAACGACTATAAAAGCAACGGTCACAATTCTTAACATAAAACCAAAGAAGTTGACATTTTATATAAACATTTTATATAAAGAGACATTTAATTAGATCAAGAGGTATTTCCATTAATGAAACTTTGGGTCGTTACATATCCAAATTAAAATACCTAAAAGTAAAGATAAAGAAATGATATAATAAATATCCAAAGATCTAAGCTAGTAATGTCTAACACAGTCCATGTAGTCCTCCTAGAAACCTGAAAATCAGTTTATATATGTAGGGTAATCATAAAAGTATACTCAATATGACAACCAAAGTCACTTGTGCACATGTAAAAGACAAATACTAATGTACCCATGAGTAAACAATAGAACCAACAACACCTAAACAGGTCAAATATGTTGGAACTAAGGTTTTTCTTTGCTGGAAATAGAACATGGTTTGTATTTGTTGTCAATCCTCATTGGGTTTATCAAAGAGTTTGCAAGGAACGTGGTCTTATGGTTAAGACTGAAAGCAATATTGAAGGTGGCACATTTTACCAGTGTTTTCTAAATTTTTGGGCCTCAAAATAAAGAGTTTGTTTTTGGAAAAGGAAGGATTTCTACATAGGAATGAACAAGTTGTGGAATGGTCAAGGAAATTGACAAAGGAAGGAACCACGTAATATGGGACATGAACTGCGTACCATGTTATGGGAATAGTTCACAGGTCATGAATTTTGGTATGCGAAATGGAGAACCAAAAACCACGAAGCAGGAATAGTATGTAGACCATGTAGGAGGAATAATTTACGGAGCAAAGGAGGTTTGTGGGAAGGCTTTCAGTATGTGGAATGAAAACGGTTCAAGAGATGTCATGTCGTTTATGAAAATGTGGCTGAGTTTTGAGAAGCTATGAAGGGTGTCATTTGCGGAAACAAGGTGGTGATTTATTCCATCGCATTGGAAGAATGGAGATACATGGATCGCATAGAGGATATGGTTCGTGGGAGATTCACGATATGCAGTGAAGGTGGTATCGCAATGAAGATTTGTTAAATCTCGGTTTAGCATATTTTTCGGATCTATTTTGCATATATAAGGAGTGATAATCCCTTTATTATAATGACAGATCTAATATTAGAAAAATCTAAGAGGAATTTGGAGAATTCTAGAAGTAGTTCACAGAATATAACCCTGAAAAGACTTTAATTAAAAATCTGAAAGGAATTCAATAAAGTATAGAATAGTTTATGGAAGACAGTACATGGAGGAAGAAGGCCAGTTTGCGGAAGACAGTTCACAAGGAGGATTCCACGAGATAAGAAGTGGTCCGCAGAGGAGAAATAGTTCACAGAAGAAGCAGTCTGCTGAAGGAGGTGGTACAAAGAGCAAGGTTGTACCCAAAGGAAGGTGGTACGTGAAATATGGTCTGTGGTGAAGAATTAGTACATGAGAGTAGGATAAAAGGTAGTACGTGAACGTAGTTTGAGAAGGCGGTATGTGGTCATGGTTTGCGAAGGCGGTACGTGGAGGTGGTATGCAGAGCACTCTAGTACGCAAATGAAGAATCCCAGTATATGGAGGATAGGTTTGGGAATGGACAGTATGTAGAAAAGTAGATTACATATATAGGGGAAAATGAGATTTCAAAATAGCATCCATCTATAGTTAAGGATGAATGATTTAAATGACAACCAATTGAATCAACCTTCATGTCAATAAATCGAGTTCAGATTCTTCCCAATGTAGTGAGTAAAGGGGATTCAATGGAAGTGATCTTAGGGATGCAATGAGCTATCTCTAAAACCTTGTAAAGGTAGTTCACCAGTCATAGAGTGACTGTACTAAACTTTTATACTCCACAAATAGTGAAGATCAGCGGAATTTGGCACGAATGAAAAATTGTCAGCGTATGATCCTTATACATCACCCTTAGTGGTGAACCAAGTAAAATTACTGTGTATTCACTTTGCATGTGATTTTTTTTTCTACTCTTTCTCTTCAGATAGGTTTTATAGGTTCCTACCAATGTGGGAACAAGATCCATCAGTTTAAAAAAAAAAGTCAACACCCTAATTCACCCCTCCACTCTTAGGGTGTTTCGGGGTCCTTCAAGTGGTATTAGAGGGTAATGGTTCCTGGTGTCAAATCTTTCCTTCATTTCTACAATAGATAATACAGTAAATGTCAATGGAGTACCCTTATTTAATGGAAGAAACTTTAAAATTAGAAAGAATAGGATTAGATATCATCTATGAACTCTTGGAATGGAAGTCCCATTTTCCACTGCATAAGGAATATAGTTCATTGATCCAACTGGGATGTCTATGACTGATACAAACAGAAAAATGCTTGATGCAGATTCCAAAGCACAAAATTCTCTCACTGCATCTCTTTTTGATCAGATATATCTAAAGGCGATGATTTGTACTTCATAAAAGTTTATGTGATAAAAACTAGAGAACATTTATGAAGGTGACGAAAAAGTGAAGGAGGCGAAACTACAAGTTTTGCATAATATGTTTGATGATCTAAAGATGCATCCTAAAGAAAATGCAGATAAATTTTTCAATCAAATTAAAAAAGTTGTTGGAGCAATATGAAGACTTGGTGAAGAAATAAAATATATTGATATTGTAAAGAAAATATTGAGAAGACTTACAACTCTTTACAATGCAAAGGTGTCAGCCCTTGAAGAAAGGGATCTTTACAAACTTTACCTGGATGATCTAATGAGCAAACTAGTGGAATATGATATAAGAGTCAAAGTAGAAGATGAAACAACTCAGGTAAACAAGGAAATGACATTCAAATCCATGAAAAAACTTGAAATTTCAGGAGATAGTATTAATGAAGATAATGAGGAAAAATAAATTCATTCACTCGCTGCCAAGAAATTCAAGAAGGGAAAAGGGAAATTTGAAGACAAGTTACCTCTGGGTTGTTTTTTTGTGTGGAAGAGTTGGGCACATTGCCTCCTAGTGTACAAGAAAGTTCAATGAGGAAGAAAGTTAAGCTTGAGACATGCAGAAGACTCGGAAAAGGTTTTTCAAAAAGGTAGACTTTAATTCTGGTAATAAACTACAAATAAAAGTGTTTGTCTTTGAAAAAGAAGATGATGATAATGAATTATTTGAGGAAGAAGAACCCGAATTTAAATTTAGAACCCATGCATTAATGATGGATACCATTGAAAAATCAGAACCATCGAGAAATGAAGTTAGAGATAATCAGTTGACCACTGATGTTGATCCCAAGTTGCAACTCAAGGATTATATTGATAAGCTTCATAATCAATGTAAGAGATGCAATAAGTGGAGAGAAAATGTGGAAGAATAATCAGAATATGTTGATCAGCTTGAAGCTAAAATTGAATGATTGGAAGAATTTGGGAAAGCACAATCATCAATTCTTGAAAGAACATAAAATGTAGTGGAACTAAAGCTCAGAATTGAAGAACATGAGAAGGTCATTAATGAAATTACCTTAATATTGGAGGAGAAGTCCAAAAATATTGAGGTACTTGAAGAATAACCCATTATTCTTAGGAGTAAACTTGAGAGTGAATCAAGTCCAAAAGAAACAAAAAGGAAAATTCAGTTAGGAAAATTCTCAGATACTGAGCTGTTAGAGAGAGTTAAGAGTAGTTCTGATGGAGTTGAAAAGGTTATGAATTATCAAAGAACCTCATGCATAGTAAAAATAGGAATTGGTTGTAATGATGAAACATCGAATGTTGGAAGTAAAATCGACTAAAATAAAGGAAAGATGAAAGTAGGACATATCACAAAGACACCTGAAGTCTAAACTAAGAAAGTCTTAAACAAGACTGAAAGGAGGACTGAAAACTATCCTCAAGTTTCCCAAGATGATAGAGAGTCAAATTATCCTTCTAGGAAAGTTTAAATGAGGAGGAATATAAGTGAAAATACATTTCTACATTTCAATTTTGTGGCTATCTGGGCCATACCATGTCATATCGTGAATACGTAAAGAGATATTTGAATGGGGAAGATCTAGAAAGTCAACAAAGGATACAAAATTTATTTCCTAATTCTTATAGAAGAAATAGTTTCTATGGATATTGTTTTCATTGATCTAACTTTGGCCGTAAATTTGTTAATTATAGGTAGGGGAATGGTAGGAACAATTTATACAGAACTCAATGACAAGTCAATACTCGCCAACCATATGGTATTGTTCTTACAAACAAGTTCTCCCCTTTGGAAGAAGAGTATGATTATGATGAACCTATGCACATGGAAAAGATATTTTAAAATCCATATTTATCATTCACTCAAACTAATATTTCTTATAAAGAAAAGAAGAAAATTGAAAAATCCAACCTTGAAGAAGTATCTCACAAAGCTACCAAGAACAATAACACTTGGATTATTGATAGTGGATACTCATCCCATATGACGAGAAATATAGACCTATTAACAAATGTTAAGAAAAAGGTCAATAGAATAGTGATATTAAACAATGATGGTACTTTGAAGATCAAAGGCAGTGGAAGTACTGAACTGGACAATGGTGAAATGAAGAAGACCAAAGTTCTTTATGTGGATGGGTTGCATCACAATCTCTAGAGTGTGAGTCAGTTCCGTGACTCAGGACTTATAGTGGAATTCAATCAAAAGGGGTGCACTATAAAAGGAAGAATAGGGGATTATATCATGAAAGGTTGAAGAATAGATAGAAACCTATATCAAGTTTATATTAAAGAGATCATTTTTTACATGACTGTTGAAGAAGAAAACAACTTGTGGCACCGGTGGTTGGGTCACATCAATCAATAATACATAGAAAAGATTTCCAAGATTAAGATAGTCACGGATATCCCCAATCTAAAGCGTGAAAGGGAAAAGACTTGTGATGCTTGCATTTAAGGGAAGTTGGTCTGAAGTTCATATCAACCAAATAAGAAAGGGGAATCAAATCTTCTTGATCTAATTCATACAGACGTATGTGGTTTGATAAATGTTGTCAGAACTCATGGATAAAGTTGCTTCATTATTTTCATTTATTATTGTCGTAAAATGGTTTTTGTGATGGTTATACATGGGAAATGTCAAGTGATTGATTACATGAAAACCTATCACTGAATATCCGAGAATGATATTGGATGAACAATCAAAGTTCTACGGTTTGAAAATGGTAGAGAATATACATATATTGTGTTTGAAAACTAACTAGAGAAACATGGGATACAACATGAGGTGGCTTCTGTGAGAACACCGTAGAAAAATGGAGTTGTTGAGCACCAGAATCGATAGGTGAACAATATGACCAAAACTATGCTAATTGAGAGCCGTACTTCTTACCATTACTGTAAAGAGACTATTCAAGCTGCGATTTATAATGAAAAATGAGTAGGGATTTATATGGGTGAAACCATGACACCCTATGAGTTATGGCATGGAAGGAAGCCCTCCTTGAATTATTTTCGTGCTTTCGGAAGTAAATGATTTATCTGAAACAAAGAAGGAAATCAAGGAAAGTATGGTGATGCTGCAGATGAAGGAATATTCCTTGAATATTAAAATAATATAAAATCCTATAAAAGTTTTAATAAACATCTTGGAAAAATTGTGGAAAGAAGTTATATAAAGATCATTGAAGATAAAATCATAAAAGGATCGAGGAACTCGTCTACTGAAGTGATAGAAGATGAGGAATAATGTGGACATGGAACAAATCCAAATACAGAAGTAGAAGAAGGTATGAAAAACATCCAAGAGTCACATCATCATGTTGACTCAGAATAAGAATCAGAAGAAGAAACCATGGCTAAAGAAAATTATTCGTAACATCATAGGATAAATTGAAGAGTATAAATTGATCGATCCAACATCATTGGGGATTGGAAACCTCCCACATAGACAAGGAGAATTAGGAATAGTGCATAATATGCATTTTTCTCAATTGTGGAATAGTCCTCATTTTAAGAAGCCACAAAGGATGAATCATGGGTTAGGTCCATGAATGGAGAATTGAATTAGATCAATAAGAACCAAACATGAGATCTAGTTAGGAGACCCAAAACCCACAATGTGATTGGTACTAAGTGTATTTTCAAAAATAAATTTGACAAGCATGGAAATTTGATTAGAAATAAGGAACGACTTGTGTTTAAAGGCTATTCACAGATTTAAGGTGTTGATGTTGAAGAAACATTTGCTCTGGTGGATAGAATGGAGTCAATCAGATGGTTTCTTTCCATACGATTCAAAGATGATACAAAGTCTATCAAATGGATGTCAAGATAGCTTTATTAAATGGTGTTATTAAATAAGAAGTCTCTATTGAACAACCAGTGTGATTTCTTATTAGTAATGATGAAATAAAGGTTTGCAGATTAAAGAAGTATTTATATGATCTAAAACAGGAACCATGGGCATGGTATTCTTAGCTGGATTCTTATCTGAAGTAGGTTGAATTTAAAAGAGAAGGAGTGAATCACAATCTTTATGTGAAGATTTATCAAAAAGATCAGTTCATGGTTCTAGTGTACATAGATGATATTATATTTTGAGAAAACAAGGAGAGATCAGTGGATAAATTTTCTAATCACATGAAATCAGAATTTGAAATGTCTATGATTGGTAAACTCACATACTTTTTGGGGTTACAAGTGATTTAGAGGAAATACTACACTTTAATTTCTTAGGATAAGTATGCAAGATAATTACTGAAGAAATTCAATATGCATGACTCTAAACCAATGCAAATCCTGATTACATTTGAAACTAAACTTGAAAATCATGAGGATGAGACTTCTGTGGACCCACCATGTATAGTAGAGTCATCAGAAGCCTACTGTACATAACTGCAACACGACTATATATTGTCTATGCAACATGATTAGCATCCCAATTTAAAAGTAATATAAAGGAAGAATATATGGAAATAGTGAAAATAATCATGAGTTACATTCAATCCACTCACAATTATGGATTATACTTTGCTGCCGGAAGAGATAGTGAACTATCATTTTTTCTGATGCTGACTGGGCTTGAGATGTTGTTGATAGAAAGTCTACAAGTGGTGGAGCATTCTTTATTAGAAAGAAATGTGTGGGTTGGTTGAGTAAGACATAGGAAATAACTTCTCTTAGTATTACTGAAGCTGAGTATATTTCCTCTACAAAGGCTTGCACTCAACTACTCTGGATGAAACAACAACTAACTCATATTGGTGATGAGGTAAAACAACCAATGGTTATTCACTGTGATAACTAGAGTAAAATTGATCTTATAAATAATCCTGTTCATCATTCTAGTATAAAATGCATTGAAATCAGATATCATTTCATCAAGGAGAAAGTTGAACAAGGCATGATTAAAATGGATCATGTTGGAACTAATGATTAAGTGGATGACATACTGACCAAGCCATTATCAACACATGTGTTCGAGAAGCATCAGTTGAACCTCAGTGTTCAATCACATCCCTGTGCATAAGGAGGTTATAAAGGTTCCCCTCTCCCCAGTTTTATTAACTTTTTTAATCTTTTTTTGAAAGTGTTGTAGGTTTATGGGGGAGATACGATCCAGGGGAGTGTACTTTTAGCTCTAAAAGTAAAAATTTGATTCTTTGGGTTTATTTCCAATGGGGCAGAATGGAGAAATTCAATAATTGTACAATGTTTTTCTGGTTGTTTACATAAAGACTGATAATGGAGAAAACAAAAATGTTACAATGGGGGAGAATGATGAGATACATGACAAGAGACCCCAATTCACAATTCTATTGTTTTCTACATGGAGCTTTGCTCACATAGACTTAGAGTGTTTGATGATTTGTTTCTCGTGTATCAGGTTTTGATTGTTGTAGGTGATTCATTAAATTTATCTATTGATTTATAACAAACCCAAAGGGGGAGATTTTTGGAACCAAGGCTGTTCTTTGCTGGAAATAGAGTATGGTTTGTGTTTGTTGTCAATCCTCATTGGGATGATCAAAGAGTTTTCAAGGAATGTGGTCTTATGATTGAGGCTGAAAGTAGTATTAAAGGTGGTGTAGTTTCTCAACGTTTTTCAAATTTTTGGGTCTCAAAATTGAGAGTTTGTTTTTGGAAAATGAAGGATTTCTGCATAGGAATGAACAAGATGTGGAATGGTGAAGGAAATCTACAAATGAAGAAAATCATGTAGTACGGGACAAGAACCGCATACCATGTTCTAGGAACAGTTTACGGGTCATGAATTTTGGTATGCAAAATGGAGAACTGTGAACCACAAAGAAGGAATGGTATGCGGACCATGTAGGAGGAACCGTTTATGGAGAAAAGGAGGTTCACGGGAAGGCTCATAGTACATGAAATAAAAATGGTTTTTGAGATGGTATGTCATTCGCGAAAATGATACGGAGTTTTGAGAAGCTATGAAGGGTGTCATTTGCAGAAATAAGGTGGTGATTTATGTCACCACGTAGGGAGAATGGTGATACATGGACCACGTAGGGGGTATGGTTTGTGGGAGATTCATAGTATGTGGTGAAGGTTGTGCTGTAATAAAGATTCATTAGAGAAAAAACTCTGAGATTAAAAAACTACAAGAGGAATTTAGAAAAAATATAAAAGTAGTTTGTGGAAGATAACCCCACAAAAACTTTTATTAAAAATATAAAAGGAATTCAGTAAAGTCTAGAATAGTTCATGGAAGATAGTACATAGAGGAAGAAGTCCAGTGCATGGAAGACGGTTTGCGAGGAGGATTCCGCGAGAGAAGAAGTGGTCCATGGAGGAGAAATAGTTTGCAGAAGAAGAAGTCTGTTAAAGAATGTGTTAGATAGAGCAATGTTGTACCCAAAGGAAGGTGGTACGTGAAAGAAGGTCTATGGTGAATAAGTATTACATGAGAGCTGGAGCAAAGGTAATACGTGAAAATGGTTTTCAAAGATAGTACATGGTCATAGTTTATGGATGCGGTACACAGAGGTGGTATGCAAAGCACTCCAGTACACGAATAAATAATCTCAGTATGTGGAGGAAAAGTTCAGGAACGAACAGTAAGTAGAAAATTAGATTATATCTGTAGGGGAAAATGATACTTCAACAGAGCATCCATATATTGTTAAGGATGCATGATTTAAATGTCAACCCATTGAAGTGACCTTCAAGTCGATAAACCGAGTTTAGATTATTTCCAATGTAGTGAGCAAGGGGGAGTTAATGTAAGTGATCCGAGGGACGTAGTGAGCTATCTCTAAAACCTTGTAAAGGAAGTGCATCTGGGAGAGTGTGACTGTGCTAAACTTTTTTACTCCACAACTAGTGAAGATTAGTAGAATTTGGTATGACTAACAAACTATTGGTGTATTCTCCTTGGACGTATCCCTTAGTGGCGAACCAAGTAAAATTGTTGTGTCTTCACTTTGCATGTGATTATTTGTTTTTATACTCTTTCTCATCAGACAGGTTTAATAGGTTCCTACCAATGTGGGAACAAGATCCACTAGTTTAAAAGAAAATGTTGACACCTTGATTCACCCCTCCCCTCTCAGGGTGTTCCGGGGTCCTTCAAACTATCCATCCTAAACATCAACAATGCACACTCACCAAATAACACAAGCCAAGTATAATAAAATAATATGAAACATATCAATAAAGGTTACTCTGAACTACTTTACCATTTTTTTCCACCCTCACACCCTAACGACGTATGTCCTGGTTCTCCCACCTCTTTTGTATATCACATCATGCCAAGCACCCCACATGAAACAGACCATCACATCACATATTTTTTGAAAACACCTGGGCCATCACATCACATTACATAACTAGAGTGGTAGGGTATCATGAATATGTAGGACATTAACGTCATTTCACCCTTCTACCATGTACAACCCCCACCATAAACCATCTCATCATCTCACCTGAAAACACATGGGTCAACACATCTCACCTCACCTGAAGACACTTGGGTCATCTCATCACACCTTGACAATGAAACTTTTGACTTATCGCCACCATATCCCATTCATGTCATCATCACCTAGAAGAGGGATTGGGGAAGAATGGGTTGCCATCCATCCATAATCACTACCAAGATATTGAGATAGACACCCCAAAAAAAATTGGTTGTTAGCAATAGGTGTTCGACATGGGTGGGGTGCATATAGAAAATCACAAGAATATACAAGACACATATATATCAACACAGAAGACCAACCTATGGGTTTATGACAAGAGTACCAACCAACTCACGAATTTCCCCCACATTGATTCCACTTATAAATGAACAAAACCACCCTACAAAACACAAAACACATGCCACATTTCATCTTCCTTCTTAATTAAATTCAATTTATAGATTATCTATTACTAACCCATTTCATTACATGGACAATTAATTCCATTTTTCCAGCCCATTAATCCACATTTAACATCAACCTCATTTAACCACACAACCTATTATTAACCATTCATTAACCAATTTCATCCCATACCATCAACATTACCATTTATTTAATTCAATCACTACTCAGACAACTAGAATAACACAACACATAATAACATCATAAAAACCATCATCTTCATGATAAAAAGGCCATATAACCACCAATTTCCATCACAATTTCCCCATATCATGGTTACACAACCCATCATCCCCACCTACCACAACCACACATCACATATTCACACATGCCACAAAACTTATTCACATCATCAGATAACATTTTCAAGATTTAACAAAGTGTCTCTATTACTTAAACCTAGTTTATTTTAAGATTATTCTCACACAAATCATATATCCTGATGAAACTAATTTATTTTCCAAGTATAAGTGGTCAACCATTTATTTACGGGGTGTCACAACAATCACACAACATGGGATTCACAACATATATAAAAAATAGGGGCTACTAACATCTAAAATTTCATTGATATAACAAACATGGATAAACTCAATATCACTTTAAAAAAGATTTAAAAACATGAAAAACATTCCCCTTCCCCTTTGATTCAATTAAATGTATTTAATATCTTAATTAATCATGTTTATAATAACTTCCAAAAAGATAATAGAAGCATGGAACCCTCTAGCATGTTACAACTAATGAGAAAAGAAGTGATCCCCTACCCGGAAGAAAGAAGATTCACACCAATTTGTAGCACCAAAAAAACAAGGGGTGAACACACATGAGAGAAACACCTAATGAGTACTCAAACCATAGAGTTCCACGACTCCAAGGGAAAAGGCTCTTGAACCTCTCATATCAAGAGAAAGAAAGCGGGAAAGAATGAAGGAATGATCTTCACTTTAGAATGATTAGATCTAAAATCAATGGGATTTGATACAATTTTAATTGACCATTAAAGGTGGATCTTATCAAATCCATGGACAATGATAGGTCCAAATGGATATGTGCCCCTATCCTAAAAGTATTATAATAGCATAAGCATGTAGACTATTTATAGGAAGGACTGTGGGTTTGGAGAACACCCTATTAAAATGATCAAGAAATTATCATAGTCCCTTTCAGTGAAAAGGTTTTAGAGTCAAGTGTTCCTGTTTTGGGGTTATACCGACTTATACTCATTATCGACCACTAGTGCAGAAAATGTTGGCTCCTTTAGTCAAAACAAATGTTGTTATAGTGAGTTTTTTCACCCTTGAGAATATACTCCTTCTACCTCGAGACAAACTGCATTGTCATTAGTTTCGATTTAATCTGTACCTCGTTGAGAGTTCTCAACCAAGCTATATTGAGAATGTGGTCAAGGACCCCGATGTTCAAGACATGGGAATAAATCGAACATACATAGTTACCCATTTGCAATTATAGGTTTGGACTCTTACCATGAGTACATAATTTATGTCTGCCACCTAATCTGACAACCATTGTCTTAGAGTGTTGTACATGCAAGCCAAGTAGCTTGATTAACAACGGGGTAATAAAATTGTGGGTTTCCCCACTTTCTAGTAGAACCATAATGGGAATTATACTAAAGTGGACTTCAAATTTCATTGATGTCATCTTCCGAGATCGCTGGTGGTGAGCTGGAATGTCAGTGTAAAAATCATGGTTCTCCATGATCTTGGAGTAGGCTTCATTTGATCTCTCAATTAGTATCAGAGGTAAGTCATTGTTTCTAGGAGGTTCACTATTTTCATCAAGATCGTTTCCTTTTCCTAGTATCAACACACACATTTTTGGGACGACGCATTTAGGCAGGGGACTGTATGGTAAGTCGAAATGAAAACAAATGCCTCGTTTTCATCGGTCATCTCACTCCTAGTTTGTTCACTATTAGACCCTCTAGCCATTTTTCACTAATTATCGATAGGAGTCCTAAGAAATACCTATCAAAACAATCCCTAAATGTTTAGAGAGGGGAGGGTAGGTGGTTGGGGGTGACGAGCCAGTGGTGGATGCCTGGCCAAATTGTGTCCTCCAAGAAGTCATGTGCAGATCGGATGGAATCACCCCCAAGGGACAGTGGACTAATTCCTTGGTGGAAGGCAATTTTGACATGGATAATGATGCACACCACATGTCAACGTAACTCTGGATTTTGGATGCACACCCAATTGTGGATGTATTCCCGTAAAACAATTAAGAAAATAGTCTGTGTACTAGGGTTCCGAATAACAGGGTTCAGAGAAGAGAGATATTCAAAATGCTTGATATAATTAGGCATCATCCCTATCTAGAGAGGGGAAGCTGGTTTCTTATATGGGATGAGGACCTCTATACCACTGAATCATTCCAGCATCTCCTCTTTGAGGATCGACCTAGAAAAAAGTGGATGAACTTATATTATAATGGTGAACCGGTGTATTGCTACCCCTTCTATGTTGACTTTCCCCAAGGTAACCTTAGATTCCTCAGGAATAAAATCGATGTAGAAATAAATCTCAACTTGTGTAATCCATTTGCATGGTTCCTTACCATCGAAAACTGACATCTCCACACCCTTAAAAAATAGAATATGATCTTGAAAGACACTAGACAACGTCGGTGGCCAATGGAAATGGTGTTATTTTGTCTCTAACATGTCAAATATGATAGATTGTTCTTTGGAATCATTTGTTATTATATAGGGACTTTGGTCATCCAGTTGTGGATGCTTATCTGAATGACGCGGCACGTTTGTGAAAAACCTACAAAATTCCAATTGTTCAAAGGTGTCTTGATCCTAGTGTTGTTGGAATTGGGGGAATAAGACGATCAATGAAGAAATAACTCTAATGGAGGTTTGAAGTTTAGCGAGTTTCCATTAAAATTAACTCAAGAACTGGTGAATACCATAAATATGAGCTTGATGGAGAGTTTCCATGGCGGCCAATGGGTGAATTTATGACGTGTCAGACCAAGTGTTAGACCTCAAAATCATAAGCCTGAAGAAAATACATCCACCTTCACTGTCGGAATTTTAGATCACATTGGGAAAAGACATACCTCATGCTCTTGTGATCTATCAAAACAAAAAGCGCTCCCCAATGAGGTAATGTCAACACAACTTCAGCACAAACACAACCATTGCTAGATCCAGATCTTGAGAGGCATAGTTACGCACATGGGGATGTAACTGCCTATAACCATAAGATATCACTACCCCCTACTACATCAGCACACATCCCAATCCCAAATGGGAAGTGTCACAAAACACCACAAATAACATGCCCTCCTTCGGCATCTGAAGCACTGACTAACTTCCCCTTTAGGCAATCGAATGCTGCTTGGTACTAATCTCTCCACACAAAAGATTGGTATTTCCTGGTAAAAGGTGTCAATAGGGATGAAACTTGATAGAAACTGGGTACAATCCTCCAATAATAGTATGTAAGACTAAGTAAACCGTGAACCTCTATCATGTTCTTAGGTGATTTCCAAGAAACAACTACTTCAACCTTCAACGGGTCAACTACCACACTCTACTGAGATACCACATGCCCGAGGAAATTCACCTATCATGTCCAGAACTTTCACTTGTAAATATTTCCATATAGTTGGTGGAGTCAAAGAACATGTAATACAATTCTGAGATGCTCGGCATGCTCCTCCTCTAATTTTGAGTAAATCAAGATATCATCGATACATACAATGAAAAACTGGTCTAGGAACTCAGGAAACATGGAGTTAATAAGCCTCGTGAACACAGTTGGTACGCTCATAACAGTGAATGACATGAATATAAACTCGAAGTTCCCATACCTACATCTGAAGGCAATCTTTGGGATATCACCCTTCTTCACCCTCAACTGGTGATACCCTGACCACAAATTGATCTTATAAAACCAACTTCCCCCTCTCAATTAGTCAAAAAAGATCATCTATCCTTGGAAGAGGGTAATGGTTTTTGATCATCACCTGATTCGACCTCTAGTATTCCATACACAACCTCATACTACCATACTCCATCTTAGCAAAAAACACTGGAGCACCCCACGATGACACACTGGTCCAGATAAAACCCATCTACATTAGATAGTCTATCTGGATTCTCAACTTCCACAACTTAGAAGGTGTCATTCGATAAGGAGTCATTGAAATTAGAGAAGAACCGGGCTACAAGCCTATCCCAAACTCAACATAATGTTAAGAGGGTATCATCACAAACTCTATGATAAAATCATCTAGGAACTCACTAATGACCCTGGGAACCTCTAAGATCCTAGTGTCCATTGATTCCACTGACAACTCGGCCAAAAAGTAAAGTAAGGGATCCACACACTAAATGTTTACCTAATAACTCTACTCACCAATGAAAAAAACACGCTGGCCATCCATATCCAATAACATGACTCTCCTTAAGAATCATTTGATAACAATACACACGGAATACAACTAGTCGATGTCGAGTATAACATCATATGGCTACATATGTAGCAATAAAAGATCAACACGAGACTGATGTGACCCAGTCATATAATAAATATAAGTTTATTATAAATATTTTAAAAAACATATTATTATAAATAATACCATATATGGTTTTATTATGAACTTATATTACCCGATTATTAACGATCCTATGTTAAAGTTTCACTTCAGGTAAAATTCACTTTGTTCTTCGCATGTGTCTTAATTTGTTAAATATTTGGTCCTTAAACTTATATCATGATTCGAGAATGTAAACTATGATATAAATATCAGTTATATACAGTATATTTTTATTATAATAATCTATAGAATATAGGAGTAAAAAATGGAATACATCGTTCATGGAGACGGTAAGCCGTACGTACGCATGAACGTTGTTTCCGTCTCTATTGTCGTATTGAAAGAAAGTATGTAAATGACACACATATATATACATTTATATATATATATATAATTATTCTAGTAGCATAAATATATCATATATATCATATAATTTCATTAAACCCATCCTTAATACATTCCATGTGGTGTGTGAATGAATCACATCGCTTTGAGGGGGCGGTAGTTCACACTTCCTCAAACGAGATTATCGTATTAACAAAAAATGAAAAGTAAAGAGATGTGTGTTGTAAAAGGAATACATAATCTTAAAGAAAATAAATATAATATATTACATATATAAATAGAGTTTCCATTATTATATCCACCATGATTGGTGGTAAAGGAGAAATGAACAATCATCCTTTTCGTGAGGCAGTACTTCGCCGCATACAAAAATAGTATGTTCAACATCCATTAGATGTAGGTGTGTGTAATTATATGTCAGAAAATTTGAATAAAAACACACTAGTATATGGAGGATACTGATTTTGTCACACAATAAGTGAATAAAGATATTGGAGGGGGTGTATAAATAAAATAAAGGAAAGGAGCTTGAAAGAAGATGTTACCTCTAAATCGGGTAACTCCTTTTGATTTGTACCAAAAGGCTTCCTTGAGAGGGTTTCTGCCCAAAGAGAGGATTCGAGGTCGAAGGTAGGATTTCTAGTAGGCTCATTTAATAGAACTTGGATGAACTTAAAAGGTTTTAGAGATGTGAAGAATGGTTATATGTGGTGTCCTTTTATAAGGAATGAACATGACTCACATGGAATTTTTAGAAACAAATTAGGTGTGCACATGTTCTTACATAAAAAAGACTTACCAAATCAACAAAACTCAAGAATGGAAGGTTTATGGTTTAAATATGGACATAAAATGGGTTTTATGAAAATATATAGGTCATTTGGGCCCTTAATTTTGATGTTTAGTCCCTAATTAAGCTTAATTTGGTCTTAATCGCTGCGATTAATTTTAATTAATTTTACTAATCATTTTGGTCAAAAATTAACATGGTCTTATTAGACTATAAAAAATATATTTAATACAATGGTTTATGTAGGATTTTTGAAATTCCAATCACAGAAGCGACAAAATTAAGATTAGTGCTAATCCCGTAGACAAGACGAAATAATGGGGTTTAAAGTAGGGAAAAGTTCAAAAGTTCGTTAAGATTTTATATTCAGTATCAAAGTGGAATTGATTATAATGAATTTAATTGTATTATTATATGTAATATTTATCTAATTTTACCTTAAAAATAGTTTATAATATCATTTATCATTAATAATATATTAGAAAAAAGGAAATTTTTAACTAGAGCAGTATTTTTCACTATTCATAAAAAAATGAAGTTTCTCGGAAAAATCCCAAAAATTCACCCTAAGCTAATTTAGAAATTATGAATTAAAAAATAAAGTCTATTTTATCAAATTCATTTTCTAAATGTGTCTAAAATTACTTTCATTATTAGAAGCAGTTTATTCGAGAAAATGATTTTTTTTAAACATAAAAAGAACTTTACAAAAAATCATATCTTTTATTATCAATATGTTTTATTTATATAAAACAAAAATATTTGAAAATTATTTATTACTAAGTTTAATGTCTAGTTTATAATTATCTTATTTAAATAATTAAAACAATAAAAATATATGTTTCATAGAAACTCAGTGTTGCGTGCATCGTACGACAAGTTGGTGTTGCTTGTAGTGCAAGCCAAGTTGGTATTGCGTATAGTGCAAGACAAGTTGGTATTTCATGTGAAAGGAATGTTTGAATTAGTGTTTTAATATATATATATATATATAACTATTTCCAGTGTCATGTGAAATGAAAAATATTGAAAAGTTAAATTAATTTGAAAAAAAATAATTTTCAAAATCTTTGGGTGTTACATTCTACCCCCCTTAAAATGAATTTCACCTTCGAAATTAATATTGGTTATCAAAGGTTATATACTTGAAAGTTTCATTCATAAAAACCCACATTGTAAAAATGGATACTAAAACTTCCCTTAAAAAGGGAAATTTGGAACCATACTGGTTACCCAAAGTAACATATAACTAGTTTTCCACATGAGAGAACATAAGTGGCAAGTGAAAACATGGATATGGAATAAAAATATAACCATAATGTTCTGATGGAGAGTGATAAAGGAAAAGTTCAGGAGAAGGTTAATAGTTATATAGCCATAAATCTATGAGTACCTAAGTGACCATCTAGTTCATAGGAAATGATGGTACTACAACAACATTTTTGGCTTAAAGATCCTTTTTCCAAATGTTAACTAATTTTCATGAAAGGACTTACTTTCATGATTTTAAGACATCATCACCATTTTTTGTTCATTGATCCACTTCACATATTTCTCTAAAAACAAAGGTGATTTTTTCCTTGAAGTACTAACAGATCATGAGATCCATGATATTCCATCCCATTTGTCATAAGTTACCATCAATAAAAGGTAGTTTGAACAGTCTATCCAACATGCATAAATACTTATATAGAAGATAACACTTTAATATTACTAACTTAATATTAATTTTAACTTAAAATTTCCATAAATTTTTATAATTCACCCTTTATTCCTTAGATAGGATCTTATCTTTAACCAAAATCATTAGAAACCTGGGTCTATCCTTGTACTGATATAATATAAAATGTGATTTTATTATTCCATAATCCATGTCAGGAAACATAATCACATGAAATCACACCAAAGGATGAACAATAAGACTTTCATAGGGATTATTCATACAAAATAAAACATAAAATTCCCAACCAAGGAAGGATAGGTAATTCTTAATTATCTGGGTTCACTTCATCCATTATGATCGTATATGATTTACCTTATGAGACTTGGCTTTAAGCCGCTGAAGAACCTATCAACCTTACTTTTTGGTTGGATGATGATTCCATAATCATATATCACAAGTCCTGTGAAATTAGCCTCATAGGTACCGACATATTCATCATAATTTTACTTCAACTAAAGGAACTCCTTTTCTATCTTTGTATGAAGGACACGAGGAAAGTACTTATTGAAGTAAAAGTTCTTGAACTCATCCTAATCCATGGATTAAATTCCATCTTGATTCCTTGTATTATTGATTATATTACACCACTGGTCTGCTTCACCTTCTAACCTATAAATATCCAGAATGACTTTCTTATGATTTGAACACTTGATAATGGAACATATCTTTTCAGTGCTACTGATCAAGTGTTCAACAAAAAGTGAATCAGATGACCCACTTAAAGAAGGTGGATGATGCCTCATAAAGGCCTCAATGGAAAGTTTCTCCCTCTTTAGCTTGTTTGGAAACTTATCATGATTCATAGATTGAGAAATTTGTGAGAGTATGATAAAAAGGTTTTGTATTCCAACCCCCATAGCATTTGGACCTTCAGGAGGTCATTGGTTGCACTGTCTGTAATAATCATTATTAACGTTCTTCCTTTGGGTTCTAACCATTCAAAAAACCAAAATCATAGAGTAAGAAACAATTATCATAATGAGGAACCACATAATAATGAAAAGTCACTTATAGGATGTATAAAGTATGAATCCTTCCTTAATCTATGAACCCTTAGGTTTATCCTAGTTTATTTATAGACAACTTCTATTTAAATCCTTCATGATGTTTCATGAAGAGTTGGTGAATTCTCAAATCATATCCCCTGGGAGTGTCAAACTTAGTGTGCAACAAGGTTCGTTGTCACGTACTAGATTACCCTGAGTCAAGATCAAAACATATCATCATAGTTGTTACCCCTAGGTAAATCTGTTCCAGATCCACATCCACTTGTAGTATCCAAACATGGATGCATTTCTAGGAAACCACTCACTCTATCCTTTACCAAAATTCCAGGACATTTTTGTAAATTTCAACTCATCATTATACTTATTCTTAGAGATATACCTAGACATATCCTTAGAAATAAACCTAAGGATATCACTAATGTTTTATTATCCTAGTTTCCAAAGGTTGACTAAACCTTTCCTTTAATACCAAATATAGATACCCTTAACATACATGAATATTACATCATTTTAGATGAATATTTAGTACATTTCAAAAATATATGCCCAAGGACCATAATATTTTAGTGTCTTTGGAAACTTGGAAACAAAATCTTCTCTCTTGGTGAAAATCTTTAGAATATATCATAAAGATCTACACCATTATCACTTTTACCTAAAACTTTTATTCATAACATGGAGAAAGGAAACATAAGTAAGTGGTGAGATCAGATGCTCAGTAAGGGTGAACAAGGGAGACATGTAAGCATAAACATGAACATAGTAGTATGATAATGCGATTGTAACATTAGGAGATCATACCCTGCATATCAAAGGTTATAAACATGAGCTATGGGATAAATATTGGAAGTTCATAAGACACGAATCATAAGGAAATAAACATCATGATCCATGAAATAATAACTAAGGAATAAGACATAGGATTTGTAGCATACATATAAGAATAGAAACTTTTATATCAGGGATACCTACCATGAAATCTATAACATGTTAGGCTTGGGCTACGACCCGTGTACCTACTTTGGGATTGGACTAGAAACCTGTGTACCCACTTTCTTTTAGTATTGGGTTACAACCCATGTACCTTCTTTTTTTTTGGATTGGGCTACTACTCGTGTACCCTCTTTCATTTAGGCTTGGGTTACAACCCATACACCATCTTTCTTTTTGGGATTGGGCTACAACCCAAATGCCCTCTTTTTTTCGGGATTGGGATACAACCCAAACACCCTCTTTCTTTTTGGGATTGGGATACAACCCATGTACCCTTTGAACTCACATAAAACATATAATTACCCAACACATTAGAGGGAGATATAGGTCACACCCATCTCATAGTAAAATCATTCACACATGTGCCACAAGATAATAAAACATTCATCATATCATGACCCATAAAATGAAATGGGTATCATTTACATTTAATCACATCATAACATATGGAAAAGATTTAGGTTTCATAACCATTTCATCGAAGCATAACCTATGAAAGAGAAATGGATTTCATAAACATATAACCCATGAAAGAGAAACATGTTTCATAAAGACCATGACATTAAGAGTGAACCATTCATAGAAATGATATGAATAGAACATTTAGATCATTTAAAAAAAGGGAAAGAGTAACACCAATGGATTTAATCTTAGATTGAAAATAGTTTTGAAATATCTTTCAAAAACATTTCTTGAGAAAAATATCCTTTATTTGAAAAAGGCTTGGTAATACATAAAACCATTTAAAAATCATTTTCTCATAAAATACCTTAAAAAAATATAAAGAATACTTGAAACCATTTTGAAAATATTTTTACTTGAAAATTACTTTTAAAACAATTTCTTAAAGAATAAACTTTTAAAAATGAAAAGGAATCTTCAAAGGAATAACAGTGGGTAAATTCATACACGTCATACGAAGTAAAAAAGGAACATTCCTTTTGCACGGTAAAAAGGTTAGAAGGAATGACTTGTTTGGAAAGTGACAAGAACATTCCATTGAATAGATTGGTAAAATAAAAAAGGGTAAGAATTTATTTAAAATGTTATAGGATAATGGTATAATATTCTTGGAACCCCTTTTTAGAAAACAAATATTTCCGATTTAAGAAAGGGTAAAGTCGAGCTTTCCTAAAAACACTTTCTTAACTATATTATGTACCAAAGAGTATAATATGTTACTAATACATGAGTATATTCTGAAATGACAGAGGATAATGAAAATCATGAATATTATTGAGAAACGTATCATGATATTTTATCAAGGGAAGAAATAATCTAAACAGTCTCGGAAAGCGAAGAGATTTTCACAATAAAATCTTATAACTCGGAAACTTGGGATCATACTCTCCATGTAAAAAAAGCAAATTAAATGAAGATTAATATATCATTAAAAAAGTATATTCATGTTATAACATGTAAAATGGATGTATATACACCTCGAAGAAGAGTTTAGGTTCATAACAAAACATGAATTTCAAAGAAGGCAAATTGAGACTAAACTGTTTTATCGATTTGGAAACTTTTGAATGCTAAACCCCATGGAAGAAGGATAATCAAATGGGAATGTGAATAATTTTTTTTAAGTACAAGATAAATATAATACAATCATGGTCAGTACATACACCACACAAAAGGAAATAGTGGCAAACATAGCTTGTATCTCACAGAAATTAAAAGTGAGATGAAATCCCCTTACCTTGTGTCTTAACTCTCTCCATACTCGTACAAACTTCCTATATAATAAATATAAGTTTATTATACATATTTTACAGAAGAATATTCTTATACATAATACCATATATGGTTTTATTATGAAATTATATTACCCTCTTGTTAACGATCCAATGTTAAAGTTTCATTTCAGGTAAAATTCACTTTGTTATTCCCATGTGTCTTAATTTGTTATATTTTTGGTCCTTAAACTTATATCATGATTCTAGAATGTAAAACACAATATAAATATCAGGTATATACACTATATTTGTATTATAATAATCTATAGAATATAGGAGTACAAAATGTAATACACCGATCATTGAGACGGTAAGTCCTATGTACGTAAGAATGCTGTTTCCATCTTTATTGTCGCATTGAAAGTAAGTATGTAAATGACACACACACACACACACACACACATATATATGTATGTATATATAAAATTATTCAAGTAACATTAATATATCATATATATCATATAAGTTCATTAAACACATCCTTAATACATTCCATGTGGTGTGTAAATGAATTACATCGCTTTGAGTGGGCGGTATTATACACTTCCTCAAATGAGATTATCGTATTAACACCAAATGGAAATTAAAGAGATGTGTGTTGTAAAAGGAATACAAAAGTATAAATAAATAATAAATATAATATATTACATATATAAATATAGTGTTCATCATAATGGCCACCATGATTCGTGGTAAAGTAGAAATGAACAATCATCTTTTTGTGAGGCAGTAGTTCGCTGTACACAGAAATAGTATGTTCAACATCCATTAGATGGAGGTTTGTGTAAGTGTAGGTGAGAACCTTTTAATAAAAACATCCTAGTATATGAAGGATACTAGTGTTGTTACATAATAAAGGAATACAGAGTGGAGGGGTGGAGAAGGAAAATAAAGGAAATGAGCTTGAAAGAAGACGTTACCTCTAAACCAGGTAACTCCTTTTAGTTTATGCCAAAAGGTTTCCTTGAGAGGGTTTCTGAATAAAGGGAGGATTTCAGGTCAAAGTGAGGATTTTTTGGAGGCTACTTGGGCAAGTCTTGGACCAACTTAAAAGGTTTTATAGGTGTGAGGAATGGGTAGAGGTGGTGGATTTTTACAGGGAATGAAAAGGACTCACATGGAATTTTTAGAAACAAATTAGGCGTGCACATGTTCTTACTTATAAAAAGTCTCAAAAAACCAAAAAAACTCAATAATGGAAGGTGTATGGAAGAAATAAGGACAGAAAATGGGTTCTGGACAAGTGTTCAGGTCATTCGGTCCCTTAATCTTAAGGTTTAGTCCCTAATTAAGCTTAATTTTTCCTTAACTGCTGTGATTAATTTTAATCACTTTTACCAATCATATTGGTAAAAAATTAACATGGAATTATTAAAATCTAAACATTAGACTGAATAAAATGGTGTATGTCATATTTTTTAAATTCTAATCACAGAAGCAGCAAAATTAAGATTATTGCTAATCCAGCAGACGGGACGAAATAACAAGGTTTTAAAGTAGGGAAAAGTTCAAATGTTTATTAAGATTTTATATTCAGTATCAAAGTGGAATTGATTATAATGAATTTAATTTTATTAGTAGATGTAATATTTATCTAATTTTACATTAAAACTAATTTATAATATCATTTATCATTAAAAATTAATTAGACAAAAAGACAGTTTTTAACTAAAAAGCTGTATTTTTCACTAATCATCAAAAAATGAAGTTTCTCAGAAAAATCCCAAAATTTCACACTAATCTAATTTGAATGTTATGAATTAAAAAATGAAGTCCATTTTATCAAATTCAATTTCTAAATTTGTGTACAATTACTTTCATTGTAAAGACTCGGAAATTCCATATAATTTTTTTAAAATTATTTGGGATTATTACAAGTCTGCGAAAATTGATGGTGCTTGATTCTGAGGCCTGATGTGACCATGAAATAATTTTGAACTTTTTTTAAGGTACGTTCAGTAAACACACGAGTGTATTTTTATATATTTTTAACTAGTGCTCGGATTAAAAATTTGAGGGCACCGTTGAATTCGCGGCACCGAGATTCGCTTAAGGGAGGCTTAACTTAGACCGCAGTAGGTTGAGTGAAAAAGTTAGTTTTTGAGACTTTTAAAGAAATAATAAAATAAAATAAAAATTGTTATTTTATTTTCCTTCCTCCTGTTGAGCGGTGGTGGTGGGACTGATGGGTTGTCAAGCCATTTAATGTATTGACTCTTTGGTTTGTAACTACACCGTTGAGAGATTAAGAGGTTCATTCATTAATTAACCTCATTAATCTCTCATTGCATTAAACTTATTTACCCTATTTTTAATTGAGTCTTGGGTTGGGGTTTTTGACATGGCTGTGAGGAACCTCTGGTGAAGTACCGTGACATCTTCCACCGATAAAGAATGAAATCTTGGATAGAAACGATCTGAAATCAATGAATGCTGAAGAATTCAAAGAACGAGGAATATTCTCCCTCCACGACCGCGACATCAACCAATGGTTCACAAGGTAGGGGTTGTTTATTAATAAATTCATGATAATTGTTTATTTATCGCGTTCTTGAAACATGATGAATCGCAGAAGTTCTGAATGAGATTAAATTTATCTTTGTGATAAATTGTTTATTAATTGCTTGATATAATGCTAATGTGGAGGGTGCAGGCCAAACAAAAAAAAGGTCTGGATGCTCCACCACTTCAGTATTTGTCTTGTTCTTTGGGGACAAATTTCCAATCAGAGCAGCAAGATGAATATGGAATCCATGCAGGGACATAATCATTCCGGGAGGCCTGTAGGCGCGTCCAAAAGGGAAAACAGACCACCAGAGCTCACTCGGTGACCCGTGGAAGATCTTCCGGTGCCGACGGGATAGGGTGGTGGTCGACATCGGCTGACCGCAAAGGGAGTAGGTGGCGTGCCATCACACGCCACAGAGGGGAGCCGCGACATCAAGCCGCGGTGGCTGCAGGGGGCGGCCGACCCTCGGCCGGCCGCGTTGGCAGAAGGGCGGCACACCGTTGCGCACCGTATGTGGAGGACATAACTTCAAAGCTATGACAGAGAGAGACCTACTCCCTTTGGGTCCCACAGACAGTAAGGTGATTCCACATGGTGCCACTGGTTGAAGATCCGAATGGCTCTTTGAGCTGTTCGGGAAGGAGGGGTCGCGCGACCCCTTGCGCGGGTCGCGCCAGCCGGCGGGCCAGGCTCGCCCGCTGCCCAGTGGGCCGAGCCTGCCATGGACTAACCTGGCTAGTTCGGGCTGGGCCGGACCCGGACCGGGTCGGGTCGGGTAGGTCCGACCAGGTCGGACCGGACCCAGATCCATTTCGACCCAGATACGCTTAAAAGGTCGTATTTTACAAACCATACGTCCGTTTGATGAACCGTCTGTGGTGATGGAATACTTGGAATGAGGCGATCCTTTTGAGATAATCCACTTGAGTTTTGGAGAAATTTTGAGTATGGATGGGTTGGATTGTACCCGAATCCAACCGGGCCCTCAACACTAAAATGCCTATAACTCCGAGACCGGGCGTCCGATTGACGCGTCGTCTGTTGCATTGTGACCCTTATGATGTGAAATATCTTTGGGTTAATTATTCATGGTAATTTTTTCTGATTGAATTATGACCAATTTCTTGAGGAGCGGATCCTCCCAGAATCAAGCGTACTATGTATGGGAATCCAGTGGTTGGCTGAGATGTGAAGAATGAATAGCGATCCTATGTGGATCATCACCTAGAGATCCTCTGTGGATCAACACCTAGGAATCCTGTGTGGATCAACACCTAGAGATCCTGTGTGGATCAGCACCTAGAAATCCTATGTAGATCAACACTGAGTGATCCTGTGTGGATCAGCAGTAGAGCCCTTGACAGAATAAGATGATCTAGCTTTACGACTAATCATATGTACTTCTGTACTTAAGTTATACCTGTTTTGAGCTGAGTCTTTTATTTGTGATTCGTGATTGAGATCATGATTTGTGGTTTTAATTTGTAGAACTCTGAGAGACCTTCAAGGGTCTCGGGGTCCCTTCTGGGTATTGTTATACTCACCCCTTCATGGGCTTCAACCGCACCTTGTTGTGTCTTGTGTAGACGACGAGCATCTTGGCTGAGACTATAGGATCTAGGACTAAGTGGTACACGGAGGTGACTGGTTGACGTGGAGAGTTATGGAGATGAGATATACCTACCCTTTAGGTAGGATCCTTGGCAGATGATATTAGGATCTATTTTCTATTTTTATGTTATAGTGGTATCTTTGAATTGGGCTTGTATTCCAACCCCTTTAATTTTAGTACACACTTTTACTATTGTAGTTTTACTATGTGGTTTGCATCTTGTCGTGTTCTTGGTCTTTGTGTTTGCAGATTTAAAGGCAATATCTTCCCACTTTCAAGGATATTTCTTTCCAATTCTAGTCGCCAACCCCTAGCCTATAGAAGGTGGTCTTAGGGTAGTCATGTCACGGGCCCCGGGGGACGGGTCGTGACAAAGTGGTATTAAAGGAGTTGGTTTTACTGAAGAAATAGGACTTTGAACTTTACAATAGAGAAATGGTGTTAAGTTTTTTGAGTTTGGTTTTTAGTTCGGGGAGTCTAGTGTTGGTGCGGAGGCTGATGTATCCATACACGAGGACCCTGAATTCTGATTTCTGACTCGGTGCATGAAAACACTGATTGTGTGTGTTTTGAAAATGTTTTACTTTTGATCTCTTTTGAGTCATCTCACCAGGTATAACTTATTGACTGTGGTGCACCTGTTTCTTTTCAGGATGCCACTACGTAAACAACCAGCCAGGATTCCAGCAAGAGTACACGATGATGGCCCACCGAGCGATGAGGCTTTGGTTCAAGGCCCTCTTACTATGTTGGCACCTTCGGGTGGTGTACCAGCAGCCCCACCACTCGTAGGGAAGTAGTTTCTACCAGACCCACAAGCAGACCATGCACGTTGACTGAGAGCATTGCACAAGTTTTAGAGACAGAGGACTCTAAGGTTTCTAAGTGAGACAAATCCCCAAACATCTGAGGACTGACTGGAGGCTGTGGCACAAGTTTTTCGTTTAGTTGAGACACCAGCAGATCAGATGGTGATCCTAGATGCTAGCCTATTCTAGGGAAAAATAGGGAGATGGTAGAGTCTGAAACTCCAGATGCATGAGAATGTGATACTCGCCTGGTTGGCCTTCGATACCCTCTTCAGGGTAGAGTTCGTACTAGTAACTTTAAGTTCAGTGCGCATCCAGGAGCTGCTGCACTTACAGCAGAGAAAACTATCAGTGGACCAGTACTCGACGAGATTCACTGACCTATCAAACTAATCCACTAACATGGTATGAGACCCATTATTCAGGTCCCAGACCTTTGAGCAGGGTCTCTGGTGGGATATTAGGACATCAATGATATCTCTCAATATCTCAATGCAGGATGGAGTGCTTGAAAAAGCATTATTGGTGGAGAGCTTCTTAGCTGAGCAAGCATCGACAGTGAGAGCCACCATTGGAAGATAGGTAGCTGAGTCATCTACAACAGGTAGTAGGTAGATGACGTAGAGTTCCAAGAGGGCTAGACCTTCTGGTGGATGACCCCAGGATGCATGGTCAGATGTGTGGAGCTCGCGAGGCAGAGGAGGTCTTCTGAGGACTAAATCTTGTTACTCTTGCGGTGGACAGAGACACATGGCTTGTGACTGTCCAACTACCCACATATACGATCATAAGATTACTGAGGGACCACTGAGGCAGTGGTCTAGGTTCAAGCGAGGGGGTTCATAGGGTGGTAAACATGGTAGAGGAGAAGGTCATGCAATAGGTGGTGGATGATGATTTGAGGTTTTACCACCACCACCCCTAGGTGGTCCATCCCAACCACATGGATCAAGTGGACAAGGGAGAGCTCATCTTCAGGTGGCAGAGGCCTATAACCACGGTTCTCCAGATCTAATTATAGGTATGATCTATGTTTATTCAACCATATTTGTAGTTCTTATAGACACAGGTTCCAGTCACTCTTTTATTACCATGACACTTGTTCAGATCTCGGAGATTCCAACGGAACCGTTGGCTAGATCCTTATGATTAGAGACTCCTACAGGAGAATATTTGATGATTACACACTGGTTCAGATAGTGTGATCTCACTCTAGGAGGCAAGAGATTTAGCTGGGATCTCCTACTAGCAGTGTCGAGGCCTTACAACATCATCTTGGGTATGGACTGGCTATCCACAGTCTATGCTCAGATTGACTGTTTTAGGTGTAAAGTGCAGTGTGTCCATGAGGATAGGACCAGGTTTTCCTTCACCATCTAAAAGGGAACCTTTATATCACAGGATGGAATTTATTGGAGGAGGGTGAAGCTGATCACTCATCAATTAGCTAGCCTTACCCTCTAAGCAGTTGATGTGAGGAGTCCGAGTTATCCTATAGTGGTGGACCAGTATGATGATGTCTTTCCTGTTGATGTTTTGGGACTACCTACTCATATATAGGCAGAATTATACATTGAACTATACCCAAAGATGACACCAATATCTACACCATCATATTGGATGGCTCCTTTGGAGCTTCATGAGTTGTAGGTACAGTTAGAGGACTTGCAGAGGAAGGGGTTCATAAGGCCCAATGTTTCTCTATGGGCATCCTTGATTTTGTTCGCCAAGAAGGCAGATGGGAGTCTGAGGCTTTGTGTAGATTATCGATGCCTTAAACAGGTGACCATGAAGAACAAGTATCCACTTCTGAGGATTCATGATCTCTTCAACTAGCTGAAGGGAGCTCAATGGTTTTCAAAGATAGACCTCAGATGAGGCTATCATTGGATCAGGGTATGAGACGAGGATGTACCGAAGACAACCTTCAGACATCGGTATGGCCATTATGAGTTCTTAGTGATTACCTTCAGCATGAACAACACTCTAGAAGTGTTCATGGGGCTCATGAACAGGATCTTCCAGCCTTATATCGATTGCTTCATGGTGGTATTCATTGACAACATCTTGATATACTCGGCGTCGGAGGAGGAGCACTCCACGCACCTACATATAGTTCTGGATACACTCTAAGAGCACCAGCTTTATGGAAATATCTTGAAGTTCTAGTTCTGGATATGGGAAGTCCACTTCCTGGGGCATGTTATCTCATAGGCTGGAGTTGTAGTGGATCCGGCGAAGATAAAGGCAGTTCTTTCTTGGGAGCCACCCAGGAGTGTGACTAAGGTGCAGAGTTTCCTATGATTGGCTAGGTACTACCAAAGATTCATACCTAACTTTTCCAGAGTTGCGACACCCTTTTCATCTTTGACAAATAAGGGACAACCCTTTATGTAGATGGAGATATTCCAGTAAAGTTTTCAGGAGCTAAGGTAGAGACTGGAGAGTACCCCCATCTTGAGGCTACCAGAAGAGGGCATTGGGTATGTAGTCTACTGCGATGCATCAGGGACCAAACTAGGTTATTTCCTAATATAGGAGAGAGTAGTGATCAACTACATCTCACGAAAGTTGAGAAAACATGACCATAACTATGCTACCCATGACCTGGAGTAAGAAGTAGTGGTATTTGTGCTGAAGATGTGGTGACACTACATTATGGGTGAACGTTTTACAGTCTACTTTGATCACAAGAGTCTCAAGTATATCTTCTCTCAGATGGACCTGAACCTAAGACAACAATGATGGATAGAGTTCCTCCAGGACTATGACTTTGATATAGTCTACACTCCTAGGAAGGGGAATGTAGTAGCAGACACACTTAGTAGGAGGTTTGGTCTACAGTTTCTAAGTGATGTGACAAAGCAGCTACCCGCATTGAAGTTATCTTCATGGATAGTGATGGAGAAACTTACCTTCAATCTATGACAATTACTCCCCCAATCCTTCAGCGAGTTAGGGAGGCATAAATTGGGGACATAGACTGCAAGGCCCAACGTGCTCAGGTATCCTCAAGAAAGGCTCATGATGGATTTTTTGAAGGTGGAGAGCATGTCATCCTTTTCAGAGGATGCACTATGGTACCAATGACGCTTTAGGAGGAGGTGTTGAGAGATTTCCACAAATCCCCTTTGGTGGTACATCCTAGAGTGAAGAATATGTACCAGGACCTCTGGTGTTAGTACTGGTGGCCATGGATGAAGAAACCAGTGGCAGAGTTCGTGTCACGATGCCTCACTTTTCAGTAAGTGAAGGCTGAACATCAGGTACTAGTTGACTTAGATCAACCACTTGAGGTAACAGAGTGGAAGTGGAATGGTATATCCATGGACTTTATGATAGGGCTACCACGTATGTCCAGGGGCTATGATTCCATCTGGGTGATCGTTAAATGACTCACCAAGTTGGCCCACTTCCTACCCATATGAGATTAGGGATCAATAGAGAGCTTGGAATGCCTCTATGTTCAGGAGATTGTACGGCTTCACGGACATAGGTGATTGTCTCAGATCATGACGCACATTTTACATCCCAATCATGGAAGGGGTTTCAGAAGGTGTTTGGGACTCAGCTATGCTTGAGCACTGACTTTCACCCTCAAACAGATGGTCAAACAGAGCAGACCATACAAAAACTCGAGGACATGCTTCGTGTTTGTGTCCTCGATTTTGGCCGCATTTTGGAGGACCACCTGCCACTGGGGGAGTTCGCATACAAAAACCGTTATCACTCCACCATAAATATGGAACCATTTTAGATCATGTATGGGTGACCTTACATATCGCCACTTTGTTGGAAAAACCTAGGGGAGTCAGCACTTATGGGTCCAGAGTTGGTACAGGCTACCACAGAGAAGGTGCAGATCATCTAGGAGAGGATGAAGACTGCATAGAGCTGAAAAAAGTCTTATACCGATAGGAGACAGAGACCCTTAGATCCTGAGGAGGGAGACCATGTCTTCCTACGGGTTTCATCTCGATGAGGATTATAGAGGTTTGGCCAGGGTGTCAAGATATCTATGAGGTTCATCGGACCTTTACATATCCTCAACAGAGTAGGTGAGGTGGCATATCATCTAGCTCTTTCCCCATAGATGCACTAAGTGTATAATGTTTTCCATGTGTCACAGCTGAGGAGGTACGTGCATAATCCATCGCATGTTATCAACTGGGGAGAGATGGACATTGATGATGGAGTGACATTTACGGATTTCCAGGTGGAGATAGAGGATTGAAAAGAGAAAGTACTTCATGGGCAGTTTATTCCTCTGGTGTGAGTTTGTTGGCGACACAGGAACCTCCAAGAGAGCACATGAGAGCGGGAGGCTCAGTTGCATTCCCAGTACCCCCATTTCTTCCCCTAGTTTTGTTGTAGATTTTGGAGATGAAAATAACTAAGGTGGGGAGAATTTAAAGACCCAGAAATTCCATATAATTTTTTTAAATTATTTGGGATTATTATGAGTCTGCGAAAATTGACGGTGCTTGATTCTGAGGCCCGATGTGCCCAGAATGGAATTTTGAGATTTTTTAAGGTACGTTCAGTAAATGCATGGGTGGTATTTTATATCTTTTGAATCGTTGCTCAGAATAAAAATCCAAGGGCACCATTTAATCTGCAGCGCCACGGTTCACTTAAGGGAGGCTTAACTTCGACCATAGTAGTTCGGGTGAAAAAGTTAGTTTTTGCGACTTTTAAAGAAATAATAAAATAACATAAAAATTGTTATTTTATTTTCCTACCTCTTGTTGAGCAGAAATGGTGGTACTGATGGGTTTTCAAGCCATTTAATGGATTGAATATTCGGTTTGTAACCACACTATTGAGATATTAAGAGGTTCATTCATTAATGAACCTCATTAATCTCTCATTGTGTTAACCTATTTTCCCTATCTTTTTAATTGAGGCTTGGGTTGGGGTTTTTGACATGGCTGTGAGGAACCTTTGGAGAAGTACCACAACATATTCCACCAATGAAGAGTGAAAGATTGGATGACAACGATCCATGATTGACGAACACCGATGACTTCAACGAATGAGGACTCTTCTCCCTCCATGATCGCGACATCAACCAATGATTCACGAGATAGGGGTTGTTTATTTATAAATTCATGATAATTGTTTCTTTGTTGCATTCTTGAAGCATGATGAATTTTGGAAGTTCTGAACAAGATTAAATTTATCTTTGTGATGAATTTTTTATTAACCGCTTGAAATAATGCTAATGTAGAGGGCGCGAGCCAAACGAACAAGGCCTGGACCCTCTACCGCTTCGGTATTTGTCTCATTCTTAGGGGAATAATTTCCAATCAGAGTGGAAAGATGAATACAGAAGCCACACAATAATGACATCATCCTGGGAGGCCCATAGGTGCATCCAGAAGGGAAAACAGACCACCGAAGCTCACCCGGTGACCCGTGGAAGATCCGCCGGCACGACACTAGCACCGGCGGGAGGCGACGGCGGCCGAAATCGGCTGGCCGAAGAGGTATCAGGTGGAGAGCCATCACACACCACAGAGGGGAGCCACGACATCAAGCCACAGCTACTACAGGGGGAGGCGAGCCCTCGGTTGGCCGCGTTGGCGGAAGGGCGGCGCGCCGTCGCGCGCCGCAGGTGGAGGTCACGACTTCGAAGCTATAGTGGAGGGGGAACCACTCACTACAGGTCCCACGGATAGAAAGGAGGTGCCACGTGGCATCTTCAGTTGAAGAACCAAATGGATCTTTGAGCTGTTCGGGAATGAGGGGTTGTGCGACCCCTCGCGCAGGTCAGGCCATCCAGCGGGTCATGCCAACCGGCAGGCCGAGCCCGCCGCGGCCTAGCCAGTGCATCCCGAGCTGGGTCGGGTTGACCCGAGCTGGGTGGGGTCGGCCTGAACCAGGTCGGGTCGGCCTGAGCTGGGCCGGGTCGGGCCAGGTCGGGTCGGGTTGGGTCAGACCGGACCGAGACCCATTTCGGCCCAGATATGCTTAAAAGGTCGTATCTTACAAAATAGACGTCCATTTGAAAAACCATCTATGACGCTGGAATCCTTGGAATGAGATGGTAATTTTGAAATACTTAATCTGAGATTTGGGGAAAGTTGGAGTATGGCCAGGTTGGATCGTACACAAATCCAATTGGGCTCTTTCCACTAAAATGCCTATAACTCCCAGACCGGGCGTCCAATTGACATGCCATCTATTGCGTTGGGAACCTTATGATGTGACAGATCATTGGGTTACTTATTCATGGGAATTAGTGTCACTTGAAGTATGACCAATGAAATGAGGAGTGGATCCTCCCAGAATCAAGCGTACTATGTACAGGAATCCGGTGGCTAGCTGAGACGTGAAGAATGAATAGCGATCCTGTGTGGATCAACATCTAGAGATCCTATGTGGATCATCACCTAGTGATCCTGTGTGGATAATAACCTAGAGATCCTATGTGAATCAGTACCTAGAGATCCTGTGTGGATCAGCACCTAGAGATCCTGTGTGGATCACCACCTATTGATCTGGTGTAGATCAACACCGAGCGATCCTATGTGGATCAACAACATAACCCTTGACATAATAAGATGATCTAGCTTTATGACTAATCATCTATACTTTTTTACTTAAGTTAAACCTGGTTTAAACTGAGTATTTTATTTGTGATTTGTGATTGAGATCATGCTTTGTGGTTTTCCTTTGTGAAACTTTGAGAGACCTTCGGGGGTCTGAGGGTCCCTACTGGGTATTTTTATACTCATCCATGCACGAGCTTCACCCGCATCTTGTTGTGTCTTGTGCAGATGACGAGCAGCTTGGCTGAGACTATAGGATCCAGGACTAGGCAGTACATAGAGGTGACTGGTTGATGTGGAGAGCTGTGTAGAAAAGCTATACCTACCCTTCAGGTAGGATCCTTGGCGGACGATCTTAGGAGCTATTTTCTATTTTTCTGTTGTAGTGCTATATTTTAGTTGGGATTTTATTCCAGCCCCTTTACTTTCAGTACACACTTTTACTACTTCAGTTTTACTACGTGTTTTTTATCTTGTCATGTTCTTGGTCTTTGTGTTTTCAGATTTAAAGGCAATGCCTTACCACTTTCAGGGATATACCTTTTTGGTGCTAGTCGCCAACCCCTTACCTATAGAAGGCGGGCTTGGGGTAGTCACAGAACGACCCCTAGGGGATGGGTCGTGACATTCATTATTAGAATTAGTTCATTTGAGAAAATGATGTTTTTAAACATAAAAAGGACTTTACCAAAAATCATACCTTTTATTATCAATATGTTTTATTTATATAAAAAAATATATTTGAAAAGTAGTTATTACTAAGTTTAACGACTAGGTTATAATTATATTATTTAAATAATTAAAACAATAAAAATAGATGTTATATAGAAACCCAGTGTTTCATGCATCGTATACAAAGTCTATGTTGCCCTAGTGTAAGCCAAGTTGGTATTACGTGTAGCGCAAAACAAGTTAGTATTGCATATGAAAGTAATGTTTGACTTATTTTTTTAATATATATATAGAAATATTTCCAGTTTCATGTGAAATGAAAAATATAGAAAAGTTATATTAATTCAAAAAAAAATCTCAAAATCTCAGGGTGTTACAGGCATAGTCAACATTAGAGACACGCGAAACCCCTCTACATCTAGTCCCAAATCATGGGCTAGAGTGGGTGCAACAAAGGAGTGTGAATCTCTTGAATTAATCAAGGCACAGAAAAGTGTACTAAAAAAACTGATCGTACCTCTGATGATCTCTGGCCCCTCTAAAACTACTACCTCCACTGCATGAAATTAACCATGCCTAGCTTATCTACCTCTCTACTAATGACCACCTCCATTTCCACACTTGGGTCGCAGTCCTTGAACACGAGGAAAATCCTGAGGTTGGCCTCTTACTACTCCATCTCCCCTTGGTGGAGCATAAACCTGCTACCCCTACTACTGAAATGAACTCACTGGAAACTGCTACTGAGGGTGACACTGAGTTTTTCCTCCACCAAACTGAGCTTGAGCAGCCATTGGGCACTGGTTATGAAGATGTCCATGAACCCCATAGAAGAAACACATCGGCCCTAACCCCACAGGAAAGGTGCAGAAACTAAAAGGTCGAAAGGGAAGCTGCTGAGATCAACTCCCAGTTGGTTGAAACTTTGAAAGTCCTAGTGCCTAAGAACTAACACTAACAACTCTTCCCCTCAAGGAACCCTACCACTTCTCTTCCCACAGAAAACCTCCTCATGAGTGCATTTGCTAGATTACCTTTTCCTTCTTCTGAACCTCCAAATACACCGACAATGTAAAATGAGTAACTACATATTGGATAGTAGGATGGATGGCCTCCTCAAGACATCTCATACGAAACTCTTCATCTACAAAAATATTTGGGAAAAAACAAATAAGGTCTTTGAACTTGATCCTCATATCCCGCACTAACATGCTCCCCTAATGAAGAGAAATAAGCTTCTGTCTCTTTACTGATTTCATGGTCGACAAAAGAAACTCTCCCCAAAACTCCTTTTAGAAGTCAACCCACAAAACGTATACCTCATTCTACTCTCCCAGATACAACGTCCACCACTAACGTGCAAATCCCCACATCTGACTGATTTCCAAAGGGACCTAGCACTCTGTCGGGGTCTAGATCAAACTGAAAGAGATCTCGAGCTCCTCCATCCAGCTCTCTGTCTCTACATCTGAAACACTACCCTCATAATTCTCCAAAGTCTACCTCTGGAAAGCGCACAATTTCCTCTTCCACTAATCATCCACCTCAACCAGATCAACCCTAGAATGATCAATCAGATCAGCCTAATAAACTTCAACTTCTGAGCCACACGCGAATGACAAATAAGATCCATAGCTGAAAGGAAAACAAGTAACTTCCTTATCTTGATAGTGTGGAATTTTATTAAAATTCATTTTAACTCATTTAATTCATTTTTTATCCATTTAAAATTTTCTGAAACAACCCAATTCAAATAAAAACATAAGTCATAATGATACATGTACCTTTACTAGGTCTCTACCTTATAAGAAGATCCATCTCACTTGGTCATTTAATAAGCTTAGAGACTATGAACTGGATCACGGGGGGGGGGGGATAAAATCCTATGTCCTAGCTGGTCTTTCTAACCTATGTCACACACAAAGTTCAACTGGTACTGTTATCATACCACCCCATGAAATGCTCACTCTTCTTAACCCCAAACTCCATCCTATCTCTCGACCATCACCTCTAATACCAATATGTCACGACCCCTTCCTCCAAAGATACCGCAATGAGGGGAGATAGGTAATGACCCCCAAGTCTCACCTCCGGTAGGCCCCAGGTTGGTGACTCACACCGAGGGTATAAAAATATCATGTATGATAGGAATTACTCTCAATAATATAAGTAGGATAAATAGATAAGATGGGTCATCCCATAAAAAACTCCAAGACACAATTTAAAAAGAAAGCCCAAAAACCTCATCCCACGTGCATGTATAAATAGAACTAATACTGATTATCTTCTCTCACAACCCAATAGCAGACGTCCTGGCACTCCCACCTCTTCCGAATATACCACATCACATCCTTCTCGCACACACCCAAGCCACACACCACAACACATCCCGCCCGCACACACCTGGAACACAAACCACAACGCATCACATCACATCACATCAAATATCATCCCAAATACACCTGGGACACCACATCACAAATCATCCTAAAGACACTTGGGACACCACATCACAACTCATCCCGAAGACACTATAGAAACCACATCACAACTCATCCGAAAGACACCTGGGACACCACATCACTACTCAGGAATCTAGCACAACACAACCACATTTCACAAACAACTCATAATTCTGCCACCTCACCACCCCAAAATCACGGACCAAAAACCATTGGCCTGACCTACCCCAACTACACATCATCATCCCACAAGCACAACCACACATCACAACACATCAAGATCATTTCACAAATTTACAAAGGGTCTTTTATCACATTCTACTTTATTTTAGGAGAATTATCACACAATATAAAATCCTGGGGCAATCAATTCATTATAAAAATATAAAATAGTTCATCAATTTCCATTTTAGGGTAATATCACAACAATCACAACCAAATCAGAAATCACAACACATATATCCAGCACAAAAAAATCCCCAAATAGCCAAAATTTTCAGTGGGGAATAAAGACCGTACAATTCAAAATATCACAAATAATATAAAATCTATAAAAATATGCGAATCAAAACTCATTTTACCCTTTAAATTAAATTAACCAATTCTTTATCTTTGATTAAATCAGCACAACTATAATCCATAGATAAAAAAGTAAGCCCCTATCTCGTGATACACAAGAAGGAGAAACAAGGGAACTCCCATCTCAAAGAAGCTTTTTCAACTCGCTGTGCACTGCACGCCGAATAAGAACACCTGAAAACCATAACCTCACTAATAGAAACCACAAATCAACTTATACCACACAAAAAGTTCATAAAAACATAGACCAAACACACTTCCCAAACCGCATCACCGTAGTGAATCCCCAAATAATAATAGAAGGGAATAGATGAGAACGAGAGGAGAAATCACCATGGATCGAAGAGGGAAGCCCAAGGATTGATCCCTGTCAAAATAAATCTCCAAACAGGGAAGGAGAAGTTTATCGGACGCCTGGAATGAGAGAAGAGCTACTAGCCGTAGGGTTTGGAGAAAACCCAAGCGGATAAAACCTTTAAAACTATACAACATTAGGGAATTACATGACGTGTACTCCATTTTCATGTCGTGTAATACCGGGAATATAAGTTTTTCCGAAAAATGAATCACCATTTTATTATTTAACCCCAATTTATTACACGTCGTGAAGCACCCAAAACAAGTAGTAAAACCAACTTTCACGTCGTGCAATACACTTACACAATGTGTATTTCATGCATTATTTCTACTACACCTCCATCTTCTAGTGAAAACTCCTGGAACCTCCCTCAAACACCTCCAACAACCAAACCTGGCCAAGTAACAGAGTGGGAGGGCATGGACTGTTACATAAAGGAATGATAAATATTGGTTTAATATAAGGAAAAAAGTTAAGAGATGCATCAAACCTGTCCATTATGATTACACATGGATAGAGTAACCATCCCTAGAAGATATAGAATCGTTCAAGAATTTTAAATTTTGAAACCCCCACCACCACACCCTGGTGAAAGAATCCATACTATTTTGGCCTGGGCACATCCTCTACTATGCCTATGGTGAGACTTGTTGTGTGTGAGGCATAGGGTTATAACCAATAGCCACACCCAAGACCACGCCTTGCACTGGGTGTGGTGGATCATATTGTTTCACATAGGGGGCTCCAATGAACATCACGACCTCCACCACGATCTTGGTGCTTCCCATTTTGCACCAAAATGACCAAAACCCATTTTTAAGCCACCATGCACCTTCAATGATTTTGAAGCTAAAATTAATCAAGTAACATACTTTGAAGAAAAGTTAGGATGTTAAAATCCTCCCACCATATAAAGAACCTTATTCTATATAACTTATCATCAAGCTATTGTTCCTAGAGGATCATCTCAAGAAGAGAGGGTGTTAACCAAAAACTTTCTAGAAAAAACCTGGTCTCATCCTCTTGGAATTGAAAATGCATGTGAGTAAATAAAGAAATGAGATTACACTCCTATAATACTTCTTTCACTGCCTGGAATGGTAGATTCCTGCTCAGAGAATTAACAACAATGTTCCTTTTCCAATGGGTGTAGGTAATGTCAAAGTAAAAAGACTATAGATACTCCACCCATCGCCTTTGTCTGAGATTCAAATATTTCAGTAAAAAAGATTAAATCAAGCACTTTTTATTGGAATAAATGGTAAAAATTTACTTGAAAAGGTAGTCTCACAAACTTTTAAGAGCATGGATCACAACTTCGAGTTCTAGATCATGTGAGGGATAGTTCTTATCATAAGGCCAAATATGATGAGAAACATATCCACCATGTGATCACCATGCATGAGAACGTAGAACAAACCCAAACCTGAAGCATCACAAAAGACCACATAGCCCTGTCAATCCTCTGTAAGATTCAACACAGGATCTAAAGTAAAAAATGAACTTTAACTCATTGAAATAAGCTATAAATTTTGAATCTCAAATGAACTTTACAACTTAGTAAGAGCTGTCAGCAGATAAACCAACATAAAGAAACCTTTCATGAAATAATGATAATACCCTGCCAAACCTAAGAATATCTAAATCTCAAAGACATTCCAAGGTTATTCCCAAGACATGACATCTTTCACCTTTTCATGATCAACTGAGATACTATGTTTAGAGTCCACATTCCCCAAGAACTTCACCCCTCAGATTTAGAATTATCACTTTGATAGTTTGGAATAAAGTTGATGATTCCCCAAGATGTCCAAAAATATTCTCAAATTAAGCACATGATACTCCTTGGGTTTTGAGTAAACCAAGATTTCATCCATGATAAACACAAAAAAAGAGTCAAGATACCGATGGAAAATACTATTCATCAATTCTATAAACACAGAAGGAGTGTTGGTCAGGCTAAAAAGCATAAAAAGATACTCATAGCGGTCATACCTACTCCTGAAAGTGGTATTTGGTATATCAGACTCCTTGACCCTGAGCTGGTGGTAACTAGACTAAAGGTCAATCTTAGAGAACCACTTCACCCCTTTTATCCAATCAAACAAATCATCAATACAGGTTAACATATACTTGTTCTTGACTAAACTTGATTGATCTTTCGGTAATAAACACACATGATAAGGGTTACATCAGACTTCTTGGAGAAAAAAACTAATGATTCACAAGGTGACACATTGGGTCGAATTAATCCTTGATACATCAAGTTATCCAAGTTATTTTTTAGTCCCTTTAGTTCATCTAGTGTCATAGGGTAAGAAGGAATAGATACTGGTTGAGTACTTAGCACTAAGATGATAGAGAAATCCACCTCACTCTATGGTGGTAGAACAGAAAATTATGATGGAAACATTTATGGAAATTATACAATTATTAGAGTAAGTTCACTACAAGAGGATTCTTTCTCTAGTTTGGAAGCAAACAAGGATATCATACTACCCAACTTTAGAAGAGGAGGTTTGGATCAGATATCCCCTGGGTATCATTCTACCTGTAAAACATGGGGATCCCCATTGGGGGAAGTATAGGACACCTGCCAATAATAACAGTCAATCTGATCTTTATAAGCAACCAACCAGTCCATTTCGAGAATGACATCCAATAGATTCATCTCAATAACCAAAAAGTCCCAAACGATATTGATCTTCGATTAAGTGATAGAATAAGAGGGGAATCTGAGACCCTTCTCTCTCTTCGTTCTTAAAGGTGTCACAATCTACATCACATAAAGCATAAGCTCCATAGAAATATTTAACATGTTCATGATGTGGGTAGATACTAATAGTGGGAGGAAACAGTATCAAATAAAGTAGACACTAAATTTGAAGCAATAGAAATAGTACCTTTCGCTTTTGCAAGACCCACATCAGTTCCCACCAAAGACTCATCCACTGCATGAAGAAACTTTATTCCTAATTTCTCTAGCCAGAAATCCATTGATCTTGAAGAAAATGACTATGCCACAGGTCCAATCAGTAATTTTGGGCCCATACCACTACACAGAGTGGTAAAAAATGTAAAAAAACTCTAAAAATATCCTAAATGTCTACATGATCAATAAATCTTCGGTGCCTCTATGTAAGAACACTTCTAGTTCCCAAACTTTCTGAATTAGAAACAAGTCAATGGGTCCTTACTAGACACATCAGATGATCTAGAAAAAGTTTGTAGTCAAGTAACACCACTATGATTTCACCATGAGTCTGTGTCACGAACCCCTACCACCAAAGATAACACAATGAAGGGAGAGAGATAATGACCCCTGAGTCTCGCCTCCAGTAGGCCCTAGGTTAGAGACTATCACCAAGGTTATAAAAATCCCATGAAATGGGAAGCATTACCCTCTAATAATGTAGTATCAGAAGATAAGATGAATCATATACAAAAAACTCCAAGACATAATATAAAAAGAAACAAAAATCATCCCACAATAAATGTATAAATAAAACTGATACAGATAAAAGTCTCCAAAGTAAATACCCAAAAACAAAGCTATGTGATACAACAATTGTACAAAGATCAGAGCTAGTAATATCTAGCACGGTCCATGAAGTCCTCATAAAAACCTAAAAATAGTTTTATATATGTAGGGTGAGCATACAAGTATACTCAGTAGGAAAAACGAAGTCTCTCATGCACATATGAAAGAGAATACTAACAAACCCATGAGAAAATAGTAGAACCAAACAAAAACTACACAGGTATACTGAACAAACCCATCATTATTATGACTCAATCACCAAATAACGCATCCAAGTATAATAATGTAATATGAAGCATATTGAGGAAGGGTACCCCACATCATCTTCCCACTAATTTTCCACTCTCACACCCCAACATCATGTGTCCTAGCACTACAACCTCTTCCAAATAACATCACATCACATCACATCCCACCTGTAGACACCTAGGTCATCACATCACATCACATCTCATAACCAATGTAGTAGTAAATTATGAAAATTAAAGTCATTAACCTCATTCCCTCCTCCTACCATGAACAACCCCCACCATAGGTCATCTCATCACATCTCTCCTAAAGACACCTGAACCATCACATATCATCACATGACATGTAGAAAACGTCACTTTTTTACTTTTGGCCATAAAAAATTGTGTATATCACCAATTCCTGGAAGAGGGGGAGGGAAAAATTGGGTAGACACCCATCCATCCTCATACCGGGATGTTGGGAACCCCCCTAAATATATATATATATATATGGGTGTCGGAACATAGTGCTTGAAATAGATGGGGCGTGTAAGGAAATAATAAGGAAAATACAACGTATATATAATAGATAAACACAAGCACATCCTAGGGGTTAATAACAAAGGTACCAACCAACTTCCCTCACTCTAATACTACCACTAAATGCATAAAATCCCACAACAAGCCATAATCCACAAACCATCTTCAATTAAATCCAATTTTCATATTATCTATTATTAACCCATTTTAATTAAAATAGTTAGTGTATTAACCATTTTCTATCCCATTAATTTATATTTAATGACCCACCATTTAAACCACATTTCCATTTACAATCTATTCTTCCATTATCAAATCCATGTTAATTCCAATACTACCCAGGAAACTATTAATTCACACCATACAAAAGGAATCAAAACTCAACATCCCCAAAACCACATCCAATTCTCACATTCCATCACATTGAAACTACCTTCACATCCCCAATGCACAACCACACCGCAACCACCGTCACATCACCATTGCACAACCACATCACATCCACTTCCCCCACATGCATCAAAACAAATCCACCACCCATGCATCACAACAACACAACCAAGTCATAACACACAACCGCATCCAAAAATATGTCACAACACACACATAGAATTTTTTATATGGGGCAATGGATTTAATTCAATTCTGATTCTTTATTTAAGGGTGTTATAACAAAATCCATATATCATGGTGTAACCAATTCATTATCCTATTATAAGTATTTAACCATTTATTTATGGTGGTGTCACAAAAATAAAACATGGGAATCAAATAATATATAAAAAAACACAAAAACAGGGGCTACCAATGACCATGATCTTCAGTGGTACAACAACATAGATAGATCAAATATCATAATTTCAAAAAGATATAAAAGCATGCGAAACATCTCCCCTCCCCTTACCCAATTCATTTAACCAATTAATTTATCTTTATTAATTTAGATGATAACATTTCACATATATAAACATAATCACCCTCCCCACTTGATACACATAAAGGAGAAACAAAGGAATTACCTAATTTGAAGAACTACACTTTACACCAACTTGCTTCACCAGAAATAGGGGGTGCGCGCACACGAGGAAACCACCTTCAGGGAAGAACTTGAAACAAAAAAATGAATCAAGGATCCAAAACTCTAAGGGAAAATACTCTATAACCTCTCATATCAAGATAAATAAAGTAAAAAAGTGTGAAGGATCTTTGATTTAGAAAGACCAGATATGAAACTAGTGGGATGAGATACAATTTTAATTGGCCATTAAAGGAGGATTTCATCGAATCCACATGGTTGAAACATTTAAAAAGTCTATATAATTTTACGGAATAGGGGATATAATTATCCTCCTTTAAAAAACTATAAAATTAATTAATTAAGACATTAAAACCATTTTTTTTCAAAGAAGTCTCAAAAAGGGAAAATTTAGAAATTCTGGAAAATCTAAAACATGCTATTGTTGGGTGTTATTGTTAAGTACTATCTTCGGGTGCTACATCGCGGGTGTGATATTCATTAAATAATATATTATTATTTATTATTTAACAAGTCGAATTAATATCATTCCCTCATGCTGTTTAATAATTATTCATATTTACTTAATCGTATATATTCTGTCACTAGTTATTCCAGAAAATATTATGTGATAGGAATATTTAATAAATAATTATTTGATATTTAGAATATATAATATTTATTTATTTATTAGAGAATAATGCAATGATGTTTATTTATTAAATAAATAGTCATTATTCAAGACCTGATAAGTATTGTGGAGGAATGACAGACCGAGTTTAATGGTTTGGTGGGAAATTATATATATTGATTATTATTTGAATAAATAATATTTAATTTTAATTCATGCGTCTAGAACATGTCAAAAAATAATAATATTATTATAGATATGGGGTTACTTAGGGATTAAATAAATAATAAAGGGCACTTGTGTAGTTATTTATTCTAACCCAGGTATTGTATAAACTCAATTATATAATTTTGTTAATAGATCTCATTCATTATGTGTTGTGCACAATGACATCTAGAGAGAATCCTATCAAGTCCTAGAGATATCTCTCTCCTAGAATGATTTCAATAATGGAGAGAAATCTTCCTCCACCATCCACTCTTGAGTTTAGAGTGAGATCAAGGATAATTCTTTGGAAGTGATTCTTGGGGCGATCAATGGTGAATGATGAAAGATTTAGGATTTGACGTGCTAGAACATAGATAATCCTACAACGAAGTTCATAGATTCATGGAACACATGTGAATTACCGATAGAGGGAATCTATTCTTGATTCCTACAACACAACGACGGTACGATGTAGATCTGTTTTCAGATCCGTCAACGAAGAAAGAATTTCTTACAAAGTAATTATTTAATTTATTAAATTAATTATAAATAATATGTGAGGATCCAACACTTATGTTATAACATTTATTAATTTTATATATTCTTTGATTTAATTATATTGATCATGATATTTATTGTTGTGTAAATCTTGGATTAATCATCGATATAAACAAAAAACTGAGTAGGGCACAACCCATCTGATGCTTCTGCTATGCCTGGAATCTTCAAGTGGTATCAAAGAGAGGTTTCATAATTATTTATAATTATTTAAATATCATTAACTAATTTACACATTTTTCATTAGTTTTTAATTCTAGATTAATGGTTCTTTAATATGAATTGTGAGATCTACTTTCATCCTCTTCATTTCTCAAAAATATAATCAATTTGATTAATTTTATGAACAAAATAAATTCAAAGATCTCATTCAGAGGTGACGAGGAGTCTTTTTGGATTACACAAGAGTACATGCCACGTAACCTGAAGGTACACGTCATGTAATAGTATTTAATTCACCATGAATTAATTCAGAATTAATTCAAGACGTGTGAATTCATTACACGCGGTGAATTTAATTATACACTATAGTTTGACCAGACCAACCTGGAACATGGTCAGCCGGAGTACACATCATGTAAATTCAGTACATGATGTGTGGTCCCTTGGTCATAGACAGGCTGTGTATTCTCTTACATAACCTACATGACTGGTGGTCATGTAACTCAGAGATCACAGGCCGTGTATCCCATGTACACGCCGTGTATTCCAACATTTTTTGGCATGGTTACATACCGAGTCCCTAGACCTATTCCATGAATAGTTGGTGAAAAAAAATACATGTTGTGTACACATCGTGTATTTATCATGAGACCCAGTGAGTTTAGATACGGACAGTAGGTATTTCATTCTCACACACCCTATTATTCCCCCTATCGATTCCCAGGGTCCCCATAGGTAAAATTTGGTGATTTTAGATGTTCAAACTCTAGTGACATCAAATATTTGAGAGGTTGTTTTTAGAATTAAAGGTTATGGTTTCATTCTACCTTCTCATGTTTGATCTCCTTGTGTTGACGAGATATTCTTGGATTTTGGTAAAGGAACAAGAGGAAAAGGTTTAATCCAAAAAATCATCTTGGATCCTTTGCACTAATCATATCGAGGTAGGTGGCTTGTCTCCCACTCTACCATTATAGAACTCATTGGATAAATATTTTCTAAATCATGTTTCTGCTGTGTTGGAAATCTTTTGTGGAATTAATTGGAAAACCCTCGTTGATGTGATTTCAAAAGTGTGGGTTTTAAAATATGGGGTTTTGGTTAAATCAATGTTTCCTTGGAAATTTTGGCATTAAAGTGTGGTGTGTGTTCATGTTTATGTGGGACAGGTAATGGTTAGAAGTACCATCATCAAATAATAGTAATTTGGAATAAGTAATAGTCAGAAGTACCACTATAAAATAATGACAATAGTGGAGGGATCATGGTTGAAAGTACCAATGTCAAGTTAGTCACCAAGTGATGGCTTGGTGATCGGATGACTCACCACTCATGAGTATAGGGAGATCCATGGTTGTATGAATTATGTGTGTGTGTGGGTGTGAAATGGGATGGTTATGCCAATGGAAACGAAATAGTTTTAAAAGTTTTATCTTAATATTTTATTATATGAAATCTATTTATGTATTGGCATAATTTTCGTACTAGCTTCTCTCCTATTTTTATAAAATATGCTAAGCAGTTCTTGTCCTTGTGACGAGTGATGGGAAGTATTTGGGGAAATACTACCGAGTGTCATAATCACCCTCTTCTTGGGAACTTTTATGCATTTGAAAATGTCTTCTATCGATATATAGGTAAGGGTCATGTTTTATACTTTAGTGGTGGTCCTTGATATCATGGTTTGGTTAGTGAAGTTGGAGCTTGGGAGTGTCTGCATCTTGGTCTGGGGTGGTTTCATTTTGGTATCAATGTATTTCTACTTGGAGTTTTATCCTTTATCTTTTATTTAATTTTTCTACTGTAATCTGATGTTGTTATGTATTGGTATTGTATTGAGTTATGTGGTTTACTCACATGCATCATTTAGTTTATATTGGACATTATCTATATCTTGATATGTTGTGTGTTCTTAAGGTAAAATCCTCCCCCAATGTCATCTCATGCCCTTGACATTTATTTTAATCCCCCCAATGACAGCATAGACACACCACCTTAACATTTTCATTAGGTCCCGGCCCACCAGGTATCACTAGTTGCCTCATAGACACATGATCCCCTACCTTGGGGCCCACCTGTATGCCCAAACGGGTCATTAGACTAATGATTTTCCCCACAGGATAACACTTTTTATCTCAATGTGCTTTGTCCTCACTCACACACAACCTGAGAAAATTTTCAGGAGGCCACCCATCCCGATCACTACTCCAATCCAAACATTCTTAACTATGGAGTTATAATCAATTAGAATCACAAAAAGAAATGTGAACCTTGTTGAAATGAGTCATATCATTTTTTTTCATTTAACCCTTTATCATATAAAGTTCTAAAACTATGCTTATCTTATTTATAGAAACAATAATAAAAATGACTTCAAATATATCACTCAAATCCATACTTGAGAAGGATAACCTTCTCCATGGAAATTTTTTCCAAAAATGACAAAGGCCCTTACGTGTTATCCTATTCCATGAAAGGATATTGTATGTACTGAAAGAACCTATTCCTGATGCACCTAGTAATGAGGCTACTAAGAAAGAGTTATCATTATATCAGAAACATTTGAATGAATCAACAACATTTGAATGATTCTACAGATATTCAATGTTTCATTCTATCATCCATGTCCAATGAGTTTCTAAAGCAAAATCTAGACATGGATGCTTATAGTATGATGTATCACCTTAAGGATCTCTATCAAGAGAAGGAAATACAAGAGATATATGAGATCTCTAATGATTTTTTATAACTAATATTGAAGTGTTGGTGTCATCTAGGTCTCATGTAATCAAGTTTATTGACTACATTTAATTCTTAAACATCTTAGAGATTAAATTCTTGGATAAGTTGCACATAGTTATCATACTTTCCCCACCACCCAAGACCTTCTGTAGTTTTATTGTTGAATATGACATGAGAAATAATGAGAATAGTCTTTCATAACTTTTTACTTCGATTTTCCAAGTGGATAATGACATGGGGTGTGACAAAACTACGGTCATTATGGTGAACAAGAAAAGGAAAAACAAATTTAAGGATCCCAAGACTCATAAAAATCATAAAGTTCCTGAGCACCACCCTTCTAAGAAGAGGAAGATCCGAAGGAAGAGAAAGGAAAAGTAGGTAGTGGAGAGAAAGGAAAAATAGGCAGTGGGAAACTATATTTCAACACAAATTCATAGCACCAAAATTTTCATGGTTGATTAGTGGTTGTTGTGCAAGGGAAAAAATAGTTCACAAATAAGAGATTAAATCCAACAAATCTTAGTTGTATGACCTGCAACTATGTGGAATTCAACCTTAGTAGGTGATTGATCGAAAATATGTTGCTTCTTAAAACTCCAAAAAATGAAATCACGACTATGAAATAGAAGATATCACAATCATAAGTGAGATTATATTTTTCAATGATACAATTTTCATCAAAGAAAACATACCGAGAGGAGTGGAAATGAAGGATAATTCCATAATAAAAGGTATGGAAAGGATACTTCCTGGTAGTAGACCAATGGTCAGTGGTAAGTTGATGCATAAAGTGAACATTTATTCATTTTACATGAAAGTTCACACATGTAAGAAACTAATATTATAGTAAGAAATATTGGAATGAAACTTAGAAGGATCTAATAACGTTAGTTCACGATGAAAGGAAATGAGTTTAAGTATTACAAGAGGCTTTTCAATTTTCATTGTAAGAGAATGTGAGTACCATATTGAATATTAGATATTATATCATCATTATTACTCATTATAAATAAACACCTTGGTATCCTATGATAGGTATCCTGGATATTGGGTCATAGATTCTCCAATTTAACATGGTGTCACATGATGCAGTGCTCACTCGGGCCCACTCTAGCAGCGCACCCAACACCCATAGCACAACGCCCATCTCATCCTTTTATTTCTAATTTCTTTTATTTAGTTATTAATTTGGCATCCAATTTTATCAAATTTAAAGGTAAATTAGTATTTTCATTTTTTTAGAGTTTAGGCTTATGAACAAGGTGTTATCTTTCCAGCTTCTACCAGATTAATAAAATTCATCAGAGATTATTCTTGACTTCATGTTTGTTCTACCCAAGTTCCTCGCATAAGGGCTTGATTATCCCACTGTGCTAAATTAGATGGTATCAAATCAAGGTTGTTCCTCATTCTTCTCCATATGATTGTACTCAAAAAATTTGGTAACATGGTCCAAAAAATCACAACCTCTATAGGGTCTAGTGTCCCCAAAATCAACCCCCTTTCTAGGATTTTCACCAACAATCTGTGTGGAACACACCTACCGACATTTTCGATCCACATATGGAATGCTGGTGATCACTTGTGAGGGATCACTTCCATCCAAATCTCCTTCCACATGACCTTCATGTGAAAAAACATACAAGAAAACAACTTAATCAATTTCTACTTATAAATACTAATTGTAACATTGGGGCACTTTATTTCAGTAAATACCGAAAATTATAACCCTATTTTAAAAAATCATCATTATTTTAGCCTCTGACTTCACCCCCCTCGTTGACAATCCATTTTTGCTATCTCCCTCGCAAATCTCCTTCCACATCTCTCCACATCTAGCTCATCTCACCCAGATCTGATTCACTACCTACAATAAATGAAGTAAAAATCCCAGAGCTTCATTCGTGCCTACCAGATGACCCAAATCCCCCAAACGCTAGCGGCCTTCCCAAGACTCTTAGAGTTTATTGCCCCAAAATCTAACCAAAGGTATGTGTTTCCTTGTTACCTCCTTTAACATAGATTTCTGAATTCCATCCCCCTTACCCATTTATGCTTATATCTGAGACCACTTATCCCTAATCTTCTCCACCCAAATCCGATCCTTAATTTTCTACAGTCGTCCTCCATCTACTCTCCTCCCAATCTATCTTCTTCTTTTGATCTCTATTCTCTATGTTCTTCGATTTCTATTAAGTCTATTGCATCTAATTTCCTAACTTTTTGATTATCTTGCACCTAAATCTTAATTTATTAGTTCATGGGATTTCATTACGTTTCAATACTTTGAAGTATCCTTGAAACCTTGTCCAATTATGCATATGAAAATTATAAATTAACCATCACTTATTTAGGAATCCACTTTTAATTAAATTGCGTGCAGTAAGCTAACATGTTAAGTGACCACTTCAACCAAGATTAATCTGTTGGTTTGTGGGATTATATCGTGCCTCAATAATTATCTACAAATGCTGGTTCTTTTATCATTTGGAGCTTTGTAAATGCCATTTTCTCTGGGAATGCTTGAAATTATACAACAAATGCCATTAAATATTGTAGTTTTTAGATCTGTAGTATCTAAATCAGACACACATTTAAAATTATTGTGTTTATTAGATATTTGAGATCCCTCTGATATGTATTTTCAAGGAAGTGTGACCATGAATATCTTCTAAAATCAGAAGAATATATATCTCTCTCACATATTAGTAATTTTTTTTCTACTGATGTATTTTTTTCCAATAAAAGGTGTGAAGATTCTAATTTTTCTCTCTTAGGGAACCTAAAAATTCCACCAATGCATTTTATCCTGTATAAATTTTCACCTCATTTTTCTAAATTTACACTAGGGTAGTTTGACTACCTGAAGAATTCTAGTTTGTTTATGCAGTTTTATATAAATTGAGGCTCGGTTTGACATCACTTATTGGAAACTACTCATGACACCTATAACCTGTGATAAGTGATTCCTTATAATTGTTTCCAAATTTCTAATCAAATTTTTTTTCTACCACTCATTCAAGTGGTTTTCTCCTGAAATTTAAATGAAACTATTTTCTTAGAGATAAAATGGAAATCTCTTATTTTTTGAATAGTTAGTCATAAATGAAGAGTGATATAAGTATTTTTGAATAAGTGAGGTCAAACTGAGACTAATATTTTTTCATATTTATTTATCCATCCTCACCCTATGGATAAGACAATTTATTTTCTTGTAAATCAAAACCATTGGAAAATTGAACTGTGTTAAACATAACAGTCATGTGCTTTTAATTATTTTTATAAATTTTTAATTGTAATATGTAATCCTTGCATGCATATTTTCCCATTAAGGATCTAGCTTCACGTTTTTAATGTTTATTTCTCACAGTGTTTCTTTATATTGTGTTTTTTATGTAAATTTTTTTCTCTTGAATAGGATTTTGTCAATTTTTTAGACAATGATTGTGTATTTAAAGTCCCTTGAAATCAAGTACCTAGATGATAGGTATAATAAAAGATGGTTTTAAAAAAAATATTGAAATTGTTCTTATAGATTGTTTATCTGTGTATTCATCTTCATTCTTTTAAAAACTAATATTGCTTTGATTACCTATATTGATGTAAATTGTTTTTGATATTGTTCTTTTAAATTATTCTTGAAATGTTTTCCATTATTTGTTCATTTACTTTATTCATATGTAAACCATTTCTATAAATTATTCCTATAAATTGTTCCTATAAAGTATTTATATGCATTATTTGTATCATATATACTCATGTTATGATTCATGCACAATTGAATAATGTAGATCTATTTTTTTTTCTAAAAATTCATTAGATTTGAACTTACAAACCAAAATTATTATTTTTACAATCTAACTTTGCATTTACTTCCTTCACCAACATACTTCAACAAATAGATATAGTTCACATTCATATTATCCATTCATGACATTCATACACTTAATTCTATTTCAAATTAGTTTTAAATTATTTAATTACACCACCAATTAAAACCCATTCAAATGTAGGGGGAAAATACTAGTGTTTGTGTGTATTAAAAAAATTTGTGCCATTAAATCGGTAAAAAGACCAGATTAGTATTAATACATATTATGTTTTTGTATACGCACATGGTCTCTTCTTCTTATTCTTAATGGTTTATTCCAGGAGGATATGTGACCGTGGCTCTAAACAATATTTCATATTCACTTGAGCAATTTTTCATGGTTTGTTAAGTTTTACCTATTGTTAGACCAGATTATCATTTTTTCATTTGAAGTATTGCTCTTACAAAACATACATCTTATCATGGTTTTCATATCTAATGTTGTATTTGAAGAACCTTTTAACATCACACCCTTATTTTAAGATTTCACACATATCTTAATCGTTTAATGATGAGATTTCTATTAGTTGTGATATTTTTATTACTTTCTTTTGCACCTTTTCAGTTTTTCAGGATTTATATTCAATGAAAGACGAGGTTCACTTGTATGGACAACCAAAAGATATATATTTGTTGAAAAATTCAAGAATAAAAATAGTTCAAAAAATATCATACCATCCTATCGGGTTATCAGAAGAAAGGGTTAAAGTTCTGATGGGGTTGTCCAGGTCTAAAGTAACTGAGAGTTCAAAGTTTACTGAAGCTTGAGAACTAGAAGTTTATACTTCAAAAGTTGCAATACCAGAAGGATATAATCCATATAAACAACTGTTGAGATATACTAAGGAAATACACGTCAAAGGTATGAGGGTACTTTGAATTATCTACTTATAACGAATGATGAAGATCCTGAATTCCTTGAGGAGTCAAGGATTTTGAAGGATTCGTAACAGTGGGAATTATCCATGAGGGATGAACTTGACTCCCTCCACATGTTTGGAACATCATAAATACCTAATGGGAAGAATATTATTAAGAGCAAATGGGTTTATTCACTAAAGGAAGAGGAAGATAGTAGATAGAAGTACAAGGACAGAATAGCTGTAGAAGACTTTCAAGGAGTGAATTTCTTTGAAATCTTTTCTCCTATAGTTAAACATACAACTATCTGAATGGCGTTGAGTATGGTTGAATTGGAAGATATTTATCTAGAGAATATAAACATGAAGACATCATTCCTTCATGAATATTTAGATGAAGAGATCTATATGGAGTAACAGACTGGTTTTCAAGATCAATGGAATTAGGGACTTGTGTGTAAGCTCAAGCGTAGCCTTTACAGTTTGAAGTAAGCACTGATGTGTTGGAATTGGAAGTTCAACAATTTCATGATGGAATGAAATTTATTATGGAGAAATATCGATCATTTTTTTTATCTAAAGGTGTTTGATTATGGGAGTTTCATCATCTTTATACTTTATGTGGATGACATGATCATAGAAAATCTAGTGAAAGAAAGTACTGATGAACTAAATGTTGAGTTGTCTGGAAGATTTGATATAAAGGATCTCAGTCAGATAAAGAGGATTTGGGGGATGAGGATTTTTTGAGAACAAAGTTCTGGTACACTATACTGAACCTAGTTTGACTACATCCGCAAGGTTGTAGAACACTTCAATTTTTCAAAAGTGAAACTTATGACCACACCCCTTGCCGTACATTTTAAGTAAGAAAGGAGAAGTCTCCATGAACGAAATATGAGATCGAGTACACAAAAAAGGTTTCATATGCATTAACTGTCATAAGTTTGATGTATTACATGGTTTGTAATCATCTGGACAACCCACAAGTAGTGATAGGTGTCATCAGGTTCATGATGAACCTCATAAGGGAATACTGAGAGGCTAAGAAATGGATCCTCCGGTATTTGAAAGGTTACAAAGAGACACTTTGATTCAGAACTGATGAGTCCATTCAAGGTTTTTTATAATATTACTCTTCATATAATACCAGTATAGTAATTTTTTATACTTTTAGAAGAGAAATGGTTAGTTGGACATCCAAACTTTATCTGGCAGTTGCAATTTCTATAACGGAAGTAGATTACACTACTTTTATGGAAACAATGGAGTTAGTGTGGTTAAAGGGGTTTCTGGAGGATCTCATAAAATCACAAGAAGTTGGGATGTTTTTAGGGGTGTCCATGGGTCGGGTTGGGTCGGGTCCGTGAATTGTTTTGACCCAACCCAATCAAAAGAGGTCGGGTCGGGTTGGGGTGTTTTGCAGTTTGGACCTGACCCGAACTGACCCAGCCCAACCAATTCTAATATGGGTTGGGTGGGGTCGGCTCATACGGGTTATGAAAAAAATTCATATGCTCTCATAAAAAATATCCACATCGCCTCTTTCTACCACTCGTCTTCCTCACCATACCATGATGAACACCCCTCACAACGGCGAATCTACCCCAACCAAATGATGGAGTGACTTTCTTCGAGTGATCAATATACACAGGCAAGATCAGCGCATCCTTATCCCTCATAGTGACTGTTGGATCGGTGAATCTCTAGCGAGGGTACACATGAATTCTTCTACAAGGAGGGCACACCTGATCTCCAATCAACCACCCAACGATGAATCTACCCCAAATTATGGCGCGACTTTCTTTGAGTGATCAGTATGCACAGGAGAGCTCAACATATCCTCCTCCCTTGTAGTGGTTGTCAGATCGGCTCCGGCTTGAATGATATCCAGTAAGGGAACACATGAATTCTTCTACAAGGATGACTTTATTGATCTACGATCAACCATGACAGAAGTTTATTAGAGTTAAGAGAATAGGGGGTGGCTACAAATCTTCTTTGGTGGTAGAGGTCTACAAACATAATAGAGTGAGGTGGTGGTGTGGATGTTCACCCTTGGATCAGACGCGCTTCAACATGTGGTTTAGGGTTTGTATTTGGCTTCACTAGCTGCAATGAGCTTCATTGGGCACATGGTATCCGGTGAGGGTGATTGCAATTAGTGTTTTTCATAGGAGGAGATTGGTGGCCCGTGGTGGATACAAGCAGCGCTGATCAGTCCCCACTCGACGAGGTGCTAGTGTGGTCTGGGATCTGAGCCTGAGGATCGTCAATAGTGGAGTAGGAGGTAGAGATTAATGTAGTGAGATGGTGGTTGTGAACTTCATCATGATGGGGATCATGGGTGGGGGATTCATTTGGTTCATTGGGTTGGGTAAGGTCATTTTTATTCCAACCCATGACCCGACCCAACCCAATCATAGGTCAACCCAAAAGAACCCGACCCACACATATAAATTGTTGAACCCGATCGAACTCGATCAGATCAGTCCTTTTGGGTCAGATTTGGACACCCCTAGATGTTGTTTTGTGACACACAAAGAGTGATTTACATGGTTAGAAATCTAATGCTTCATTCTTGGATGAATCATATTCAACTAAAGCACCACTTTATTAGGACACCATTGGAGGAAGACGTGTTAGAACTACAGAAGATCAACTGAATGTGAAATCCAAAATACATGTTGACAAAGGTCGTGACTCATGAAGTGCTGAGGTGATGTTTCAACTTAGTAAGTTTGAGTTGATCGGAATGAAATCATGACTGAGAATCATGTACTTTATTTATGAAATTTGAAGGGGGAAGTCTGTTTGGGAGTTGATGGCTGACTTAGTCACAAAACTTAAATGAATCTCAAGTGGGAGATTGTTTAGGTGTGAGCTTCATTTTTCCAAGAGGATGAATTTAAGATCACTAAAAGGAGAAAAATCCAGTAATTTTTTTCCAATAACTTCATGGTGATTAAGAAATAATTACAGAGTGTCAGGTCACAAAATATGCAGACTGGTGCATAGGAGTCATTCCATCAAATGTTCATTCACCAGTAGATATGCAAGATTTTATATGTGTGATATTTTTAAAAGGGGAAAAATCAACCTACTGGGAACATTGAGGCATTGAGATTATTTGACTAGACGAAGGGTTCCTGAGGGTATCTTAGTGGAGGTAGACTTCAACCCGTATAGATTGTATGACATTGGTGACATGAAGCACTAGAAGGATAATGAAGGAAGAAGGATAATGAACCCCCCCGAGTCCCACCTCTAGTAGGCCTTGGTTTGGCGACAAGCACCGACGGTTTAAAAATCTCACATATGGGAGATATTTCCCTATATAATATAAATATGATCAAGTGATAGGATATAAAAGATCAATAAACTATGACATAATATAAAAGTAAACTCAAAACCATCCCATGATGCATGAATAATGTAAACAAATACAAGAGTGTCTAAATAAATACTCAAAAAGTAAAATATAAGGTAGAAACACAACAACATTCCAAAGGTCTGAGCTGGTAATGTCCAACACGGTCCATGTAGTCCTTCTGTAAATATAAAAAATAGTTTTTATATACTTGGGGTGAACATAAAATTATTCTCAGTAGGATCATACCCAAAGTCTCTCATGCACATGTGAAAGAAGAATCCTAAGGCACCAATGATCAAACAATAGAACCACCAACACCTAAACAGTTCAACTAACCAATCTCATCCTCATTATGACATGCTCACAAAATAATGCACCCAAGTATAATAACATAATAATAAGCATATAGATAAAATTTACCCCTCAATGCTTTCTAATTGACTTTTCACTCTCACAACCCAACATCGTACACCCTGGTGCTCCCTTATCTTCGGTATAGTGACCCTGCCCGAACACATCTGGGCCATCACATCACATAATGTCTCAACTGCAGACACTTGAGCCATCACATCACATCACATCTCACCCATAGACACCTAGGTCAACACATTAAATCATATCACATCACATCTTTTCCGTAAACACTTGGGCTATCACATCACATCACAACTACAACCAGATTAGTAGCGTATCATGAACATGAATGTCATCAACCTCATGCCCTCCTCCTACCATGCATGTCACCCACTATAAGTTATCTCATCAAATATCACCATAGTGAACTTTTGACTTCTGGCCATCACAACCTGTACATGTCAACATTTCCTGGAAGAGAGCGAGGAAGAGCGGGTAGACATGCATCCATCCCCACCATCTAGATGCTGAAAAAACACCCCCAAAACATTTGGTTATCAGCATAAAGTGATCAACAGAGGTGGGGTGCATATGGAAATCACAATGAATATACGGAATATATACATACAACCACACAGAAGCCTAACCTATGGGTTAACAACCTGAATACTACCTGGACTCACAACATCTCCACCAGCCTTAAAATGTCAACCATTATCGCTATCATAACTAAATGCGGCCATCGTGATGAGGTGCATCAACATAAAATTGTCACGAACACCCCTGTATAAGTTTATAGACATCCATCTCCACCATATTTCAGGTCACATGGTCTTTGTACCATCCTATAATAAATGGTATACTTCACTGATATGTGATTGGGATGTCACCCATGAACATGATTCTCGAAACATGACAGGGTGATGGGTGCTACGTAGTCTTTAAGTGTAACATGTCCACCACAATTTGAGAAATCAAATTTTCTTGACTCCCACCATCAATAATGAGCTCTAGGACACGTCATTGAACCTGCATGGAGTGGGAAATAGATTGTCGTTGTGGGTTTTCCTATGCTCAAAAATAATATTAATAAATAATTTTCTAATTATTATTGAGTAATAGTCATTTAATAACATTTTGAAGATAAAAAAATCAAAAAATTAATAAACGATTTAAAATAAGTTGAAAATATTACTCGAACTTAAAATGACCATAACTTTTTATTTGGGTGTTCATTTGGGCTCTACCATATATCCAATTGTATCCTATGACGAGATATATGCCGTGAAGACCATAGGGACCTTGGTTTATGTTTTTTCAAGGTCAAAAGTGGCCCTGAAGGCCTCCAAAACTATGTTTTTAGTCAGGGTATTCCAATTTTTTAACATTTGATCGAATTTTTTTCTCATTTAAGGGGGTATTATTGGATTTTTTTAGTGGGGAATGAATTTATTCTTAGGGATTACATTCATATTGATATTATTATTTTGAAATTTTATCATTTTTCATAATTTAGTTTTATTTATAATCATATATATAAAAATACATACATATTTTGTATATATTCACACATAAAAATTTAATTTTATAAATATATATGTAAACATATATTTATATGGAAATAATCCTTCTAAACACTAATTATAACATTGGGATGAATTATTTAGGAAAATAAAAAAAATTATAACCTTATTTTAAAAAATAATCATTATTTTGGCCTCTCTCTTCATCCCCCTTGTCGATGATCCATTTTTGTTACCTCCCTTGCAACTCTCAATTATGATTGTAAATCACACTCTCAATGAATAATCTAAGACTTCAAACAAAATCGGGCACATGAACTATCCATTCCTATCAAATAATGATTTTTTTAAAATGTTTTGTATCCCCATTTAGTTTGTAGGGGAAACAAATTTAACTAGAAAATCAAAAACTAATATTTAATTAACAAAATACGATTAAAAATTATTTTTATTATAACTTAAAGCATGAAATTTGTTATGATAGGGAACTCTATTATTTGCATGTCAATTATTGATGACCGACCCGGGCCTATCACACTATGCAATCAGTGGCCCCACTATCATTTCTCACGTGCTACAAACAGAATATGATCAAAGAAATATTTTGGATATAGTAAAAGCAAAGTCAAATTGACCTTTCTCACATGATGCAATCATAGAGCCCTCTTCGTCTCCACCTTTATCCATCTGTGCCTTTTTTTGAGAGGTCCTTTTTACCCTTCCACCCCAACCCAATACACATGGAATACCTTCTTTGATCATATCCTATTTTCCTCTCCGAGTGGGTTACCAGTTTTCCGACAAAGAAGATGGCCTTTGATTTTCCTACATCTAAGATCTTTACAAAGCTGCATTCAGTTGTGTCCGACGATGTGATCCTTTCTTGGTGACTTGCTGAAGACCTCAAAACTCTTTGTGTCAAGAAGAACCTGATTGATGTGTTTCTCTTTGATGCCCAATATAATTATCATCACTTCACATGAGCTGTGGAGGTTTGGATTCAGAACCTAAAAGAGGTGACCCTGGATGCAAGTGCATTCCCAGATGATCTTGAATACATGGAATATTAGTGACAACTAGAGCTCCATAGCATGGTATTAATGTTCTTGAATCTATTTTGTCACTATAAAATGGCTCAAAGGATTGTGAGAATCGACCAATCCATGGATCATAATTATAGATGGGGAATCATAACAGAACTTCAATCTTTTCATTTTTACTCCAATCCACATTTACAACTGCAATCTATGCATGTTGACTCCAATTCACGTGAACAAGTGCCACCTAATGCCAATCAATCTATCAAAAAAGGAAGATAGGATTGACTGAAATTAGGTGGAGCCTATCCACATGGATTGGAGTCAACATGTGGAGGCTGTGGTTGTAAATGTGGATTGGAGTAGACATGAAAAGACTAAAGTCCGATTACAATTCCACAGTTGTAATTTAGGTCCATGGATTGGTTGATTCTCACAATCCTATGAGCCATTTTACAGTGATGAAACAGAGTCAAGAACATATGTACCATGATGTGGAGCTACACTTTACACTGAGCTTCTATGTATTCAAGATCATCTAGGAACACACTTGTATCCAGGGTACCTCTATAAGCTTCTGAATCCAAACCTCCATAGCTCCCATAGATCATTTGTAATTATATTGGGCATCAGAGAGCAATGCATCAACGAGGTCCATCTTGACACAAAGGGTTTTGAGGTCTTCATCAAGTCAGCAAGAAAGGATCACATCTTCAGACGCAACTAAGTGCAACTCTGTAAAGATCTCGGATGTAGGAAAAGCAAAGACCATCTTTCTTGTCAGAAATCTGGTAACCCACCCAGAGAGGAAAACAACATCTGGTCAAATAAGGGATTCCATGTACATTGGGTTGGGGTGGAAGGGTAAAAAGTATTTCTCAAAAAAAGGCATGGATGGATAAAGGTGGAGACGAAGAGGGCTCCATGAATGTAGCGCATGAGAAAGGATAGTCTTCCTTTGCTTTTACTATGTCTGAAATCTTTCTTTGATCATATTCTATTTGTAGCACGTGAGAAATGACAATGGGGTCACTGATTGCACCGTGTGAAAGACCTAGTATGATTATCAATAATTTATATGCAAATAATAAATTTCTCTATCATAAAAAATTTCATGGTTTAAGTTATAATAAAAATAAATTTTTATCATATTTTGTTAATTAAATATTAGTTTTTGATTATATAGTTAAATTTTTTTGCCCCACCAAACCAAATGGAGATACAAAACATTTTACAAAAATCATTATTTGATGGGAATATATAGTTCATGTGCCTGATTTTGTTTGAAGTCTTAGTTATCAATTGAGAGTGTGATTTACTATTATAATTGAGAGTTGCAAGGGAGGCAGTGGAAATGGATCGCCGACGAGGGGGATGAAGACAGAGGCCAAAATAATGATGATTTTTTAAAATAGGGTTATAATTTTTTATATTTACTGAAATAATTCACCCCAATGTTATAATTAGTGTTTAAAAGGATCCTTTTCATATAAATATATTTTTATATATCTATTTATAAAATTAAATTTTTATGTGTGAATATAGAAAAAAATGTTTATATTTTATATATTTGATTATAAATAAAAATAAATTATGAAAAATGATAAAATTTCAAAATCATATTATAAATATGAATGTAATCCCTGAATATAAATTCAATCCCCACTGAAAAAATCCAATAAAACCCCTATAAATGGGGCGAAAATTCCATCGAATGTTAAAAAATTGGAATACCCTAACTAAAAAATTAGTTTTGGAGGAATACAGGGCCTCTTTTTCCTCAAAAAATGGTAAAAGAGGTCCCCCAGGATTTCACGGTGTAGATATCATCACGGGCTTTGATTTGATATGTGATAGACCCCAAACGAACACCCAGATCAAAAGTTATGGCTGTTCGAAGTTCGAGTCACATTTTCAACTTATTTTAAATCGTTTATTAATTTTTTGATTTTTTATATCTTCTAATTGTTATTAAATGACTATTACTCAATAATAATTTAAAAATAATTTATTAATATTATTTTTCTAATTATTTTACAATCCATTTTCACTAAATATCTTATATAGTTCGTGTAATTGCGTATTTAGCGTTATATAATTCATATTTTACAAAATATATTATATTTATATTAATATTAATATATTTATATTAATATTAATATATTAATATATTAATATATTATTTTTAGTAGTAAATAATTTTTATTATGAAATATACTTTTTATCTTCCCTAAAAAATGCATTGATAAAGGGGGTACTTTTATCAGTGCTAAAAAAGTATTGATAAAGGGGTAATTTTATCAGCGCTTTATTTAGCATTGTTAAAACACCACCTAAATAAGAACCATGACCAGATCATCTCACATTATATACTGAAATCTACAATGGAGGAAATCATCATGTTCTATATGAAAAAACACTAAGTATAGGCTACTCACAGACCAAAATCCGAGTCTAAACAAAGGAGATACGTGAGTTTGAAGTTTCCTAAAAAGGAACCAAAGGGTACACAACATGTAGGGGATGCACACGACATGATTTACCTCTCATTCGATTGGACGTGTCCTTTTCTAGTACATGGATCCCAATACATGTAGAAGTACATGCCACATAGGTGGACTGCATGATGTGTCCAAGCTACCTGGGATCATGCCATGTCCTCCTTGCTGTGTCCATGTACCATACCCCGTGTCCGTGTACTTTGGTACATGACATGTATGGATGTGCCTATACCTGTGTACTCCCAGAGTAAACACCTAGTTCTATATCACAAGGTCACATGGCATGTGGGGCTCCCACAAAATGTGTGACACTTATAAATCACTGAAACCCTAGTCATCAGAGCCAGGGCCCAACACGCCATGGGTTCTTTGAACTACACGGCGTGTAGTCAGAATTTTTCTAGAATCTCAGATCCATTCACCATGCACTATATCCAATAACCCCACCTTTGATTTTAGATTTGTTTCTTCTAAAAAACAAAGGATCTTTCTTCCGTTTTCCATTTTTGGCCATCTGATGTCTTGAAAACAAATTTTCATTGAATCAGTCGAAGTCTGCATAAACCACTATCATCCCATATTTAATCTGTGTCATACCTCCTTTAATAAAGTTTTCAATCACCTGATTAATCCCATAAAACTCAAAAACAACCTATATTTATCCCTAGTTCATCGATCAATCCCTCTCACATGATTCCATCATGAATCCGGGGGTTCATTTGGGTTCGGTACTGCCCGACAATGCCGAACCAGGACTGTAGGGTCCAACCTGTGAAAAATTTGAAGAAATTGTGGGAGGAAATCCCAAGAAAAGATGTTTATCAATCATTTTGAATAGTTTTGGGCCAATGATTAAGAATGAGAATATATGGGGTTAGAAAACAGTTGAACAAACAATTAAATTGGTGCATATGAGCATGCCAAGGTTCAAAAATTGATACATATCATAAATAGGATGATTAGGCTCGATCAGTTTAATAAAAACGGGTGAAATCCATGAATTAAAGAGTCTTACCTAGAGATTTAATCATTCATCATCAAATAATGCACCCTCTAATGATTGAAGGAAGTTTTCGTGTTCGTTGCATCCTGATCTGCTCTGATCCAAAGATTCATCATTGTTAGAGATTGATTCACCAATGGAATGAGGAAAAATACTATAGAATCCTCCCGGGGTCCTCTCCTTTTGATCCTCAATCTCCAATAGATTCTTCTCAAAGGTGGACCTATCCTCGATGTCCAAATCGCCCTAGTCAATGATGTGCATGGGGTCATGTACGTATCACCTCAACTGCAACACATGGAAGACATCATGCACCTGCTTAAGATGTGGGGGTATGGAGAGGCAATAAGAAACCTCACTAATCCTCTACAAGATCTCTAACGTCCTGATGAACCTTAGGGATAGTTTGGATCCCCATCCTAACCTCCACAATCCTCATCATGGGGATGACCTGGACCTTCTCCATCATCACCCGCACAACTCTGGACCCATAAAAGATGCCTCGTCAATATCTATCCAACACAAGGTGACCTGAAGGGTCTCCCATACATGGCCTCAAAAGGTGTCATGACAATAGTATAGTGGTAGCTATTGTTATAAAAAAATGCTACCGAGTGAAAATGATACTCCCAGTTTTGGCCTAATTCTAGAACGCAATCCCTTAGCATATACTCCAAAACCTAGATAGTGCACTTGATCTTCCCTTATGTCTAGGGGTGAAAGGTTGTACTCATCATTATATGGGTCCTAAATGCCTCCTGTAGGCCTCTCCACAATCATAACATGAACCATGCATCACAATTAAAGACAATAGTTGAGAGAACCCCATAAAGGAAAACAATATCTCATACGAACAAATTCCCCAAACTCTCTACCAAACTCTACTCCCTGATATCAAGGAAGTATGTCGACTTCATGAGTCGATAAAATATCACCCAAATGGTGTCTTAGACCTTTACTATCAGTGGAACACCTATCATAAAGTTCATTGATATTTCGTCCTGTTTCCACTCTAGGATCTCAATGGGCTGCAATAAACCTGCTAGAACTCGGTGTTGAGACTTCACCAGATGATAGGTGAGGCACCCAGAGACAAACTCGACAACACTTAGTCTCACAAAGAACCACCAAAATTACCTCTGAAGGTCTCTGTACATATACCCCACACCGGGATGTACAACCAAAGGAGAAGTGTCGAACTATCACATCACATCCCATCACATCGTTATTGTAACCACCGTAAATCCCTTGAAAAAGATGAAGGGATTCACTCCATAATATACATCTAGTGAATCCTCTAGGGATATCTGGTCAAAAAATAACTCACGGTCGATGTCTCCTAACTGGTAATCTCTAACATGCTCAAAAAGTGGAAGAGTCAACCCCATCAACTGAAGAAAAGTTGTACCCTCCTACTCCACCAGGGTCGGCTGTAAGGAAGTTAAATACTCAGAAGCCTTCTAAACCAAACGATCCCAGGAATTCCTACTAAGGGAATGTTCTACTATATTTTTTTACCATGGAGTATAAACTTTCTCAAAGTCATAGTCCTTTAGGAAATCCAGCCAGCATCAATGTCTCAGGTTCAAGTCTCTCTTCATGAAAACGTACCTGAGACTACGATGGTTTGATTAAACCACAAAGTGCTCCCACAGAAGGAAATGCCTCCACATATTTAGGAATAAAAATACCACTACAAAAGATAGGTCATGAGTCATGTAGTTCGTCTTTTGTGGTCTCAAATGCCTCGACCTATATGTGGTAACTTCCTACTGCTGCATCAACACGCAACCGAGCCTAGCTCATGAGGCATCACAATACACTCTATACTCCACACCCTCCCCCAATATCCACAACATAGGATCACTCGTCATATACATCCTCAACTCCTAGAACGCCATCTAGAAGTCCACAGTCTAGGTAAATGACTACCCTTTCCAGGTGAGGGTGGTCAAAGTGGATGAAATACTAGAGGATTCTGCTACAAACCTCATGCAGTACCCCACCAATCCAAGAAAGGTCTTCACCTCTAACATGATCTTGGGTGGATCCCAAGAAATCATTGCATAAATATTTGCTGGGTTCATGGCTAAACCAGGCTAAAAATGACATTCCCCAGAAAGTGAACCTCATGAATCTAGAACTGGAACTTCGAGAGATTACCATAAATTTGGTGCTCCCAAATAAAATCTAGAACCATCCTCAAGTGTTCTACATCCTCCTCCTTTGATTCATAGTAGATGAGTATGTATTTAATTAAGACAACCACAAATTGATTCAAGGATGGATGGAAGATCTGGTTTATCAAGGCCATAAACATGGTGGGGGAATTCTCCACACAAAAATGCATCACTAGAAACTCATAGTGTCTGTAGTAACATAGAAATGCTAGATGTGGAATATCATCCTCACAAACCATGAACTGCTAGTAGAAAAATCGGAGATCGATCTTCAAGAACCATCTCACGCCTCATAACTAGTAAAATAGGTCATCAATCCTCAGTAAGGGGCACTTGTTATTTGTCATGGATTTGTTCGTATGATGATAATACATGCTCTACTTTTTCATGAATGAATCTGAAGATCCCCAAGGTGACACACTAGTTTTGATGAATCCCATATTTTGAATATTTTCTTACTACAACCACAGCTCCTGAAGCTCGATAGGGGCCATATGATATGCCTCCTAAGATATCAAAGCAGTCCTAGGATACAAGTCAATGTAAAACTCCATAAACCTCCTCTAAGGTAGTCGTGGAACATCCTCAGGGAAGACATCTGTAAAACCCTCCACAACTGAAGGAAGTCAGATTCCTGAAAATCCTGCTACACCAAGAGATATACTTGAGAAATTATGAGTGATGGGTTATAGACTCATTCTCACAGAACCCACTCATCCCACCATGAGATCTCACTCTCCCACAAAGGAGAATCTTGTCCCATTAGTGCGTATACATCTGAATCATCTATGGTGATAGTAAATCTAGGCTCAGACCATGGACAACCAATACATACTCAATATGACATCATAGGATTCCACTGTGATGACCAAAATGTCCCAGGTGAACCTATCTCCACCAAGTGATAACTCAAACTGTCTTTAGATAAAATATACAGATGAAGTGTTCCCTATAGGAACCTCAAAACGAAGCTGATGATCTAGAGTATCAACTAGAATCTCAATCTATTACACCAACAGTATATAGAAGAAGTAATGAACGGAACCTATATCTACTAATACTTAAGTAAGAGTAGAAAACACATAGATCACACCTCAAATCATCTCGTGCACTGCGAGGTCATAATCCTCCAGAGCCTATAAATGTTCGTGGTCCCGAACACTAGCTTCCTAAGCCCGACATGGTCTTCCTGGTGGTGGTGGTGGTGGTGGTGGTGGAATGATCTCATAGCTTTGTCCACTACCCATATATCATTCTCTTCCTCTACCAGCTCTGTCTCCCTTGGGGCCTCCTTGTCCTCTCCTAGGATATCCCTAATCACGACGTTGTCTCTACCATGAAGATCTATCAACTAACTGTCTGCACTCATCAGCATGTTTGGTCGATTAGTCATGTGTCATATGAAATCACCCATAAAAATTGTAGAACCATTTCTCTTCAGGATACCCTAATCCTCTGCACTTCCCCTAACCATGCACCTAAATCTAATCACAGAGAGGTTTCCTGCGCCGAGATTCTGTCGACTGATTCCTTCTAGCTACTACAGATTACTTATCCCTATAAAATCCATTGCTAGCTCCAGCTACCTTGCATCCCTATTATAGGAATCTATCTCTCACCATTGTCCACTCCAACACCCTAGCTTAGGTGGGGATGCACAGAGGCTCCACGTTGACACGTATCTCTCTACAGAGTCTCTGCTCAAACTTACATGCTCAGAAGTAGCCATCATAGATCATGTCAAGGGAGTAACTTGTAAGGTCTATAAAACTCATTGTTTACTCATCCACTATCACCCCCATATGTATCTATAGAAGTTCCTTAATCCAAATCGAGCACAAACAGTAGGGGTAGTACTCCTCACAGAACAACTGCTAGAAGTTGGGCCACGAAAGTGTTGACTCATCATGCATCTGGGTCACATGAATCCACCAGCACCTAGATGCTCCATGAAAAGGCTAGCTAGTGTAACCACCTGATCCATCGGTGTCCATATAAGTCTGAATATATGGACCACCAAGTCTAGACAATCCTCTACTGCATGTGAATCTGGCCCGCCGTTGAACCTCAGCAGCCTCTGGCACTAGAACTCATAGAGGGAACTAAGCCTATGTACATATTCAACCTACTCCTATTAGGATGATCTACTGCTCAATAGGTGGGGGTGATACTACCTATCTACCTATATGAAGAAGATCACAGGACGAACCCTAAACTGAGGCCTCATTTCTCATTGGATCATCATCCCAATCCGGAACCTGTATCCTAGCTGGTTTTCATCGTGAAGGCATCCTAAAAATTTAATCAAGACGTACCATAGTCAAATGATCACATATATATATATATAGCAATGGGTAGCTAACTCAATAATTGAAGTCAAAGACTGAATCTTATATGATAAATGTACCATTGATCCTTGCAACCAATGTCTTGATATGCTAAGTTGAAAAACATGTAGGAAAGGTCCCATTGAATGGATACGCCGACCGATCGTACCATCACTGAATTCTCTAGCCTAAGATACACACTGAAAAAACTTCGACATTGTTTCCCTAAGTCCCAACCAAAATTCTCATAAGGGGACTACTCCAAACAATGTCCCAAGGAATGAACTACTCTAATACCAATCTATCACGACCCGGCCCTGATAGGGGCTCGAGCCACAATTACCCCAAACCCGACTCCATAGACTAGAGGGTAGAGAAAAGTCCCGAAATGAATATCTTAAATGGGAGGTATTTTCCTAATGTACCTATATGAAGACACCCAACCATCTTAATGAAAAAGTGCATAAGAATAATAATAAAAAGATACAACAACTAGAATGTAAGCTAAGCATGAAAATCCTCTGGGGTGTATAAGAGTACGATAGTGAAAACTAAAAATTAAAGGGAAAAAATACACACACAACTAGAAATATGTCCCAACATGAAAAAACTAGAAAGTAAAGTGCTGAGAGAGCCCAGCTTCTGATCTTCAAGATATGACCACCGTTCGTGATCCCAAGAAACCAATATCTCTAAGATACTCTGAAATCATTGTCGACCTATCTATCATCTGCATAAGACACATCACGTGTAGGAAAAGCTCATGAAGTGGTGAGTATATACATACCCAGTGGGATTCCCTGAAAGATGGAAAGGGGGAGCAGTAAGATATACAAAAGGAATAGATAGTAGATAGTAATCATGATGTAATTCAACCCAAACCAAGTGAGAGAGAATAACCTCATCCAAACAGAAGATGATCGACACAGTGTGTAGATGAACTACATATTGAGCCTTTTCCACCCATAGTAGGAGTGTAACCTCATAAAACCATTAGAAAATAAACATAGAAAGAACGTGGCATAGTTGCACGTCTTCGAAACTCATGGTAGGAGAGTAACCAAATCCAAAGATATGGATACACACACACACACACAGACACACATTCTTAGAAAAAGAATCCCCAATGAGAGAGAGAAAGGATATCTCCATCTCACACACAACATAGGAAAAAAGTCTCCAACAGTTCCAAAAATCCATCAACGATGCCCCACATCACATGTGTCTACCCAGAAGTAACCGTGTGAAGGCCTATGCCTCGCCACTATCTTGCATAATCGACGAGGCACAATATGTAAGTAGAGGACTCGTGACCTAATGTTCTAGGGGGTTCCACTCTATAAGTATCCATAAAGTACCTATGCCCGATGCCTCAATGGGGGAGGGTTCCACTCTATAGCTCAAGGAACCACACCCAAGATAATGGAGGTTTCTACTCAAGTATCACAAGGACCCGCACCATATCTAATAAGGGGGTTCCAATCGGTAGATAGAGGGCCCCACCCAGGCTGATGGGGGGTTCCAATATTGTAACACCCAAAGGTTTAAAAAAAATGAAATGCATGAAACTTTTTTTAAGTAGATATTTATAACTATCCTTTAAACACAATTTTACAGCTTCTGTGTTTTGAATTTAGAAAAACAGTAATCTACAACTGTGTTCAGTAAGTTATTTAGAGTCTGATGGAACCAAGTTTTTTTTGGTGAATAGTAACATACCCTTATGAATAGTAATATGACCCTGATGAATAGTAATTTTCATTATTATTTTATTTTCTCAAGGCTGTAAGATAATGAAATCTTTGATAATTTTTCAATGTGATATAAAAGCAGTTATAGTTTTAAAATTATTAATTTTTGAATTAAGTATGATTTTATTTAAAAATTAAATTAATAATATTTAGGAAATTATTTTCAAAAAATGGAGTTCATTTTTTAATTCTACATGTTGAAAAATGGTTAGGGGGAATTTTTGGGATTTTTCTGAAGCAGTTGATTTTTTGATGAATAATAAAAATACAGTTTTGAGTTTTGGTGTGTTAATGGAATCATTAATGATGTAATAATGATGTAATAAATCTGGTAGACTTGTGTACAAAAAAATAATATGTGAGATGTCCCAAGTGTCTAATACCATGGGAAAATACCATGGGCAAGCCCATGGTTTTGCAAATACCACTAATGAGGTGTCCCTTAGAAATTATTAAAATATTCCATCACTTTTGCTATAAATACCAACCCATTCCTTAATTAAAAACATTAAAAATACCTCATCAATGAATCTCTAACCTCCTTACCTACCTATTAGTCCTCCCAAGGTCCCAAACTTCAAGTTCTCGGAGTTACTCTACAAAGTAAGAAAATTCTCAACTTCTTTCTTTTTTCCATTCAAGTTCTCTTTTATGTGGTAAAGAATTAAAGAATACACACCATGTTATTATTTTCATCTTATTCCTGATCTATTATATTTTATGATTCATTTCTAGATGGGTGAACCTTGTCCCCTCTCTTTTTAATGTTTTCTAAAACCTTGTTGCATAGTCCTTAGACTGCCAAATTTTTGTAAGGGATTTATCAACTATTCTTTTATTTTGAGTTCCATTCTTTTATTTCCTAAAATCCTCTTAACCACGAGGAATGGAAGCTCCAAAAATCAGGTATATTATAGATTTTCCCATGTTCATGGAAAATTCATCATCATTATTCTTCTCCTCTCCCAATTATTCTTGGAATAAAAACATTGTCCGTGATGTGTTGAATTACTGACATCGTGGACGATGTGATTTCAATTTACATTAATTATTTTAAGTTTGGTCATGAAACCATTTTTATGGTTGAAACAGGTTATAATATATGTATTATTTCTTATCCATGGTTCTGGAATTATTTTTTATACATGGTTTTAATTTATAAAACAAAATGAGGTTGTTATTATCAAATAACCACTAAAATGATCTAAACGAACATCATTAATGTTTTAACTTAGGAATCATCCTCATATCGAACTTAAAAATGATAAATGGTATAATTTATGTTAATAAAAATATTTAAATACCTTTCCATTTCAATTTTGGATTTTCACTTCCAATCGACAAGAATATCCATCATTAACCAATCATGGAAATCATGTAAAGAAACACACCCAAAACAATGCAAGGAACAAAATACTAACAATTAAAGGGTGAAATGATGTAATGAAATGATCATACAAGATATTATAAATATGGATATGTTTATTTAAGATATTAATAAAACTCTTTTAAACATTATATATTAGGTTTAAACAATTTTGAAGTAAGACAAACCTGAGGTAAGGGAATTCTTAACCCAATTTCCATTCTTTGGGTTGACTTTCTTCTTTATTCATTATGTGGTATTAAGATTATTGGTGTGATGAATTTTTGTTTATATTATGTTGTATTATATCTATTTACAATGTATAAACATCTCCAATCCATTATATTAATTCACATTCCAATTATATTGTAAAGGTACTTTCCTTTTAAAATCTTTTTAAAACTCTCTTTAATAAATTTCAAAAGGGTTTTTTTATGTGTAGGGAATGAGAGGTTTCTCATGATTTAAACATACTTTATTACCATGATATGTTCCTTGTACATTATTTATGTTGGTTTGATCCCATTATAGCTCAAGATATGTTGGGTTGAGCCCATTATAGCTCAAGATATGTTGGGTTGAGCCCATTATAGCTCAAGATATGTTGGGTTGAGCCCATTATAGCTCAAGATATGACGGGTGAGCCCCATTATAGCTCTACAATGCATTGGGTACTCCAGAGATGGAATTTGACCAAAAGGTTATTCCATGTGTAAGGGTGAATGTAATATTGATATGGTAAATATTTACCAAGGCAAAAACATGAGTATTCTATGCATTCTAGTTTTTATAATATGGGTTTTATTGGTTTTTATGTTATCACTTGACTAATGCTTTCTATCTTTATATCACTTATAGAGTTTTATACTCATCCCATGTTTTTAAATTTTTTTTCATAGTATATAAGGATGGGTAAGAGAAAGAAGGGATTCATGATGTTTGATATAGAGTGTTTTCAAAGAAATCATGCTTTATGTTTTAATGTTTTATATTTTGAAAAAAATGGAAACAATTTTTAATAGTGTTCTCTTTATATGAATGTGGTATGTTATGTATATAATTTATCCAAATTATTTAAAACTCTAAACCCAAAAAGATCCTCAATGTGTAATAATGTATGTTCTTGTTTAAAATTCAATATTAAGTAACATTTTAAGTATGATTCCTTATAGTTGGTATCAAAGGATAGTTTAGATAACTTTAGGGGTTGGGATGACATTTAAAGAAAACCACAACTGATTTTTACACTATGGTAATTTGAAATGTTATAGAATTTAAGTGTTACCATGTTGCTTCATCTAAGATATGTTTGTACAGAATGGTTTTCCATAGAAGAAACAGGGAAGCTGAAGTAGGAAGGCAACAAGAGGCTGATGTCTGTCCGAATCTACAACCTAAAATGGTGGGAATTGGAATCGATCAGTCTATGACAGAAATGGCTCAGTTGACTCAAGAAATAAATAGGGGTGGTATACATGCTAGATAATAACATGATCTACCACTAATAAACATGTATTCTGTGGATTATTTTATGAGGAAACACCCTCCAACATTTAGTGGAACCACAAATCCAGTGATAGCCGAATGATGGATCAATGCTCTAGAAAAGATATTTGATGTCATGGGATATTTAGAACATAAAATGGTAATACTATCCATTTATTGTTTGGAAGTTGAATCCGATCAATGGTGTTTTTTGGTTAAGAATACAAGAGAAAGAGATGATATTGACAGTTTGGAATGAGATGATTTTGAGAGTCTTTTTCTGGAAAAATATTTTCCCAAAACTGTTCGTCTCAGAATGGAGAAAAAATTATTGGAACTAATGCCGAAATATGATGATTCTATGGCAACATATGAAGCCAATTTTAGAAGACTGACAAGGTATGTACCAGATTTTACTAAGGATTTTGAAAGTAAAATTAATAGATTTTACTCTGGTTTTAAACCATTTTTGGGAAGATCTTTGACCTCATGAGAGTTTAAAAGCTATGAGAAGCTTGTTCGTTTTGCTGAAAAATTTGAGACGGAGTTTTCTGACACATATGTGCCTCATGATGACAAAAATAAGAAGTGTTAGGGTTGGCAGGCGATGGGGAAGAACTCATCAAAGAAGTCTGGAGGTAAGAAAATAGATTTACCTTCTTATGAAAAGTATGGTAAAAGGAATCCTGCTGAATGTCTTGTAAATTCTAGGAAATGCTACCAATGTAAAAAGTTTGGACACATATCTCATGAGTGCAAGGAAAATGATCCAAAAATTAATGAGAATCCAATGGTGAGATGATTTAACTGTAAGAAATTAGTTCATTTTTCTAATGTTTGTTCGAAGCTAGTTACTCAAGCAGGGAATCAACAAGATAGGAAACAAAAGGGTTTGGAATTTTCAACCACTTCAGTAGATGTTGAGTCGTCAAATGAGGTGGTCTTAGGTACATTGCTTGTTTTTACAGATTTCAAAAATGTGTTGTTTGATTCAGGGTCTACACATTACTTCATTTCTGAGAAATTTTCAGAAACATTGGGAATTAAACCTCATGAAATGAAACCAGATCTCATAGTGAAAACACCTGGAGGAAATATTGTGGAAAAAGAAATTATAAGAATCTGCCTATCCTTGTCTCTGGAAAGATTTTTCCTAAAAACCTTGTTGTTTTGTATCTAGTAGAGTTTGATGTTATTATGGGCATGGACTAACTTTCTTTTTATCATGATAAGATAGATTGTAGAGAAAAAGAAGTTGTTTTTCAGAATGAATTTCAGTTTGTGTACAATAATGAACCCATACCATTAATAACATATCAGGAAGCTAAGAAACTGATAAAGTATGGAAATGAAAGTTATCATGCTCATATTTTTTGATGATAAGGGAACTATTCAGATTAATGATGTACCAGTGATAAATGAATACCTAGATGTTTTTCCTTATGATTTTCCTAGTGTTATTATTAATCGAGAGGTTGAGTTTACTATAGACTTAGTTTTTGATACTAAGAAAATTTCTAAAACTCCTTATCGAATGGACCAAATGGAACTTTTGGAATAAAAAAATCAGTTGCAAGAATTATTAGATAAAGGTTTCATCTGACCCAGCACTTCACCATGGGGTGCTTCTGTCTTGTTTGTTAAGAAAAAAGATGGTTCAATGAGACTTTTCATCGATTATAGAGCCTTGAATAAAATTACTTTAAAAAAAAAGTATCCTTTGCCTCATATCGATTATTTGTTTGATCATCTCCAAGGAGTGCAATATTTTTTGAAGGTTGACCTAAGGTTGGGGTACCATCAGTTGAAAGTAAAGGATGAATATATCCTGAAGACTGCATTCCGTACTAGATATGGTCATTATGAATTTGTAGTTATGACTTTTGGATTAACTAATGCACCTACTGTATTCATGGATCTTATGAATAGAATATTTCATGAGTTCTTGGATAATTTTGTGGTTGTATTTATTGATGAAATTTTGGTATATTCTAGAAGTAAATAGGATCATGAAAAACATCTACAGGTTGTTTTTCAAACCTTAAAATAAAAGAAACTGTATGGAAAATTCATAAAGTGTGATTTTAGGTTGCAATAGATTTATTTTCTTAAGCACATTGTAAATAATTATAGAATAACAGTTGATCCTACCAAAAAAAGTGGTTGATGAATGGACAAGACCTACAAATGTTATAGAGATTTATAGTTTTCTTGGATTAGTAGGTTATTACTGGCAGTTTGTTAAAAACATTACACAGTTATCTAGCCCACTAACTAAGTTAACACAGAAAGGGGTTAAATTTGTCTGGATAGAAGAATGCGATGTTTGTTTTTAGGAACTGAAGAAGAGATTGGTGAATGCTCTAGTTTTGGCCTTGCCTTCCCAAAATGGTGAGTTTATCATCTACAATGATGCTTCATTGAAGGGAATTGGTTGTGTTCTGATGCAGAATGATCAAGTAATTGCTTATGCTTCAAGACAACTAAAATCTCATGAGTTAAATTATCCCACACATGATTTAGAATTGGTAGCTGTGATCTTTTTCTTTGAAAATTTGGAGGCACCATTTATACGGAGCCAAATGTCAAATATATACTGACCATAAAAGTCTGATGTATATATTCACTCAGAAGGAATTAAACATGAGGCAGAGAAGATGGATTGAACTGCTAAAGTATTATGATTGGAAGATCAATTATCATCCAGTAAAAGAAAAAAAATAAGTGGATGTATTGAGTAGAAAACATCATGCATGTTACGTTTGGAACATGATCTCTTGATTAATGATTTGATGAATTTTGGATTAGAAGTTTTTGTTTTAGGGAATACATATATTTTTCTTTAGGTTTCAGTATAGTCATCTTTATTAAACATAATTAAGTGAGTAGATAAGGAAGACTGTGAGCTATAGAAAAAGGTAGAATTGGTTAAAATGGGTAAGGTTCCAGAATTTAACCTTGATAAAGATTGTGTTTTAAGATTTGAAAAAAGGTCGTGTGTGCCTTGTGATTCCCAGTTAAAGAAAGATTTGTTGTGTGAAGATCATAGTTCTCCATTTTCATTTCATCCTGGAAGTACTAAGATGTAGAGAGACCCCTGTGAGTATTTCTGGTGGGATGGAATGAAAAGGGATATTGCTGATTTTACTGTGAAATGTTTGACATGTCAAAAGGTTAAAGAAGAGTAGTAGTTACTAAAGGGGATGCTTCAGAATTTTCTAGTTCCAGAGTGGAAATTAAATAATATATCCATGGACTTCGTGGTGAGACTATCTAAGACTTCTCAAGGTAACAATTCAATTTGGGTAATTGTAGATCGGATGAATTTTTTTTCACATTTCCTTTCTATTCAAGATATAATGTCATTGGATCATATTTATCGACTATATATCAAAGATATTTTCAGGTTACATAGATTTCATCTTTCCATTTTCTTTGATCGGGATCCCAAGTTCACTTTTAACTTTTGGAAGGGGCTTCAGAATTTTTTGGGAACATAATTAAATTTCAGTACAACTTTTCATCTTCAATCAGATGGGCAGTCAGAATGAAGGATTCTAACTTTGGAGGACATGCTTCGAGCTTGTTCAATGGACTACCAGGGAAGTTGGGATCAACATATTTCTTTATTTGTGTTTTCTTATAATAATAGTTTTCATTCCAGTATACATATGACACCTTTTGAGGCATTGTATGGGAAGTAGTGTCGGACTCCAGCTTTTTGGGATGAAGTCAGGTAAAGGAAGTTTATGGGACCAGAATTAGTAGAATAAGTGGCTGATAAAGTGCAGATGATCTAGTAGCACATGATGAAAACTCAGAGCAGGCAAAAAATATATGTAGATAATAGAAGTAAAGACTTCTCATTCGAGGTAGGTGACCTTGTTTTCCTAAAAATATCTCCAAGGAAAAGTGTAATACGTTTTGGTAAGAAAGGAAATCCTAGTCTGTGATTCATCGGTCCTTTTGAAACCCTGGATAAAGTTGGACCAGTTACATAGTGAGTAGATTTTCCTCCGAGTTTTTCTCAGGTACATAATGTTTTTCATGTTTTGATGTTGAGAAATTATGTGTTAGGTTCATCACATGTATTGAGTCCAGAAGTAGTTCAACTGGAAAAAAACCTTTCTTATTAAGAGAAACCAGTTCATATTCTTGATCGAAGGGAACATGTATTGCGGAATAAGGTAATCCACCAGGTAAAGGTTTTGTGGAGAAACCACATGGTTGAATAAAAAACATGAGAATCTAAAAATGCTATGAGGGAAAGTTACCCTAATGTGTTTAATGAGTAAATGAAATTGTGAGGACACAATTTCTAGAAGGTGGGGATAATGTAACACCCCAAGGTTAAAAAAATGAAATGCATGAAACTTCATTTTAAGTATATATTTATAACTATCCTTTAAACATAATTTTGCAGCTTCTATGTTTTGAATTTTGAAAAAATAGTCATCTACAATTGTGTTTAGTAAGTAATTTAGAGTCTGATGGAACCAAATTGTTTTTTGGTAAATAGTAACATACCATTATGAATAGTAATATGAATAGTAATATGACCCTAATGAATATTAAATTTTATTATTATTTTATTTTCTTAAGGCTTTAAGATAATGACCTCTTTGATAAATTTTCAATGTGATATAAAAGTAGTTATAGTTTTAAAATTATTAATTTTTGAATTAAGTAAGATTTTATATAAAAATTAAATTAATAATATTTGGGAATTTGTTTTTAAAAAATGGAGTTCATTTTTGAATTATACACATCTAAAAATGGTTAGGGCGAATTTTTTGGATTTTTCTAAAACATTTGATTTTTCAGTGAATAGTTAAAATATAGTTTTGAGTTTCGTCATGTTAATGACATCATTAATGATGTAACAAATCTGGTCGACTTGTGTAAAGTAAAATAATATGTGAGGTGTCCCAAGTTTCTAATACCATGGGAAAATACCACAGACAAGCTTATGGTTTTGCAAATACCACTAATGGGGTGTCCCTTGGAAATTATTAAAATATTCCCTCACTTTTGCTATAAATACCAACCCATTCCTTCATTAAAATAATTCCAAATCCCTCATCAAAAAATATCTAGCTTCCTTACCTCCCTAATAGTCCTTCCAAGGTCTCAACCTTCAAGTTCTAGTAGTTAATCCAAAAGGTAATAAAATTCTCAACTTATTTCTTTTTTCCATTCAAGTTCTTTTTTATGTGGTAAAGAATTCAAGAATACATACCATATTCTTATTTTCATCTTATTATTGCTATATTTTGTTTTATGATTCATTTATGGATGGGTGACCCTTGTCCTCTATATTTTTAATGTTTTTTAAAACCTTTTTGCACAGCCGTTAGGCTGCCGAATTTTTGTAAGGGATTTCTCAACTATTCTTTTATTTTGAGTTCCTTTTTTTCTTTACTCAAATCCTCTTAACCAAGAAGCATGGAAGATCCAGAAATCATGTATATTATATATGTTGTCATGTTCATGGTAAATTAATCATAATTCTTATTCTCTTCTCCCACTTATTCTTTGAATAAAAACGTTGTCCATGATGTGTTGAATTATCAACATCATGGACGATGTGATTTCAATTTACATTAATTCTTTTAAGTCTGGTCATGAAACCATTTTTATGGATGAACCAGGTTATAATATATGTATTATTTATCATCCATGGTTCTTTAATTATTGTTTACTCATGGTTTTAATTTATAAGACAAAATGAGGTTGTTATTATCAAAGAACCACTAAAATGATCTAAACGAACATCATTAATGTTTTAACTTATGAATCACCATCATATCAAAATTAAAAATTATAAATGATATAATTTATGGTACTATAAATATTTAAATAACTTTCCATTACAATTCTAGAGTTTCACTTCCAATCGATAAGAATATCCATCATTAACCAATCATGGAAATCATGTAAAGAAATGTACCCAAAACAATGCAAGGAACAAAATAATAACAATTAAAGGGTGAAATGATGTAATGAAATGATCATATGAGATATTATAAATATGGATATGTTTCTTTAAGATATTAATAATTCTCTTTTAACCATTATACAGGAGGTTTAAACAAGTTTTAAGTGAGAAAAACGTGAGGTATGGGAATTCTTAACCCAATTTCTATTCTTTGGGTTGACTTTTTCTTTATTCATTATGCGATATTAAGATTATTGGTGTGATAATTTTTTGTTTATATTATGTTGTATTATGTGTATTTATAGTTTATACACATATCCAATCCATTCTATTAATTCACATTCCAATTATATTTTTAAGGGACTTTCCTTTTAAAATCTTTTTAAAACTCTCTTTAACAAATTTCAAAAGGATTGTTTTTTTATGTGTATGGAATGAGAGGTTTATCCTGATTTAAAGATACTTTATTACCATGATATGTTCCTTGGACATTATTTATGTTTGGTTGATCCCATTATATCTAAATATATGTTGGTTTGAGCCCATTATAGCTCAAGATATGTTGGGTTGAGCCCATTATAGCTCAAGATATGACAGGTGAGCCCCATTATAGCTCTCCAATGAATTGGGTACTCCAGAGATGGATGTTGACCAAAAAGATTATTCCATGTGTAAGGTTAAATGTAATATTGATATGGTAAATATGTACCAAGGCAACAACATGATTATTCTATGCATTCAAGTTTTTATGATATGGGTTTTATTGGTCTTTATGTTATCACTTGACTAACGCATTCTATCTTTATATCCCTTACTGTGTTTTATACTCATACCATGTTTTTAATTTTTTTTCAAAGGATATAAGGATGGGTAAGAGAAATATGGGATTCATGATGTTTTATATGGAGTGTTGTCAAATAAATCATGCTTTATGTTTTAATGTTTTTTATTTTGAGAAAAATGGAAACTGTTTTTAATAGTGTCATCTTTGTATGAATGTGGTATGTTATATATGTAAGTTATCCTAATTCTTTAAAAATATAAACCTAAAATATCCTCAATGTGTAATAATTTATGTTCTTGTTTAAAATTAAAGATTAAGTAATGTTTTAAGGCTGGGCCCTTATAGTTGGTATCATAGGATAGTTTAGATAAATTTAATGTTTGGGATGATATTTAAAGAAAACCATAACTAATTTTTAAACTATGGTAATTTGAAAAGTTATAGAATTTAAGGGTTACCATGTTGCTTCATCTAAGCTATGTTTGTACAGAATGGTTTTACACAGAAGAAACATGGAAGCTGAAGTAGGAAGTCACCAAGAGGCTGATGTCTGTCCGAATCTGCAGCCCGAAATGGTGGGAATCTAAACCAAGTAGTTTGTGACAGTAATGGATTAGTTGAATCAAGCAATAAATGGTGGTGGTATCCATTCTAGAGAAGAACATGATCTACAACAAAGAACCATGTATTTTTTGAAGCATTTTATGAGGCAACATCCTCCAACATTCAGTGGGACCGCAGATCCAGTGATAGATGAAGGATGGATCAATGCTCTAGAAAAGATATTTGATGTCATGGGATGTTTGGAACATTAAAAAGTAACACTAGACATTTAGAATTTGGAATGTGAATCCAATAAATGGTGGTTTCTGTTTAAGAATACGATAGAAAGAGATGATCTTGAAAGTTTGGAATGGGATGATATTAAGAGTCTTTTTGTGGAAAAATATTTTTCCAAAACTGTTCGACTCAGAATGGAGAAACAATTATTGGAACTGAAGTAGAAAGAGGATGATTCTATAGCATCATATGAATCCAATTTTACAAGACTGTCCAAGTATGTACCAAATTTTACTTGAGATTTTGAATGTAAAATTAATAGATTTTACTCTGGTTTGAAACCATTTTTGCAAAGAGCTTTGGCCACACGAGAGTTTAAAAGATATGAGAAGCTTGTTCGTTGTGCTGAAAAAGTTAAGATTGTTTTTGATGACACATATATGCCTTGTGATGACAAAAATAAGAAGCATTCCAGTTGGCAGGCAATGGGGAAGAACTCGTCAAAGAAGTCTGGAGGTAAGAAAATAAATTTTCCTTCTTGTGAAAATTGTGGTAAAAGGCATCTTGGTGAATGTCTTGTAAATTCTGGAAAATTCTACTGATGCGGAAAGTTTAGAAAAATTTCTCGTGATGAAAGGAAAATGATCCGAAATTTAATGAGAAGCCGATGGTGAGATACTTTAACTATAAGGAATTGGGTAATTTTGATAATGTTTGTTCGAAGCTAGTTACTCAAGCAGGGAATCAACAAGATAAGAAACAGAAGGGTTTGGCCTTTTCAACCACTTTAGCAAATGTTGAGTCATCAAATGAGGTGGTCTCAGGTACATTTCTTGTTTTTATAGATTCGAAAATGTGTTGTTTAATTTGGGGTCTACACATTCCTTCATTTCTTAGAAATTTTTAGAAACATTGGGAATTCAACCTCATGAAATGAAACCAGATCTCAGGGTGAAAACACCTGGAGGAAATATTGTGGTAAAAAGAAATTATAATAATCTGCCTATCCTTGTCTGTGGAAATAGTTTTCCTGCAAACCTTGTTGTCTTTCCTCTAGTAGAGTTTGATGTTATTCTGGGTATGGACTGACTTTCTTTTTATCATGCTAAGATAGATTGCAGAGAAAAAGAAGTTTTTTTAGAATGAATTTCAGTTTGTGTACAATAATGAACCCATACCATTAATAACATATCAGGAAGCTAAGAAAAAGATAAAGGATGGAAATGAACATTATGTTGCTGATATTTTTGATGATAAGGGAACTATTCAGATTAATGATGTACCCGTGGTAAATGAATAACTGGATGCTTTTCCCAATGATTTGGCTAGTGTTATTCCTAATCGATAGGTTGAGTTTACTATTTACTTAGTTCCTGATGCTAAGCCAATTTATAAACATCCTTATTGAGTGATCCAAATGGAACTTCTGGAATTAAAAAAGTAGTTGCAAGAATTATTAGATAAAGGCTTCATCTGACCCAACACTTCATCATGGGGATCTCCTAACATTTTTGTTAAGAAAAAAGATGGTTCAATGAGACTTTGCATCAATTATAGATCCTTGAATAACATTACTATTAAAAACAAGTATCCTTTGTATCATATAGATGATTTGTTTGATCAGCTCCAGGGAGCGCAATATTTTTCGAAGGTTGACCTGAGGTCAGGGTACCATCAATTGAAAGTAAAGGATGAAGACATCCCAAATACTACGTTTCGTACTAGATATGATCATTATGAATTTTTCATTATTCCGTTTGGGTTAACTAATGTACCTACTGTATTCAAGGATCTTATGAATATAATATTTCACGAGTTCTTGGATAAGTTTGTGGTTGTACTTATTGATGACATTCTGGTATATTCTAAAAGTAAAGTGGAGCATGAAAAACGTCTATGAGTTATTTTGAAAACCTTAAAAGAAAAGAAACTGTATGGAAAATTCAGAAAGTGTGATTTTTTGTTGCAACATATTTATTTTCTTAGGAACATTATAAATAAGGATGGAATAATAGTTGATCCTACCAAAACAAAAGTGGTTGATGAATGTACAAGACCTACAAATGTTACATAGATTTGTAGTTTTCTTGGATTAATAGGTTATTAATGACGGTTTGTTAAAAACTTTGCACAATTATCTAGACCGCTAACTAAGTTAACATGAAAAGGGGTTAATTTTTTTTGGACAGAAGAATGTGATGTTTTTTTCAGGAACTGAAGAAGAGATTGGTCAATTCTCCAGTTTTGGCCTTCCCTTCCCGAAATGGTGATTTTTCATCTACAGTGATGCTTTATTGAAGGGACTTGTTTGTGTTTTGATGCAGAATGATCAGGTAATCATTTATGCTTCAAGACAACTAAAACCTCATGAGTTAAATTATCCCACACATGTTTTGGAATTGGCATCTGTGGTTTTTGATTCAAAAATTTGGAGGCACCATTTATACGGAGCCAAAGGTCAAATATATACTGAACATAAAAGTCTGAAGTATATATTTACTTAGAATGAATTAAACATGAGGCAGAGAAGATAGATTGAACTGATAAAGGATTATGATTGCATGGTCAATAATCATCCAGGAAAAGAAAACAAAGTGGTGGATTCCTTGAGCTGAAAACATCATGCATATTATGTTTGGAACATGATCCCTTGATTAATGATTTGATGAATTTTGGCTTAGAAGTTGTTGTTGTAGGGAATACATCTGTTTTGATTCAGGTTTCAGTGTAGTCGTCTTTATCAGATAGAATTAAGTGAGCATAGAAGGAAGACCATGAGATACAAAAAAAGGTAGAATTGGTTAAAATGGGTAAACTTCCAGAATTTAACCTTGATAAAGATCGTGTTTTAAGATTTGGAAAAAGGTTGTGTGTGCCTTGTGATTCCCAGTTTAAGAAAGATTTGTTGTGTGAAGCTCATAGTTCTCCATTTTTCAGTCCATCCTAGAAGTACTAAGATGTACAGAGACCTCTAGGAGTATTACTAGTGGGATGAAATGAGAAGGGATATTTCTGATTTTACTATGAAATGTTTTACATACCAATAGGTTAAAGCAGAGAAGAAGTTACCAAAGGGGATTCTTTAGCCTTTGTTAGTGCCCAAGTGGAAATGGGAGAATATATCCATGGAATTTGTGGTGGGACTACCTAAGACTTATCGAGGTAACAATGCGATTTAGGTTATTATTGATCGGATGAAAAAATATGCACATTTACTTTCTATTCGAGATATAATGTCATTGGATCAACTTTCTCGACTATACCTAAAAGAGATTGTCAGGTCACATGGTGTTCCTCTTTCCATTGTCTCTGATCAGGATCCCAGGTTCTGTTCTAACTTTTGGAAGGGGATTCAGAATTCATTGGGAATAGAAGTAAATTTCAGTACATCTTTTCATCCTCAATCAGATGGGCAGTCAGAACGAATGATTCAAACTTTGGAGGATATGCTTCAAACTTGTTCAATGGACTACTAGGGAAGTTGGGATCAATATCTTTCTATAGTTGAGTTTTCTTATAATAACAGTTTTCATTCCAGTATAGAGATGGTACATTTTGATGCATTGTATGAGAAGGAGTGTCAGACTCCATATTTTTGGGATGAATTTGGGTAAAGGAAGTTGATGGGACCAGAATTAGTAGAATAAGTGGTTGATAAAGTGCAGATGATCTAGAAGCACATGAGGACAACTCAGAGTAGGCAAAAAAGTTATGCAGATAACAGAAGGAAAGACTTGTCATTCAAGGTAGGTGACCATGTTTTCCTTAAAATCTCTCCTTGGAAAAGTGTGATGCATTTTGGTAAGAAAGGAAAGTTAAGTCCGTGATTCATCGGTCATTTTGAAATACTAGAGAAAGTTGGACCAGTTTCATACCGAGTACCTTTGCCTCCGAGTTTGTCTCAGGTACATATTTTTTTTCATGTTTCTATATTGAGAAAGTATGTACCAGATTCATCACATGTCTTGATTCTAGAAGCAGTTCAGTTGGAAAAGAACATTTTTTATGAAGAGAAACCTGTTCAAATTCTTTATCAAAGGGAACATGTATTACGTAATATGGTAATCCACCAAGTAAAGGTTTTGTGGAGAAACCACATATTTGAAGAACCAACATGAGAATATGAAAATGCTATGAGGGAAAGTTACCCTCACTTGTTTAATGAGTAAATAAAATTGCGAGGATGCAATTTCTAGAAGGTGGGGATAATGTAACACCCCAAGGTTTAAAAAAAATAAATGAAACACATGAAAATTTGTTTTAAGTAGATATTTATAACTATCCTTTAAACATAATTTTGCAGCTTCCATGTTTTGAATTTCAAAAAACAGTCTTCTACAATTGTGTTCAGTAAGTTATTTAGAGTCTGATGGAACCAACTAGTTTTTTTGGTGAATTGTAACATACACTTATGAATAGTAAAATGACCCTAATGAATAGTAAATTGTATTATTATTTTATTTTATTAAGGATTTAAGATAATGACATCTTTGATAATTTTTCAATGTGATATAAAAGAAGTTATAGTTTTAAAATTATTAATTTTTGAATTAAGTATGATTTTATTTAAAAATTAAATTAATAATATTTAGGAAATTATTTTCAAAATATGGAGTTCATTTTTTAATTCTACATGTTGAAAAATGGTTAGGGTAAATTTTTGGGATTTTTCTGAAACATTTGATTTTTTAGTGAATAGTAAAAATACAGTTTTGAGTTTCAGTGTGTTAATGACATCATTAATGATGAAATAATGATTTAATAAATCTGGTCAAATTTTCTATATTAAAATAATATGTGAGGTGTCCCAAGTGGCTGATACCATGGGCAAATACCACGGGCAAGCCCATGGTTTTGCAAATACCCCTAATGAGGTGTCCCTTGGAAAATTTTAAAATATTCCCTCACTTTTGCTATAAATACCAACCCATTATTTCCTTAAAATAATTCCAAATCCCTCATAAATGAAGCTCTGGCCTCCTTACCTCCTTATTAGTCCTCCCAAGGTACCAACCTTCAAGTTCTAGGAGTTACTCTACAAGGTCATAAAATTCTTAACTTCTTTCTTTTTCCATTCAAGTTCTCTTTTATGTGGTAAAGAATTGAAGAATACATACCACATTATTCTTTTCATATTATTATTTATCTATTATGTTTTATGATTCATTTCTGGATGGGTTACCCTTTTCCCCTCTCTTTTTAATGTTTTCTAAAACCTTGTTGCATAGCCGTTAGGCTGCCAAATTTTTGTGAGGGATTTCTCAACTATTATTTTATTTTGAGTTCCTTTCTTTTATTTCCTAAACTCCTCTTAACCAAGAGGGATGGAATATACAAAACAAATCTATATTCTGGATGTTCTCATGTTTATGGAAAATTCATCATCATTCTTCTTCTCATCTCCCACTTATTCTTGGAATAAAAATATTGTCCGTGATGTGTCGAATTACCGACATTGTGGATGATGTGATTTCAATTTACATTAATTATTTTATGTATGAACGTGAAACCATTTTTATAGTTGAACCAGGTTATAATATATGTATTATGTATCTTCTATGGTTTTGGAATTATTTTTGTACACATGGTTTTAATTTATAAAACAAAATGAGGTTGTTATTATCACAGAACCACTAAAATGATCTAAACGAACATCATTAATTTTTTAACTTATGAATCATCCTTATATAAAAATTCAAAATGATAAATGGTATAATTTATAGTACTGGAAATATTTAAATACCTTTCCATTCCAATTCTGAATTTTCACTTCCAATCGACAGGAATATCCATCATTAACCAATCATGGAAATCATGTAAAGAAACACACCCAAAACAATGCAAGGAACAAAATACTAGCAATTAAAGGGTGAAATTATGTAATTAAATGATCATATAAGATGTTATAAATATGGATATTTTTCTTTAATATATTAATAACACTCTTTTAACCATTATACAAGAGTTTTAAACAAGTTTGAAGTAAGAAAAACCCAAGGTAAGGTAATTCTTAACCCAATTTTCATTCTTTGGGTTGACTTTCTTCTTTATTCATTATGTGGTATTAAGATTATTGGTGTGATGAATTTTTATTTATATTATTTTGTATTATGTGTATTTATAGTGTATACTCATATCCAATCCATTATATTAATTCACATTCCAATTATATTTTTAAGGGACTTTCCTTTTAAAATATTTTTAAAACTCTATTTAATAAATTCCAAAAGGATTGTTTTTTTATGTGTATGGAATGAGAGTTTTATTCTAATTTTAAGATACCTTATTACCATGATATGTTCCTTGGACATTTTTTATGTTGGTTTGAGCCCATTATAGCTCAATATATGTTGGGTTGAACCCATTATAGCTCAAGATATGTTGGGTTGAGCCCATTATAGCTCAAGATATGACGGGTGAGCCCCATTATATCTCTCCAATGAATTAGGTACTCCAGAGATGGAAGTTGAAAAAAGGTTATTCCATGTGTAAGGGTAAATGTATTATTGATATGTTAAATATGTACCAAGGCAACAACATGAGTATTCTATGCATTTTATTTTTTATGATATGGGTTTTATTGGTTTTTATGTTATCACTTGACTAACACTTTCTATATTTATATCCCTTGCCGAGTTTTATACTCATACCATGTTTTAATTTTTTTTTCATAGGATATAAGGATGGGTAAGAGAAATAGTGGTTTCAATATTTTTGATATGGAGTGTTGTCAAAGAAATCATGATTTATGTTTTAATGTTTTATATTTTGAAAAAAATGGAAACTATTTTTAATAGTGTCCTATTTGTATGAATGTGGTATGTTATCTATGTAAGTTATCCTAATTATTTAAAACTCTAAACCCAAAAATATCCTCAATGTGTAATAATGTATGTTCTTATTTAAAATTAAAGATTAATTAACGTTTTAAGGACGTGTCCTTATAGTTGGTATCATAGGATAGTTTAGATAACTTTAGAGTTGGGATGAAATTTAAGGTAAACAATAACTAATTTTTATACTATGGTAATTTAAAATATTATATCATTTATGGGTTAAAATTTTGGTTCATATAAGATATTTTTGTACAAAATGGTTTTTTGTAGAAGAAACAGGAAAGCTGAAGTAGGAAGGCACCAAGAGGCTGATGTCTATCCGAATCTGCAGCCTGAAATGGTGGGAATCAGAACCAAGCGGTTTGTGACAGAAATGGATCAGTTGACTCAACAAATAAATGGGGGTGATATTCATGCTAGATAATAACATGATATAACACAAAGAAACATGTATTTTCAAGAGCATTTTATGAGGCAACATCTTCCAGCATTCAATGGAACTGCAGATCCAGTGATAACCGAAGGACAGATCAATGCTATAGAAAAGATAGTTGACGTCATGGGATGTTTGGAACATAAAAAGGTAATACTATCCATTTATCATTTGTAAGGTGAATTCAATCAATGGTGGTTGCTCGTTAAGAATATGAGAGAAAGATATGATCTTGACTGTTTGGAATGGGATGATTTGAAGAGTCTTTTTTTGGAAAAATATTTTCCCAAAACTGTTTGACTTAGAATGGAGAAACAAATCTTGGAACTGAAGTAGAAAGATGATGATTCTATGGCAGCATATGAATCCAATTTTACAAGACTATCCAGGTATGCACCGGATTTTACTCTGGATTTTGGAAGTAAAATTAATAGATTTTACTCTGGTTTGAAACCATTTTTTCAAAGAGCTTTGGCCTCACGAGAGTTTAAAAGCTATGAGAAGCTTGTTTGTTGTGCTGAAAAAGTTAAGATAGAGTTTTCTGAAACATATGTGCCTCATGATGAAAAGAATAATAAGCGTCCAGGTTAGAAGGAATCGGGGAATAACTCATCAAAGAAGTCTAGAGGTAAGAAAATGAATTTCCCTTCTTGTGAAAAGTGTGGTAAAAGGCATCCTAGTGAATGTATTGTAAATTATGGGAAATGCTACCGATGTGGAAAGTTTGGAAACATGTATTATGAGTGAAAGTAAAATGATATGAAAATTAATGAGAAGCCGATGGTGAGATGCTTTAAATATAAATAATTGGGCCATTTTGCTAATGTTTTTCCGAAGCTAGTTACTCAAGTAGGGAATCATCAAGATAGGAAACAGAAGGGTTTAGAATTTGTAACCACTTCAGTAGATGTTGATCCGTCAAATGAGGTGGTATCAGGTACATTACTTATTTTTACAGATTTCACAAATGTGTTTTTTGATTTGGGGTCTACACATTCCTTTATTTTTGAGAAATTTTCAGAAACATTGGGAATTTAACCTCATGAAATGAAACCAGTTCTCAAGGTGAAAACACCTAGAGTAAATATTGTGGAAAAAAGAAATTATAAGAATCTACCTATCCTTTTCTATGGAAAGAGTTTGTTTGCAAACCTTGTTGTTTTGCCTCTAGTAGAGTTTGATGTTATTCTAGGTATATACTGGATTTCTTTTTATCATGTTAAGATAGATTGCATAGAAAAAGAAGATTTTTTTTAGAATGAATTTCAGTATGTGTATAAGAATGAACCCATACCATTAATAAAATATCAGGAAGCTAAGAAACTGATAACGGATGGAAATGAAAGTTATATGCTCATATTTTTAATGATAAGGGATCTATTCAGATTTATGATGTACCAGTGGTAAATGAATACCTCGATGTTTTTCCTGATGATTTGCCTAGTGCTATTCCTAATCGAGAGGTTGAGTTTACTATTGACTTAGTTCCTGATGCTAAGCCAATTTATAAACATCCTTATCGAATTACCCAAATGGAACTTCTGAAATTTAAAAAGTAGTTGCAATAATTATTAGATAAAGGCTTCATCTGACCCAGAACTTCACCATGGGGTGATCTTGTCTTGTTTGTTAAGAAAAAAGATGGTTCAATGAGACTTTTCATCGATTATAGATGCTTGAATAACATTACTATTAAAAATTAGTATCCTTTATATCATATCAATGATTTGTTTGATCAGCTCCAGGGAGCGCAATATTTTTTGAAGGTTGTGCTGAGGTTGGGGTAACATCAGTTGAAAGTAAAGGATGAAGACATCTTAAAGACTGTGTTCCATTCTAGATATGGTCATTATTAATTTTTAGTTATTCCTTTTGGGTTAACTAATTCACCTACTATATTCAAGGATCTTATGAATAGAATATTTCATGAGTTCTTGGATAAGTTTGTGGTTGTATTTGTTGATGAAATTATGGTATATTATAGAAGTAAAGATAAGAAAGAAAAACATCTATGAGTTGTTTTGCAAACCTTAAAAGAAAATAAAATGTATGAAAAATTCAGAAAGTGTGATTTTTGGTTGAAACATATTTCTTTTCTTGGGAACATTGTAAATAAGGATGGAATAACAGTTGATCCTTCCAAAACAAATGTGGTTGATGAATGGAGATGACCTATAAATGTTACAGAGATTTATAGTTTTCTTGTATTTGTAGGTTATTACTGATAATTTTTTAAAAACTTTGCACGATTATCTATACCAATAACTAAGTTAATAGGAAAAGGGATTAAATTTGTTTGGATAGAAGAATGTAATGTTTTTTTAGGAACTAAAGAATATATTGGTGAATGCTCCAGTTTTGGCCTCTCCTTCCTGAAATGGTGAGTTTGTCATCTACAATGATGCTTCATTGAAGGGACATGGTTGTTTTTTGATGCAGAATGATCAAGTAATCACTTATGCTTCAAGAAAACTAAAACCTAATGAGTAAAATTATCCCACACATGATTTGGAATTGGCAGTTGTGGTTTTTGCTTTGAAAATTTGGAGGCACCATTTATAGGGATCCAAATGTAAAATATATATACTAAACATAAAATTCTGAAGTATATATTCACTCATAGGGAATTAAACATGAGGTAGAGAAGATGGATTGAACTAAAAAAGGATTATTATTACACGATCAATTATCATCCAAGAAAATCAAACAAAGTGGCGAATTCCTTGAGTCGAAAAAATCATACATGTTACGTTTGGAACATGATCCCTTGATTAATGATTTGATGAATTTTGGATTATAAGTTTTTGTTTTAGGGAATACATCCATTTTTCTTTAGGTTTCAGTGCATTCATCGTTATCAGACAGAATTAAGCGAGCACATAAGGAAGACCATGAGCTACAAAAAAGGTCGAATTGGTTAAAATTGGTAAACTGTCAGAATTTAACCTTGATAAAGATTATGTTTTAAGATTTGGAAAATGGTTGTGTGTTCCTTGTGATCCACAGTTGAAGAAATATTTGTTGTGTAAAGATCATATTTATCCATTTTCAGTTCATCATACAAGTATTAAGATGTATATAGACCTCCAGGAGTATTACTAGTGGGATAGAATGAAAAGGGATATTGCTGATTTTACTATGAAATGTTTGACATGTCAATAGGTTAAAGAAGAGTGCCAGTTACTGAAGGTGATGTTTCGGCCTTTGCCAGTTCCAGAGTGGAAATGGGAGAATATATCCATGGATTTTGTGGTGGGACTACCTAAGACTTCTCGATGTAACAATGTGATTTGGGTTATTGTTGATCGACTGAAAAAATATACACATTTAATTTGTATTTGATATACAATGTAATCGGATCAGTTTTCTCAACTATAACTCATAGATATTGTCATGTTAAATGGAGTTCCTCTTTCCATTTTCTTTTATCGGGATCCCAGGTTCACTTCTAACTTTTGGAAGGGGCTTCAAAATTTGTTGGGAACAAAATTAAATTTCAGTATAGCTTTTCATCCTTAATCAGATGGGCAGTAAGAACGAACAATTCATACTTTGGAGGATATTCTTCGAGCTTATTCAATGGACTATAAGGGAAGTTGGGATCAATATCTTTCTTTAGTTGAGTTTTCTTATAATAACAATTTTCATTCCAGTATACAGATGGAACCTTTTGAGGCATTGTATGGGAAGCAGTGTAAGACTCCATATTTTTGGGATGAAGTTGGGGAAAGGAAGTTGATGGGACTAGGATTAGTATAAGAAGTGGCTGATAAATTGCATATGATCCAACAACACATGAGGATAACTCAGAGTAGGCAAAAAATTTATGCAGATAAAAAAAGAAATGACTTCTCATTCAGGGTAGGTGAGCATGTTTTCCTTAAAATCTCTTCGTGGAAAAGTGTGAAGCATTTTGGTAAGAAAGGAAGGATAAGAACGTGATTCATCGGTCCTTTTTAAATTCTGGAGAAAGTTGGACTAGTTTCATACTGAGTATCTTTGCCTCCGAGTTTGTCTCAGGCACATAATTTTTCCATGTTTTGATGTTGAGAAAGTATGTGCTAGATTCATCACTTGTCTTGAGTCCAGAAGTAGTTCAGTTGGAAATGAACCTTTCTTCTGAAGAGAAAATAGTTCAGATTGCTGATTGAAGGGAACATGTATTTCAAAATAAGGTAATCTACCAGGTAAAGGTTTTGTGGAGAAACCACATGGTTGAAGAAGCAACATGGTAATCTAAAAATGCTACGAGGGAAAGTTATCATCACTTGTTTAATGAGTAAATAAATTTGCAAGGATGAAATTTATAGAAGGTGATGATAATGTAACACCCCATGTTAAAAAAAATAAATTAAATGCGCGAAACTTTGTTTTTAGAAGATATTTATAACTATCCTTTAAACATAATTTTGCAGCTTCTATGTTTTGAATTTCAAAAAACAGTCATCTACAATTGTGTTCAGTAAGTTATTTAGATTCTGATGGAACCAACTTGTTTTTTTGGTGAATTGTAACATACCCTTATGAATAGTAATATGACTCTAATGAATAGTAAATTATATTATTATTCTATTTTCTTAAGGCTTTAAGATAATGACATATTTGATAATTTTTCAATGTGATATAAAAGAAGTTATAGTTTTAAAATTATTAATTTTTGAATTAAGTATGATTTTATTTAAAAATTAAATTAATAATATTTAGGAAATTATTTTCAAAAATTGGAGTTCATTTTCGAATTCTACACGTCAAGAAATGGTTAGGGTGATTTTTTTGGATTTTTCTGAAACAGTTGATTTTTCAGTGAATAGTAAAAATACAGTTTTGAGTTTCGGTGTGTTAATGACATCATTAATGATGTAATAATAATTTAATAAATCTGGTAGACTTGTGTACAATAAAATAATATGTGAGGTTTCCCAATCGGATAATACCATGGGGAAATACCATGGTCAAGCCCATGGTTTTTCAAATACCACTAATGAGGTGTCCCTTGGAAATTATTAAAATATTCCCTCATTTTTTCTGTAAATACCAACCCATTCCTTCATTAAAATCATTCCAAATCCCTCATCAACGAAGCTCTGGGATCCTTACCTCTCTAGTAGTCCTCCCAATGTCCCAACCTTTAAGTTCTAGGAGTTACTCTACAAGGTAAGAAAATTATCAACTTCTTTCTTTTTCCATTCAAGTTCTCTTTTATGTGGTAAAGAATTCAAGAATACATACCATATTCTTCTTTAATCTTATTCTTTATATATTATATTTTATGATTCATTTTTTTATGGGTGAACCTTTTACCCACTCTTTTTAATGTTTTCTAAAACTTTGTTGCATAATCGTTAGGCTGCCCAATTTTTGTAAGGGATTTCTCAACTATTCTTTTATTTTGAGTTGCTTTCTTTTATTTATTCAAATCCTCTTAACCAAGAGGCATATAAGCTCCCGAAATCATGTATATTCTGGATTTTCTCATGTTCATGTAAAATTCATCATCATTCTTCCTATCCTCTCCCACTTATTCTTGGAATAAAAACATCGTCCGTGATGTGTCGAATTACCGACATCGTGGATGATGTGATTTCAATTTACATTAATTCTTTTAAGTCTGATCATGAAACCATTTTTATGGTTGAAACAGGTGATAATATATGTATTATGTATCATCTATGGTTCTGGAATTATTTTTTACACATGTTTTTAATTTATAAAACAAAGTGAGGTTGTTATTATCAAAGAACCACTAAAATGATCTAAACGAACATCATTAATGTTTTAACTTATGAATCATCATCATATAAAACCTCAAAATGATAAATGGTATAATTTATGGTACTGAAAATATGTAAATACCTTTCCATTCCAATTCTATAGTTTCACTTCCAATCTAAAAGAATATCCATCATTAACCAATCATGGAAATCATGTAAAGAAACACACCCAAAACAATGCAAGGAACAAAATACTAACAATTAAAGGGTGAAATGATGTAATGAAATGATCATATAAGTATTATAAAGATGGATATATTTATTTAATATATTCATAACACTGTTTTAATCATTATAGAGGAGGTTTAAACAAGTTTTAAGTAAGACAAACCCGAGGTAATGGAATTCTTAACCCAATTTCCATTCTTGGGGTTGACTTTCTTCTTTATTAATTATGTGGTATTAAGATTGTTGATGTGATGAATTTTTGTTTATATTATGTTGTATTATGTGTATTTACATTTTATAGAAATATCCAATCCATTCTATTAATTCACATTCCAATTATATTTTTAAGGGACATTCCTTTTAAAATCTTTTTAAAACCATCTTTAATAAATTTCAAAAGGATTGTTTTTTTGTTTATGGAATGAGAGGTTTCTCCTAATTTCAAGATACTTTATTACAATGATATGTTACTTGTACGTTATTTATGTTGGGTTTAGCCCATTGTATCTCAAGATATGTTGGGTTGATGCCATTATATCTAAAGATATATTGGGTTGATCCCATTATAGCTCAAGATATGATGGGTGAGCCCCATTATATCTCTCCAATACATTGGGTACTCTAGATATGGAAGTTGACCAAAAGGTTATTCCATGTGTAAGTGTGAATGTAATATTAATATGGTAAATATGTACCAAGGAAAAAACATGAGTATTCTATGCATTCAAGTTTTTATGATATGAGTTTTATTGGTTTTTATGTTTTTACTTGACTAATGCTTTCTATCTTTATATCCCTTGCTGTGTTTTATACTCATCCCATGTTTTTAATTTTTTTTCATAGGATATAATGATGGGTAAGAGAAATAAGGGATTCATGATATTTGGTATGGAGTTTTTTCAAAGAAATCATGCTTTAGGTTTTAATGTTTTATATTTTGAAAAAAATGGAAACTATTTTTAATAGTGTCCTCTTTGTATGAATGTGGTATGTTATGTATGTAAGTTATCCTAATTATTTAAAAATATAAACCCTAAAATATCCTCAATGTGTAATAATGTATGTTCTTATTTAAAATTCAATATTAATTAATGTTTTAAGGTCGAGTTTTTATAACTCTAGTGTCACAAGGACCCACACTCTATCTGATAGGGGGTTGCACTCAGTAAATGGAGGACTCACACCAAATATGGTGAGAGATTTCACTCTATATGCTAAGGATCCTCACTCTGGTGCGATAGGGGGGTTCTATTCTTGTCATTTAGAATCAATTCCCTATCCAATATGGTGGTTCCACTCGGTATTTAGAGGACCCGCTCTAAAGTCGATGGGGGGGGTTCCACTCTGTAGAAAGCCTCTGGTGACCTTGTCTGACCACTTCCATTGTCAGGAACCTCCTAAATAATCTCGACACCCATACCATCTCACATCATATTCTAAAAGACACAATGGATGGCATCATCGCGTTCTATGTGAAAAAAAAACACTCATTATAAGCTACTCGCAACCCAAAATTCGAGTCCAAATGAAGGAGATATGAGAGTTTGAAGTTTCCTAAAAAGGAAAGGGGTACACGACGTGTAGGGGACCCACACAATGTGTGGTCCCACTCCTTCAACTGACCGTGTCCCAGGATAACACACGATTCCTGATCCATGTAGAAGTACACACCGTGCAGGTGGACAACACGACGTGTCCAAGCTACCCATGATCGGTTTGTGTCCTCCTGGTCGTGTTCGTATACCATACCCCATGTTTGTGTACTTCGGTACATGATGTGATAGAACATGACCATTCCCATGTCCTCCCAGATTTCACATTGAGTTTTCCATCACAAGTTCACATGGTGTGTGGGGATCCCACATGGCGTGTGATACTTATAAATCACTGAAACCCTAGCCACCACAACCAGGTTCTGATACACTGTGTGTTCTTTCAAATATAGGGCGTGTAGTCAGGAATTTTCTAGAATCTAATATCTATTATATGTATGCTATATCCGATCGCCCTTCCATCGATTCCAGCTTCATTTCTTCCCAAAAATGAAGGATCTTTCCACCATTTTTTGTTTTCAACCATCTAGTGGCTGAAAAACCAATTTTTGTTGAATCGGTCAAAGTTTGCATGAACTATCATCGTTCCACATGCAATCTATCATGAACCTCCTCCGAACCTATTTCCGATCTTCCTATCCATCACCCACAACTCAGAAACAACCTAGATCTATCCCTAGTTCATTGATCCATCCCTTGCATGTGATTTTAAAGTGGATATGGAGATCCGACCAGGTTCAATACTGCCCAAAAATGTCGAACCGGGACAGTAGGGTCCAACCGGTAGAGAACGTGAAAAAATTGTGGAAGAAAAAATAACATATTTTTATTGATCGTTTCCAAGATTTCTTGGTCAATGATCAACAACAGGTATATCTGGGCTTAAAAAACAATTAGATAAACAATTAAACCTGCACATATGATCTTTTCAAGGTTCAACAATCAGAGGAGATCATAAAAGAGATGATTCTACTTAATCAATTTAAACAAAATTGGTGAAATCCGCAAATTGAGGAGTCCTATATGGAGATTAGATCGCTTTTTTGTCTAAGAATGATTCCAACAACAATTGAAGGAAATAATTGTGTTCGATGTGTCCGGATTTTCTCCAATCTAGAGATTTTTCATCTTTGGAAGACGATTCACCAATTGGAGGAAGAATGCTCTAAAATCCTCCTAGGGTTTATGTAGCTAACCCTGAAGGATTTTCCATAGCGGTGAATTTATATAAACTTCAGTTAGGTTAAATTAATAAATTAATTTAATTAATCAACCAATTTAATGTACCACCAATGGGAGAGATATCCAAACACCCTATTCTGACCAATTTTAGGTCGTTCCTAGGGTAAAAATTACATTCCAGACTCAACCATGATATCATATTTATGATTCATTATTCGGTTTATTATTTATCTCATTTTACTTAATAAAATGTGTGTGTGTAATATAAAATATTTTTAATATTTCTATAAAATTAATTTTTTGCACGCTGAGCCTCAGAATTGCACGTCATCTTAGCACTTGGCTCTAGAAATATATGTAGAAATATTTCAAAGTCTTACAAGAAAAAAACTGGGTCACTACATGCAATTAGGAAATATCCTCCGGAGGAAGTTTTTCCTAATGAATTTGTGCAATAAAGATGAATTCCAAAAGTGGTACTAGTAGTTAAGGCCCAATGGAGAAATCTAATGTGGCTGGTGAAGAGGAAAAGAAAATTTGTCAAAGAAGAAACATGAAAAGTAACAAACATTATGAAGCCATAGTTTCCTTAATTCCACCTTGAGTACATGGTGAATTTTCATGAGGAAGTGATGAGAATGTGAGGAGTGAGTATGATGTGAATAGCGAGGTTTCCCATGAGAGTGATAGTTCCAAGGAGGTCAGGACACTTGAGTCAAACTAGGACGACTACATACATTACAAATCAAAGGAGAGGAAAGGGGAATGCTATATAACTATCAAGGGAAGTAATGAATTTTACAAATAATAGTTTGTTGGTATGGGTTATTTATAGCCCTAGGGCTTGGGAACTCTATTATAAATGTTGTTTCCTGCATGTGGGGGGAGTAATTTGGTTATTTGGTTTTGTAAGGAAAGATTTTCATTAAGCCTATAGAGGGTAGTTCTCTTAGGAGAGGTGTGAGTGCTATCTAGGATATTCTAGAGATTTGAATGAAATTATATAAAAAAATTCAGTTCTTGAATAGAATATTCTTCCTTCTAGTTCAAATATACATCACATGGGGATACTAAATTCTTTCATAGAGTGTTCTTAAGGAGGCATAGGATGGCAGAGATTAAGGATACTGAAGATGATAACAGTGTAACTGTCAAGGGAAAGAAAGGAATCTCAAAGGATCTCACCATGAATTTCGCCGATCCTTTCATGGATTATTCCCTGATGAAGCCATTTATTAAGGGATTGAACCAGAAAACTATTTATTTTACAGAAGATGAGTGGTTGTAATGACCATTCAAAGTTTATAAGGTTAAAAGGTATGTGTTTCAGATGGATAAATATAAGTACCCAGGTGCATATGGTTTCTCGATGGGTTTCTTTTAGGGCTGTTGGGATTCGATTGAAGATGATCTTATTAGGGTGATGGAAAAATTATATAGGAATGAGGTCATGGGAAAGACTATGAATTCCATTTTTTTACATCGGTCCCAAAGAAGAATTTCTTTGACAAGTTAAAAGATTATATTCTTATTAGACTTAAGAAGGTTGGGTATAAAATTATTATGAAGGTATAGGTTGACATGTTATCTTTGGTGGTTTTAGAGACAATCTCACAAAGTCAAAGAACATTTGTAGGGGTTCGTTAGATCTTGGAAATTTTTTTAATCGCTAATGAGGTGGTTGATGATATCCACCACTAGGGAAGGAGTCGAGGGGTTCTAAAGTTGGATTTTTATAAATCCTACGATAGGTTTATCTAGAGTTTCTAGAATAAGGTAATGGATATGAAAGGCTTTGGTGAACATTAGCATTGAATTATTATGGGATTTTTATTTATTCCCTCATAAAAAATTTAATGGAGAACCATAAAGTTGATTTTATAGATAAAAGATCTTAAGATAGGGATGCCCTTCTACCTTTCCTCTTCACACTGGTGGTAGATTTCCTAAACCAAATGGCTGAGATAGTTACTGTAGTGGGAAATTTGAAAGGTCTAGGTGTAGGGATGAAGGCGGTACGAGTCCCTCTGATTTAATTTTCAGAAGATACTTTGAATATTTTAGAAAGTGGAATTGAAATTTTCTAGAATATTCTCACATTAGTAAAAATTTATGAGATGGTTTATGGTTTGAAAGTTAATTTGCGAAAGAGAGGTCTAGAAGCTATCCACTTCGAGGTTAACAGGATAAGGGAGTGTGATCATTTGAGTAGGTGTGTGGTTCCCTAATATCCGCTCACTTACTTTGGAGTTCCTTTAAGAGGAAACCAAGAGATTTTTCATTTTTGGTACCTATGGTAGCCAATATTACTAAGAGACTTGATACATAAAAATGGGTGTGATTTTACTTAGGTGGGCATGTCATGCTGATCTAGGATGCATTGTCCACTATCCCCCTTTATTTATTTTCTCTTTATAAGATTCATGTTAAGGTGGTTGCTAGGTTGGAAAGGGTGATGAGATATTTTCTATAACATGGATCTATGGATAAAAGGGACCATCTTGTATGTTGGGAGGAAGTGTATAGGCCGAAGGAATTTGGAGGACTTCATTTTGGAAGCTTGGTTAAGAAAATAATATTTATAGTAGGAGAGTGGTTGAGACAGATCCCTTTTAGATAGAGTCTATTTGTCAATGAGTCATCAAAATAATATTTTTCAAGAAGAAAAATTATAGGGACACTGGATCGAGGGTACATGTAACAAAAAATATTCCTTAGAAATTTATCTCCATGGTTAGTCATGTTTTTTACCCCTTACCTGCTTTAAAACTGGTTTGGGTTCTAAAGTGTGGTTCTAAGAAGATATGTGGACAAAGATGGATATATTATCAGTTGTTTTACCTTGTTGGTTTAGAGTTCCAAGATTACATAATGCTCATATTTAATATTTTTAAAATAATGAGGGTGGGATGGTGTGTTGGGATTTCCATTTATTTGAGCACCTTAATGATCTTGAGGTAGGTGGGGTCTATATTATAACATGATTTCCATGCTTGTTGAATTTTCCCTGTATAGGGAGGACCAGAGGTCCTACACCCCAGAGAGTTCAGGTTCATTCCCTTATAAGTTCTTCCATTCACATATTATGTTCCACCCAACTATTGCCTCATTTACCCTATTTAGGTGCATCTGAAAAACAAAGGTTCCTCCCAACATTTGTATGTTTACATGGTCAGTGTCATTATACTGGGTAAAAATTAATATCCTTTTATAGATTCAATGGCCTATGTGTGCATTTCTCCATAAATTTGTGTATTGTGCCTTTGTGTGTTATGGATATCCATTGGAGAGACCAGTCAACACTTATTCCTACATTTCTTTCACAAGAAAAATTTTATGTGGGCCCTTAGTACATTCCAATATGAGAAATAGTGCTATTATGCGTTAGATTTTTGGTCAACCTTGACATTCTGAGTTGGAGTACATTGGATTTTTTTTCACCATGTCAACAGTTGATTGAGGAATTAGATTTCACATTGTAGGACTCATTGGAGTTGTATATTGAGGAACACTTGGCATGAAAATTGAAAAAACAAAGCCTAGGAAAACAAAGGTTATTTGCATGGAGATGCAGTATGTAGCTCATGTATAGTGATCGATGAAGCTGTAGAGATAGAGGATGATAGAATGAAAAGGGAGAGTTCCTGAAGATGAACAAGTTTTGTTCCTAGATTCACCCTCCGCTTAGAGCATCACTCACTAAAGCCTCTTGTGGGCCTAACAAATCGAGTATGGATGGCGCATGCCTAAAAATAAGGTTTTTGGGGATTTCAAACAGATGCAAAATACTTTGTAAAGTTGTATTCCTGGTGCTAATCCAGTCCATCTAGTTGGAGTGAAAATCTAGGATCTTCAACAGGTGTTGTACGGATGTTTTAATAAAAGAAAATTATTAGGAAGGTTGGAAATAAAATCTTGTAATTTCATCACATTAACTAATAGTATCATAATATTTCAATAGTAAAACAAAAGGACCAGTTCTAATAAAATTAAATTATTATAAAGGATAGAATTAAGAGATTGGGGGTTCAAAAGTCAACTAGAAAATAGAAAAGGAACAAAAAATTCAGAAGATGAACCTCAATTTGTTGAAGCTTGGCCTCCAAAAGTTTCTATGAATACTCATTCTATAATTACAAACAAATTTCAGGAAAAATGATATTAAATTATGGGGAAAAATTTATCCTTCCAAGAAAACCAGAGGTTCACTGCCTACCTTGGGAGTAGATCTATTAGGAGTATGATAAACAATTACAAAAACATGATCAATATGAACAATCATAGGTTCCTTGCCCAGACTTTTCCAAGGGACCTAAAAAAATTGGCAGTAGTATGGAAATTATCCAGTAAATATAATGTTCAAGTCACATTAACCAACAAAAATATATATTCAAAATTACAATGCATTATTAACAGTATACTTTCTTTAAGAACCCAAAATCATGAAACAAATAATAATCATTTTCAATACTATCAAAGACTATGTTTACTCTTAAGTAATATATTTTATTGGAACTTTAGGTGTCAATTGACTAGTCACCTGGGAAATGTGTGGGGGCCATTATAAATGAAAATATAAAATTTTAACATTTTTTCAAAGGTGTATCATAATCAATGTCATCATCATCTTTCAGATCATAAAAAAAAGTGTGTATGAAAGATAAATCCAAACAAACTTATATGCATCAAAACCATCCAAAAACTCATAAAAAATGATTAACAAGGGTATCACACACACCATAATTTTCATCCATAAGAACATATCAACATGGTATAAAAATTCATATATAATCTAATGAAAGAGATATTCCATAAATCCCATACACATGATGTGTTTTGGCCTATATTGTAAGGTGCAATATGGTTATGCTGTATGGTACGACATAGATATATATATCTATATATATATATATAAACCAAATGCATGCTACATTTTTGGATTATCATTGGATATAGTATAAAGATTCTATATCCACTTCCTTGGCATGGTATTTGAATATTACATGCTAATTTTTGAACCTTGTCCTATGTTGGTTATCATTATTGTAAACATTTCATAACATGAAACGATAGGGAGAATGAAATGGTTGAGGGTTAAACTAGTTTTTAACCACATGCATACCTCGTAACATAGATTTAATACTAGATGGATGTATGAGGATATAAAAAGGTGGTCGAGGCTTGAAAATGGGCATGCTTAGTGTGACCCTCTTCCTATTGATTCTCCATCTTGTCAAGGCTCTGTTCTCCTCTTCCCCTTACCACCTGAGACACAATCATGTCATGAAAGGAAAGAGAGTCCTAACTATGTGATGGTTGATTCGATACAGCTGTGGATACACCATGAAGGACATAGTTCAATGACTGCCTCTTACTATTCTTTATCAACCACAATGATCAAAGGCAAGAGCAGGAGCCACAATCAGTGTAAGGTACACAAGTTCTTCATTTTTCTTACTAGCATTTTTTTGGTTTCAAGCATGGTAGATATTGGGAAGAGGTTTTTAATTTCTTATGTTTTATAGAACAGGTGCTAATGGATCCTTAGAAACTCATTAGTGGAATCAGATTCATTCCATGATCATTTGATTCTCAAAATCATGTTTTAAATAAATAATATTTGATATCATTTTTAATGTCGTATCGAATGTTGTTAAAAATAATATATATTTTTATTTGTGTCTTGGTGTATGATATTGGATATTTAAAACAACAATTGGGTTGTGCCATATGATATAGGTTATTATAGGTGGCAATTTCGTTCAAATCCTTTCGTTTTTTATTTATCATAGCGTATAATATATCTTTTCACAACATACGATGACGCCAAAGGATCACTACAAAATAGAGAAATGTATCGTTCATATTATAAAATACATATTTAAAAACTCAATGTCAATAATTTTTTATTCATACATATCATCTTATTGTAAGCTGCAACAATCAAGCATCGAGTTTATATTACACATGTGTCGTGGGTTAATCTCATGCAGGTCAGCGTGGGGGAGAATTATCTTACATAGCTCCCAATCACATGCCTTGATAGCCTACTGACTTTATCCTATACATACCTCATGGAATATTTTAGGGTTCACTATCAATCATATTTACAATTGATAGTGTTGAAAGGTTTAGTGTGTCACGACCTTATCTATAATAGGATACAATATACCTAATATCATCTAATACGATATGTAATAAAAAATTGGTTTTTATAAATTTAGATTATGAATTGATTTGGATAATTTATAAATTGTTTATGAATTATGAAAAAAGGAATTTCGTGATATTTGTTTACTTATAAATCTATTCATAAATTAATTAATTACAAATTGTTTATGATTAATTCATTAATTTTTTTGAAACATTTATTAAAGAAATATTTCATAATATTAATTGTTAATATAAAATTACTTTTTCAAATTATATGACATGTATTATAATTTAGATATAAAATTTTTATATTGAAATTATAAGTATAGTTTATAAAGGGTTTATAAATTACAAAATATGGAAAAAATATAAAAGATTATATTTAATATTATAAATTGTTCATAATAATTAATTTGAAATGTACAAATTAAAAATTTCTTATTTGAGAAATTATTTAAACCATATCTAAAGGAGTTTTGATAATTTATATGATCAAGGTTTAAATAACTATAAATATGTGATATTTAGATTTTTTAATTTTTCCATATAATGTAATTGAAATTTAAAATGTTTTTATTTCATATAATATCATATATATAAGTGAAATGTCACATAAAAGAGAATATATTAAGCAATTCATGTTGTAAGTAAATATAAAGGGTTTATTTTTACTTGATTATGGAATGTCCATTATAAAGTGTTTATAGTTAGCTTTATTTACGAATTATTTCATAAATATTTTATCTTATGTTTAAATATATGAATTGTCCATTTATTTATTTATTCACTAATTTATTCATATATATAATTTTTATTTAAGGGTTTGGGGGGGGGGTGAGGAGAAGGTTGTGTGGTCAAGTCCTCAATCCTGTAAGTTTACTGCAATTTGTTTCCTTGCATTGTGTTCTGTAGTGGTGGATGTATTGGATCTTATATAATTTTTATATTATGAATGAATGTATGTTTTGGTTTAAATTATTAAATTGATTATAGAAATTATCATATATGAATTTAAGGAGTTACATGCTTGGTATGATGAATTCTCTTTTCTTACCTTGACTTTGGCTTGTATTAGGTTATGATCTTAAATTAAGTAATTAATTATGATTTATACATATTAGGTTATGAGATTGACTTAAGAAGTTAATTATGATTTATACATATTATACGTGATATGATAAGGAATGTGATTACTTATGGTTTTGTTAAGTATTCTTAAAAGGGTTTCATAATATAAAATGTATCATGTGATATAGAAGGTAGTCTCCACTATCATTCTTTCATGTTGGAACCATAGAATCGTGAAGTGAAATAATAATTGACCTCTTAGAGTAAAAATTTGAGTTATATTTAATCAGTGTTCCTCATTGAGTATGATAAGTTATGAAAAAATGTTAATATTATCATGAGTAGGATTCTTGTATTGAGATATGGAATATGCTCACGAGGCACAAAATAGGTTTTCTGCGTTGGATGAACCATGTAACTTCCTAGTCCATGTGCCACTCACCGGTTCCCTAAGTTGGTCGGTCACATGACCTTAGCTGCACCTCCCCATACCCTAGAAGATGTTGACTAGTAGTGAGGGTATGATAAATTGATCATAGGGAGACTATACCCTATTTTATCAGAGTAATACACCAGTGGAAATAAATAAACAAAATTATAATCTTATATAATCATAAACTATACCAATATCTCAAGATAATCAATGCATGAAATACAATATCCAACTAAAGTAAAAAACATGCCAAGATAATGCGCATGTCAAGTGTCTAAAATGCAAACTGAAAATAAAGACACTAATCAGGCAGCTCGAGTAGGATGTGAGTAGAACTCAGTAGGCTGCCACCAACGATGTCTAAAACAAATAAAATAAATAAAAAGTATATGTAGTTGTATAAATAAATAATTACAATGCATAAGTAAACATTTATCACATTATCAATTAATATTTAATAAATTACATAGACCACCAGGTTCCCGAGGACACCCATACCTCAATACCTGCTATCGCCTACGCCGTGTCTGAACCATATTACACATTCAATTCACATTTCATTATTATGTCCACTTAGAACCACATTCCAATGCCAATTTTTTGGGTTTAGAATGTCATGTCTAGTATCTCGTTTATCAATCATGCATATATATCATGGTAATATAATTTCATGTCTACCAACCTAATTCCCAACCATGCATATATATCATTGGTGTAGATCATCATGTCTTGCACCCTAATTCTCAATCATGCGCATATATCATTGGTGTAGATCGTCATGTCTAGCACCCATTTATCAAACATACAGATAAATCTATAATTGGCATAGATCATCATCTCTAGCACCCTATTTAACAACTATGCATGTATATCACTGGCGTAGATCATCATGTCGCACCCCATTTATCAAATATGCATATGCATCATTTCTTATCACAACTTCACATGTATCTCATTATCACATGTTTTCAAATTATAACGTCAACCAAGATTAAACACATTAATATTCTTATCAAAATTAACCATCACAACTTCCATTAATTAACTCATTAATTAATTAATATAAATCCATTAATTGATTCAACAATTAATTAATATTTTCAGAATATCAACATCCAATAATTAATTCACCAATTACTTATTCAAACACACTATTTCAATATCTCATAATCAATTCACCAATTAATTATTCATTTCGTGGCATTAATATCCTATAATTAATTCCCCAATTAATTATCTTAAATCACTATATCTATATCCCATAATTAATTTTTCAATTAATTATATCAAATCACAATATCAATATCCCATAATTAATTCCCCAATAAATTATCTCAAATCATGATATCAATATCCCATAATTAATTCCCCAATTAATTATCAAATTCAAAAATCCCATAATCTCATAATTAATTCTCCAATTATAATCCAAAATCTCACAATTTAACAACTATATCAATTAATTAATTTACCATATTAATTAATTCAATTAGAGATTTAAATTGCTAAACAACTCTAGAAATTATACAAATTGCATACACGTAATCAAAATCATGACTAGGAGATTTGAATTTTAGACCACCTATCTTTATTCGTTGATGAATATCACCCAACAAAAATCCCCAAAATTGAGCAGCACAATGACATAGATTTAGATCCATATCTCAAAACCCAAAATCAATATTAAGGAAATCAAGATCTTTCCAATCTATTTATAGATTCACAATCCTAGATCTATATTCACTAAATCTAGATCTAGATCTAGAAAAAAAAAGATAACTCCCACCAAAAGAACAAGAGAATAAAAGAGGATAAACGAGGAAGTAATGGGATAGGATCCACTTACTAGGAGAGGATAAGATCTTTAATTCAGGCTTTTAATCATGATTAAAAGAGGTCATACGACCTTATAATCCCTCCGAGAAGCTCTGAAATCATCCAAAAATCATAAGGGTCCAAGTTTGGGTCGAAAGGGGAAGTTTCGTGGGATCGAGTGGATTTAAAACTAATTTTTAGGTAATTAAAATTACCGCGCATAGTTTCTTGTGTATGGGTGCATGATTTTCCATAACAATGTTTCAAATATGCACCAATTGTTTTAGGGTTGTATAATTTCTATTTTATGGGTACATGGTTTGAAAAACCGTGCGCCAGCCGTGCAATTCCCCACTATCCAAGGTTCGACGGTTTTTTGGGCTAGGGTGCACAGTTTTCTCTAACTATGTGCCAACTGCGCACAAACCATTTTTCTTTATTTTTTTATTAATTTTCACATAAACAAACCCCAAAGTACAACCCAAATGAAAAGTACTCAAACAAGGACAAAAGATTACTTGAATTCAAGCACGAGTCAACTACATAAAAGGTTAGGATCTTACCATCTCTCCACCTTATAACATCTCCTCCCTGAGCATCAATCCCAAGATTATATAAGATTACAAGCCAAAAATATTGGTCCACTAAGCTTGTATATTTGATTCTCTTTCCCATTTTTCCTCCTACACATGCTCATGTTTCCAAAAAACATGAACTATCAACATGGTCTTTCCCCGCAACTCTTTCTCACTGCGATCCAACACACGTATCAGATGATTCTAAAAGGACGTATATATCTTAAGGTCAACCTCATCAACATAGATCACATGAGATGGGTTAGGGTGATACCTTCTTATTGGTGATACATGGAAAAAATCATGCACAACACTATATTTATATGGAAAGAAAAAATAGTACACCATCAGCCGTATTATCTCCATAACCTCAAACAGTCTGATAAACTTTGGAACCAACTTTCCTTGTCTCCGTATGGTGACCCAACCTAGGAGACACCTGAAGGAATACACAATCATCCTCTATAAACTCTAGGGATCACCTCCGTCTGTTAGAATATGACTTTTTCCTACTTTTATCTATAACCATATGTTTCCAAATCAATTGTACTTTCTATGATGTCTCCTGCATGAGACTTAGTCCCAAAAAATCTAACTCACCTACCTCCATCCAGCATGGAGGTGATCTACATGGCCTACTATAAATATCCTCGTATGGTAACATCTGTATCATTTCTTAATAACTATTGTTATAGGATTACTTCACCAAAACTTGGTGCATCTCCCATGACCCACTGAAGTCTAGAATGCACTCCCACAGTATATCCTCATGCACATATATAGTACGCTCCAACTACCCATATGTCTGTGGGTGAAAATTAATACTCAATAAAACCTGTGTACCAAGTGCCTTTTGAAATCCCTACCAAAAGTGTGAAGTAAAACATGAGTTGTGATCTGAAGCTATAGTATATGGAACCCCATGCAAACAGACTATCTATCGAACATACAACTTTCCTAGATGCTCCACTGGGAAAGTCTCCTATATTGGAAAGAAATGTTCTACTTTCATCAGTCGATCCACAACAACCCAAATAACATAATTCTTCCTTGGTGTATTCGAAAAACCTACCACAAAGTCCATTTTCATGTTGTCCCACTTCCATTACGGAATGGCCAATGACTGTAGCAAACCTCCAGGTCGTTGATGATAAGTCTTCACCTACTGAAAGGTGTAGCATCATGTCACAATCCTACCATGTCCTTCTTCATGCTCGGACAAAAAAACCATCATCGTAGGTCATAGTACATTTTGGTCACACCTGGATGCACCATCAACTTCAAGGCATGAAATTCCTACATCAACTCCTCTAACATGATCAAAGGCACAACAACCTGATTTTTGACATAGATGATCTCATCCTCATCTATGATCCAATCTGAAGGTGATGAATCCATACCTTTAAGGATTTTACTCAAGGTAAAACACTATGGATCCCCATACTATCTTTCTTAGATCCATATCAAAAGTGTATACTCCACTGAAATTGATACTAGAGTCATATACTCCTAGATCTTTTGAACCACCACATGCATCTCAGACAGTAAAGTCATAATCTTCCACTCAATTCTGGACTCATGTACCATCTGAGTCTATGTTTTCCTTCTCAAAGCATCAACCACACTATTTCCTTTTCTAGGCATTTATGTCTGCTCAAAATCAAATAACTGCATATACTCAACCCACCTTTGTTGTCTAAGATTCAAATCTCACTACAAGAAGATGTACCTTAAGATTTTGTGATCAGTAAACACCATAAAATTATCTCCCAATAGATAATGTCTCAAACAATTTAAGGAGTAAACCACTACTGTCAATTTGAGGTCATTCATTGGGTAGTTCTGTTCATGTGGCCTATATTGCCAAGATCTGTATGCCACAACTCGATCTCATTTCATCAACAAGTCTCTGAGTCCTATCCTAGAAGCATCACAATACACCATATACTTCTCACTAGGATTAGGTATGGTCAAGATTGGTGTTGATGTCAAATGATTCTTCAACTCCTGGAAGGCCTCCTCACAAGATTCCGATAAATCAAACTTTATCCCCTTTTTGGTCAAGCCCAAAAGTGGTTCTTCTAAACAAGAAAAGTCCTAGATGAATATTTGATAATATCCAACTAACCCCAAAAAGCTACAAATATCAAATACGTTCTTTGGATACTCCCAAGATACCAATGCCTGAACCTTCTCTAGGTCCGCTGACTCACCTTCCTCCGAGATGCTGTGTCCCAAGAAGTGTACTTTATCAATCCAAAATTGACACTTATATATCTTGGAATATAGTCGATGCTCTCTCAGTGTACTAAGGATGATGTCATGATATTGGACATGATCAGCATGAGTCTTGGAGCACACTAAAATGTAATCCATGACCACCACCACAAACTGATCCAGGTACGGATGAAAGATTTTTTTTATTAAGGCTATAAACAATTCTGGTGCATTCATCAACCCAAATGACAATATAATGAACTCAAAAAGGTCATAACTACTTTTGATGGAGTCCTCGTTATATCAGAAGTCCAAAATCTCAGTTGATACCTTGATCTCAAGTTAATCTTTGAGAACACACAAGCTCCACTCAACTTGTCAAAGAGATCATCAATATGCAGAAGAAGATATCAATTCTTCATAGTAATTCGGTTCAAATTTTGGTAATCGGCACAAAAGCGCAAACTACCGTATTCCTTCCTTGAAAACAACACTGGTGATCCCCAAGGCAATGTAATCGAACAGATAAAACCCTTATCCTCCAAATCCTCTAGCTGAGTATTGAGCTCTGGAAGATTTGTCGGTGCCATTCGGTACGGTGGAATAGAAAATGGATTAGCCCTAGGCATGAGATCTATAGTGAATTCCACATACCTATCAAGCGATATCCCTAATAATTATTCATAAAAAACATCCTGAAAATGTTCCACCATTGGTGGAAAGATGTTATGATTTACACCATCATCATCCAGTGAAAGAATTGAAACAGGGGTTGTGAGTTCTCCTAGTTTCTGGGTAATTGGCCCCACTCAGCCTGCCTGGATATCTCATTATCCATGAAGAATATAATTTTCACCCTTAAGAGATGTGAAAGTCACTCTCCTCAGGTAACAATCAATGTGATCATGGTACGCAACCAGTCAGTCTATACCCATAATTAGATCAAATCTTGACATATCTAGTATGTAGAGATCCCATAGAAAATGATACTCATCAAAGAGAACATCCCTTGCACAAATAGATGTCTCTTGACCGTACTCCCAATGGTGTATCAATCATCATTACCCTGCTTACAAACTCCACTTTCAGGATCAAACCGTTAACATTCTTTTGCAGATATAAATGAATGAGAGGTACCAGTATCAAATAAGGCACTAGATAAAGTATAAGTCACAAGAATAGTACCTCTCACTATCGAGGGCCCATCCTTGCTATCCAAAAGTGTAGGCTGCACTTCATGAAACTATCCTTCCCCTCTTTCTTTTGATTTTTTCTGACTCCCCTGAGTTGCACCACTCTACTGATATCAGTGCTCTTTCTCAGAAACACCACGTCCATTACCTCTACTGCCTTGTCTAGTATAACTCCAACTACCTGACTGATATGGTGCAGAAGATCCCCTTTCTACAGTTTGGTTCTATCTAGATCCTCCACCACTAACTGTCAACCTCGGGTTCTTACAGAACCTCTGTAGATGTCCTATATTGCTGATGGCTCGGAATTCCACTATTGGTCGAGTACAATGTTTATGAAAGAGTCTCGACTTACCATACTAGTGGAAAAGTACTTTGGTAAGATATTGAGTGAATAATCCCCCTAACTGGTCACCCTAATTCTCACTACTTTGGCTAAAGTTCACATAACAATGATTTCTTCTCTTAGAAGACATACCTCAAGATCATACATAAGAAATCACTTATCTTCCACTAGAATCCTCCTTGAGGTTCCCCTCTGAGATGAGAGTCTGATGCACAACTTTTGAAAACTTCTTCAGACTGAGAATTTTCACCTAGGATTTTATTTCACACTTAAGTCCATCATGAAATAATTTTTTTAAAGTAAAATCATCTATCGCCAATACTGGAGCAAAGCATTGAAAATCTCTAAAGCGTCCAACATACTCCATCATGGACATGCTACCCAAAGTCAACTGCATGAACTCAACTATCTCAAAATCTTTGGGTAGAAGTGTTCCAATAAATTTTCCAAGAAGTTCTTCCATAGCATACCATCGGTTTTTCCAGTCTAAGCCCAGACATCCCACCAATGCTTTGCTGATCCTTGTAACATATAACCATTCAACTTGACCCTCTTCTCAGCATGAGTCTCCAAATGGTCAAGTATCTTCTTGATCGACTCAACCCAAAAATCAGCTCTCTTAGGTCCATTCTCTCCAGTAAAGGTCGTAGGGTGTTGAAACTGAAAATCCCTCATTAGGTTATACATGATCTTCCCAACCCACCATGGGTATCTTTCCATGAATTTTATGAAGAGAGAGAAGATATATTATAACTTCTCCCCTACTTACTCACCCAGCACTATTAGTGACTCAGGTTGCACTACTGGTAGTGTATCTCCAGCCATCTCCTCCCATCATCCTCTCAACAAGCTTCTTCATGGAGGCATAACTCTAAAATGTCAAACACATGCCTTAGGACACATAACAGAACTTTATCACATTTACGTAAGAGTAATAATCACAACAAGTCCTTTCCCTGAACCTCTCCACATGATCAAAACCAAAGCGCTATCACTACCCTTAACCATCATACAACTAGGTTTTGGTTAACAAGGGTAAACAAATTCTCATAGTACAAGTTCTCATTTAGACACCCATTTATTCACATTATTGAATTATTTTTACCACTTAAAATTTCATATTATCCACCTTTTTCAATTCAATTTCATAATCCAAGAAAAAAGTTTAAGTTCAACAACTTACCCAAAACCTGTTTTCTCGTGTGTGCCTAAATTGATGCATGTCACAAAATAATTTTGAGTGCCTATACTGATGCATGCAGAATCCAATATCATACCATACCGGACCTTAAGTCAATTCTCAAAAACATATTTTGAAATAATAATCATATCACACAACAAGTGCATCACCCAAGGTGAGATAACATTCAACTGTAACAAAAAACTGCAATAACAATAATCCCACCTAAGGCACTTCTTTTCTCCTCTATACATGGGGAAGATACTAACATGCATGATCACATAAATAAGCCACAAAACTTCCTAGTTTCATGTTTAAATTTACAAAATAGTAATAAAAAATAAGAATAAAAGAAATTCGAGCTCTGATACCACTTTGTAATGTCTCGACCTAGGTGTCACTCACCGGTGCCCCGATTCAGTCAGTCACATGACCCCATGTGTGCCTACCCATATGCCAGAGGATTTCAACAAGCAATGATGGTCTAATAAATTGATCATGGGGACACTATACCATCTTTTATCTGAGTAATACACTAGCAGAAATAAATAAACAAAATCATAAGCTTATGTAATCATAAACAATACCAATATCTCAAGATAATCAATGCAAGAAATAAAATATCCAACTAAAGTGGAAAACATGACAAGATAATGTGTGTTTCAAGCGTCTAAAATGAAAACTAAAAAAAACACCAACAACTCCCAAGTGAATCCCAAACCATGTCTGGTTCCCTAAACCATGCTCCATCCCGACTCATTCATCTAACATAGGGCCCTTTCCCTTAACCTATCCTACATCCATGAAATCTATTTGGGTACTGATTAAGCGGCCAGATTAGGATATGAGTACAACTCAGTAGGCCACCGCCAACAGTTTCTAAAACAAATCCATTCAATAAAGGGTTTATGAAGTTGTATAAATAAATAATTACAATGCATAATTAAATAGTTATCACATTATCAATTAATATTTATTAAACTAAATATACCACCGGGTTCCCAAGGACACACGTACCTCAATTCCTACTTCATCCCGTGCTGGTTCTGAACCATATTACACATTCAATTCATATTTAATTATTAAGACCACTTAGAACCATATTATAATTTCAATGTTTTGGGTGTAGAACGTCATGTATAATACCCTATTTATCAAACATTCATGTATATCATGGGCATAGAACGTCATGTCTAGAACCTCAATTCCCAACCATGCATATATATCATTGATGTAGATTATCTTGTATCGTACCCCAATTTTCAAAACCCTAAATCAAGATTAATAAAATCAAGATCTTTCCAATATAGTTCTAGATCTATAAGCCTAGATCAAGATTCACCAAGTCTAGATCTAGATCTTGCAAAACAGAAGATAAATTTCTCCAAAAGAACAAGATAAGGAAAGAGGATGAAGAGGGAAGCAACAAGATATGATCTACATACCAGGAGAGGATAAGATCTTCGGTTTGGGCTTTGAATCATTAATAACAGAGGTCAGAAGACCTTGGGATCCCTCTGGAAAGCACTGAAATCTTCCAAAAGCGTAAGGATCTGAGTTTGGGTCAAAAGGGGGAAGTTTCTGCAGTTTGGGTGGATTTAAAACTAATTTTCAGAAAATTAGAATTACCACACACAATTTCTTGGGTAAGGGCACATAGTTAGAACTAAACTATGCACATATTGTTTTAGGGGTGCACAATTTCTCTTTTTAGGATGCATGGTTTGACAAACTGTGTGTCGGTTGTGCAAACTCTCATTGTCCAGGGTTACACAGTTTTCTGGGCTGGGGACACAGTTTGCTCTAACTATGTGCCAACCATACACAACCAATTTTTATTCCATTTTTCTTAATTTTAAACCAAACACACCCCAAAGTGTAACTCAAACAAAAGGTACTCAAATGAGTATAAAAGATTACATGAATTCAAGCCCGAGTCAAATCCAAAAAATTTTAGGATCTTACAACCCACAAATCATACCATATGGAGTGTCATATATTATATCTCTGGTATACTAATGGTTCATGGTTCATATTTTTATTCTCTATAACTGATGTTAGTGATAAACCAAGAATGATAACCTTGATACTTTGATATTTTTATTGATCAAGCCTTGAGGATTAACAAACCAATGGGTGATTGGGTATGTTGTCGAACATGTCATCAGTTGGAGATAAACCAAGATGGGATTCATCCTCTATTATGATGAGTATGAAATTTGGTCCCTCAATTGAGATAAACTGAGGATGTGTATGTTTTTTCCTAGATAACACATCTGATGTGATTATCTATTGGGTGAGGGGAATTAATGTGATCATCCATAAAGAAAAATGACATGTGATGTATTCATCGATCTGGTCAGTCTATACTCAGAGAATTGAGAACATATGAATTGGTTATATGGGATTAACATACTTTGTGTTTCATGGTCACTCTATTCTTGGAATAAAGAAATCATATGAAAATTCATACTTGCATATGGATTCAAGAATTCATATGCATCTAGTGGTGAACACATATAGACAAATGTGTTTGATGGAGATCATGTCTGATCCCTTTATAGCTTAAGTAGCAATGTTGTTTTGTTAGAAGATTCTTTTTTCTTAAATTTATGGATTCAAGAATTCATATTTATTTTCAATTCTAAAAAGGCGCATGGGGTCACACATTGTGGTTGAATGAATGAGGATAGAGTTTTACTCAAAGAGGTGCTCTAAAAATGGTTTAGATTTTCATCCAAACAAAGTTTAGGATGGGTATTACTAAGGTATTTTATATGATGTGATATTTGGTGAGTTGATGATAGCTTTCCAAAACTGTTTTGAAAGATAAAAATATTTTTGGGTATGGTTTCACAAGTTAGTGTATATGATACAATATAACATGCAATGATACAAAATCTATGAGGATTTAGGGAAAGTGGGAGACTAAAGGTGATATTCCCTAAATCCCATACACATATAATGTGTCTTGGAATATATCCTATGGTGTGATATTATTTTAGAGTTTCATACAAAATAAGTTTAGGATGGGTATTCACAAGGTATTGCATATGATGTGATATACGGTGAATTTGATGATAGATTTCCAAAACTGTTTTGAAAGATAAAAATATTTTTGGGTATGGTTTCACAAGTTAGTGTATATGATACAATATAACATGAAATTACACAAAGTCTATGAGTCTTTAGGGAAAGTGGGAGACTGAAGAGGATATTACCTAAATCCCATACACATATAATATGTCTTGGAATATATCATATGGTGTGATATGGTTATGTCATATGTTATGACATATGTATATATATATAAATCAAATGCATATTATGGTTTTGGAATGTCATTGGCTATGATATAAAGATATCGTAGATACTACCTTGGCAGTTCAACCTAGAGCACAACACCCTGTTATCACAGAAAATTTCGTATGTTTTCACCTTAAGGAAAATGTGGTTTTTTGAGAGGGGAAAATTTCAGGTATGTGAAGGGGTGGGACATCAATGAGTATGTGTGTATTGGGGGTTGTATGTATGGAGGCGTAGACTTTAGCTGCTATGTGTAGGGGACTAATAAATTAATGTCAAGGTGTAGTGGTGTAATTCACATTTAATAGTTTTTGGGGATATTATAGAGTAGGTTGAAGGTTGTTGGAGTATTACATAAGGGAGAGGGTGTGTTGGGAAGGGATATAGATATTCTTTTGGAATTCACCTTTTTTGTTGGGGGTCTCAATCTTGAGAGGTCGGTCCAGGCTCTAGGAAGTGGTCTTCTGTAGAGAGGTTTCTTCTACTTCTATCTTCTTCTCTCTTACTATCTCTACTGTACATATTAGCTCTATTTTAAATACTTATAATAGAAAACTGATTATTCTATCTATTTTATACACTATGGAGTTCATTTTCCTAACACCATGCAGTAGTTAAGGGTGTAAAAAAATTATAGACCTGCCAATAGTAAAAACATAATTAAATAAAATGTTTCTTAATGAAATTATAGCTATTAGATTTCTACTTATGAACATGAAAATGAAATTCACTACATGTGAAAAGAAATAAAAAAGAATTGAAAGTACCAACCCATGAATAGTAACTACAAAAGTACCTTCAATGTTATATTACCAACCAAACCAGCCTTAACCATGAAAGGAAGTTTCAATGAATTGAGTGCTTCTGCCTTCAATTTCAAATATTTGAGAACAAAATCACCTTTTCAAGAAGTAAGCATTGGGAAAATTAAACATCAATTAATAAAAAAATGATGATAAAAATAATATTAATAAATTACGAACTTAACTTTAAGGCATATATAGAGTTTTACTAGCATCCATCAAGAATAAGTTTTTCTATTTTTTACAAATATTAAACTAACCACACATCATGAGTAAAGATAAAAAATTTCTACACATAATAAATCCAAAACATTAAATTTATTTTTTTAACACAACAAAACATATCTATGTTAAAAAAAAGGTTTCCATAAAAAAAAATATTCACAAGAAAAAAATCAGCATATTCCAATTTAGAATCGGTGCCCACACAATGAAGTTAACTGAGTTTATTAATGAGGTATCAAGTATACATATGAATAAAGAAAAATATTTTGAAACTTCAAAATCATGTGTCTATAAAGAAACAATAGAAGGTGGTCATAAAGGAAGGGAAATAGGATCAAGGGTGTAAAATCAAAAGGATTTAATGTCATAGTGATTGAATCAGACAATAGATAGTGCTTAAAAAGAAAAGAACATAGACAAAAGCCTACAAAAAATTCATAAGTAGATTTTTTAATCAATCATGTATCAATTATTCTCATAGAAACCCATCCACAATCAGGAAATCAATTCATAGAGAACAAACAAGCCTTGATGTTGATAGTCTTGGGCCCTTAAAGGTCATTCATGCACCACATTTGCAAATACAATATTGATAGTATACAATATATCAAAAAAAAGTTCAATAAAAAAATGTAATGAGGGTACAAAACTTCTACATACATATAACCCTAATGTTATTTTTTCTACACATGATATAAAATATTAAACTTATAACCAACATCTAATCCTCATTAAAGATAATTTCACAAAAAGGGGTTAAATCTTCTATAAAAATCAGAAAACAACACAATAAGTTTGAGGTGCCCCTTCATTTAATTTAAAAACACCAAAAAGTGTTGCAAGACTTATCCTTGCTCAAAAAATATACATGTTTCTCAACAATTGAGATTAAAATTTTGTAATTCGGATTTCACCTGCTAGGTACTGGGCAGGCTTAATCTGAATAAAGAATCAAAACATTTAAAAAATTTGGAAAATTTGATATTTAAATACAGACCCTTGAAAACACTAATTTTTAGATCCTTGGTTGAGATTCCATCGACATATTCACCTAAATATCATCAAAGAAAATGCAAGACATGCAAGTAAAATCAATAAACTTCTAATTCTCATGAAACAGAAATAGAATATTAAAAAGAACTACAAGAGTTGCATCATTTTCCAAACTCATTGTTCAATAAACTCCTTTACATGATGTCTATCCACCATAAAAATAAAATAATCAAAAATACACCTCAGCATTAAAATACATAATACATAAGTCTAGCTATAAGCACTTCTGACAGAAGCTTGGGTGGATTTTATAGTAATATAATTGAAAACAAAATATTGGGGTCATGCCCTTGGGGGATAAAAAATACATAAAACAATAAATTATTTGAAGCAATTTGATGATAAGAAACATGGGAAATTTATAATGGAATCAAAATATTGGAAAGTATCTTAACGAGCCCCGTGGTCCAATTACACTACTCTTCTTAAAAAAAAGCAAGATTAAGTACCACATCTTCAACCATTGATGGAGAAATCACCAGATATTTTATTAATATTTCAACCTTGGAATGAAAAAAGAACCATGGTAATAAAAGGTAAGTAATCTTATTCACAATCAATTATATTACCAAATTTAAAAATGGAGACAAAAACAGAAAAAATCATTTATTAAGGAACAAAAAGATCAAAAACTCCTAACCACAATAAAAATCATAAAGAAAATCATTTAAATGATGGAGAGTAAAGAGAATGGAATAAGTGATACATAAGATTCAAATATGGTGAATGAATAGATCTGGCTAGGCCTAATTTCATATGAATCACTCTAGCATTCATTGCTTTCCCCAATCGACAATCTCCATGGGTAATGGTTGTTGAAGGGAGTGAAGGTCAATTGAATCTAAATGTACTTCGGGTTTAGAAGAAATGGTCTTACAAGATACACGGAGAAGTGAAGGTGGGTATTTTTCATGCAAAGAATGATAATTAGATAGATAAGATTAATTTTCTACCTAGATTTTAATCTCACTATCGTACACCGGGTTAGAAAAATAAGAAAATACAAAAAAATGAAAAAAATAAACAAATAAAAACATGAATATTGTTTAACTAGTACTTCACCCCTACATCTCATGGGACTATTCACCTTTGGGTTTAATAAAATAATAAAGTAAAAAGTAATTAATTTGAAGAATACAATATTCTTGTATATAAAAATGAAAATTTATGAAAAAAATGCATACTAAGTATATAAGGAAAACCAGTATCCGCCCCCGTGTGATTGCACAAGACATAATAGAAGCCACCCCAGTTTGTAGAACTCCTAAAAGATGAATAGAATTGAATTTTTTTTTACCAACCCAATTAGATATCATGAATTGCTACTGAAAATTGTACATGCTCGCACTATAGAGATTTTAAGAGATGTCGCCTTCCTCGATCCTAGCTAAAAATTAAACTATAGACGAACAAACAACCACTCAAGGCTAACAAAAAGATTGATATCAATGCACACCTGATTGAAAACATCCACAAAATCATGCTTAATAATATGAAATTATAAAAGTAGGAAAGCCATTTTGTACATGAAGTTTGTAGAAATTTAATAATGAAACCAATTCAATAAAATTGTAAAACATTGTAATTAAATGTAAAAATATGTACTTAAAAGTTCATTAAAATTTGGATGTTGTAAATCCAAATAAAATAAAAGTGAAATGAAAATTTCTAGAGGATAAAGAGGAACCACAAGCCTGAGATGTTGTTTGTATCGAATCCCTTATCTGTCTCCTTCCAAAGAATCTTTTGTCAAAGTCATCCCCACTAAAGACTCCTCTTCCATATTGTCTTCAATGACAATTATTAAATACCTTCATTTCCAAAATATAAACAAAGTATAATCAAAGTATAAAGATACACATAAAAGTGTTTATAAAAATGTTATATAGATAAGAAAAATAAAATTAATAATTATAATAGTATCTTTTATTCTGTAAACACAACTCATTATAGGAAAATCATTAAAGAAAACATGAAATATAATTTACAAAAAAATAGTGGAAAAATTTTCATATGCGTGACTAAAAAAATTCAAAATAAAATACATTGCCTAAGTAAAAAGGGGGAGGGATAGTCTCCAGTTGTTTAGGTCAAGACCTAAATTTATCAAGCTTTAGAAGTGTATATTTTTTAGATAAAAGAAATTTTTATTCAATTCAATTACATCAGTATGACCCACTATATGAGAAATAAACATAACTTCCACCAAGGATAGTAGGACCGAGCTTTGCCAAATCATGCTCTACTTCTTTGAGGAACTGTTTGGCATAAAATAACATAACTTTATGAACATAATCAAGGAAATAATGGTATATAATTTACCAAAAAAATCAGTGGAAAATTTTTCATACACGCGACTACAAAAATTAAAATAAAATACATTTCCCAAGTAAACATCATTCCCTCACAAACACCATTCTCTGGATAATTCTTTGAGAAAAAAAATCTGAGAAAACACCATTCTCTAGATAATATACATAAGCCTGTGAGCCATAAAACAAAGAATAAGAAATCACCAAGAGAAGTGGCGTAAATTCTATAAGTAAAACATGTAATTGAAGTGAAACCTGTTTTTGGTCCCCTAAAGGAGTGACTATGGGGCCAGCTAAAATAATAGCCTGTTCATACATTTTAATAACTCTATGAATCTCATTCAAGTGACCATTATTAGGTTGTTTGATCAAACATACCAATGTAACATCGTAAAGCAATTATTTTCAATTCATAGTATAATATTATTAAAATAAGAGAATCATTTTTTACTGTAATTAAAATCATATACAGAATACATATTCACCGTATTCATCAACAGGAGCATCATAATCATAGATGGTAGTTATCAATGGTGCTTCGGGACTGTTAGGAGGCCCTCCTATAATTGGTGTGCTTTCTACTACGGGACTGTCAGCTGGCCCTCCTGAAACTATGAAGCCTCATGCAGCCGCCCTTACCCCACCAGCTGTTGGAGTTGGAAAAATCTAGTCACCTCTCCCACCACCACCTAACGAACCTGTTTTTATTTGGATTACATATGATGATCATGGTCTCGATGGGTTGAAAGTTAATTCAATGTGTGGTACTGAACCCCTAACTGATCTATCCCATCTTGAGATGAACCTTACTTCCAAAAGTGGTGCATGGTCAAAGAAAACAACATCATCATGATGGTCATAATTTTGAGCATTGGGGGATTTGGGAAGATGTTTTTTGGGAATGGAGAATAGAGAAAACAACAATAGTTTAATAGGACAAGGTACCACATGCTTCTTTCTTTTCTAGAAATATGTATACTGGAATATTAACATATGGAGCCTTTTCAATTTTTTTTAAAAAACACAAAGAATGAGAAAATAATAATTCAAGGAGTTTTTTATAGGTTTTTAGTTTCATTAAGGGTTTATAGGGAAGGAAAAGTATATTACCTTATCATAGATGGGAAAATCAAGCTTTAAATAGGTGCAAGCAACTTCGATGATTTTTTTATTATTCCATGGCTCTAGTGATCCAAACTGATTGCATGGGGGCGCCAAAATTTTCATACCTAAACAAAATAAAAAATAAGTCCAATCAAAAAACCAAGAAAAGAAATATTGTATAAATTTGAAAAATATCATGTTAAAAGAAAAAGAGAGATGCATATAGAGAACTGAAATGTAAATCCCAAACCATGATCTATGCAGTTATGATATAATTTATTCAACTCTTAATTTTAAATTTAACAACCTGCTATAATTAATGGGGGACCATTACTTATGTTTTTTTATTCCTCCAGCTTTCCATCTATGTAACTTCTAAAAAATCCACATTTATAAGGCATCACAAAATACTAATAAAACGTACCATTGGTAAGCAACATTAAAAATCAATAAAACCTTTCCCTTGAAGCTTATAAGATCCAAACGTTTTCTCTAGTATCTTGTAAGTAGTTATAGAATTTATGACACATTAATATGATACTTTTCCAGAAAAAACACATCATAAAGATTCTAAAAATCAAATTTATGACATCAGATAATTTCAAGTAAAACCATTAATATACTTGTTCGAAGAATTTTACTCATTGTTGTCTAAGAATATTGATTAATATTAAAAATTGAAACATATAATTTTATAGTGTGCATATTGCAGTGTATGCACTGTATGCAGTGTTTTCATTTACAATGTGTGCATATTGAAGTGTATAAATAAATGTTGTAGTGTTTTAATTTTTAATAGTCACATATTGGACTGTATGAATATCACATATTGTATATCACAATGTGTGAATATTGCAGTGTATTATTGAAGAGTATAACATATTATGTTGTAGTGAATAATAACATATCGTAGTGTGTATATATACAATGCCTCTGTAACAAGAGGATACTATATATTGAAGACTATACATACATTTTTTGATAGTGTAAATGTTAATAAATAATTAGAATTGTAAAAAAAATTAAGAATATAAATATAAGATTGTACCATAATCGTTCCATTTGAAAATGAAGTATTTTTGGAATCGTCCAATTTGTGTAAAACTTTCTAGAAATCAAATAACTCCCCAAAAACATTATAATAACACCTAAAATAATATAAATAAATGAATTCATTTTACAGCACCCAAATTCCCATCCAATGATAACACATCATCTGTAAAAAAATATAAAAAAATTCATTCATTCAACATCACCCAAATGGCCACCCAACAACCAACAACCAACTACCCTCTATGTCTATTCTTATCCAATATTCTTCAAACATAGTAAAAAGAGAACAAGCAACAATATAAATTTTAGCAGTAACAAAAATTCCTCTAATAGACCAAATAAACTTTTTTATACATTTATAAAAAGATAAATGCATTCATTCAAAAAAAAAACAAAAATGAAATTCAATTTAAATGATTGATAACTCTTGACATGGTAAGAATAATAGTGATAAAAAACACATTAATTTGATACACTTTCTAAACTTTATAATGAATAATATATTTTTGAAGTAAATGAATGAAGAAAAATCCCAGGTGCATACCACAGGGGTTCCATTATGGATAATTGAAGTCATAGATTCTATAACTAAACTCAATGACCATCATTAAACACAAGGTACTTTGGTTACCACATTGGATTCAGGATGAAATAAAAAATCTTGGTAGAAACATATCACTGGATAATAGGAGAATTAACTATAATTTTAAGGGTCAGAATTATCTAGATCTTCCCATTGAATATTGAATACCAACCCTGATGTCTTGAATAGGCATCTCTAAAAGGTGTTCAATATAGTAGAATTTATCATATTCTTAATTACAGACACCACAATGTGAAATTTCTAAGGGAAATGATAGAGTTAATCTATGAGAACAAAAACAATTCTTCTAATCCCTACTGAAAATTTAGTTCTCAAGAACTATAAAAACCCTTAAAAAACAATAGATTTATTTAAAAAATAGAAAAAGAATATAATAGTAAACAATTTCAGCAATAAAGGATGTCAAACAATCCAATACATGAATTTACAACAAAAAACATAGAATTTGAACTCTTAATTTTATCAAATAGAGGGTAAAATTCATACCATTCCGAAGCCAGCCGTATACAAAGGGGATGGATAACCTCAAATTCATAAACACAGATGAATATTCAGAGTGAAAATGTAGCAATGATTCAATGAAAAAGTTTATAAAAAAAATTTAGCAGGAGTAGTGTAGAAAATTAGAGGCAGTTGCGAAGAGAGAAGATGAAATGTGGAATGTAAGCCACATGATTTAGTATGAATTAGTACCTCACCTATGCATATGCATGATTCCATAAATAAAATTTGAATTTCAAAATGAATTATTAATTTGAGAAGTGATCATTGAAAATTAATAATAAATATGTTGAAATTACAATTATGGTAATAGTTCTCAAATACGAATAAGTAACAGTAAACACTGAATTATGTAAAATGAAGTTAAACATAAAAAAAATATGGAAATAGAACTTATAGATAGTTGAAGTAGCTAAAACATTGAAACAGAAACATGTAAACATAACTTTAAAATGGAAAGAAAACTATGGTTCATTATCAGCAAATAAACATAACTCTGAACTATTCTATCACCATGGAAATATAACTATGGAATGTTCAGTCACTATGGTAAAAGAACTTAAATACCATTTTAGTAGAAGATACATGAATGATAATAGTAATAGGAACCATGGTTTTCAACAGTAGTAGGTCTGCCCATCAGAGTTCAATTCATGTCATCAAAATGTGCATTAAATAGCCTCCCAGTATTTCTATAATCCGTCGATGCAGAGGAGCAACAGTTTGTCAAGTTTGTAGACAGTTATAGTGATCCCTGCAATAGGTAATTAAACTTGAATGTGAGTAAATGACACATATTAGTATGAAAAAAACAAATGGTAACATGGAATAGAAGAACATAATAGTAGGTACAATAAAAATAATTCCATTAGAAAAAACATCTGACATATCTATCTTCAGATGCATATCTGTGACATGATGATGAATTGTATCCCCAAAACTGAATGTTGGCTTTACATTATACTCTTCTTTTATAGAAGGAAAAAACATGAGATATCATAAAATATGATGAATTTTTTTTGGAAATAAAAATGTATAATACTACTTCAATAGAATATACTTGAATGATAAAAATAACATGAACCATGGTTTTCAACAGCAGTAGGTCTTCCCATTAGAGTCCAACTCCTATCATCAGAATGTGTATTCAATAGTCTCCCAATACTACCATTATTCATCGATATAGAAGAGCAACAGTTCGTCAAGTTTGTAGATATTTATATTGATCCTTGAAATAGGTAATTAAACTTGAATGTGAGTAAATGACACATATTAGTATGAAAAAACAACTGGTGACATGAAACAGAAGAACATAATAGTATGTACAATCAGAATAATGTAATTGAAAAAAATCAGCTGACATATCTATCTTCAGATGCATATCTGTGACATGATGCTGGATTACAGCCCCAAGCCTGAATGTTGTCTTTGAATTATACTATTATTTTATAGAAGGAAAAAATATGAGATATTATAAAATATGATAACATTTTTCCTGGAACGAAACATTTATAATCAGAAAATGAGAAATATGGAAACATACATCATTATTCAGAAAATGGTTATTCTGTTTAATAGGAAGCGATCATAAGATTTCATAAAATGGGAATTCTGTTTTACTAAAGGGAAACATGACTAATATAAATTTGTGTAATTTGGTAAATTGGAAACAAACATGACATAATCAAATGGGTATTATGTTTTACAATAATCAAACATGATAAATCAGGTTTCAAAAAAAATTTGATAGAAAAAATGCCTAATCACAAAATGGGAAATCACTAATAATGGAAACAAACAATAGAAGACATAAATTGGGTACACTTTTTTTTATAGGAAATAGACATCAAAAATCATAAATATTGGAATCTATTTTAGTAAAAAAACATGATTAATAAAAATATGGATAATTAGTTTAACTGAAAACATACATGATAATTCAGAATATTGGAATTATGTTATATAGGAAACAAATATCATAATTCAGATAATGAGAAATAATTTTTACATGAAACAAACTTGAAACTCATAAATTTGGAAATCTTTTTTACTGAAAAAAACATTGAAACATTGTGTTTGATCGCATCATCAGCATCAAAGTCAGTCAAAATATTTCTCTACAAGTAAAAGAAACTATTATCTAAATTAAAATAAAATGACCCACTGCTCAATTGGTAACCTTTATAATGATAAATCAAAGTCCTAAAACTGAGATATGAAAACCATCTTTATGATAATATTATGAAATTCATAGTCTCATAACCCATAGAAAATGTTGAAACTAACTTACCATTCCCTGTGATGGATGGAAGTTCATGTAAAAGTGGAGATAAACTCTCATATACTCCAAAAACATTTCCACAGTCAAATCTTCTAAATATTCATGCATACTCTTTTAAATGTTGCAATTCAACTAAGGAGAGTACAAAGATACAATGGTTTCCTCGTGGATGTAAAACCAATGGCCATAAGAGATATTTATCTGCATCTTTGTTAACTAAAAGTGCTATAAGGTGATGTGTGATTGGATCATCAACCCATGAATTTGAACCTTCATCTGATTGACTGAATTTTATGCCAAATCTGCATATAGATCCTTCCCTGGAATCATATATAATAATTATTAAATAACGTGTATAAAAATGAATTTATAATATTAGAGGGAGATTGAAAAGTTATTAACAAACAATAATGTTGAATATATTTGTGCCCCACTTACAAAAATTCCTTACTTACAGGCACCATGTTTTTTCTTGTTAAATATATAGGAAAAATTCCCTTCGAAACAGCCAGATCCATCACCCATTGGCTATTTTCCAGTCACTTCAGAAGTCAAAATTCCCCTTATGAAGCTAGAAATGAAAAACATCGATCACAGGCTACAAAACACCCATTTTAAGATCACTTTTTCTGATAGATAAATATTAAATTAAAAAATAATGGACTACAACAGTGACAAAATGAATGAGTTGGTTTTCCAACCCATACCTCGGAAAAAAAAATTGAAGGTTCAAGATACAGTGAAAACATGAGGTGCAATGATCTTGTACCACGAAGTAATTGAAAGAGGATACAAACATGACTTATAATAAAAATTCATATAATAAGGAAAAGGAGTCACTGTATGATCCAAAAATAACAGGAAAACTCGATACATAAAATCATGTTACAACATCCACATTTTCTAGTCTTCGATAATTAGTAGTGCTTCGATTCATTAATAAAAAACATTTATATTCCTCTTGGGCCAACCTGAAAATCAAGTAAATAAGCATTTTCCAGCCTATTATCCTAGTTAATCAAATGAAGATCCAACTGAGCATGATTATATGAAATAGAAATTTAAATCATTCTATTAGATTGGCATTAACAGATAGTCTTCCATGAGAATTTCCTTAAAGAAAAGAAGCATGATTCCAAAAGGATGATCCAAGTGCATCATGCAAATCATAACCATTTTAGAGATGTCTGTGGAAGTGGGGTGCAATGAAAATCCTCACAATTTTTCAAGGACATAATTATAATTCAAGAATTTAAGGTCCCAAGAATCCCTCATGAAATAACTATTTTATAGGTCACTAAACCCAAAAAATTGGATTTATTTTCATTTTCTGGAATTTTACATTCGTGATAATCTATAACTTAGATAATCTAATGCAATGAGAAAGTAAAGACATACTCCATTGTTTCCTCACCCAAAGATTTTTTTTTTCTGTATATGAAAGGCTGTTCAAAGTATAGAATTTACTAAGACTAACCTACACATGTCTAGTGTAAGCCCAAGATGCGCATATATGGAGATATTGAGTCAAGAATGTATACGATTGACACATCCTTCTTGTGAAACCTTGAGAAAATATCCATGCACATATAATAGGTAAAGAGATAGTGAAGAATTGAGACAAATCGATGGCGACACAAGAATGACATAATTTGGATGGAAATGTAAATAAAAAGATTGTGAATTGATCAAAACATAAGGTAACCTGTAAAACTGGGGTTTCAGATCCACCATACTACTCTTCTTCATCTTCACCACTATCATTAAGATATCCAAAGTGATATTTGAAACATATTTCCATTGAATCAATGAAAAGAAAACTATACAGAACAAAAACACACAGTATCGTGTAAATCTTGGTTAACTAATATCTTAATAGAAAAAAAATCCATAAAAGCATTGTTAATGTTAGACCAGTTTAAGATTTCATAGATATTAAAATCTAAAAATGTAAATAACTTATAACATGTCTCATTTTAACAACATCGGACTTTGTAAAAGTATACTCCTGAAGAACAACTCGAGGCTCTTGTCACAAAAGTGAAAGAAACATGGTAAGCTTGATTAGATAAATCAGTAATCTTACTATTCACATGGATACTAATCAAGAATACTGATTATGAGGTGTGAACCATTGATTCAAAAGTACCTGAAAATACTATAAACTGTGTTTTATAAAATGAAAATTGTAAAAAAATGGAAGGAATACAAAACTTGACTAGGATTATTAATCATTTAGTGACATTATCTCCAAATAATTCATGATTTGAATTTCTTTGTAACATTAATGTATCATCTCATGAACCTTTAAAGAAATAATTGAGAATGAAAATATTCTGATGCATGAAACAATGGGATAAAATGAATGATGAGTAATGAAAAAATAATCATTGATAGTAATCAGAAATTCAATGATTGTTAATTTAATTATGAATAAATCACAATTCATCATGAAAACCTAATAAATTAACCATCGATTGAGTTCAGAATTGATACATTACCTTGATAAAATACAATTTTTTGATACCCCTAAACTCCGGGTTATACCTACAACGGGTTAGTTGAAAAAGGTTAAAAGTGATTTCATAACACTTTAATAAAGAAAATTAGATATGATTTCTTGAAAAACTCAATGTAAACATAAATAACTAAATATTAATAGAGAAGAAATAATATTGAACAAAAATTGAATACATTGTGTGCTGGAGTGGGTTGTACTTACGGTTCCAATCATTCAAGTGTTTATTCCTTCACAATGTGTATAGAGATAGTTGAATATTGTATGTTGCAACTCATGATTGAAATTAATTGGAGTCATACCTTTATTGGAAGATGTTCGATCGATAGTATTTAGGTGAATGGAGTTTCCATTGTTGGGAGGAATCTGCCTGAGTATGTAGAACTAGATGATCATGGGGGCTATGTTGGAGTAGTTTAGGGTTTCTAGAAGCCGATTTCAGAAATGTAGGATTTAGGGTTTCCGATAACAGATTCTGAGTGAGGTGAATAGTGAGTGGGATGCAGGCATTGATTCACGGTAAAAGGCATAGCAGTGGAAGAACACCGAAAGCAGAAGAATCTAGATTTTTGGAAGAAAAATGGTAGTTTTTAGAATGACAGGGACGTGTGAAGATCAGAGATTCATGGAGGTAAAGAGGTCTGACATGTAGAATTGGATGAGTGTGTAGATATGTTGGAGTAGTTTAGGGTTTTTGGAAGCCGATTCCAAAAACTTAGGATTTCAGGTTTCCAGTAATTGATTCCGAATGAGGTGAAAAATGAGTAGGTTGCAGGAGTTAATTCACAGTAAAAGGCGTAGTAGTGGAAGAACACTAGAAGTGGTAAACTCCGGAGTTGTGGAAAAAAATTAGTAGTTGTTAGAATCACAAGGATGAGGGAAGATTATAGAGTCATGGAGGCAGAGAGGGCCAGAAATGGAAGGTAAATGATCGGTAGATGAAGGTAGAGTAAGTGATGTATCCCTGGATCTATCGGGGGTGTGGGGTGTCATCGTGGGAGTGTGTGTGGGGGGGGGGGGAGATGAGCACGATTGGGAATGGTGAGAGGGAGGGAGTGAATAAGAGGAATGGGAGACGTGGAATCATGGTAGTAGGGCACATAGATGTGGAGGTACCCAAGATTAGTAAGTATAGTAGATAATAGACAAGAGATTTTAAATTAAATAAAAATGTGTATAAATGAAGAATTTGAATAATATCACTATAAAATTATAATTTCATAAATTAAATAATTTTAAAAGGAATTAGAAAAAAGGAAATAGAAAATGAATCAAATAGAATTTTGAAATTAGAAAACAATATCCTCAGTAAGAGAGAACACAAAAAAATGTTGTGTAGTATAAATTGTTTTCTAAAACTGAAATTGAATTACAATTCAAGAACATGTTAATGTAATAAAACATCAATATAAACTTAAATATAAATTTTTATTTAAATGTAAATATAACCTTGAATATAAACTAAAATTTCATATCAACAAAAATAATAAATTCACTACATAGAGAATACCAGAAGTAGGTACGAAATAGGTGAAATGATTTGAAGTAGCGGCGTTGGTAGGAGTAAAATAAAAAGATGAAAAGTTAGGGGATTCATATGACTAATTAATGGAAAAAATAAAACTGGTCTGGAGAGGTACAAAATTTATACATAATTACACATATTGAGAGTAGATACTAATACTCTATAAAATATTTTACATGGGATAATGAATCCCTTTTCCAATGATAATTTTCAGTGAATGCTATACAAAAGTAGGAAGATTGAATATATATTGAAATTACATGTATAGTCATAGTGAAACTACATTGTTATATGTAGTATCATTGAAATTACATAGTGAATATTCTTGTAATGGTGTAAAAGGCTAGTGATTAATTAGTGAAATTTCATGGTTATAAGAATACAAATTGAAATTGGGTAAAGTAAATTAAAAAGAGGAAAATTAAAAGAATAATGATTGGTTGGTAATGTTATCCAAGTAATTATATAATGTGACAATATTAACTTGAAATATTTCAATGAAAATATGTAAAGAATAACTGATTATTATTATAGTCTATTGATTAAAAGCTACTGATTGTAGTCAATGATTGTAGATATCTGATTAACTATATCATTATTAACCAAACCATTATTGGTGGGTGCTTATTGACCTTGTAAATGGTATGGATTTTTGAAATTTGAATAATCCCATGGATTCTGATTAACTATATATCACTATTAACCAAGTCATTATTTATAGATTAGAGAATAAAATACACACAAAAATTCCACATGATAATTGAATCATTATAATATAAAGATTATAATGGTAACAAATTTAACAAAATTAAACAATAAATTAAAATTAAAAAAATAAAATAATTTTTTTAAAAAAATTAGGAAGATTATCCAAGCTTGATTAGTATTTGTCTCAAATTGATACATGAAATTCATGAAGAAGTAATAATTTATCAGAACGTGTTTATCACCATAATACAAGAGATGAAATGAGAAACTAGTCAGAAGCACAATGATGAAATTTGAGAATGGAGGTAAAGAAATTTAATGAGGCAATGAGATTAGGGGAAGTGGAAAAAATTAATATAAACTAACTTGATTATTAATTTCACATGAAATTGAAGAAGAAGAAAAATGAAAAAAAGTTTGGGAGATTTAGTGAAGGAGGAGAAACTGTTAACAATAAAATGTACCATAAGAAATTTATGTGAGACATTAGAAAATTGCAAGGTTAAAGATGAAAACATTAGTGAGTGAAAAAGGAAAGAATAAATGGAGGAGTGTCTATGAAGAAAACCCTAGTATGTAGATTGGGGGGCATGAGAAGAGTATATTGGGTGGGAGAAGAGGGGTGAAAATAGGAAGGACCATGATGGAAACCCTAGGACAAAGGGGGATGAATGAATCTGAGAATCTAGGGAGCCAGAGGTCAGGAGGCAGAGGTGGTGAGGTTGGGGTATAGATAGATATGAGGAGGTATGGAAGCACAGAGGGAGAAGATGCATGATAAGAATGTCAAGATGGGAGAAGTGATTCATAAGTGAAAAAATGTCGAGGGAAATAAACTCGTAAGTAGAAGACACATGTATATTGGATAACATAAGTTTAATATATATATAGTGGATTTTACGTTAGGATTTTAATCCCACCACACAATGAGCCACACATTAGGTATAGGGTGATTAATAAAGAAATCCAATAACAAAATAAACAAAACACAAATAAGAAAATACAAAAATTCAAAAAAATAAACAAATAAAAACATGATGATTTTTTTTACTATTATTTTGTATTGATTTTATTTATGTTTAATATTCAGAAGATAAAATATCTTAGTAACAGAAAACTAATAACAATATTTGGGATTGGACAAAATGTTTATCCAATACTAATTTTAAATACATATATTTATATAATTTTAAATACATATTTTTATACGATCATTAAATCAAAAACTAACGCAGTTATCATAAGGTACATCATGGTTTTGAAAAAATATTATTATTTTATTTTTATTAGATGTAAAAATGTAATGAAATAAGTAAATTAAAAATATTTTTATTAAATATAAATGAAAAAAATATTGAGAAAATATCTTTTTTATTTGGATAAGATAAAATGAAAATTTGATAAGCAATCCATTTAATTTATTTTTATTTTATTAATTTGAAAATAAATCCCACATAGAGAGGACCACCAATGATAAAAAAGTGAGGCAAGGTGTTAATGAGATAAAATGTCGATGATTATGAGAGGCGGTGTCTATGGTTGATGCCATATTGTTGTTGGAGGGAGAAGATGAGACCGAAAAGTGAGTCAATGAGCGTAGGGAAGCAAGGTGTTAATATAGGTGGATTTTCCTCATGTGGGAGAGTTTCAAGGATGGATCAGAGAAAATGTTTTTCCCATGTACGATGGTGGGGTTACCCTTGGGGCGGTTATTCTAATGTTGTGATATTGAATTGAAAATTGAATTATTCAAAAAATAACATGTTCTCACACATTTTTTTAATAAAAGTTTAATGGGACATTATGTTGGAGTTAGTGGCCTAGAACCAACTACCTTTTACTTTATGATGAACTTGTATAAATAAATACCTTATCACATATTGATTGTTCTTATTCCTGAAAATTCATGTGATAATGTACTAAGGATATCTATTGCACTAAAGGGTCATAGGGGATCCCTACTATAATGTGAACCTAGAAATGCCATAACACTATTCTTGAATATATGTTTTATGTCCAGATGATGTTATTTGAGGGACAAAAATAATACAAGCCATTAGGGGTGAGGACTCATAAAAATTTGAGGCACCTTCTCATAGTGTGCGCCCTTGGTAATATTTAGAAGGATATTATGAGAACGAGACCCGCTAGTAGGAAATCCAAATTTCATAGTGTTATTAGATGTTCCTATCTACATACATGTGTATTTGTTCTTAGACTTTAAGATTAATATTAATGGGTATTACAAAACACGCAATTAGATGTATTGATGAAAACTGCTATGACACACTGTTCGCTGTGAGGTAGGATATGTTTGGTGCATCATGAGTAATACTGCAATAATAAATAATCTGAGAAAATATTTGTCCCTTATATTTCATAATGGAAGTTGATATCTCATACCCTTTTATGGAATTGATATATCCTAAATAAATAAATGGATATAGTAAGGAATGAGAAAGTTCAATTCAGGTAAGTAAAAGAAATAATAATTGAGCACATGGGTTGATGGCACTAGCATGCAACCTGCCTGATTCGAGATATCGAGTGAAAAAGATTACATTACACGGAAAGTGTTCGTAGGAGGTGATACATCATTGCAGCGTTATATTCTTTCTCTATGGGCGCCTTGACGTGTTTCTCGATGCTAACCTTGTACTTTAGGTAGGTTCCGCCTAATTCCACTGAGAAAGAGGCCTATAGGGTCACACACTAAGTGTGTCCAAGTATCTCAGTTAAATATTCATTTAACAAGTTGAATAAAGATTATTCCTGATTGTGGTTTAATAATTATTCAAAGATTCCTAATCAAATTTATTTCGACACTATTTATTCTAGAGAATATATTTTGGGTGAAATAATATATTTTTTAGCGAGTAATGCAGTGACATTTATTTAAGAAATAAATATCCATTATTCAAGGTCTAATAAATGAAGTGGAGGAAATAATGAAAAAGGAAAATAAAAAGTACACGCTGTGTATATTAATATACACACCATGTAGTTTTTTTGGGGATTTGTGAGAAATAATATTATTTATCTAATTAAATAATATTAGTTGTAATTCGGTGGGCGCATGTCAAGTAATAATAATAATCAACTATTAATTAGTCATGGGGTCTTACTAAGAATTAAATGAAATGAATAAATGATTTCAGGTAATTAATTTATTTAATTATTATAAGTAATTAAAATCCTAAATATATATTTCTCATTAGCCTAGAAATTCTTTGTGGTTGTATAAAATGGATCTGGAGAAATATCTCAAGCCAAGTTAGAATTCCTTTCCTCTAAAAATGCTATCAAGTTACGAGAGATATCCTTCTCCACCAGATCAAGGAGAGCGCTTTGGAAGCGTCTCTCAAGGCGATCGAAGGCGGATGACGCAAGAAAATAATTTTCCATATTAGCACCCATAGATCCCTTCAGTGACTTCTAGAGATATGTGGAGCATGTGTGGATCACCACTAGAGGAAGCCTACACTTGGATTCTACGACGCAATGACGAATCACATTGGATCGTGACTGAAAACATCAACTGAGAGAGAATTACATTAATGTAATTATCATATTTTAATTAAATTAATTATAAATAACATATGATGATAATATATATGGTTCTGGGACTTCCCTCTTTTATTTAATTCTTCATTATATTCTGAATATCTAGCATTTTATCATCATGACAGCTCTCAAATTAATCATTGTTAACAAAAAAATTGTAGTTGGGTACACCCATCCACGAGATTCCGCTCTGCCCAGAACCTACACATTAATAATTTAAGTAATTGATTACAAAATAACATAAATAAATGTAAAATACTTATATAATGATTTTTAATAAAAATATGTTGGTTAGAAATGAGGTGTAAGTGTAATGAACTAAAACAAGACCCAATGTAATAAGATTCCACATCAATTGTCTTTCTTAAGGTTTTCAATTAATTATTCTTACCCATTTCTATTTTTATTATATTTTAACATATTTATGTCTTTATCATAATTAATCCTCCCCTTTTAGGATGTTATTATTTTTAAAATTATACATGGTAGGTTCGGGGGTGGGATTACAATGAATATAAATCTACAAATGCGGAGGTTAAAACCAGGACCTCCTCAACTCACCACCACGGGTACTACAAGGGCATAAAATTATTTATAATATCACGTTTATGTTGACTATGAAATTATAGGAAAACATCATTTCTTCCTATATTTAAAAAAAATTATCATTCTATATTTTATTTTAGAATATTTTCATAAAATTTATTACTTATCCTTATATTTTATAATTATCCTCTTATAGGGATTCACTTTTCATTCTCATATCTATTCCCTAGATTGTTTCTTATTTTATATATGATGAACATGTTATTCTAATATCTCCTCCCTGAATTGTTTCTTATTTCCTATATGATGAACTCTATGGGAAGAACTCTTCTGAAACCCTCTATTTATTAATTCCAATTTCTACATTTGGTTTTATTTATATCATTGATGGAATCTTTCCTCCATATGATGCTAGATTAATATGTATCTATCTTGAATTTTCACTTAAATCCTACATAGTCAACCTCATGCATATTTACCTCTATTTCTATGGATTATTTCAAATTTGATGATATGTTATGATACATGAGTTTATTATGCAACTCGTTTCCATTTCGGCATGGGTTATCCATGTTATGTTTATAAATGAATGTGTGATTATTGTATCATTTATTTTTTATGTGTTGCACATGATTTTTAACATATTATGATGTGACATGTTTTCTCAGATCCATAAAACCCTCCAATTTACACTACCATAGAAATGGGCACTGTCAATGCTCAAAATAAGCATTTTAATTGCTAAAAACATTGGCATGATAAGAGATGAAAAACCCAGCAGCTTTTATCAGCACTAATAAAAGGAAACTTTTATTAGAGTTTTTTAGAGTTGATAAAGTCACTATTTATCAGTACTAAAAAATCATAGATAAAAGCCTCATATGCTATCACTAAAAAGAACTGATATAGGGAGACAGTCATCACAAAATAAGAACAAATTTTAATTATAATGTTATATAATTCATGATAAATTTTAAACTACATTTTTGATCAAACGAAACTTTCAATCACACCAAGTAATTCAAGTATCAGATTAACATGTGGTTGATTTATAAAAATCAAAAATTAATCAAAGATTATTGTCTTATGTTTTCATGCCAATACAATAATTTTTTTCCGGTTATGACCCCTACACAAGTGCTTTTTCATTTATTAATAAATTTTAACAAACATACTTTTCGTCATACCAGGCAATCTGGGCGTCAATTTGATGTGAAACTGACTCCTAGATATCATAAATGATTCATGGATCGTTATTACTTGTTTTCAAATCAATTTGAACCTATATGCTTAGTTTTAATTCTCTTAAGGGTGATTTTTCGTTTTAATAAAAATATAAAGGTGAAATAGTATTTTGGATCATATCGAGAAATATTAGCATCAAGTTGACTTCCAGTTATTTCTTAGAGATCAAAAATTATTTGAGGATTATCATGTTATGCTTCCATGGTGATCCGAAGTCATTTTCTTGAGTTTTAACCCTTTTAGGTGACCTAATACTTTAATAACAATATGATGTTTAAATGAAACATTTTATCATACCAAGAAATTCAGGAATTGGATTGGCATGCATTTGATTCCTATAGATCCTAACTGACTTTAAGATTATTGTTCTAATTTTCTACCCCAATTTAAACTTTTTTCTCAATTTTAACCCCTATATTGGTGATTTTCATTTATTAATAAGTGATAAAAATTTGAAATCATATTTTTCATCATATCAAACAATTTATGCATCAAATTGATGTGCGATTGATTCCTATAAATAAAAAGTTATCTGAGAATTATTTTTCTAAGTTTCTATGTAAATCTAAACTCACCTATTTGGTTTTGATCCTTTGATGATTAATACATAATTTTAATAAAAATAAAAAGGTGAAATTGAACTTTGGATCATATCAATAAATCCAAGCAACAAATTGATGCTCAATTGATTCATATATATTAGAAATGACCAAATGATCATTTTATTAAGTTTTCATATCAGTATGAGGTCGTGTTATTAGTTTTGATCCCTTGATGGGTGATATGTCATTTTAATAAAAATAAAAAGGTTAAACGATACTCTAGATCACATTAGGAAATCTGAGCATCAAATTGACATGTGGTCAATTCATGTAAATAAAAAATGTCTCAAGGATCATTCTTCTAAGTTTATAAGGAAATACAAAATCATTTTCTTTATTTTACCCCTATAGGTGATTTGTTACTTTAATAACAATGTAAAGGTGAAACGGTACTTTTGATCATGCTGATCAACTAGGGTATCATATTAATGTGTGGTTGATTCCAACTGATCAAAAATTACACCTAGATTTTTTTCATAAGTTTCCACATCAATATAAGCTTTATTTCTCCATTATTACTCCTAAAAAAGTGATTTGTTATTTATTAATAAGTGCTATAATATGAAATAATATTTTTCATCATACTAGGAAATTCAAGCATCAGATTGATTCAAGGTTAATTACCACATATTGAATATGATTCTAGGATCATTTTCATAAGTTTTCAAATCAATATGACCTTATCTGTTCTATTTTGAACCCTTGACAGGTGAGAAACCATTTTAATAAAAATAGAAAGGTGAAATGGTACTTTGGATCTTATCGAGAAATTCAGGCATCAGATTGACCCAAAATTAATTATTTCAGATAAAAAATGATTTGATAATCATATTTATATGTTTTAATGGTAATGTGAACTTGTTTTCTTAGTTTTCACCCCTTTTAGGTGATATGAGACTTTAATAAAAATATTAAGGTCAAACAAAACTTTTGACCATACTAGGAAATTCAAGCATTGGATTATTGAATGTTTGATTCTTGAAGAACTGAAATGATTTTATGATAATTGTCTTAATTTTTTATAATAATATGAAATTTTCTACTCAGTTTTTACCCCTACATTGTTTATTTTTCATTTATTAACAAGTGTTAAAAACTTGAAATCATATTTTCCACCTTATGGAGAAATCCAGACATTAGATTGATGCGTGGTTTATTCATGCCGATCAAAAATGATTCAAGGATTGTTTTATTAAGTTTTTTTACAAAACAAACTCACCTACTTTGTTTTGACCCCTTAATGAGTGATAAGTCATTTTAATAAAAATAAAAATTTTAAATGGTACTTTGGATCATACTGAGCAGTCAAAGCATTGTATTAATGCACAATTGATTCCTACAAATCAAAAATATTAGAAGGATCGTTATCTTAAGTTTCCATGGAAATAAAAACTCAATTACTCAATTTTAAAACCTTTTAGGTGATTTTTTACTTCAATAATAATGTGAAGGTGAAACAACAAAATAGATCATACCTATCAATTCAAGTATCATATTGATGTGTGGTTGATTCCAACATATCATAAATGACTAAATGATTATTTTCCAATGTTTTTAGGATAGTCTGAGCTTGTTTTCACAGTTATAAACCCTACACAAGTCATTTTTCATTTATTAATAAGTGTTAAAAATATAAAATCATATTTTCCATAATACTGGGGAATTCGAGTGTCAGATTGATGTGAGTTGATTCACATGGATCACAAATGATTCAAGAATCAATGCCCTAAGTTTTTACATCAATTTGAACTTGTTGTCTTGGTTTTTACCCCTTGATGGGTGATATTTCATTTTAATAAAAATAAAAGGTGAAATAGTACTTTGGATCATATTGAGAAATTAAGAAATCGAATTGAGGCGTGGTTAATTTTTATAGATCAAAAATGATTTGAGGACTACCCTTATATGTTTTCATGGTAATATAAACCTATTTTCTTGGTTTTGACCCCTTTTATGTGACTTGACACTTTAATAACAATATGAATTTTAAATGAAACTTTTGATCATACCAAGAAATTCAAGTATTGGATTGATTTACATTTGATTCATAAGGATTTTAAATGAATTTTAGATTGTTTTCCTAATTTTTTATGCCAATATGAAATCTTTTTATCATTTTCGAACCCTACACTAGTGATCTATCATTTATTAATAAGTTTTAATAATTTTAAATCCTATTTTTCATCACATCGAGTAATCAAAACATTAGATTGATGTGTGGTTTATTTCTACAAATCAAAAATTATTTGAGGGTCATTTCCTAAGTTTTTATGACAATCTAAACCTGCCTTCTTAGTTTTTACCCCTTTTCATGTGATACATCCTTTTAATAAAAATACAATGTTGGAATGGTACTTTGGATCATACCAAGAAATATTAGCATTGAATTGATGCGTGGTTGATTCCTACAAATCAAAAATTTCCCAAAGATCAATATCTTAAGTTCCCATAACAATACAAACTGATTTTCATGATTTCAACCCCTTTTAGGTGTTTTGTTACTTTAATAACAATGTGAAGGTGAAATGAAAATTTTGATCATGATGATAAACTAATTATGATCTCTAAGAAATAAAAATAATAATTAAAAATGTAATAAGAAATAACCTCTTCATGATTTTGGAAAAAAGTCTGATACCATATACTCTATCTACTCATTTTTAAAAAAATCTACTTATTCTATTGAGCACATTGACTTCTGAAAATCCTAGTAGTACTGGAAAAATGTAGACAATAAAACGATTAATAAATATTTTAAATTAAATTGTAATTACCTTCCAAAATAACACTTTGGGGATGATAGTTTATTGATTGAATATGACATCTTTCATAAATTTACAAATTCAATATCCATAACAATTTTCATTATTTTGTTTTGGACATTATAGAAAAATTAATCAAAATAAGTAATTTTTTTGTATATATGTTTTAATAGTGAAATATTATTATATATACCACAATTTGTATCCATGTGTAAAAATCCATAGGTGTCTTGTACCTAGTCACCATCCTCATACCATGATTTTATCGATATTTAATGATCACCCTATCCTAACAAAATTCTCATTAAAAAACATTATAAAACATATAATTTGAAGTTTATCTATAAAATTTTTATTGTGATGCATTACAAATTCATAACATGTGATCCTTAGATCGAAAAAATAAACCTTCAAAGTGTCCAAATTGACTGCAATGAAAATCCAGTGTTGTCTAAAAAACAAAAACATATTTTATATAATTACACTGCAAAGTTTTACCCATGAATTACAGGAATCAAGAAGAGTCTATATTCTATTATTTTTTGTCCAAGAATTGTGTCTAATTTATCTGTTTAATTATAATTTTTTCATTATCCAATTATTTTTTTCTGTAGAAATGATAGCTAGAATAACGAGTCCTAATTTTTATTCACAGGGTTTTCCTTTTATGTGGTAGTGATATATACGCTTATAGAAAAAATGAACAACTATTAATTATAATTAACATAATAGATCAATTATTGTACAAACTGATTATGAAAATGTACCTCATATATACATTCATAATTGAGACTCCCAACCATTTATGCTAAATAATTTCATTTAAACTATCAAGACCAATCATCTCTATAATGTCCTCTCTATATATTTGCTATTAAAATTAAATATAGGCCATATTATTGTCTTTTCATATTATATCCATAGTAACTTTTAATGTTAATAAATTTGGTAGTGGAATTGGTGGGATGAAGGTATTATGATAAGGTCCTTTTTATTTCTTGGTTGATCCACTAGATTGTTTTGATTCGACCAGAAAGCACTCCCCAATGAGGTAATACCACCACAACTTCAGTGAAAACACAACTGTGACTAAATCCATATCATGGGTAACATGGTTATGCTTGTGGGGACATAATTTCCTAGGCCCATAATATATCATTTCCCTATACTGCATCAACAACCATCCCAAACCCATATGGTAAGCATAAAAAAAACCTCAAACATCACACCCTCCTCAGGAAACTGAATCACTGGAGCACTGATCAACTTCCCATTTAGCTAACGGAATGCTTATTGACACTGATAATTCCAAAAAAATCCTAGTCCTTCATGGTAAACACAGTCAATGGGGTTATAACTCAAGAGAATTCAAGTAAAAATCTCTGATAATAGGCCACAAGACCAAGGAAATTGAAAACCTATACCACATTCTAGTGTGCTTCCCAAGAAATGATTTCCTTGACCTTCGATAGGTCTACTGCCACACCATGTCAAGACACCAAATTATGAAGTAAATGTACCCATACTATTAAAAACTTATACATTGATAACTTTATATAAATACGATGGTGTTGAAGGACCTGTAAAACTTCTCTAAAATGCTCGACATGCACCTCCTATGACTTCAAGTAAATCAATATGTCATTGATGAACAAAACTATAAACTGGTCTAGGAATTCATGGAACATGGAGTTCATGAGCCCCATGAATAAAGTTGGTGTGGTTGTGATACTGAATGATATGACCACAAACTCAAAGTGCCCATACCTGCATCAGAAGGTAGTCTTTGAGATATCAACCTCTTTCACCCTCAACTAGTGATATCAAGACCACAAACCGATCTTAGAAAACCAGCTCACCCCTCTCAGTTGGTCGAAAGGATTTTCTATCCTTGGAAGAGGGAAATGGTTCTTGAACATCACCTAATTCAACCTCTGGCAGTCTATACACAACCTTAAACTACCATCCTCCTTCTTAGCGAATAACACTGGATCACCCCACGATGACACACTGGGCCGGATAAAACACTTATACATCAAATAATATATCTAAATCATAAACTATTGTAACTAAAAAGGTGTCATATGATAAGAAGCGATCAAAATAAGTGAAACATCAGATTGAAAGTTGATCCCAAACTCAACATCATGTCAAGGGGGTAGCGTCATAACCTCCTTGGGGAAAACATCCAAAAAACTCCCCAATGAACCTGGGTACCCCCACTATCCCAAAGTCCACTAATTACATTGAAAATTCAACCATCAAAGAAAAATGAACTCCACATGCTGAATTCCCACATAAAAACCCTGCTTTCCAATGAAAATGACACACTAACCATCCACATCCAAGAACAATACTCTCCTTTGGAATTAGTTGATAACAAAACACACAGAATACAACCAGTTGATGTCGAGGTTGAAATCATATGGCTGAATCTAAAGAAAGAAAAGGTCTTTATGGTATTTATGTGGCCCCATCACTACTTTACACCCCTGGCGCACATCAAACAAGAATGTCTAACCTCTAACTAGTATAGTCAACACCATGGTCATGAGAAGACTCTCTAAATCTAGTCTGAGTGCATGGAATAGAGAAGGTGCGAAAAAGGAGTGCGAAGATCCTGAATCAAACAAGGAACAAATAAGGGTACATGATGAATTGAGCATACCTTGAACAATCTATGGACCCTGTGGCATTGCCGCCACTACTATGTGAACAGACCACACCCAAATTCTTTTCCTATATACATACGGACACCTCCACTACAATGCTCTGGTCGAGATCCTTGAGGGATAGGGACATATTAAAGCCTACCTCTGTATACCACATATTCTCTTGGTGGATCATAATCCTACTACCCCTACAGCTAAAGTGGCCTCGCTGGAAATTACAGCTGAAACTTCCATTGAAACTGACCACCTCTACTAAGTTGTTCCCCAAGAACCATTGGGTAATAATTCTTAAGATGAATACGATCTCCACACATGAATCAAACCGGACCTAAACTCCCACGTGGTCAAAAAATAATCTACTGAGGTTGAATCTCGGCTGGTTGAAACCTCAAAGGTCATGGAATCTGAGACCTTCCAACAACATATCTACTCCTAAATGAACCCTACTGGATTCCCTCTCACAGTAAACCTGATCACAAGTGCATCTGGTCGACCATATCTTCCTTGTTTAGAACCTCTATATTCATTGGAAATCTAAAAGAAATATCTACATACTAGATCAAAGTATGGAGTTCTCCCCCAAGATTCCTCACTCGGGACTCCTCATCTAGAGAAAGATATGTGAAAAAATATAGAAGGTCCTTGAACTTGACACCCAACTCCCGCACTAACAAAATATTCTATTAAAGTGAAAGAATCTCCTGACTCTTCATTAACTTCATGGTTTAAGAAAGGAACTTTGCTCAAAATTTCTTTAGAAATCCAACCCATGAAACATATTCCTCCTTCCACTCACCTAGATATAGAATTCATCATTGAGGTGTATCTCCTCACATCTAACTAACTTCTAAAGGGACCCAATACTCCATCGAGCCCTGGATAAAACTGAAGATGATCCCAAGATCCTCCAACCGGATCTCTATCTCCACATATAAAATGCCACCCTCGTACTTCCCCAAAGCCTACTACTGAAAATCACACAACAACTTCTACTAATGACCATCCTTCTCAACTAGATCAACCCTATAGAAATCAATTGGGTCAGCCTGTTGAACCTCCACTACCTGAGCCACACGTAAACGATGACTAGAATCCATAGCTAAAAATGGAAACAAATATTTCCTAAGCCCGGTAGTAAGGAATTTTATTAATAATTATTTATATCCTTTTTAACTTCCCAAAATCAAAACCACCCAATTCAAATAAAAAACGAGTCATCATGATGCATGTACCTATCCTATGTCCATAACCTACAAGTAGGCCCACCCCACTTGGTCATTCAATAATCTCAGAGCTCATGAACTGGATCATAGGGGACCTAAAATCATGTGTCCTAGCTGGCCTCCTAGACCTATGTCATGTACAAAGGTCAACTAGCACTATTTATATATGAACCCATAAAATCCTCATTGTTCCTAACTCTAAAATCCATCCCATCCCTCAACCATCACCTCTGATACCACTCTATCACTAACCCCTCCCTCCAAAGATACTACAGTGAGGGGAGAGAGATAATGACCTTTGAGTCCCACATCCAGTATGCTTCGGTCTAGAAACTAGCACTAAGGGTATAAAAAAATATCATGTATGGGAGGCTTTACCCTCTATAATATAAATAGGATCTGGAGATAATATGAATTAACCACAAGAAACTCCATGAAATAATATAAAATAAATCCAAAAACCATTCCACAAAGCAGGTATAAATAAAAAAATACAGATAAAAGTATCCAAATTAAAATACCCAAAATTAAATCTAAAGCAACGACACAGTAACTATCCAAATGTCCAAGATAGTAATGTCTAACACAGTCCACATAGTCCTCTTAGAAACCTGAAAATCAGTTTATATACGTAGGGTAAGCATAATAGTATACTCAATATGAAAACCAAAGTCACTTGTGCACATGTCAAAGAGGAATACAAATGTACCCATGAGTAAAAAACAGAACTAACAACACCTAAAGAGGTCAACTATGTTGGAACTAAGGTTTTTATTTGCTGGAAGTAGAGTATGGTTTGTGTTTTTTGTCAATCCTCATTGTTTTGATAAAATATTTTGCAAGGAATGTAGTCTTATGGTCGAGGCTAAAATCAGTATTGTAGGTGGTGCAGTTTCCCGGTGTTTTCCAAAATTTTGGGCCTCAAAATCGAGAGTTTTTTTAAAAAAGGAAGTATTTAGGCATAGGAATGAATGAGATGTGGAATTCTAAAGGAAATCGACAAAGGAAGGGAACCACATAATATGGGACATGAACTATGTACCATGTTCTGGGAATAGTTCACAGGTCATGAATTTTGGTATGTGAAATGGAAATCCGCGAACAAAAAAGCAAGAATGGTATGCAGACCACATAGGAGGAATAATTCGAGGAGTGAAAGAGGTTCACGGGAAGGCTCGTAGTACGAGGAATGAAAATTGTTTACGAGATGGCATGTCATTTGAAAAAATGAGGTAGAGTTTTGAGAATACATGAAGGGTGCCATTTGCGGAAACAAGGCGCTTATTTATTCCACCATATAGAAAGAATGGTGATACATGGATCACATAGAGGATGTGGTTCAAAGGAGATGCATGGTATGCAGTGAAGGTGGTGCCACAATGAAGATTTGGTAAATCTTGGTTTAACAGATTTTTTGGATCTATCTTGCCTATATAAGGAGTGCTAATACCTTTATTAGAATGATAGCTCTGAGATTAAAAAAGTCTAGGAGGAATTTATAGAAATCTAGAAGTAGTTCACAGAAGATAACCCCACCAAGAATTTAATTAAAAATCTGAAAGGAATTAGATAAATTACAAAAATAGTTTACAGAAGACAGTAAGTGGAGGAAGAAGGCCAGTTCGCGGAAGACAATTAACAAGGAGGATTCCATGAGAGAAGAAGTGGTCTATAAAAGAGAAATAGTTCATAGAAGAATAAATTTTCTAAAGGAGGTGGTACAAAAATTAAGGCTGTACCCAAAGGAAGGTGGTACATCAAAGATGATCTGTGGTGAAGAAGTAGTATGTGAGATCGGGTGTGAAGGTAGTACGCGACCGCAGTTTGTGAAGGCAGTACGTGGAGGTGGTACGCAAAGCACTCCATTACGTGAATGAAGAAGCTTAGTATGCAGAGGATAGGTTCAGGAACGAATGGTACACAGAAAATTAGATTACATCTATAGTGGAAAATGGGACTTCAATAGAGCATCCATATGTAGTTAAGGATGCATGATTTAAATGACAACCCATTGAATCAACCTTCAAGTCGATAAATTGATTTCATATTATTCCCAATGTAGTGAGTAAGGGGGATTCAACAAAAGTGATATTATGGATACAGTGAGATATCTCTAAAAACTTGTAAAGGCAGTTCCCCTGGCATGGAGTGACTGTGCTAAAATTTTGTACTCCATAACTAGTGGAGATTAGAAGAATTTGGCACGACCAAAAGACTGTCGGTGTATAATCCTTAGACATCACCCTTTGTGGGGAACCAAGTAAAATTTTTGTGTATTCTCTTTGCATGTGATTGTTTTTTTATAATATTTCTCATCATAAAAGTTTTATAGGTTCCTACCAATGTGGGAAGAAGATCCATCGGTTTAAAAGAAAAATTAGACACCCAGATTCACCTCTCCCCTATTAGGGTGTTCTCGGGTCCTTTAAGTGGTATCAGGGGGTAAAGGTTCCTGATATTAAATCTTACCTTAATTTCTATAATTGATAACACAATAAATTTCAAGGGAGTATCCTTTTTTGATTGAAGAAACTTTCAAATTTGGAAGAAAATGATTAGATATCATCTATGTTCTATTGGAATGGAAGGCCTATTTCCCATTGCATAAGGAATATAGGCCACTGATCCAAATGGGATGTCTATGACTGATATAGATAGGAAAATTCTTGATGAAAATTTCAAAGCACAGAATTCCCTCACTACAGATCTTTCTGATCAGATATATCTAAAGGTGATGAGCTATACGTCAACAAAGTTTATGTGAGAAAAAACTGGAGAACATTTATGAAGGTGACAACAAAGTGAAGGAGTAAAAACTACAAGTTTTTCATAATAGGTTTGATTATATGAAGATGCATCCTGAATAAAATAAAGATACATTTTTCAATAAAATTACAGAAGTTGTTGAAGCAATACAGGGACTAAGTGAAGAAATCAAAGAAATTGATATTGTAAAGAAAATATTGAGAAGACTTCCACCTCTTTACAATGCAAAGGTGTCAGCCCTTGAAGAAAGGGATCTTTCCAAACTTTACCTAGATGAGCTGATGAGCAACCTGGTGGCATATGAGATGAGAGTCAAACCAGAAGATGCAATGACTCAGGTAAGAAAGAAAATAACATTCAAATCCATGGATAAATTTAAAATTTCAGGAGATAATATTAATGAAGATAAATAGGAAAAAGAAATTCATTTACTCACTTCCAAGAAATCCAAGAAGGGAAAAGGAATATTTTAAGAAACGTTACCTATGGAATATTTTCATTGTGGTAGAGTTGGGAAAATTGCCTCTCGGTGTAAAATAAAGTTCAATGAGGAACAAAGAAAATATTGAGACATGAAAAAGACTCGAAAAAGGTTTTTCAAAAAGGTAAACTTCAATTCTGGTAAGAAAATAAAGAGAAAAGTGTTTTTTTGTGAAGGAGAAGATGGTGATAGTGAATTCTTTGAGGAAGAAGAATCCAAATTTAAATATAGAACCCATGCATCAATGATGGATATCGTTGAAAAATTAGAACCATCGAGAGATGAATCTAGAGATAATCAGTTGAACACTGATGTCAATACCAAGATTCAAATCATGCATTCCATTGGTAAGCTTCATAATCAATGTAAGAGATGAAATAAGTGGGGAGAAAATTTGGAATAATAATTAGAATATGTTGATCAGCTTGAAGCTAAAAATGAATTATTGGAAGAATTTGGGAAAGTAAGATCATAAATTCTTGAAAGAACATAAAATGTAGTGGAAATAAATCTCTAAATTGAAGAACATGAGAAGTTCATAAATGAACTTACCTCAATATTGGAAGATAAGTCCAAAAATATTGAGTGACTTGAAGAAGAATCCATTATTGTTAGGAGTAAACTTGAGAGTGAATCAAGTCTAAAAGAAACAAATAATAAAATTCAGTTAGGAAAATTCTTAGTTGCTGAGCTAATAGAGAGGGTTAAGAGTAGTTATTATGGAGTTGAAAAGGTTCTAAATGATCAAAGAACCTCACACATAGGAAAAATAGTAATTGTTTGTAATGATGAAACATCGAATGATGGAAGTAAAATGGACCAAAATAAAGGAAAGTTGATAGTAGGACATATCACAAAGGCACCTGAAGTCCAAACAAAGAAAGTCTCAAATCAGACTAAAAGGAGGACTGGAAACTATCCCCAAGTTTCCTAATATGATAGAGAGTCTAACTATCCTTCTAGGAAAGTTTACATGAGGATGAATAGAAGTGAAAAGACATTTCTACTTATGAAATTTCAATTTTTTGGCTATCTGGGCCATACCATGTCATACCGTGAAGACACAAAGAGCTATTTGAACGGGAAAGAGATAGAAAGTCAACAAAGGATAACGAATTCATTTCCTAATTCTTATAGAAGAAACAATTTCTATGGATATTGTTTTTATTTCTCTAACATTTTCCATAAAGATGTTTATTGTGGGTAGAGGAATGGTAGGAACAATTCATACAGAACTCAGAGACAAGTCAATACTCTCCAACCAGATGGTATTGTTCTTACAAATAAGTTCTATCTTTTTGAAGAAGAGTATGAGTATGATGAACCTATGCACATGGAAAATAGATTTGAAAATCCATATTTATCCTTCAATCACACTAATATTTCTTGGAAGGAAAATAAGAAAATTGAAAAATTCAACCTTGAAGAAGTAGCTCTGAAAACTACCAAGAACAACAGCACTTGGATTCTTGATTGTGGATACTCATCCCATATGATGAGAAATACAGACCTATTAATGAATGTTAAGAACAAGGTCAATAGAATAGTGATATTCAACAATGATGGTGCTTTGAGGATCAAAGGTAGTGGAAGTACAGAACTGGCCAATGATGAACTGAAGAAGACCAAAGTTCTTCATATGGATGGGTTGCGTCACAATCTCCTGAGTGTGAGTTAGCTCTATGACTCATGACTTATAGTGACATTCAATCAAAAGGGGTGCACTATAAAAGGAATAATAGGGGATTCTATCATGAAAGGTTGAATAATAGATGGAAATATATATCAAGTTGATAGTAAAGAGATAATTTGTTACATGACTGTTGAAGAAGAAAAAAACTTTTGGCACTGGAGGTTGGGTCACATCAATCAACAGGACATGGAAATTATTTCCAAGATGAAGATAGTCATGGATATCCCCAATATAAACTGTGAAAGAGAAAATAATTGTGATTCTTCCATTTGAGGGATGTTGTTCTGTAGTTCATATCATCCAAATAAGAAAGGGGCATCAAATATTCTTGATCTAATTCATACAGACGTATGTGGTCCGATAAATGTTGTTGTAACTCATGGAGAAAGGTACTTCATTTTTTTCATTGATTATTGCAGTAGAATGGTTTGTGTGATTGTTATACACAGGAAATGAAAAGTTCTTTATTGCATGAAAACTTATCACTGAATAGGCGAGAATGATACTAGACGAACAATCAAAGTTCTATGGTCTAAAAATGGTGTAGAATATAAATATATTTATTTTGAAAACTACCCAGAGAAACATGGGATGCAACATGAGGTGGATTCTGTGAGAACACCATAGAAAAATGGAGTTGTTGAGCGCCAGAATCAATAGGTGAACAGTATGACCAAAACTATTCTGATTGAGAGTTTTATATCTCTACATTACTAGAGAGAGGCTGTTCAAGATGAATTTTATGTTCAAAACCGAACATCGCTTTTATATGGGGGAACCCAAGACACCATAAGAGTTATATCTTGGAAGGAATCCCTCCTTGAATTATTTTTGTGCTTTTAGAAGTAAATTCGTTATCCAAAACAAAGAAGTAAATCAAGGAAAGTATGGAGATGCTGCAGATGAAGGAATATTCCTTGTGTATTCAATTAATAGAAAAGCCTACAAATGTTTTAATAAACAACTTGGAAAAATTGTGGAAAACAATTATGTGAATATCATTTAATATAAAATCATAAATGGCTCAAAGAACTTGTCAACTAATGTGATAGAAGATGAGAAAGAATGTGGATATGGAACAGATCCAAATACAGAAGTAAAAGAAGGTATGAAAAACATCCACGAGTCACATCATGATGTTTACTCAGAAGAAGAACCAGAAGAAGAAACCATGGCTAAAGAAAATTATTCTGAACCTCATTAGAGAAATCAAAGAGTAGAAATTGATCGATCCAATATCATTGGGGATCAGAAAGCTACCACATAGAAAAGGAGAATGAGAAATAGTGCATAATCTGCATTTCTCTCAATTGTGGAACCTTCCTCATTTGAAGAAGCTACAAAGGATGAATCATGGGTTAAGGCCATGAATGAAGAATTGAATCAGATCAATAAGAACCAAACATGAGATCAAATCAGGAGAACCATAACCCATAATGTGATTGGTACGAAGTGGATTTTAAAAAATAAATTTGACAAGCATAGAAATGTGATTAGAAATAAGGTACGACTAGTGTGTAAAGTCTATTCATAGATTGAAGTTGTTGATATTGAAGAAAAATTTGCTCCTATGGCCATAATGGAGTCAATATGACTGTCTATTTACATAAAATTTAAATAGGATACACATTCTATCAAATGGATGTCATGAAAGCTTTATTAAATGGTGTTCTTAAAGAAGAAGTCTCTATTGAACAACCAGTGGTATTTATTCTTAGTAATGATAAAATGAAGGTTTACAGATTAAATAAGGCTCTATATGGTCTAAAATAGGAACCATGGGAATGGTATTCTTAGATGGATTCTTATCTGAAGTAGATTGAATTTAAAACAGGAGGAGTGGATCACAATCTTTATGTGAAGAATTCTCAAAAAGATCAGTTCCTGGTTCTAGTGTACGTAGATGATATTATATTTTGAGGAAGCAGTCAGGGATTAGTGGATGAATTTTCCAATCACATGAAATCAGAATTTGAAATGTCTATGATTGGGGAAATCACATACTTTTTGGGGTTACAAGTGATTCATAGGAAAGACTACACTTTCATTTATCAAGAGAAGTATGTAGGATAATTACTAAAGAAATTCAATATGAATGACTCTAAACTAATGCCAACATTGATTGCAATAGAAACTAAACTTGAAAAGAATGAGGATGGGACTTCGGTAGACCACACCATGTATTGGCGAATCATCAGAAGCCTACTGTACATAACTGAAACACATCTAGATATTGTCTATGCGACATTCTTAGTGGCCCAATTTCAAAGTAATCTGAAGGAAGAACATATGACAACAGTGAAAATAATCATGAGTTACATTCAAGCCACTCAAAATTATGGCTTATACTTTTCTGCATGAAGAGATAGTGAAATATCATTTTTTTCTGATGCTGACTAGGCTGGAGATGTTGTTGATAGAAAGTACACAAGTGGTGGATCATTCTTTACTAGATAGAAATGTGTGGGTTGGTTGTGTAAGAAATAGGAAAGCACTTCTCTCAGTACTACTGAAGATGAGTGTATTTCTGTTATAAAGGCTTTCACTCAACTAATCTGGATAATAAAACAACTAAATCATATTGGTGATGTGGTAAAATATATAATGGTGATTCAATATGATAATAAGAGTGCAACTGATCATACAAATAATCTTGTTCAACATTATCATATGAAACACATTGAAATCAGATATCACTCCATCAAGGATAAATTATAACAATGCATGATTAAAATGGATCATGTTGGAACTAATGATCAAGTGGCTGGCATACTGACCAAGCCATTGTTAGAACATGTGTTTGAGAAGAATCATTTGAAACTCAGTGTTCAACCACCTCCCCGTGCATAAGGAGGTTATGAAGGTTCCCCTCTCCCCAGTTGTATTAACTATTTTAATCTGTTTTTGAAAGTGTTGCAAGTTTATGGGGTAGATATGATCCAGGAAGAGTGTTCTTTGATCTCCAAAAGTCAAAATTTGATTCTTTGGGTTTATTACCAATGGGGGGGGGGAATGGAGAAATTCAATAATCGTACAATTTTTTTTCCTGTTGGTTACATAAAGATGGATAATGGAGAAAACAAAAATATTACAATGGGAAAGAATGATGAGCTACAATAAAAAAGAACCCAATTCATGCTCTTTTTTTTTCTATATGGAGGTTTGCTCACATAGAATTATAATGTTGTATGATTTTTTTTTTCATTTATTAGGTTTTGATTATTCCAGGTGCTTCATTGAATTTTTCTACTGGTTTCTAACAAACCCAAAGGGGTAGATTATTGGAACCAAGGATATTATTTTTTGGAAATAGAGTATGGTTTGTGTTTGTTGTCAATCCTCATTGGGTTGATAAAAGAGTTTTCAAGGAATGTTGTCTTATGATTGAGGCTGAAAGAAGTATTAAAGGTGGTGCATTTTCCCAATGTTTTTCAATTTTTTTGGTCTCAAAATCAAGATTTTGTTTTTGTAAAAGGAATGATTTATGCATAGGAATGAACGAGTTGTGGAATGGTGAAGGAAATTGAAAAAGGAAGGAAATCATGTAGCATGGGATACAAACCACATACCATGTTCCGAGAACATTTTGTGGGTCATGAATTTTGGTACGTGAAATGGAGAACCGTGAACCATAAAGCGGGAAAAGTATACAGACCACGTAGGTGGAATAATTCAAGTAGTGAAGAAGGTTCACAGGAAGGCTCGCAGTACACAGAAGGAAAACAATTTGTGAGATGGCATGTTATACATGAAAATGTGATAGAGTTTTGAGAAGCTGTGAAGGGTGTCGTTTGTAGAAATAAGGAGGTTATTTATTCCACCGAGTAGGGATAATGGTGATACATAGACAACATAGAGGGTATGGTTTTCAAGAGATTCATAGTATACGGTGAAGGTGGTGCTGCAATGAGGATTTGGTAAATCTTAGTTTAGTGGATTTTTCAGATCTATTTTTCCTATATGATGAGTGATAATCCCTTCATTAGAACAACAAATCTAAGATTAAAAAAACCAAGAGGAATTTGGAAAAACATAAAAGTAGTTTGTGGAAGATAAACCCATAAATAATTTAATTAAAAATCTAAAAGGAATTCGGTAAAGTCTAGAATAGTTCACAGAAGACAATACATAGGTGAAGAAGGTTAGTTCGTGGAAGATAGTTCACGAGGAGGATTCCACGAGAGAAGAAGTGGTCCGCGGAGGTGAAATAGTTTGCAGAAGAAGAAGTCCATTGAAGGAGGTGTTACGAAGAGCAAGGTTGAACCCAAAGGAAGGTGGTACATGAAAGATGGTTTGTGGCAAAGAAGTAGTACGTGAGAGTGGGAGCGAAGGTAGTACATGAACATGGTTTACAAAGGTAGTACATGGTCACAGTTTACAGATGCGGTATGCAGAGGTGGTATGCATAGCAATCCAGTATGTTAATGAATATTATCAGTATGTGGAGGAAAATTTTGGGAACAAACAGTATGCAGAAAAGTAGATTACATCTGTAGGGGAAAATGGGACTTCAACAGAGCATCCATCTACAGTTAAGGATGCATGATTTAAATTCCAACCCATTGAAGCGACCATCAAGTCGATAAGTTGAGTTCATATTCTTCCACATGTAGTGAGAAAGGGGGAGTTAATGGAAGTGATCTTAGGGACATAGTGAGATATCTCTAAAACCTTATAAAGGAAGTGTTTCTGGAACAGAGTGATTGTGATAAAATTTTGTACTCCACAACTAGTGATGATTAGTGGAATTTGGTACAACCAAAAAATTGTCGGCGTATTCTCCTTGGATGTATCCCTTAGTGGAAAACCAAGTAAAATTATTATGTCTTCGCTTTGCATGTGATTTTTTTACTCTTTCTCATCAGATAGGTTTAATAAGTTCCTACCAACATGGGAACAATATCCATCAGTTTAAAAGAAAAAGTTGACACCCTGATTCACCCCTCTCCTCTCAGGGTGTTCCAGGGTCCTTCAAATTATCCATACTAAACATAAACAATGCACACTCATGAAATAACACAATCTAAGTATAATAACGTAATATGAGACATATCAATAAAGGGTACCCTGAACCACTTTCCCATTGGTTTTCCACCCTCACACCCTAACAGCGTATGTCTTGGTGCTCCCACCTCTTCTATATATCACATAATTCCAAGCACACCACATGCAACAGACTATCACATCACATCTTTCCTGAAAACACCTGGTCCATCACATCACATCACATAACTAGAGTAGTAGGGTATCATGAATATGTAGGACATCAACCTCGTTTATTCCTTCTACAATGTACAACCACCAACATAAAACATCTCATCATCTCAACCAAAAATACCTGGGTCAACACATCTCACCTCACCTAAAGACACCTGGGTCATCTCATCACACCTTGATAATGACACTTTTGACTTATGGACACAATATCCCATGCATGTCATCATTTCTTGGAAGAGGGAGTGGGAAATAATGGGTTTACATCCATCCACAATCACTAGCAAGATATTGAGATAAACACCAAAAAAACATTTGGTTGTCAGCACTAGGTGCTTGACATGGGTGGGGTGCATATAGAAAATCACAAGAATATACAAGACACATATATATCAACACAAAATCCCAACCTATGGGTTTACAACAAGAGTACCAAACAACTCATGAATTTCCTCCAAATTGTTTCCACTTCTAAATGCACAACACCACCCTAAAAAACACAAAACAAAAGACACATTTAATCTTCCTTATTAATTAAATACAATTTCTAGATTATCTTTTATTAACCCATTTCATTACACAACCAATTAATTCCATTTTTCCATCCCATTAATCCATATTTAAAATCAAACTCATTTAACCACACAACCTATTATTAAACATTCGTTAAACAATTTCATCCTATACCATCAACATTATCATTTATTTAATTAAATCACTAATCAGACAACTAGAATAACACAACACATCGTAACATCATAAAAACCATCATCTTCATGCTAACAAGGCCACACAACCACCACTTTCCATCACAATTTCCCCATATAATGTTTACACAACCCATCCTCCATATATTCCACAACCACACATCACACATTCACACATTCCACAAAACTTATTCACATCATTGCATAATATTTTCTAGATTTAACAAAGTGTTTCCATTACTTAAAACCTATTTTATTTTATGGGTATTCTCACACAAGTCATATATCCTGATGCGACAAATTTATTTTCCAAGTATAAGTGGTTAACCATTTATTTACGGGGTGTCACAATAATCACACAACATGAGATTCACAACATATATAAAAAACAGGGGCTACCAACATTCACGATTTCATTGATATAACAAACATGGATAAACTCAATATCACTATTAAAAAGATGTAAAAACATGCAAAAAATTCCCCTTGCCATTTTATTCAATTAAATGTATTTAATATCTTCATTAATCATGTTTATAATAACTTCCAAAGAGATAATAGAAGCATGAAGCCCTCTATAATGTTACAACTAATGAGAAAAGAAGTAATCCCCTACCCAGAAGAAAGAATATTTACACCAATTTACAACACCAAAAAAACAAGGGGTGCACACACATGAGAGAACCACCTACCAGGAACTCAAACCATAGAGTTCCACAACTCCAAGGGAAAGGTCACTTGAACCTATAATCTCAAGAGAAAGAAATTGGGAAAGAATGAAGGAATGATCTTCACTTCAGAATGATTAGATCTAAAACCAATGGGATTTGATACAATTTTAATTGACCATTAAAGGAGGATCTCATAAAATCCATGAGGTATGACCATTAAAAAGGATTCATAATTTTTTTAAATGGAGGATATAATTATACTCCTTCAAAAAGGCTTTAAATTTCATTAATTAAGTCTTTAAAACAAATTTTCATCAAAAAAGACATCAAAAAAGAAAAACTATAAATTCTTGAAAAACTGGATCTACTGCCAGTATCTACCGCCAGAGATCTACCACCAGTGATCTACCACTAGAGATCTGCCACTAGTGATATAACACCAAAGATCTACCGCCAAATATCTAACACTAGTGATCTCCTACCAGATATCCAATGCCAGAGATCTACCACCAAAGATCTACTTCCAGTGGTCTACCACCAGTGATCTAACATCATAGATCTACCACTAGAGATCAATAACCAAAGATATAATTCCAATGATCTATCACTAGAGATATACCACCAAAGATCTACCACAAGTAATCTTCCACTAGTTATCTTCATCAATTCATCTACTACCAGAGATCTAACACTAGATATGTACCATTAGTGATCTACTGGCAGAGATCAACTGCTAGAGATCTACCACCAGAGATCTACTATCAGTGATCAACCTTCAGTGATCTACCTCCTATGATATACCACCAGAGATCTATTTCAATAGATATACTGTTAGTGATATACCTCCAGTGATCTACTACCATAGATATACCACTAGAGAACTACCGATAGGATCTACCATCACCTTCTAAAACACCATTTTTTCCTCCAAAACACCACAAAACTCCTCCCTTCTTCCACCAAACACCTCTGAACATTATCAGGATACCTCAATCACTATACTCCCCTAAAAGTAATGGGTCATAAGGTATGGTCCATTACATACACTACTAAGCTTACTACCTAGTCTCACATATGCTTCAAATAACCAGTCAAGGGGAAAATCAGTAACACAAATCATCATTAAAGTTTCCTAAAATCATAGTTTTCAAAATGAAATTTCATTTTAAAAAATACACATTAGATGGTTTTCATAGAAACTCATGTCTTCTAAAAAAATTCATACAATTCAAAATGCATAAAACATTTCATTCCTTAATTTTTCAATAATCATCATCAAACTCATTCTTAAAATCATTCATTTCAACTTCAAATAATTTTTTGAAAACCCACACTTTATTTCAATAGTCATAGTTAAGACGTTACATCACACACCATGCCATTTTAAATTTTTTTATCAAGAATCTCAAATCATGCTTGAGAAATAAATTAAAAATACATTTCTAATAAAACAAACGAAAAAGGTTTCAATTAATAATAATTATCTTATGAAACTACCTACCTCAAGGACAATATCATTAAACACCCAACAAGGGATCCACAACTAGTGAGAAATAAGGATCCAATAGCACCAATACTGGTACACAACAATTTTCAAAAAAAAAAATTTAATGAAAATTAACCACTATCTCCCTTATACTAATCTCCCAGCATGGAATACCAAGATCTAAGTTGAGAGGAATTGAATCAGGTTTTACAAAAGCTAGAATGATCAAAACCATTCCTGGAACATGACCAATATGAAATCTAAACCAAAGTGTCAAGACCCCATCCCTACAAAGATACTGAAATGAGGGGATAATGATAATGACCCATGAGTCCCGCCTTCAGTAGGACCCGGGTTTCCGACAAGCATTGAGGGTATAAAAATCTCATGTATGAGAGGCATTACCCTCTATAATATAAGTGGGATCTGGAGATAAGATGGGTCATCCACAAACAACTCCAAGACACAATATAAAAATAAAAAAAAACACCCCAAATTCATGTATAAATAGAACTGATACTGATACAATAAAGTATCTAAAGTAAATACCCAAAAGCGAAGCTAAAGCAGCGACACACTAACTATCAAGGATCCGAGCTAGTAATGTCCAGTGTAGTCTACATAGTCCTCCTGGAAACCTGAAAATAGTTTTATATATGTAGGGAGATCATACATTTATACTTAGTAGGAAAACCAAAGTCTCTCACACACATGTGAAAGAATTATACTAACACCCATGTGAGAAAACAGTAGAACCAAACAACACCTATCAAGGTATACTAACCATCCCAACCTCACCAAGGAATGCTCACTGAATAATTCTAGCCAAGTAATATAATATAAAGTAAAGTACATCAATGATAGGGTACCCCACACAACTTTCCCCCTAATTAGGCACTCTCATACCCCAACTATAGACGTCCGGGTGCTCCCACCCCTTCTGAATATACCACATCACATCCCGCCCATGCACACCTGGGCCACACACCACAACACATCCGGCCCACACACACCTCAACCACACGCCACATCACATCCCACCTGCACACTCTTGGGCTACACACCACAACACATACCGCCCGCACACACCTGGGCCACACACCATAGAATATCACATCACATCACATCACATCACATCCCATCCCATCCCATCCCATCACATCACATCACATCACATCACATCACATCACATCACATCACATCACATCACATCGCATCACCTCACATCTCATCACATCACATCACATCACATCTCATCTCATCCCGAAGACACCTGGGTCGCCACATCACAACTCATCCCGAAGACACATGGGACGCCACATCAAAACTCACCTGAAGAAGCTTGGGCCACCATTTCATCGAAGAAGGAGCATAGAAGATTGGGTGACTATCCATCCATCCTCACATTGGGATATTGGGAACAACACCCCCAGTGTGACTATTCAGGTGTTCGGTACATAGTTCTCAATGTGGGTGGGGTGCTTATAAAAATCACAAGGAAAATACAAGTGTGTGTATATATATATATATAGTATCAAACACTCAAGCCCAAAATATGGGTTCTCAAACAAACAAACACCTCAAAACACCATCACCTTTAATGCCACCTATAAATGAATTTATTAGTATCTGCAATAGTCATTTCAGACGGTGAAGAGCCCTCATAATTGGTTTCAAATTTTCTCCACATTTAACACCTATTTATTTTATTATTTAGCATCAACCACATTTAATTTGGATACATGAGTTTGGAAAATATACATAGGATGTAAAATATGTAAATAAAAATAAATAATAATTACATTTAGGTAAATAGAAATAAATTTAACCCGAAGGGAAAATGAAGGTTCATAAAGAATCTCTTACCTTATGTCTGAAACGGTTCCGCACATGTACTTAATATCCTAAATAATAAAATTAGATTAATTAATTAATAATTAAAGAACCTATTCTAAATGTACTTGATTTATTAGTGTTTATTAAGTTCATTTATGGATTTTTTTAATGGGTTACAATGGTCAATTTCATCATTCAGAAGTGTTCATTTTCTTGGATTTCGTGATCGTTTCTCTTGTATAAGAGTATGGAAGTTCATGTAAAATGGAAATAGATATAAAAAATTGAATTTATATCTTATTAATGAACATAAATAATATTAAATGGTTATATAAGTCTTTTGGTTATTTGGGGTGAGGATGAATCATTAGATAAAATGTTAGTAATAATTGTTTAGATTATTTTGGATGTTTTTCGCTCACAACGAACTTGTTTTTGTTTAATTATTTAATATTATATGTATATGTTAGTTCCAGAATATAAAAAAGGTTATAAAATTAATTTTAAAATCTTTTTAAACCATTATAATGGTTTTAAGACCATCCTTGAAGGCTATAATGAAAAATAAAAAATTTTCATCCTTGAAGGTGATAAATTAACAACTCATGGGCGGTGTTTTCATTTTTAGAATAAAAGGGATAAGAGAAGGGATTTGATGAAGGATATAGAATTAAAATAATAAAATTATATTATATATAATATAATAGAGTTATCATGCCACTTGTATTAGGGGAGGTGAGGAGAGAATAATAAAATAAAATAACTTAAAAAGAAATTAAAAGAAAAGGAAATAGGATTTTACATCTTGAATTTATTCTTCTTGAGAACATCCTTAGGGAAAATGTTTTGGTCTTTTGATGAGACCAAGGGATCCTGGACATGGGGGAGATTATTGGGAGGATGATTGGGTAGAATTTATACACGTCTCAAATATTGAAAGGTGTGGGGAGAATAGGTGGTGAGGGGTGGTATTTATAATGGATGAGATGAGTGTTTTCTCATTATTTTATTCATTAGTTTATTATTTTGGATCAAGACTATGAATAGTTTGAGAATTATCACTAAATATATTAAAATAATTAAGTGTAGTTATAGATTATGGTTCTTACATCGGTGATGATTCAAGGAATATTGTATTTAACTTATAATGTATATATACCATAAATTATCGCATTTCATTGTTCACTAAAAATTCAACCATTTTAAGAAAATATCAAAAATTAACCCTAACCATTTTTAAACATGAAGAATTCAAAAATGGACTCCATTTTATGAAAATAATTTTCTAAATATGAGAAATTAAAATTTTAATTAAAATCATCATTTATTTGAAAAATACAAAATTTAAATTTATAACTGATTTTATGACACTTTGAAAAATTAATTAAGGTATCAAAAAATTACATTATAATCATAATCTAATAAAATATTAATTTATGAATATATTTTTTGAAAATAAATTTTCTTTTAAATTATTAAATTAATCAAAAATACCAACACTTAATTTTTCATTTTTAAAACATTTATTTACTTATGCCATGAAATAAATAAATAATACTTTCATTCATAAGATACCTAAATTTTATTTATAATTTTGTAGGTAAGGTTACTATTCTATTGGTTTAATTACAATTCCTAAGGTTCATATTAATATTCAAAAGGTAAAGTTACTATTTCATCAGCATAAGTTCTTTAACTTCTAGAAATACTTCTAATTTCATTCATTCTTCATTTATAAAGTTTGTATTGTGTTTTTAATGTGATTTTATGTGATTATACCATATGAAATAATTATAATAAGTGAATTTATATTGATAAAATTTTGGGTTATTACACATATACTCTTCACAAACTACCTAACTCAATGAGAGTTGTGGTGTCCACTATAATATAGATCCATTTTCAAATGTGAAGACCCAACTTAATATTTTTATATGAGTTTATATTTAACCCAATCTATTATAGGTCATATAAAACCTATAATTTTTTCCATTACAAATAAAAAATAGTCTATTATAAGAAAAAATAAACCTAACACTACTTTTTACCAGGTTCAAGCACAACCTTTGTGTTATCAATTTTTAATTAGGTTAGCATAACCAAGGAACTACCTTTTGATTGGGTCATAACCATGTGTGAGTTTTTTTACAACTCGATCAAAGTTCAAAATAATTGAACAAGAAAATACAATGAAAGATAAATCAATTAAAAAGAAAAGAAAAAAGAGTAAATAAATGCTCGAGTGGAATAGGTTACTTCAAACCTTTAAGGTTGATGATGAATGTTGAATCTTTAAGAAAACTAGTACAACCTCAAATTTATTTCATAAAAATGGAACAATGAAGCTCATGAAATTTACAACACATTTAGAATAAAATTGAAATTATCTCTTGATTATATTTATTAATGTTAACTCTCATATTTAACTGATTTCTTTAAACATTTTTTTATAGAAAAATGATTAATGACTAGTTTAGATCTACATGATCTCCCTTCACATGGGTTTTCTCAAAACACTTCATAGATCAAAATAAATGATTAGAAATAAAACACAGTAAACCACATAACCATCATTTTAGTTTTTTCATAAACATCATTTGTGTAATCATAAACTAAATTACATAAAAATCATTATGAGAATCTATATATGTATGTTTTTTCATAAATAGGAATTTTTATAAGCATGAATATTTCATAAGCATGAAAATTATAAACACATCAAAATTATGTAAGTATGAAAATTTTTTAAGAATGAGAATTCTATAAGAACCAAAATATTGTAGGTATCAATAAACCATAATAATCAATCACTATTTTTGTGTAAAAACTATCCCTATTTCATAATAATTATTTTATAGTGTGTGTGAGTCATTTAAGAATCTATGTATGAGTGATTTATAGTTTTGTATGAATCATTTTACAGATTACGTATGATTTATCCTGAAGTTCATATGAATCATAAAATAAATTGTGAGGTGAAACCTATCCTTAATAATGTTGATACAAACCTTTATAAAGTTAATATAATTACATCATAAGGTTTAGATAGTGTATCATATGGTTAAGACAACAAAAATACACAATGGATATATAATCCTTTAAATAAATATTAAACATAGCACTAAACCATATAAAATATGATTTATGTAACAAGTAACTAATGTTGTGAGATATTATAATCATCCAATTTAAAATTATAAAATTTAGTAAAATGTGAGGTGTGTAATATTAAAAACTAAATTACAAATAAAAAACATCAATACTAACAATCTCCCTAACATTAAACTTAGAAATAACATGTTATTCGAAAACCAATGAATAAAGCATGATCATCCATCAATGTTGAAGGCTTTTATACCACTGATGAGTATTTGGGGATCATCATATGATCCTTGGAAATATAATAAAACCAATAACACAACCTAATATATCCCCAACAGTATAAAATGTGTATGAAAAATAAAGAACACTAAAAGAATATCATACCTGTAACTCCAATTCAGCGGCCTCTATCTTCTTATTTGATGGAGTATAGTTTGATGATGATCATAGAAGCAGGAAATGTTGGTTTCTTACATCCGTATGTAATCCAACATCCATCGGATCCATGATTGTATCACGAGGACTCCTAAACCCCGAAGGGGTATTAGTGCCTTCGTTGTGTGATGAATGATGTATCGAGAAGATAAGGGATTCTATTAAATTTTCATGAAACTTATGATATTAAAAAAATTACTTTTCATACATGATTGAAAACCCTCAATAATGAGATAAATAACTTTATATATCATGTTCTCTATGCTCTTCATTAATAAAGAGCATCAGTAGTAACATCATATGTTACTGCATGTTCATGTGTTCTTTATTAAACTCCTTTAATAAATGTTATACAATCTTAAATAACCCATAACATTGATTATAACTGAAGAAAAATCATGCAGGGTGATGTGGTGGCAATTCCACGATCCTAGCCTATGCTATGTTGGGTGTAATGTAGTCTTGGGTTACTTCACATACAATTAGAATATCTTGACACCAACGTAATGTTGGGATCCTACTTAAGGATATATTGGCAGAAATATATCCTTAAACTATATTCATCATATTCATGTATTTTAAGTGCACATACAATTGAAACATAGCTTTCTTGAGTACTAATTGGTCCACATACATCACTATTTATGAGATCCAGTAGTCTACTAGCCATTTCACCTTTTCCACTAAAAGGTGATTCGGTTATCTTGTATAATAAACAATATTTACAATTTTTAAATGGTTCATAATCAAATGTGTCCAATAATCCATCTCCATGTATTATTTGAATGCATTTCTCATTTATATATACAAGGTGAAAATGATAAAGGCATGTGAGATTAGTATCAAATTTTAACTTCTTATTCCAAATGTTATAGACATGATTATCTATATCTAGAATATATTAACCATTTACAGCATTCCCAATTCCATAAAACATTTCATTTTTATATATAACAACTATTTTTATTAATAATTAATGAAAATCCCATCTTATCCAAACAAGATATAGAAATCAAGTTTATGTTTATAGCAATAACATAATAAGAGATCTCTAATTATAGAACTAATACACTTGGTAGAGTCAGAACATAAGAATCGACTTCCAATGTAGCAACTATTGATCCATTACTAACATAAAAATATACTTGAACCCTTTTCAATTCCCTAATATATCTATGTCTTTGTTTATCAACACAAATGCATGATTCACCCCCACTATCCAATACCCATGAGTCATAGTTGGTGAAATTGGTCTCTAAAACATTAATATTAAAATGCTCAAAATTATTCTTTTTGAGAAAAATTCTCAACCTTTGATACCAATATATTATTTTCTAAATTTCATAGATATAAGAGATCTCAAAATTATTTTCATGACATAATCCATAATATACAACAAAGACATATCTATTGGTGAGTATCATGTTCTATATATTTTAATTAATGAATTTTAATTAAAGCGCTGTAAAAAAATGATTACCCCATACAATATATCTATTTAGTGATACAAGATCCATATTTGACTAAGTAACGAGTCCATTTTAGTGTTCCTGTCATTACTTAGTTATTTTGGTAGGGTATTATCTCAATAATAATAGTTATGATTCTTGGATAGTTGAGTAGACAACTCTTTGTTTGAGCTAATCATATGGATACAAACTCAACTTTATTCCTATGGTGTTAAAAATCTTAGGATTTTATAGATAAGTGTCACTGAAATATCACAGCAGGATTTGGTTACCTAACTCTTAGGTTTATTCATTTCAACCAATCCTTACACAAGATAATCCAATGGTACCTAGCTTTAGTAGAACCTATGAGGATAAATGATCAAGGTCTTGACATGTGCTTTCTTTGGAAGGAATCTCACACTAAGTATTTTAGGGGGTTTCTTTAAAAGTCTCACCAACTTAATATATTTCATATACATATTAAATTCATAACTTATTACATCATATTAAAACTCTATCTTATCATGTTTTATTCCTTTATGTATGCATGCTTCTAAAGATTTAGTTTTGGAATCCATATTCCATCCACCAAATTAATATGTTCAAATGAAATTAATGTGTAACTCTTTACACAACCCACAAGTTTGTGTTACTCAACTAAAAATGAAATTCATACATATTTTTACATATCCAAATGCATCTCATGTATATGGCACATGAAATATTCATTTAAATTCTTAGAGTTATATTAGATTGAAAGTCTACACATTATTAAGCTAGAAGCCATAAATTGCCAACCCCCACCTTTCTATAATAAGACATAAGCCTCCGAGCCAGTGGGAAGTCCAACCCAAAGTCCCTCTTCCCAGGTATACATTACTCAAGGGATAATCTAATTCATGATAACTCTAAAATCTAATATTAACAAACTATGTTTAATAACTAAATTCAAGATTACAACATCAAATAAAAACAAAAGTCAAGGTATATGAAAACTAAATCTCATTATATTGTATGTAACATGAAATGTTTGTCATAATAGTCAACTAGAAGAAATTTATCTCATAAATTTAGCATAAAAAATATTCATATTTCACATATTTTTTATAAACTTAAATGTTTTAAAGGAATAAAATAAATAAATAAACTCTTTATTTTTTTTCCAAAACATGATATACAAATATGTAATTTTCATATTTAATTTAGGAATGAAAATATAATTTTATAATTCTAAAAACTTATAATTTATAAGCATTTTACAAACCTTAAATAATAGAAAAATATTAATATTTTTAACATTTTTCCTATATTGTATTTTATGACTGATATTAATAATTATTAATCATAATTTATGATTGATATAGAAGAGTGAAAATGCATACCAATTGTATTTTCTGATATAAAATAAATCATATTCAATGATTATCATTGTAATTTATGATATGTGATATTTCAAGGCTCTAGTTGTATTTTATGATATCACTGATATCGTATTTACACGATGATACTATGTTTTCTAGAAACTTTAGAATGAGTTGTATTTAACGATATACCATATCATATCCTATACCACCGTTCAAATTCATGAGTCTCCACTACATTTTACTTTAGGATAGAGATCATTCTTATGCTAAAACTGACCAAAATAGAAGAATTTATTAATATCAAATTTTAAGATTAAACTTCAAATGCCTTATGATAACAAGTTATTCAAAAAACAGTTAGACTCACACATTTATCTATTAAAGAAAAAGGCTTTGATACCACTAATGGGTTTAGGGAGATAATCTAATGATAAAATGTAGTGAAAAAACCCATGTAAATTCCTAATCTATCTTTAATAGATGTAGTATGCAAAAAGATAAGAAAAAATGAAGTACCATAAACATGAATGCCTCCATCTTTTATACTTAATTTTACATTTGATGGAGATCAACTTAGAGGAAATCTAATTCCTCCCACCTCTGAAGGCAGTACACCAAATAGTGGATCCATGATCATATTGTGAGGAACCTGTGTTCTTTAAAAGGGTGATAAAATTTTTAGTGAAGATAAATGAATAATGAGGATATAGAGAACTTTTAATTATGTCATGAAACCAAAGTTACACCCAGAGGAGGGATAAAATCCCTTTTGTAGCCACTCTTCAATAAATGAAGAGTGCTCAAGAATTATATTCCATCTAATGGAAACCAAGCATTACTTCTCACTACAGTTACATTCATTGAACTCTTCAATAAATATGAAAGTCCTTAAATGAATCATCTTATGATTCATAACTGATGTAAACTACATGTGAGAGTGTGGAAATGATTAAATCATGAAAATACATATTGTAAACCATTCATACAATAAGATATAGGCAAATAGAAGCATTTGATGCCACTTTATGATACATTAATATCATAGACTATGATATTCATCACATGAATATCATATCCTATGATATTAATCACATGAATATCATAGAATAAAACTATATTAACCTTATTTTAGTGCATTTCCAACATACCTAATTTCACAAACCATCCCAGATAGCCTGCTAAATTAGAACCGAAGTCATTCCTAACATGACCCAAAGGGAGTTCTCGATCCCCACGGGATGGAGACTAGTGATTGAGAATAAAAAATGATTGAGAGAGAATGATTTCACCACTATAAGAATAAAATAGTACAATTAAGTGGAAATAATCCAGAATAATTCAGTATGCTAAAACATTCATCAAGAGTAAAGTAACACAAGATAGACAAGTACAAAACCTGATTCATCACAAACCAAGACATCATATAAACCAATGATGAAATAAAATTCAAGATATCCTCATATTAGGTAGTTCAAATACCCCTCCTATCACCACAAAATTCCAGGGTCTTATTATCAAGAACAACCACCAACTCCTAGTGTTGCATTTCCTTTTCTTGGACTTAGTAACAGAAAGTCTATAAATGCCCAAATGAAAATTTAGGGTGTGATAAAAACTAGCTCAGTAGGATCCCATAAATACATTTCATAATTATTCAATATCAAATAAACCAAATATGTTCAATTTTAAATAAATCAGGGAATATTAATCTTTTCATAATTCACAATAAATCATGATTCTCATATCATTTAAATGGAAAGTTTTGGTCCCAGTGGACAACTCAAGTGGGGGTGAATTGAGTTTCTAATTAAAAATTTCATTTTAAAAGATTAAAAATTAAATCCACCAATTTGGTAAAAATTAAAATTTAACTAAAACTATAAGATTATATAATATAATCTTTCAAAAAGGTTCTCAACACTTTGTTCAAAACACAGTTAAAGTGATTTTTAAAGTACTTTAACTTTTGAAGCTAATCTACTAGGAACATACATCGTATATAAAAAAAATTAACGTTAACTATTAGAATAAGTCATTTTATATAGTATAGAAAATAAATATATATTTGTTTGAAAAATAGAGTAAAACCAAACTTACAAAATACACAACAAAATTAAAAAAGGGGTTCAGTATCAAGCCGATACCTAATCCCCACAACATGGAAATCACTCGATTCTAAGAATTTTATTACAGAATAAACTTATCAAAGACCATGATAGGGTTTTACAATAGTGCACAAGGTTATGTGGGCTTCAAAAATCCTCTTCCAAAGTTTTATATGGGAGAAATAAATGATCAAAATGCACACGGGTGGTCTAAGATAAACAACCTCTTCTGTAGTTCTATATGGGATAAAAGATAAAGAAATGAGAGAGTGTGTGTCTTGAACTCTACAATTCAATACAAGATCTAGTTCTAAAAAATAGATAGAGTACAACACACACACAACTCTGAAGTAAATAAAATATAGTAAGAAATGGTGAAGAGTTTGGTGAAATAGAATATATTGTTATGTTTGTTCTGAAGGTTGTTCTTCTCTTCTAATAGTCATATTTTTATTTAGAATAGGTGCTTGAATATGTTATGATGTTCTCAGATGTTTTGTAGAAGTTCAGGTGAGAACATCATGTTATGGATGTTTAAAACAAAGTAAATGTTCTTAGTTTTTTTAGGAAAATTTACGATGCCTCATTGTTCATGAAAGAGTATGTCCATGTATTTATTTATTCCATGTATCTTTAGTCTTTTAAATTATTTCTCCAAAAAATATCCATTGAGAAATCATCATGAATATCCTCACATTTTGATAGTAAAATCCTACCCATTATATGATTTTTATTTCATTTAATTATGCCTAAAAAAATGGTTGGATAAATCTATTTAAATATATAATAATATAATACTAATATTTAGTTATAGTCATTTTAAAATTCCACATCAAAATTGATGGTTATTTACATTTTCCATGTTAGCATCCACATCAACATTGATGGTTTCTTCCATACTATGGATTCTTTGATATTTGATATGGTCAATCATTTTTTCTTATAGTCGATCACTTTATACATTGGGTCCATCCAATACTTTTGTTTCATTCTTACTATGCTGTCATGGTTGCTTCATTTGGTCATACAATAACACTTTTAATTCAAGAGATATATGATAATTGTGAAATCACTTTTTTTTCTTTTTTATTGATATATTACTCATGCGATTGATCCAACTTGATGTGTGGTCATTCCAACATGACTCCAACATGGTAGTCAGTTGAGATACATCATATGATCGATTTATTTATCTTACGGTATATTGGTATATTTTCTCCAAAGTTAATCGGATTAATCATGCAGTCAATTACTTATACCATGTGGTCGATTACTTATAACATGATATAAATTCCAAACAGTTAAATGTTCATACTTTTCCAGAAATTTAATTTACTTCCATATAGAATAAAATATATTATAAATAACATAAACATGATTTGTGATTATTAAAATAAGGAATTTTTAGACTAATCCAAAAATCTCCCCCTTTTTTATAATCACAAATCTTTGTATAAATAATTATTCACAAAATTAAAGATTATGCATTAAAAAATATAATCTATTTTAGAAATTCTCAATAAGTAATAATCATTATAAGTTTGTCAGTATGCCATTTTTCTATACTTGATTTACTCCCCTTTTTTATTCATAATTTTATTATTCAAATATTCCACACATATTACTTTGCCTTTTAGATCAAAAGTAAAATATAAAGAGTTATATAGTAAAAAGGAAATAAATATCAAATAAAGCATAGAGAATAAGAATGGAAAATGGGTTTTCATTAATTGTTTAAAAAATGTTTTGTATTAACCCTGTAAAAGATTAACCATAATTTCTATCCTTAGGATCTATATGGGTAGAATGTTTAATGGGGTCCTTCCATTTTCCAATATCATGAGTAGGAGTAAGAGTATATTGAGGGATGAAAGGAGGTCCCAGAATAGATACCCCTTGGAAACAGGAATGACATGGAAACAGGATTGGGAAAGAGTGATTCCAAAAGGTCGTGTTGGAGGTATATGTGAGGTAGAAGTTGGTATAAAAGTAACAACAATTGAGTTTTGGGCCAGAGCAGTAAAAATGAGAGCTAAAGGAAGATCATGAGGTGTTAAAAAATGAGTATTAGAAGCATACATGTACAACTTTAAGATCCTTGTGATATCATCCACAACACTTGTTCCATGCCCCATCACTTGGAGAAACTCATATTTTTATTACATGAATTGATCTAGCAGAGAAGTCATTACTAATAAATTCTCTAAAATAAATTTGAAAGCAGCTGGTAGAGGTGGCATTTTAAAATCTTATATCAATGAAAGGAACTGAGTCTTATGGTCCGATTTGGTGTAAATAGTTCTCAGATAATACTTTATAGAGCCCTTTATTACATTTTTATATTTAATAGGATTGGTTGATTCTTCTTTAAAAAAAATAAAATTTATTCTCACTATTAGCATCTATATACATTTGAAATTGATTTCTCATATCTTTCACACTGTCTAAAATAATTTGAATCACTTAATGGACCAGTAAAAATGTGTTTTATAGGAAGGAAACATTCTTATAGCTTTAATTCTAGCTAACAATACAAATTTTTCTTCACGGTCAATACATTCCTATTGACTGTATCCTTGTAAAACGAGTCTTGCTATATTTATAATTATAGTTCCACATTCATCAATTTTTTTTTTCTAAAAACCCTTAGTACCAATGGTTGGGAATTTTGTAGGTCTTTCCACTAGTTCCTAGACTTTGTTTCTCTCAAACTGGGTAATCTCTTCTTGCATTTTCATTACCCAAAACTCATCATTTATTGATTATGTGATGTTCTTAGGTACAAGTTGTGATAATAAGGCTTAATGTATAACCTGATTTATAAGAGAATCTCTAGTCTAAGTTCCTTTATCTAGGTCTCTAGCTATGGAATCTAAGGTATGGTATCTATGAGTCCTAATAGGTCTAGGGATAGAATTATTTGATACATTATTATCTTCTATAGGTTCTGGTTCAAACTATTCCTCAAAACTGGGTGTTTTTTCTAAAGTAGTTTTGAAATTGATATCTAAATTTGAAAGGTAATACTAAAGGTTTTCTAAATAAGCCTTAGGTTCATGTGGATATGTTTCATAAAATTTGAAATGTACAGATCCTTCCACAATTTTGGCACTTTTATTGATTACCCTGTATGATTTACTAGATGTTGAATATCTAAGGAAAATTTATTCATTGGTTTTGGATAAAAACTTGTCTAACTTATAATTTGTATTAAGTATAAGTACTTCATATCCAAAAACTCTAAAGTAATTAAATTTTTGTTTTCTACTATTCCATAACTCATATGGGATTTTCTTTAAAAGTGGTTTAACTAGAACTCTATAAAAAATATAGTAAGTTGTATTCACAACATCTACCCAAAAATAAATAGGTAAATCAAACTCATTGAGCACAGTCTATGAAATTTCATGAAGAGTTCTGTAACAACCAATGTACTTGAAATGCCTGGATCGGTTGTGATCACTGAGAGGGGAGGGGTGAATCAGTGATAACTTTTTTTTTTTATGAATTGTTCCCTTTGGATTATCAATTCAACCTCTGCAGCTGGTTAAAGCCTAGATCTACTCTTTTAGTGGTGCAGTAATAATGAGAGCACAGAAGACAGAGATTTACAAGGTTCGGTACAAAGACCTACTCCTTGCCGTGTTGGTTACACCCCCCAACACGGATTCTTTACTATGCCAAAAGATGATTACACAGTAATTGGTTATACCCCCCAATTACAAGTTGGTTAAACCCCCCAACTCCACAACATCATCTTCATCATGCCTCCACTTCACTTCTTCAAAGGTGTTGTTCGAAACTTCAAGTAGCTTCAACAGTCTTCAAAAGATCTCGTTGGTCTTGCTCACAGAAAAACCAATCACTTAGAATGATCAGTTCTTTTGCATTCACACACTTAAGTGTGTACTCTTCTTCTCAAGGTTGGTCTTCTTCACTTGTGCACACACAAGGGCTAAGCCTTGGCCATCCACTTTGAACACCTACTGCCAGTAGAGAGTTCTTCCCTTCACTTGGCTCACACAAGGGTATGCCCTCGGGTTCTTCTCCACTTCTTCTCCATGCAAGGTTGCAAGAGTGCGGCCTCTACTGTCTTCAAATGCCGCGCAAGATGCACTGGCCGCGGGCGCGCAGGTGCTACTGCCGCGCAAGCACTCGGGTGTGCAAGGTGCAACACCGCGAGGCGTGCAAGCCACTCCTGCCGCACAAGTATGCGGGCAGAGAGCTCCTTCCTGTCGCGCAAGGGAGACGCGCAGGGGACTTCTTCGGGGACTCGAGTGGCTCCGGGATTCTCAGTCGCGCAAGAGGCTGCGCAGAGATACTTCGCGTAGCTTGGATGGCTTCGCGGGACTCTCGAGTTCTCAAAGGATCAGCAAGCCTCTCCAATGCCTCGGGTGCTCCTTTTATAGGCAGAGGAATGTGAATGGAGTCCGCGGAATCCAATACTCGAATGCCCGAAATCATCGGCGTTTTGAAAACTTCAAACGCGTTAAATATCTTCCGCGTATCTCGTTCTTCTTCTCTGTTTTAATGCGGGTTTTCCATTTTTCGGTTTCCTTCACGTGCATGCGACTTAGAACGCATGCACGGCCTTCGTTTTGGCCATCCCATGCAAAACACGAACACCCCGAGGCCTCGGCACTTCGTTTGCCTTCGGCCTTCCTCGAATTCTCTCCTTTGTTGCATGCAGAGTCATTTTAATGTATGGACATGTTCGGTGTGCCCAGACGAGCTCAATGGAGCCTTCGGCTTCGGCAATGGTGGCCGAGAGCTCGAATTCTGGTGCTCGAAGGGCTCTGGTTCAGCGGGGGACGTCGGGTGGCCTTCGGCTGAGCTCGAGGTGGAAGACGAGCCACGGCCGTCGGATTGGGCGATTGAAATACATCGGACGGCCGGATTAGATCGCGGCGCGCGACAGATGAGATGAGCGGCTGCGATCCAGCGCGCGATGAGACGGACGGCTCAGATCTGTCCCGGGTGAAATTTCCGCGTCCCACATCGAATCGGCGCGCGGTTTTTCCGCGATTTATCACCCTAGCGCTGCCTCAACCCCGCAATTGAACTTCTAACCTCCACAGTGCCGCCCCGCACCGTGTTCTCCCTACGGGCGCGCTCTGCGCCCACTCTCTGCTCCCTGTGGGCGCGCTACTGGCGCCCACTATGCATCCTCCGGGCGCGCTCTGGCGCCCATGCTGCGCAGGCCTGATCCCCTGCGTGGCCCCGGCTTACACATGGCCGCGGCCTCTCGGGCTGGCTCCATGGGATCCCCTTGGGCGTAGTGACCTAGTCCCACATGTGCCTTGGGTTGAACCCTTAAGGCTGGCTTGAGATGGCTAATTTTTTGCAAGTAATAGAACAAGTACTTTGTTAAAAACAAAGTAACCAAGTTCAAATGCCACTTCAACCTTCTTCATTTTTCTTCTTCATTACAATTCCTCCATCCTCCTCACATATACTCAGTACATAGAATGTGGAATTCCCGAAGGGTCTTCTTCATCAACCGAGATCCTAAATCAAACATATTCTTCAAAGAACTTCATTGATCTAATCAGAGAGGTCGGAACAAATTTAAATCCTCATGCACTAAGAGATAGTGCATGGTCTTCTAATCATGTTGTGACAATGTATCTCCTTGATACACGTGCTTTGAACTTATGATCAGCTTAGCAATCGTCTGATTTAATGCTTCTGTAATCATCAATCTTCAAGATGTACTTCATCAGATGGCACACCATGACAAGTTATTGACAACAAATGCAATTACTTCACTTGGGCACAACAATCTCCCCCTTTGTATTTGGTTGTCAATACTCCGAAGCACACTGAGAGAATGTCGTGTGCCTGATGATTTCTCCCCCTTATTGGCCAACAAATGCAAAGGGATGAATGAAAGCCATACTCAGAGTATAGAGCTTCTGGAACTTGCACATATTCAACTACCAATGCTCCCCCTCAGGGGATGCACTCATCTCCTTCAATTCCCTGCATGTAAGTACAAGAATACAAAAATTTACGGAATAAGGAGGGACCTTCTTCTTCCTCAAGTGAGAGTAGAAGGCTGAACATGAAGTTTCAGCCTCAATTCAACAAATCTTTCTGTAGGCATAGCTTTGGTGAAAATGTCTGCCACCTGATCTTGAGTAGGAATGTAGTCTAGCTTGATGTCTCCACTGGCGACCCTTTCTTTGATGAAATGATATTTTATATCAATGTGCTTGGATCTGGAGTGTTGGATAGGATTCTTAGACAACCCAATTGCACTTTGATTATCACATAAGATCCTCAATGGTTTTTCAGCTTTAATCCTCAAATCTGCTAGCTGCACCTGCATCCAAATCATTTGAGTACATGCATGTGTAGAGGCCACATACTCTGCTTCAGCTGTGCTCAATGTTACAGAATTTTGTTTCTTGCTGTACCAGCTAACACATCCTTCTCCCAGAAAGAAGGTTCCACCAGATGTGGATCTTCTATCAGTGCAATCACCATCCCAATCAGCATCTGTGAATCCCAACAACTGTATGTTTGCACTGTGTTTGTATAAGAGTCCATAGTTGAGGGTTCCTTTAACATATCTCAGGATTCTTTTGGCTGCAGTTAAATGAGATTCTTTTGGGTCACTTTGGAATCTGGCACACAAAGTCACTGCATATGCTATATCTGGCCTTGAAGCCGTGAGATAAAGTAGACTGCCAATAATTCTTCTGAACTCTTTCTGATCAACATTGTTGCCTTCTTCATCCTTTCATAGCTTGGTTCCGACAGAAATGGGTGTGGAGACTTCCTTTGAACTTTCCATTCCAAACCTTTTCACTAAGTCCCTTGCGTACTTCTCTTGTGAAAGAAATATGGAGTTTTGTCTTTGTTCCACCTGAAATCCTAGAAAATATGTCATTTGACCAAGCATCGACATTTCAAAAGTTCTTTTCATCTGCTCAGCAAATTCTTCACATAGTCCTTCCTTGTTACCAGCAAAAATGATATCATCTACATAAATAATGACTATGATGGTACCATTGGCCATTTCTCTGACATAGAGGTTACTGTCAACTGTTCCTTTGATAAATTTCATGTTTTTAAGACAACCATCCAATTTTGAGTACCAGGCTCTAGGGGCCTGCTTCAATCCATACAAGGCTTTTCTCAATCTGCACACCATACTACCATCTTTTTCCAGCAAAAATCCCTCTGGTTGTTCAATATACACCTCTTCTTCAAGATCTCCATTCAGAAATGCAGATTTCACATCCATCTGATAGACCTTGTACTGCTTGTGTGCTGCAACTGCTAAGAACATTCTGATAGTTTCCAGTCTTGCAACTGGTGCAAAGGTTTCCTCAAAGTCGATTCCTTCCATTTGTGAATATCCTTTACATACAAGTCTGGCCTTGTTTCTGGAAACTTCTCCCTTTTCATTGAGTTTGTTTCTAAACACCCACTTTGTCCCAATAACATTTTTATTTTTGGGCCTTGGCACAAGATCCCAAGTGGAGTTATTTTCAATTTGATTGAGTTCCTCATGCATAGATTGTATCCATTCCTCATGTACAACTGCTTCAGCCACTGTGTGAGGTTCAACTTGAGAAACCAGTGCAGTCTGATCTTCCAATCTCAATCTTCTTCTAGTTCTTACTGAGGACTGTAGGTCTCCAAGGACATTTTCTGTGTCAACATGTTTATTCAATTTGTTGTATCTGATTCTTCCATTTTCATTACCTTCATCTTCATCACTGGTATATTCAGAGTTGATCTCACCAACAGTTGGTGTTAGCTTAGGTAATTCTGCATTCTTCTGTTCCAAGGCTATGTCATTCTTTGAGTCATCATCATCCACAGTGTATGGCTTGGTGTTGTTTTCAATTATTATTACATCAATGCAGTCAATCATTTTATTCAACCTCTTATTCCAGCATCTGTAGCCTTTTCCATCAGGTAGGTAACCCATAAAGATTCCTTCTTCATCTTTTTCTTCAAACTTTCCCAGATTGATGTTTTTAATCTTGATGATGCAGGGACTGCCAAAGACTTTGAAATATTTAACAGTTGGTTTTCTGTTAAACCACATTTCATAGGATGTCGTTTGTGTTTCTGGTCTTAGGAGACATCTGTTCTGTATGTGTATAGCAGTGCATACTGCTTCTCTCCAGAAAAACTTAGAGATATCATGCTCAGCTAACATAGTCCTCCCCATTTCAACTATGCTTCGATTCTTTCGTTCAGCCACTCCATTCTGTTGTGGAGTATATGGTGTACTATATTGATGTTTGATTCCATGCTTGACCAGATAGCTTTCAAAGACATCACCGGTATATTCTTTTCCGTTGTCTGATCTTACTTTCTTGATGCAGAGCTCTAGTTCCTTCTCAGCCTGCCTTCTGAAAGTCTTGAACATCGTGATTGCCTCTGACTTGTGTTTCATGAACATGACATTGGTCATCCGAGTGTAATCATCAATGAAGGTTATAAAATAGAAATCTCCTCTTGTAGACTTCTGTCTCATCGGTCCACATATGTCTGTATGGATGAGTTCAAGAGGCCTAGTAGACATGATATCAACTCCTTTGTGTGACCTATGGGTCAGTTTTCCCTTCTGACATGTGTCGCAGACTTCATCTCTTTCACTCTTTAATTTGGGTAGATCTCGTACAACATTGTACTTCAGAATTTTACTCATACTCCTTTGACCAAGATGGCCAAGTCTTCTATGCCAGAGGTTGTTTTCATCTTTAGAGCTAAGAAAACAAGAATTGATGGGATCACCAATTTGAAATAGATTTCCAGTGGTTCTTCTTCCTTGAGTGATGATTTTTCCATCCTTTGAGCTCTTGATGATGCATGAGTCCTTCTGGAACAACACCTCATGTCCATCATCACATAATTGACTTACACTCAGTAGGTTGTGCTTTAATCCTTCAACAAACAACACATCATTGGATTTTAGATTTGTTGTTGCAATCATAGCCTTTCCAACTCCCTTGATTTTCAGAGAACGATCATTTCCAAACACCACGGTTCCTCCCTCATGACTTTCAATGTTGCTTAGAATTTTTGTATCACCAGTCATGTGGGATGAGCATCCACTATCAAGAATCCATGACTTAGTTTTACTGCTGGATTTTAGAGCCACTTCAGCAAAGCATGTGATTTCATCATTGGTTTCTTGAATGCCTTTCCCTTTCATGTCTTTGACTTTTTGTTTAGGAAGAGTTGTCATACATTTATCAGCTCTATGACCTTGTTGGTCACATCTTCCACAAGCTTCACTCAGGCAGTCAAATGAGTTCTGAGTTGGTGATTTTGATGCTTTCTGCAAAACACTATGGGTTTCAAGATGTCTCCCCCTTGACTCATGCCTCATGTTTGGACGAGACATGTTATACCAGCATGCATAGGCCTTATGTCCAAACACACCACAACACCAGCAGTAGCCTCTGAACCTTGACCTTCTTTGTTGATAAGAGTCATGTTGTAATTTTCTGTCCAAGATTTGAGTAGTCCTTCCTGAGGATTTCCTTTCTTCCATTGAAGATGATTTTACACAGGTTGGTTCATGCCATGTTTGTCTCAATTTTATCTTTGAACCTGCATTGTTAGAAATAACAGATGTATTTAGAGATTTACTTAGTGGTAAATTGACCTGCCTCTGAGCACCAGCATAAGATGATTCTGCCTTGACCTCAACAGCCTTGTTGAAGTCTTCTCTCATCTTTGTCAAGCTATTCTGTGCTTCAATCCACTTGGAATGTGTCACTGATTTCTCTTCTTCTTTGAGGTGAAGTTTCTCCTCAAGATCTTTTGCTATCTTGTCCAGCTCAGCTACCTTCAGTTTGTGTCTCTTGATTTCATCAATGTACATTGTCTCTTTCTTCATACATTCTTCCAACTCCTCAGTCATCCTTTTGGTTTCCTTTTGTAACAATCTCTTCTCTTTCTTGAGTTCAGTGTTCTGTTCAAGGCAAGCCACTAGTTCATCTTTCAATATGTGTTCGAGCTCTGTTCGTTCACTTTCATCATCTTCACTACTGCAGGTGTCAAACCCTTTTTCCACATGAGCCATAAAATTCGTTTCTTCTTCTGATTGACTGGCTGAAGTGAAGTCTGATTCTTCCTCTTTACTTACATAGATTCTTCTTTCACCAGGAACGATCCTTTTCTTTCTTGCACCAGATCTGTTTCCTTCTCTTGGGTATCTACTCCATTTCTTCTTTTGTGACTTATCATCTTCAATATCTGGAGTACTAGATCTTTTCTTAGGACAGTTAACAGAAAAGTGTCCGATGTTATTGCAATTGAAACATCTCGATGGTGATTTCCCTTTTCCCCTGAATTTAGTTTTTCCAAACCTTTTAGAAAAAAGAGAAATAATCGTGTTGAGATCTTCATCCTTTTCTTCATTGTCAGAATCACTTGATTCTAGGACTTCGTCATCTTTTATCTTGAGTTGTCTCATGGCCTCAAAAGCCATCTCATCCTTGATCTTCTTCTTGAATACTGGGATCTTCCTCATTTCATATGAAATGAGAATGTTGTGTAGTTCATCAAGAGAGAGATCATCTCTATCTTCTAATGCTGAGACTTTGGGGTCAAACCTGTCAGGAAAATTTCTCATTAGTTTTTTAACAATAGTGGAGTCCTCCAACTTTTCTCCAAAGCCCTGAATGTTACTGACAATTTCATTGACTCTTGTGAAATAATCATCAATATTTTCTTCTTCTCCCATCTTGACATCTTCAAACTTGCTTCTCCAAATTTTTAATTTGGCTTCCTTGACTTTCATGTTGCCTTCATAACTACTTTCCAATTTGTCCCAAATTTCTTTAGCATTCTTGAGTCCCATGACTTTTGTGTATACCTTTTCTGAGAGTGACATAAGAATGGCATTTTGAGCTTTACCATCAACTTCCATATTTCTTTTCTCATCGAGTGTCATAGCAGCTTCATTAGCAAGAGGAGGGAATCCAAATAAGGCTGCATTTCTAACTTCAAGGCCGAGAGATAGAAGGTAGGGTAACATCCGATTCTTCTAGCTGTGGTAATTCTTTCCATCGAATGTAGGAACACCCCTACTATTAACAGAATTCAGATTGTCCATCTTCTCAGAAGTAGATCCTTACAGAGGGAACCTCCCTTTGATACCACTTGAAATGCCTGGATCAGTTGTGATCACTGAGAGGGGAGGGGTGAATCAGTGATAACTTTTTTTTTATGAATTGTTCCCTTTGGATTATCAATTCAACCTCTGCAGCTGGTTAAAGCCTAGATCTACTCTTTTAGTGGTGCAGTAATAATGAGAGCACAGAACACAGAGATTTACAAGGATCGGTACAAAGACCTACTCCTTGCCGTGTTGGTTACACCCCCCAACACGGATTCTTCACTATGCCAAAAGATGATTACACAGTAATTGGTTATACCCCCCAATTACAAGTTGGTTAAACCCCCCAACTCCACAGCATCATCTTCATCATGCCTCCACTTCACTTCTTCAAAGGTGTTGTTCGAAACATCAAGTAGCTTCAACAGTCTTCAAAAGATCTCGTTGGTCTTGCTCACAGAAAAACCAATCACTTAGAATGATCAGTTCTTTTGCATTCACACACTTAAGTGTGTACTCTTCTTCTCAAGGTTGGTCTTCTTCACTTGTGCACACACAAGGGCTAAGCCTTGGCCATCCACTTTGAACACCTACTGCCAGTAGAGAGTTCTTCCCTTCACTTGGCTCACACAAGGGTATGCCCTCAGGTTCTTCTCCACTTCTTCTCCATGCAAGGTTGCAAGAGTGCGGCCTCTACTGTCTTCAAATGCCGCGCAAGATGCACTGGCCGCGGGCGCGCAGGTGCTACTGCCGCGCAAGCACTCGGGTGTGCAAGGTGCAACACCGCGAGGCGTGCAAGCCACTCCTTCCGTGCAAGTATGCGGGCAGAGAGCTCCTTCCTGTCGCGCAAGGGAGACGCGCATGGGACTTCTTCGGGGCCTCGAGTGGCTCCGGGATTCTCAGTCGCGCAAGAGGCTGCGCAGAGATACTTCACGTAGCTTGGATGGCTTCGCGGGACTCTCGAGTTCTCAAAGGATCAGCAAGCCTCTCCAATGCCTCGGGTGCTCCTTTTATAGGAAGAGGAATGTGAATGGAGTCCGCGGAATCCAATACTCGAATGCCCGAAATCATCGGCGTTTTGAAAACTTCAAACGCGTTAAATATCTTCCGCGTATCTCGTTCTTCTTCTCTGTTTTAATGCGGGTTTTCCATTTTTTGGTTTCCTTCACGTGAATGCGACTTAGAACGCATGCACGGCCTTCGTTTTGGCCATCCCATGCAAAACACGAACACCCCGAGGCCTCGGCACTTCGTTTGCCTTCGGCCTTCCTCGAATTCTCTCCTTTGTTTCATGAAGAGTCATTTTAATGTATGGACATGTTCGGTGTGCCCAGACGAGCTCAATGGAGCCTTCTGCTTTGGCAATGGTGGCCGGGAGCTCGAATTCTGGTGCTCGAAGGGCTCTGGTTCAGCGGGGGACGTCGGGTGGCCTTCGGCTGAGCTCGAGGTGGAAGACGAGCCACAGCCGTCGGATTGGGCGATTGAAATACATCGGACGGCCGGATTAGATCGCGGCGCGCGGCAGATGAGATGAGCGGCTGCGATCCAGCGCGTGATGAGACAGACGTCTCAGATCTGTCCCGGGTGAAATTTCCGCGTCCCACATCGAATCGGCGCGCGGTTTTTCCGCGGTTTATCACCCTAGCGCTGCCTCAACCCCGCAATTGAACTTCCAACCTCCACGGTGCCGCCCCGCACCGTGTTCTCCCTGCGGGCGCACTCTGCACCCACTCTCTACTCCCTGCGGGCGCGCTACTGGCGCCCACTATGCATCCTCCGGGCGCGCTCTGGCGCCCATGCTGCGCAGGCCTGATCCCCTGCGTGGCCCCAGCTTACACATGGCCGCGGCCTCTCGGGCTGGCCCCATGGGATCCCCTTGGGCGTGGTGACCTAGTCCCACATGTGCCTTGGGTTGAACCCTTAAGGCTGGCTTGAGATGGCTAATTTTTTGCAAGTAATAGAACAAGTACTTTGTTAAAAACAAAGTAACCAAGTTCAAATGCCACTTCAACCTTCTTCATTTTTCTTCTTCATTACAATTCCTCCATCCTCCTCACATATACTCAGTACATAGAATGTGGAATTCCCGAAGGGTCTTCTTCATCAACCGAGCTCCTAAATCAAACATATTCTTCAAAGAACTTCATTGATCTAATCAGAGAGGTCGGAACAAATTTAAATCCTCATGCACTAAGAGATAGTGCATGGTCTTCTAATCATGTTGTGACAATGTATCTCCTTGATACACGTGCTTTGAACTTATTATCAGCTTAGCAATCATCTGATTTAATGCTTCTGCAATCATCAATCTTCAAGATGTACTTCATCAGATGGCACACCATGACAAGTTATTGACAACAAATTCAATTACTTCACTTGGGCACAACAGTACTTAAAAAATAAATTCTTTTCATTTTGGAATTAAATAGTTAAATTCATTATAAATGTATAATGAAATAAGTGGTATTTACAAAAATTAAAGAATTTATAAAAATAGAATAGTAACCTCACCTATAAAAGTATATATAATATATATCTTATAACTGAAAATATGATATATTTATATTAGAGAATAAGTAAATAAATGTTTTATAAATGATAAATTAGGTGTTGGTATTTTTGAGACACACAAATTTTTATTTACAACTTTATAATTAAAATAATGATTTAAAAGAAAATTTATTTCATAAAATAGAATCATAAATTAATATTTTTTTGTCTTATTATTATAAGATAATTTTATGGGATATTAATTAATTTTTTAAAGTGTTAAAAATCAGTTATAATTTTATAATTAATATTTTTCAAATAAATGATAATTTTAATTAAAAAATAAATTTATCATATTTATGAAATTAATTTCATAAAATGGAGTCTATTTTTGAATTCTACATGTCAAAAAATGGTTAGGATGAATTTTTGGGATTTTTGTAAAATAATTGATTTTTTTGGGAATAGTGAAATATGGTAATTTATGGGATAAGCTAAATACATGAATTATTGAGTCATGGTTGATGTATGTATTATAGAAGCACAATTTTTTTAAATCACATGCACTATTTACTATATTTATTCTTGGAAATCAAAACTATTCATAATATTGAGACAAAATAATAAACTAATGAATAAAAAAATCATCTCCTCAATTATAAATACCAAACCTCTCCTCCACTATAAATACCACCCCTCACCAGCTCTTATAATCAAACCTCAAAGGCATGTAGATTGTTTAATTTCTACCCAATTCCCTTATCAATCATCTTCCACACATCCAAGACCTACTGGTCTCACCAAAAGGCCAAAACCAAGTTCCTTAAAGAAGTTCTCAAGGAGAAGAATTCAAGAGGTAAAATCCTCTTTCATTTTCTTTTATTTATTTTCAATTTTTTTCTTATTATCTCCTCAAATCCCCTCATAAAATTGAAATGATAACTAAAATATCTTACATATACAATAATTTTATTATGTTAATATAATATCCATCATCAAACCTATTACGTTCTGCCTTTTTATTACATAAACTTTTCATTACATTGTACAAAACAGAGGATCTTTCAAAGTTTAGTTTATTGAAAACATGGCACATAATATATGAAAACATAAAACATTATTCAAATCCACTTTAAAGGATTATTAATATGTTTATACTAATTAAATTTACTTCATCTCATAACCTAGGGACACACATCAAAGGAAAGGGTGAGCATAAGGCCTAGTAAGGGAACGAAAAGGGAAATAGTTTGCACATGATCTTGAGGAAAATCAATAAGAACATGAGGAATATCATTATGGAATGAAAAATATAACATGAGAAATATAATAAATAAAATAACATTAATCATATCTTGGAAATGTGGCTATAACATTTAAGTTATACATTTATAAACATATCACCAAGGTTTGTCACCGAGGTGTTGTAAAAATTACCAAGGTTATTCACCAAGGTATCATAAAACTTCTCATCTCTAGAGATTAAATTATTTAACCAATGAATTAGAGTTCTATCAGGTCACAAACTTAACATGTTTTAATTTTATTGTGATCCACATAGATCATAATAAATTATTTCATAAATAACCTATGGAAAATAAAAGAAACGATTTTCATATAAAAATCACGGTGTTTTAAAAAGTGCATAAAGACAAGATCATTATGTCATTTATAACCCACAAAATGGCATGATGGTTTTATTTATGTAATTAATAACATAATATAAATAATTTTTAAATCTTGGTGAATAACTTTTGAAAATTTATAGGTTTGGGTATTCACAAAAAGAAAATAAAAGGGAACTTTCTTGAGAAAAAGAGAGAAATTTTGAGAAGTAAAATCGGAAGCATAAGGGGTATAAAACATGGTTTTAGAAAAGTGTAAAATGAGAGGGGAAAAGGGTCAAACATTAATAAAATAATCTATATATAGAAAAGTGATAGAATAAAATGGACCAAATTATATATCTTGGGAATTTTAAAGACATTCCACATAAAAAGGAAACTTGAAAGAAAAAGAGAAGTTGATATTTCTTTTACTTTGAAGAGTAACTCCTAGAAAACAATGATTAAGACATTGGGGGCTTGATAACAACTTGGGAGTACTAATTGGGAGGTAGAAATATTATAAATTCATTTATTATAAATTGGTAGTTAAAGGAAATAGAGAAATGGGTGGGTATTTATAGAAAAAGTGGAGGATTTGTTTATTATTTTATAAATAAAGGCATTGGACACCTAGGTAGTGTTAAATGAAAAACCATGAGATTTTCCCATGGTATTGTAAACTTGGATCATATTTTATGTCATTTTATCCCATAGGAGTCGACCAAAATTTTATATTACTTATTTTGGCAAGGTAAATTAATGTTTTTAAAAAATAAATTTTTTATAGTTAAAAATTCCATTTTAAATTTGGAAAGTAAATTATATATTTTAAAATTGATTAAAATTTATGAAAATAATTGATATTAATAAAATAAAATATTTTAAGTTTTGGGTCGTGTTTAATTAGTTATTACATCATTATGACATAATTATGAAGTCATTAAACATATCAAAAAACTCAAATTGTATTTTTACTATTAAAAAAATAAAGTATTTTAGAAAATTCTCATAAATTCACCATAAACTAATTTATATGTGCTAATTTTAAAAATGATATTTATTTCATCATAATAATTCTATAAATATGAAACTTTTAACTTTTAAATATAAAAATTCTTATTTATTAATAATAATAGCGGATTGAAAATGCATAGAAAAATTTCGGACACTTAAAATAAAATAAAATTATTTTATCATTTATTTTTAAATAATAGTGTTTTAATCACACTATTTCATAAAAAAACATTATTCATAATATATTACTTTATTATAATAAATATAAATTTTCTGAAAATTACAATCTCTATCCAAAAAATAAATTTATCAAATTACATCTCAATTTTATTAAGAAAAATTATTCTTAAAATGGAAATGATGGAGTAAAAATATTTTTTATTCAAAGAAATTACACTTTAAGTAACTAGGGTCTCGACACATAACCCCTTATAACACCCACATACGATCTAAGGGTAAGGTGTGCGATGGTGATAGACTCAAAGGGTGACTCAACTAGCATTGCTCGGTTGGTAATTTACACTAACTTGAACTTCTACCGTAGGTGATTTATTTCAAACTTCACTTGTTAAAGATCAGATTGGTCTTGGTCATGAGAGAAGCTCAGTGATGATACCTCCATCCAAATTTTTTATAAATGGGCTTCATATGACATGACTCTACTGGTTGAGGCCATAATTTATCCTTTATTCATTAATTATCCTCTGTTATTTCTACTTATAAACACTAATTATAACGTTATAATTTTTATCAAGAGTATAGTTTCCAATGGTTATAATTGACCAACGATTATATAATGGTAAAAACCCTATGGTAAAATTTTAAATTATACTAACTTTATTATTAAAGATATATAGTTGTGTTGAGTGAAAAATAATATAACACACATTTCTAGGAAACAAATATTATTTATAAAGTTTGGTTTGTTACATTATTCCCCCCTTAAGAGAATTTTTCCCTAAAATTTCAACTCATTCACTACTACAAAACAAGCCTTTAACAGTGCTAGAAATGGAATTTATCAGTTCTAGAAAAGCACTGATGATGTGAGCGATGTTAAAATCCAAGGACTTTTATCAGCACTAAAAAAGTACTGATAAATTTAACCTTTATCAGTGTTTTAGAAAGCACTGATAAAAAACACATTTATCAATGATTATTAAAGAACTACTAAAATATTTCTTTATCAGCACTATAGAAGTACTGATAAATGAGTTATCTATCAGTGCTTTCAAAAGTGATGATAAAAAGCTATACTGTAGTCTACTGTAACAACACATTGTAGCACCAGAAGCTCCCAAAGCATCAGAAACACACTAGATATATCAAAAAAAGAAATTACCAATACAAAATTTAAATGAAATGAAATTTACAACACAAATACCCATAAAACATCATATTATATAAATTTCAAACATTTTTTATACAATTAAATAAATAAAAATTATTATATACATTCAAAAACAATCCTAACTATCAATGTTACCATGATTTCCATTGAATTTCTTTGTTGAACTGCCAACAATGCATGAGTAGCTTCAAACAAGACACATCAACTTGAATAAAAGAATCCACCTGTATAAGAAAATAATTATTATGTGAGTAATACTAAGAAGAAATAAATTAAAGATAAATATGAAACAATACATTAATTATATGGAAAATAATTTTAGTGTGCAAACATCATGATTACCTCTATTATTGAGCAAAGCCAATGTCGTTACTCTTCCTACAATGGAAGTGGAGGTAACTTTAAATAATGTGATAATTGAACCACTGTATGGGTGAAAATATTTTATGGGATAAGAAGCATGAAATTTGGACACAACACCTCAAATTGAACAAAATAATCCACCTGTATAAGAAAAAAATTATTATATAAGTAATACTAAAATGAAATGAATTAAACATAAATATGAAACAATACATTAATTCTATGGACAATAATTTTACTATGTAAACATCAATATTACCTTTGTGATTGAGTAGGGGCAGCATTGTTTCTCTTATTTTAAAGGAAGTGGAAGTAACTTGAAAGAAAGTGATAAATGAACCACTGAATGGGTGAAAATATTTTAAGGGAGAAAGAGCATGAAAGTTGGACATAACACGCCAACTCGAGAAAAATAATCCCCCAATATAAGAAAACAATTATTATATGAGTAATACTAAAAAGAAATTAATTAAATATAAATATGAAATAATAAATTAATTATATGGAAAATGATTTTATTTTTAAAACATCAAGATTACCTCTATGATTGATCAGAGGCAGCGATGTTTCTATTTCTGCAAAGTAAGTGGGGGTAACTTGAAATAAAGTGATAAATGCACCACTCCATGAGTGAAAATATTTTAAGGGAGAAGAATCATGAAAGTTGGACAGAGCACCCCAAATTGAAAAAAATAATCCACCTGTATAATAAAACAATTATTAGGTGAGTAATACTAAAAATAAATGAATTAAACATAACTATGAATCAATATATTAATTCTACGAACAATAATTTTACTATGAAAACATCAAGATTCCCTAACAAAGCACAATCAAGTTACTCAGTTACCCAATATTACCTTGTATTTTTTCTCAATAAAGTTTCACATTCACATGTAACTAACACAACACATTTACAAACACAAGTCATTCCAAACAAAGTACACATAGTGTACCACTACTTGCACACCCAAACCCCATTTAAAAACATACGCACACCAAATAATTTCACAAAAATTCCAAACAAATATTATATATGTTAATAATTCATTTAAAAAGTTTTATAAAATAACCCATGGAGGCACCGCAAGGCTTTACATAAAAAACACACCCAATTTCACTTGAAAATGCTACTTTTAAAATCAAATGCACCACATATCCACAACGAACATAATTTTCAACACTTATATAATTTAGTAAATATATTAACTTATTTATAGAACACTTCTAATTACAAAACTATAGTTTATAACAATTTACAGCTAATAAGAGATATTAATGAATGATCATAAGTGAATATAGGATAAACACAAGTGTCAGATAACATGATCATAATTTTTTAATGTCTTATACAATAATTCAAAGATCATTAATTAGGAGTCATACATAAGTCTTTGTCATAAAAAAATACATAAATTATAAAAGTTTAGAAACATAAATAATCAATCATGAGATATGAGAATATATCATAAGAACAAGAAATATTTTTTTGGTATACACATAAGAATATACAATTATTTTTTTAGTTAAGTCTCACTACCAAGACTATCATAGTTGAAAAAGTCCCAAAGTATATTGGGATTTCTCCCCATTCCCATCACTTCCACAATAAAAGATCATTTCCAAGACTGTCATAGTGAAGAGATTATTATAGTGGATTTAGTTCACTACCAATTCAAATAATTTTCTTAGTCAACTCTCATTTCCTAAACCATTATAGAGGAAAGATTCCTATAGTGGATTGGGTCCACTACCAATTCACATCAATTCCATAGTTAAGGATCACTACCAAGACTATCAAAATTGAAAATGTCTCTTACTAAACAAGGTTCACCCCCATTCTAATTCATATTATATAATGAGATATCAATATTTACCCAATGAAATAGAGGGATATATAATTATTCTATCACCAATCATATAATTAAAAACCATACATAAGTATGCCAAAAGATCATAAAAACATTCATCATTTAATTATATCATAATTATATTTTGGTAAAGAGACGTGTTTCATTGAATATACATTTAATCATCATCATCATAACCCATATAGTGAAATAAATTGGATGGTATCATCAGAGAATATCCCCAGTGAATTATAACAACCCTCAAAGGATATTGACATGGTTGAAAAAAATATATTTTATAAAAGTGTTTAAAATACTCATTGAAAATAATAGAAAATACCCTTCTCTTTTGGTAACATTTTAAAAACTAAAAATATTAGAAAAAAGGATAATTATTTACTTTTAAATTTTTTTGAAAATTTTAAAGGATGATTTAAAATTAATGAAGTATATGAAAACAATAAAATCCATTCATGCTATATAAAATAAAAGAGAATATTCTTTTTACACTTTTATTAAAATTCAAAGACAAACCATTTATAAACCATTAAAAGGATTAATTTTAAAACATTTTAAATAAATTCAAGGGTAGTGAAAATGAATTCTTAAAATTTTTTAAGTATATTTAAAGAAATACATTAAAAATTAAAAGAACATGTATATGTAAAACAATGATTTCTGACCAAAAGAAGTGAAATAATGTCGTATTTTCATAAAAACATCTTTTTAGTCATTTCTAAGTACCAAAGAGAAGAAAATGATAACAGTTCTTGAAAAACCAATAAATAACCCAAGGAGATGAAAATATATGGGTTTTAAAATATACTAATCATTTATTTTCCCCAATTTAACATATATAATCCTGAAAATAAATGATATTGTAACATAAACCCTTATCGCTTTGGTAACTTTGGAAACATAAACAATTTGAAATAACTAACATGAAATGGAACCTTAAATACCATTAATTTGATGATACACATTATATAATATATAAAATGGGTATTATATACACCATATAAATAAAAATAGGTGTATAACATGAAATATGTCTCGAGGAAACAATATTGAGATGAAGAACCCTTACCATAAGTTCCATATTTCTTAAGGAAAATTCAAAGTTCCTATATAATAAATATATATTTATTAGAACTATTTTATAGTGGTATATTAATTTATATATTTCTATATATTTTTTAATTTTTATTTTCTAGTTACACTTTTATTAACAATTATTCATTAAAATCATTATTTGTGTGAAATCTCGTTTGTTTTCCATACATGTTTTGGTTTGACAGTTCTATTCCTTTCACCTTGGTCATAGTTTTTTCATATATAGAATATATAATAGTTTATAAATATGATATTTATTCATTATATACACTTTTATAACTATCCATATAGGGTTGTGATGAAAAATAAATTTCATCACTTCAGGGAGATGGTAGTCCATATATACGCATGAGTAATATTTCCATTTTTCAATAGTTGAAACAAAATAAAGTTAAATAATAATAAACCTTTATTGAATAATTATTATATAAATATTATCGCATATATTCATTAAATAAATCTATATTTCCATCCATGATAAATGGTTATGAAAACTAAACATATCGCTTTATGGAGGTGGTAATCCACACGTACACACATGCAATGTTTTTATTTCACATATGATGAAGAAGGAGACTAAAAAGGGGTGTGCCATAAATGTAATATCATTTAAGTATTTTTTTACTAATTTTATTATACTTTAATGGTTATCAATTTTTGGAATGATGTAGAATAATAAATAAACATGAAAGAACCTGGTTAAGAGTTACACCTATTCTTTGGAAAACATCCTTTGGATTACTCTTTAATCCTTGTAGATTAGTAATTTTTTTAGACTAGGAAATATTAGTCATGTGGTGTAATGTTGTGAAATTTATGTGGAAAGATATTGGTTGATATTAAGGCCACATGTGGTGTGGGTAATTGAGATGAGGTGGTTCTTTTTTCTAAGTGAGGTGTGTGAAAAACATGTATATATTTGAATATTTAACATATAATATATTTTTTACTCAAGAAAATTGGATAAAAATTTAAAACGAATGGATGTTAATTTGAAAGAATAAAAAATATAGTAAAACAATAAACTTAAAAATCAGTTTTTTATTATATTTTAAACCTTATCTCTTTAGTTAACCCCTATTATAACCCTGATAACCCTTACCAAGGTAGTAAGTTTTTTAATATTGTAACAATTAATTATGGGAAAAAATTAAGTTGATATTATTAAAAAATATTAATTATTTTGATTCCAAATATTTAATTCGTTTTCCAATGTTTAGTTCCAATATATGGGATAAATTAATTCTAATATCCGTGCATAAAGAACATAAAAACATTTTTAGGGAAAATGACTTTCTAAGAATGAAAATGATTTATTCTCATTTGTTTCCTAGTAAAAAATATTAGATGAATGTTAATATATCATATGGAATATATTATTTAAAAATTTATTAAAATCATTCATCAATAGTTATTAATTAAATTTTTTAAGATAAAATAGTTATTCTCACCTTTAAATGAATTTACAACTAATTGATAATAAACAAATGAACAATTATTGATTTTTTTTACATTCAATACAAATATATTTACTCAAAATAATTAATAATTAGTGATCAAGATACATAATACACCTAGAAAATAAAATACTTTGATTTTTTTCTTTAAACATAAAAGGATATCATTTTTAATATTTTAATTTGAGTACTTATTTCCATAGCATTAAATAATCCTATTTCATTAAGGAAGGAATTTGTACATAGGTTTCCTAATTTACTTAGCATTATTCATACCCTCTGATCCAACAAGCATGCAGTGAAAATAACATTTAATTATAACATTTAAGTAGTATACCATGATTCATTTAAGATCAAAGTTGTGTGTAAATCAATCCATCAAACAATTTGAATTAAAAAAAGAAAAATTTATATTCTAAAATATCATGGTGTTACATTATAACCACCTTACAACAATTTATCCCTTGAAACTTCATAACATTGATAAAAAAGGATAAATATTCCTCACCACATCCTCAAGTTCCCACATAGCTTCCTCAAATTTATGGTTATTACAAAAAACATTGACCAGTTGAGTGGTCTTATTCCATAATTTTTTATCTCTTCAATACAAAATTTTCACAAGTTATTCCTCATTATAAAGAGCATGCGCTTGTGGTAAAACCTCTAAGTTTAGTACATGGTAAGGACAATTTATTTAATTATTCAAAAGAGATATTTGGAATACAACATGAAATTAAGAGGGATTATGTGGAAGGGATAAGTGATAAGAAACCATCACTCTAAAATTAAGAATCTAGAAGGGGCCAATATATCTTGGGATTATCTTTACGTTATTTCCAAATACCATAACCTTATTCTATAAGGTATTTTATAGAATACCTTATAATTTTTTTGAATCCCATATCTCACCGAATATGGTCATCATAACCCTTATATTGACTCGGAGCTATCCAATTGTGTTGTTGAATGGATGTAACATTTTCTTCAAATTACTCATTTATATTTATTCCCAATAGATTTCTTTATCTAACTTCATCCTAGAACATCAAAGTTATGCACTTCTTCTTATAGGGGGATTCATAAATATCCATATGAATAATCGAGTGAAAGCTATTATTTTAAGAAAATTTAACCGTTTGAATTTATTGATCCCAAATATATTTTAAATGAAATGTAAAATCTCTAAAAATATCATATAGGATTTGAATGGTCCTCTTATACTGAACATATATCTATATAATATATACAATGCTAAATTTAAACACTGTATTCAATTCTTACTGAAGAATTATCTAATTTTTTAAGGTCCACCTAAAATCCTGATCAGATAAAATAGAATGTGGTACTCCATGAAACCTTATAAATTCATTAATGTATATCCTTGAAATATAATTAATGAAACGTGCTAAATTTTCAATGTGATCAATTAAAACCCAAATATAATTATTGACTTTAGATGTATCATGGATTCCGATGATGAGTTATATCATGATTTACCACCATTTATATTCTATTATGGGTAATAGTTATAACAACTCCTTATACTTCTATCTCTTAGTCGTAACATGATGAAAAGCTAGGAATCATGATATATATGGTAAAATATCCCTTTTCATGTTATACCACTAGAAATTGCATTTTATATTTCTATATATATTTATACATCTAGGATTAATATAGAAGGATAAAATTTGAGTTTCATCCAAAAACTACTTCTTCATGCATGGTATTGATGGGACACAAACTCTATTCTTGAATTTGATCATTCCATAATTGTCAAGTTTTATCTTTTAAAAAATACTTACCAGCTTTTTTAGCTCCATATGTTCCTCTCACACCTCTTTAATATTCACATGTATGGTTGAAAATTCATCTAGGAAAGATAATATATTCCCCTTACTTTTGATTTATGGTCAATCATATAAAAATTCATAAGAAATGGATCTATTTCAATAATCATAAATGATAAAAAATTATGGACCATAAGTCTCAAAGCATCATCCCCCTTATTTTCATTCCCAGGGTGGTAATTTATTGAGTAGTAATAACCATTAATTAACTACAACCATCTCCCTTGGTTAATATTAAACTATTTATTTATTGATATATACTTTAATATTTTATAATCAATATATATATCACAAGTTTTAGTATATAAAAAATTACTCTATATCATCAATGTTGAGTTTCTCCCCAACCATTTGAGATAATGATCCCTCATGAATTATTAGTAAGACATATATAATGGAAATAATTTCTATTAGAATTTCATATTTATTATAAAAATGATAGATGGTAATAAGTAAACTTGAAATATAAAATATGTCTTCCCTTATAAAAAAATTGTATTCCCTCTATATAAATAGAGACAATCAATGCCCAAAATTACCTAAAATTAAACTTGAGGGAGAAAAAAAGATTTTTTGGAAGCACATTACCAAAACTTTTTATTGAATAGGATCCATAGAATTGAGGTGAAATCATCTTACCACTAGATATTTTTATTTATAATTAAATATATAGTCATCAGGGTAATGTTATTTCAAAAGAATATAGGTATAAAGGAGTTAGTTGAATAATTACCAAATACAAAACCTACAATCATTGAGTGGATGATTAGTGAATCTTACTCCACTTTATTTCTGGAACCAAATTTAGTAATTTTGATTGAATATTATTTAATTTTTTCCATTGATCTTAGGACTTGTGAATTCCTATCATCCTTGTTATCCCATGGATTATGGAATTGAATTGGACAGTGCCCGAGTTCCCCACATTTATGACACTGAACAGTTAATGGTAACCTAGGATGAACTCTATTTTCCATAATCACATCAAATGGAGTCTTCTTTTGTCAGAAATTTTATACTTTATACCCACTCTTCTACACATAGATCATCTTCTAGTTATATTGATACATTTCCCTAGTAGAATCTTCCCACATTTTTGACATGTAGTAAATTGAATCTTTTTTCCTCTATGGTATTTATCACTTGAACTTTACAGTTACTCCATTTTCTCTTGTTTGGAATTTCAATTAGGTTTAAGTTTTTAATAATAATTTAATATAGTTTATTATAGAAAACCATAAGATTTTTCATACCAAATTAAATTCCATTTATTTTCTTATGTGAATGGTCATTGTATTGATTATCACACTCATTTTTCACGTGATTACTCCTTGTTATATCCATTGAGTAAAACCAGAATGATATACATGGTTATTATCAAACATTAATCAATGTAATAAATCTTATGATAATGAAAATCATTTCTATGATTTCTGAAATTAAGGAATCATCTCATCGACTGATGACCCATTTGGTTTATCCTATATCCCTCAGTTTATAATAGATTTTCATTGGGTTTATCCTCTCTATATTCATAATTATCCATAAAGATAATGTGAATTATCAAAAAAATATCCCCCAAGAGTATCAAACTAGGTTTGGATTTAGGCCTCTTTATCTTGCACAATGTGAATATTGAGTTAATACTTGACCAAAATTTCTTGGTTTACTACCCCCCAGGTGCATCTATACTAGATCATACATCCATTTTTTATGTATACAGATGAGATATAGTTGTATTTAAATCACATAATATCAAACTTAACAAGCCTTTAAGAAGTTATCCGATACTTATTCTTATCCCTAGGGTTTTATCCATGTTTTCTAATCCTAATATCCAAAAACATCTAAACCCTACTATGATACCAAATAAGTTGACCCATGCATTTCATATATAAATATTACATCATTTTAGATGAATATTAAATACATCAAACAATAATACATGACCATGAAAGGTAAATGTTTAATGTCTTTAGAGTCTTGATAAATAATAAACGTATTTCATTAATGATATTAAAAATCTCCCATTAAGTTATTATCACTTAGTACCCTTCTAAGAATTCATCTATATAATTCATTTCTTCATAACGTAGGGAAATAAAAATATATTAAATGATGAGATGAAATTATTAGTAAGTATAAAAACTGTAGATATCAATCAATGATAATAAGTGAGCATAAGATAAAAACAAGGATGTGATAACATTACCAAAACATATTAAATTCATAACAAATATTTCAAAGAGCATTAATCTTGAGTCATGGCATTAGGATTTTTCTTAAAAAAAGGCATAAGTCATAAGATTTCAGAATATGTAATAATCAATCATGAACCATGATTACAATTAATAGGCATAAGACATAAGTTTATGGAATATAAAGAATTATAAGAAATTATTTTTATAGTAAAGTATCACTTTCAAGATAATTATAGTGGTCAGAGTCTGATAGTGGATTGGGTTCACCCCACATCCCCATCATTTCCTTAGTTAAGTCTCACGGCCAAGACTATCATAATTGATAGAGTCTAATAGCAAATTAGGCTTATTCCCCATTCCCATAATTTATTTAATGAAGGATCACTACCAAAATTATCATAGAATATAGAGTCCCATAGTGGATCAGATTCACTCCCCATTCCTATAATTTCTTTATTCAAGGATCACTGCTTAAACTATCATTGTATACATAGTCCATTTCTGCATTGGGTTCACTCCCCATTGCAATTCATATTATCTCATGAGACATCAATATTTAAAAAATACGTACAAGAGATATATAATTTTGGTCCCACCGATAACATAATGAAAATCTATACATATTTATTCTACACAATCATAAAAACTTTCATCATTTCATCATAGCATAATTATTGAATGAGAAAGAAATAGGTTTTATGAAATCATCCTTAAAACATCATGATCATAATCCATCCAAAAATATAAAGTGGATTGTATCATAAGAGAATATTCCCAATGAATCTTAAACATACTCAAAGGATTATTTCATATTTGAAAAATCTATTTTATAAAAGGTTTTAAAATCTACTTTGAAAATCAAGTGAATATATACCTTCATTTTTGGTAACTTTTTTAAAACTATAATTCCTATAAAAACAGGAATACAATATTCTTTGAAAAACATTCAAAATTTTTAATGGATTATTCATGAAAAATGAAGTAAATGACCTCAGGAAAATCCATTATTGTAATATACATTAAAATAGATCATTCTTTTCAACCATTTTTAAAATTCCATAAATTACTTTTTCTAAAAACATTAAAAAGATTAATCTTATGCCATTGTAAATAAATTCCAAGGTAGTGAAAATGACCTTTGTAAAAAAATTAATTTATATGTAAAATATTTTATTAAATAATTTTAAGAACAAGGATATGGAAGACAAAGTTGTGATGAACCTAACCTAGATACCCACTCAAACTGGTACTCGACCCAAATTTCCACATACCTGAAGAGTGTTCCCTATCCTCATAGACTGGTTTCTACACCTTAGAAATGGTAACAAACAAATGGAATGACTTCACCAAACCTGAAGCAGAAAAATGACATATATACATTACAAAAATAAAGAGTGGAAGAAAATATGAATATATATAAGTTTTGTAATATAAAGATAACAATGAAAGGGATAAGACTAAAAAATTATCAAAAAAATATCCAAGAGACAAGTCTAACTGCAAAGGAGGAAAAACCTAAGTAGCTACTCCAATAGTCTCTATATGATAGAGTGAGAAAACCTCCACCATCTCACCATCTAGGTACCCAAACCCAATTAACAAAAAACCCCACCACCACAATGCGGTGCTTTGACTCTCCCTGTAATGAAAGACATAAGAATTTCTATGCACCACCAAAGGGGTGTATAGGGTGTGAGCTAATAGAATCAGTAAGGTCCCACCCAGGTGTTCCATAAAAAGTATCTATAAAATAATCTAAGATAAGGATCACACTAGGTCATGATACCTAGGACACTCATACCTAAACATAGACAATATTTCACACATCATGCCTTTAGACATATTCATCAAGTCTAGAGAGAAGTGGAACACCACATAAAGTGAAACCCTAAATGGGCCTATCAAGTCCCTATAACAACATTAATAGAGAGAAGAGGAAAACCCCATGATCAAACCCCCTGATAGTGGATGAGGCATGTTACTACGCCTTACACCTAAGTACCCAAGGCTTCCCATGTGCTATTTTTTTAAAACCAATTCATCTAACAATATTAGGAAAACCATTCTTCGAAAACCATTTCAGTAAACCCTTTACAAATAATTTGAAAAACATTTTCAAATACCTAAACTTGGGGAAAACAATATTTCAACAAAAATACCTTTCACATACACTAATAAAATCAATAAATCATGATAATTCATTTATAATTTTTTTTAAAAAAATTTGATCAACTAAGTTCACCAAAACAGGTTAGAGACAGAACTACCTACCTCCAAACCTAGGTCGCACATGCCTGTAATGATATCCACAAATAGGAAGAACACAACAAAAAAAATTGAGGCCCAAGAATAAATCTACACATCTTAGAATTGATTCAATTTAATAAAAGGGTCCAGTGAAGTAGATTGATCTCACATAACTCTAAGAACACACACCTGATGCATCACAACCAAAAATAGATCATCCGCCTAAATAAAATTACACAATGGGAATAGAAAAGAATCAAAGGGATTACCACCATAGATCAAAATATTTTATAACAAAATGTAAGGGAACAACCATGATCAAAGTAAATGAATAAGTGGAAAGGATTACTCACCCAGAGAGATGCAACCCAACTAAAATAGGGATCAATTTCTGAACTAAGAGATTCAGATGGGGAGGTGGTTCCAAAAATTTATAGATAATTCTTATAGGGAAAGAGGTAATATTAATGGGGAAGAATGAAATAATAATCAATCAATAAGCACCCTAAATCCAAAAATCATGATTATTACACAGTGTGTAATCCCTTCAAACATTGTGTAATCCACAAGGTCAATATTTTATAAAAAACACATGCCTTTTTAATAAAAACCAAAATTTTAACATTACACAATGTGTATTATTTCATTCTACGTATTAAGCTCATAACATGAGCGTAGTGATAAAATAAATAGTGTGTAAACTAGTTACATGGTGTGTAAACACCCAACAGACTAAAAATCATTATATTCTTAAATAAAAACCCAAACCACATCGGGTGTTCTCTGAACTCAGGGAGAAACCCACTAATCCATTACATGTTTATACCTAGACCCCATTAATTCAATAAAATATACATCCCTAAACATTATGTAATTTTACCCAATAAATTTACTCCATCCAAGAGAGTCTCAAGATGTACCCAATTAAATAGTAAAATAAGTAAATAGATGGGAATTACCTAAAAGTGGGTAAAATTATGTCACAAACTCCCCACAATAATAATTTTCATCCATGGGAAGTTATGTGGAAGGATAAAGTATAGAAAGGTGGTTAGGCTACTACTCCCTCATCAACGACTTTCACTCCCAAGCCTCATGAGAATCTGATCCATGTATTGAAAACAATTTGACCCCAAAAAGAGAATTACCATGCAATAATTTCACTTATGATTCAATGATATTTACTGGATGCTCAGCGGTAGAAACATCTAGGTCAAGCTCAATCTCTTTCCATATCAGAACATGAAAAGGATCATGATGGTATTTACTAAGAGGTGATATGTGTAAAGAATCATGAATTCCTCTCAACTGAACTGGAAATTCTAACTGACTTGAAACCTAACCAAGCCACTCAGTGACCACAAATGATCCCAACATATCTCCAAGACAACATTCCCAATTTTCTAAGACTAAGACGACCCTACCATGGAGAAACATTCAAGAAAACCTGGTCACCTATAGAAAACTACAGAGGATGAAACCATTGATATTCTTAAGATTTACATTGACTCAAATACAAAAACAGATACTGATGTATATCCTGAATTGTTATTGATGTCTCCTAAACCAAACTCTTTTCCACCAAAGAAGCTTTACCCACATCTACCTAATAAAGAGTTGACCGAAACATGTGACTGTATAGAGGCTTGAAATGATCCATTATTATTATTGGATGATAAATTTTGTTATAAGAAAAATCTAATAGTCCCATATATATATCCCAAGATCCACTAAGATCCAAGACATAGACATAGAGAATATCCTCTAGGATCTGAATAACATGCTCTGTCTGATTGTTTTTTTGTGGATGATAATCTGTACAAAACCTGACCTAATTTCCCATAAACTCCTATATACTCTTACCATGCCTTGAAGTAAACATAGGATGCATGTCTAAAAAATGTAAGAAGGAACCCCATGTTACCTCGTAATCTTCTTTACATATAGCTAACCCAAATCTTCAACTTTAATGGTTTCCCTAATCAGAATAAAACGAGATGATTTTTTCAACGGATCAATAAACATCTAGATTGAATTCATACCTTGGTGAGTCCATGTTAATCCAAAAAAATTCCCTGGATATCTCATACCATTTCAAAAATTACACCAGAAGAGGCTAAAGAAATCCAGAAGTTTTAGATGCTCTATATTTATCTATTGGATGGTGTAAAAAATGGAACACATACTCATCAATGTCACGCTTCATACATGACCACTAGAATCACCATATCATGTAATAATATATGTTCTTAGTGACCATATGAATGTAAAATGGATAACTATAACACTAACACAACTGATCTCCTAAAAAATACTGGGATGAAAAATCAATACCCAAAAATGAGAATACCATTAGAGGAAAGTGACCAACCAGAAACAGCCTCCCCAACATTGAGGGTTTCTCAAATTTCACTAAAATTCTCATCCCATTTTAGACCCTATATAATAGAATTAAGAAGATATGGTGATAATTGAACACTAGAAAAAAAATACTTAAAATATCCTCCTGATCTTCCAGATAAAACTGAGCAATGAGACTCATAAGGTTCCACTCTTCCATAAATTATTGAATATCTTGTGATAGAAATTTCCTAATGAGAGCATCTCTAATAACCTTCCCCTTCCCTGGGGTGTAGGTGTTATCAAAGTCAAACATCTAATGGTATTCAACCCATTGTCTCTATATGATATTCAATTATTCCTGGTAAAATATATATCTCAAACTCTTATTTTTAGAAAAGAATATGAACCTCTCCCCAAAAGGAGAGTGCTACCAACACTTAATCCCATGAATATTTGCAACAAGCTCTTAATCATGAGTGGGGTAATTCTTCTCATATGGTAAAAAATATCTAAATCTGTAAGCTACCACATGATCATCCTACATTAGAACACAACCTAAACTAGTTCTAGAAGAATCAAAAAATTCACATACCCCTTATTAGGATTAGTTAAGATCAGAAATGGAGCTGATGTCAAAATCTTTTTCTATTCATCGAAAGAAGGATGACACTTTGAATACCATATTAATTTCACTACTTGGTAGGTAATTTTAGTCAAAGGTGACACAAACTTTGAAAAATCTTTGATGAACCGTTGATAATATCTCATTTCATTTCAAAAATTACACCATAAGAGGCTATAGAAAACCAGAAGCTTTTAGATGCTCTACATTTATCTATTGGATGGTGTAAAAACAGAACACATACTCATCAATGTCATGCTTCATACTTAACCACAAACCATATCATGTAATAATATATCTTATTAGTTCCCATATTAATGGACCATGTAGAACTATAACACTAACAAAACCAATCTCCTAAAAAATACAGGGATGAAAAATCGATCCCAAAAAATGAGAATACTATTAGAAGAAAGTGACAAACCAAAAACAGCCTCCCCAACATCAAGGGTTTCTCAAATTCCACTAAAATCCTCATCCCACTGCACATCCTATATAATAGAATCAAGAATATATGATGCTAATTGAACACTAGAAAAAACCATACTTAAAACATCCTCCTGAACTTTCAAATGATACAGAGCAATGAGACCTATAAGGTTCCACTCTTCCTTCAATTATTGAATATCTTGTGATGGAAATTTCCTAATGAGAGCATCTCCAACAACATTACCCTTCCCTGGGGTGTATGTGTTATCCAAGTCAAACATCTTATGGTATTCCACCCATTGTTTCTATATGATATTCAAGTATTTCTGAGAAAAGATACATCTCAAACTCTTATTTTCAGAAAAGAATATGAACCTGTCCCCAAAATGAGAGTGCTACCAATACTTAATCCCATGAATAAATGAAAAAAGCTCTTAATCCTGAGTGGGGTAATTCTTCTCATATGGTAAAAACTATATAAATAAGTAATCTAAAACATGATCATCCTACATGAGAACATAACCCAAACTAGTGCTGGAAGAATCAAAAAATTCACATACCCCTTATCAGGATTAGTTAAGATAAAAAATGGAGTCGATATCAAAATCCTTTTCATTTCATTGAAAGAAAATTGACACTTTGAATACCATATTAATTTCTCCACTTGGTAGCTAATTTTATTTAAAGGTTACACCAACTTTGAGAAATACTTGATGAACTGTTGATAATATCGAGTAATAAAAAGGAAGCTTTGAGTGTCAAAGAAATTCCATGGTTATTCCCATGATAAGACAACCTTCAACTTATAAGAATCAATTGATAAGTCATGCTCAGGAATAGTGTTCCCTAATAACTTGAATTCTTGTATCAATAAGTTTTATTTCAAAATATTTATATACAAACAATGAATTCTAAATATTTCTATAACCAAAATGAAATGGCACTCATGCTTGCACTTAGAATTGAATAAACCAAAATATCATTCACGAAAACTATAACAAAAGTGTTGAGTTACTGAAGGAATATCTAATTCTTCAAAGCTAAAAAAACTATAGGAGTTTTATTCAGAAAAAATGACATCGAAGGATATTCATAATGGATATACCTACTCCTGAAATTCATCTTCGGCATATCAAACTCCCAAAATCTGAGCTGAAGATAACCCAACTGAAGATCAATCTTTAAAAAAACACTTTTCCCATTTTAACTAATCGAAAAAATAACCTACATGAGTAAAAGGATACATAATATTAACTATTAACTAGTTCAATATCAAAGAGTCTATGAAAAATTAGAGTAAACTATCTACCTTCTTGGAAAAGAGAATTGGGGCTGCCAAAGGAAAAAACACTAGGGTGTACAAAACCTTTCTCCATTAGATCATCTAACCAAATCTTGACATCTTCTATATATTCTAGTGCCATATGATATGAAGGTATAAAAATATTCTGAGTAACTGGAAATAGGTCAATCATAAATTCTACCTCCCTCTCTATAGTAATCCATGATAAATATTTTGGGAAAGTGTTCGGAAAATCCTGAAAAAATGGGAAGATAAAAAAAATAGAAGTCATCATTCTCAACTGCTATAGTAGATAAAAAACTCCTAATATCAGGGTGGGAAGGTCCTCTATAACTAGACCTCACATCCCACTCTCATTGAAACACCAATGATCTCCCATCGTCTTCAATAAATGAGACACACCGATGATAAAAATCAACCCTAGAACGATGATAATGAATCCAATCCTTCTTGATGATGATGTTGAAAAAATCCAAATCGAGAACAAGGAAATCCGATAATAACTCCACCTTTTCTATCTATGGTACACAAGATAGAAAAAAACTCCACTCTTTATACTAACTCCATAATAAAGGACACGATCTATGTTTTAAGTTTAGATATATCAATAAAATGACCATATAAAAAATGATTTGGAGGTACCAATATCAAATAAACCAATCACTACAGAATATGGAATAAGGATGGTACCTATCTCTATTGCTGGAGTCATGTATACCTCCAAAAAAAATCATATACTATATAAAGGTGCATCCCTACAGAGGCCTGTGACTGGAGCCCTATAGTCTTCGAAGCGTATGAATTTCCTTAGTATCCTTTGGAGCTGACGATCCCTTACCATATGTACGAGTAGTGATAACCTGACATATGAACATAAAGTCCACAACTATTTCAAATATTTGTAGGTGTAGAAGAAGAACATCAGGTGTTTCCAACATTGACACAATGATAGAAAGTAAAAGTCACACTTCTAGTTGCAATTAGAGGTGATGAAGAGGCATTCCATTGAGAACCACATCTAACACTCCTACGATGATATTTCCAATTTCTCTTTTTCTTAGGTGTTCCACTAAAGATACCACCATGTGGAAGATAAAGAGGTATAATATCTAACATTTCCTACCATTTTCATCTCTTACATCATATTCCTATCCATTTTCTCTGCATAGGTCAAAATATTTAGTGTAAATACCTACGATTTGATATTCTATCGCAAAACATGCATGTACTTCCGAGCTTTTATCTAGTCATTATTTACATCCTCTAGTACACAATGAACCATATCTGTGAACTAATTAGTGTACACCAACACCGAACATTCTCTTTGATACAAAGAGAGAAACTCCAAGGACTTCACTATCATCAATGACTCTAGACAAAAATACATGAAGAATAGAGTCTTGATACCCTTACAATCTATGCCCATGTGAATATCTACCTATAAAATGGAATCCCACTATGAAATGTTAGGACCCTCAAGTATAAATGCCAAGTGATTTACCTTGACAGTTTCAGTTGTATGAAGGAAGTCAAATATCTGATCAATATTTTCCATCCAATACAATGACTCTTAAGGTTCATTAATACCAGAAAATCATGGTGGCTTCTCACACAAGGAATTCCATGATCCATCCCTATATCGAACATCTACCGTCTATACCTCAAAAACTACACTCTGAACTTGCGGTACCTTCGGATCGATATCATGAATTTACCACATGATAGACTCAATAAAATTCTAATCTATAGGAAGATTAATTTGAGGATAATCCAATGAATCCTCCTATGGAACTCGAGAAACACATCTGAAAGGTAAATTTTTTCACACTAAAATTGAAGAAACAATCATAAAATTGAATAATCTCGATTCAAACAAGAAAACCCATAAGAAAAAACTAATATTTAGATCAAGAATTCAAAAAATGAGTCACATGTCCCAACATCCCATGGTAACTTGAGTCTAATCATATTAATAGCATGATATGAACTCACGACAAACTACTTCTTATGTCATGAAAATTCAATATTTATTTTACCAAAAATCCCAATATATGTAATCTTATGGAATGACCTCCACTGATACCAACATTTTATGAACCTAAACCAGATTCCCTATCAAACTGGTACCTGACCAGTATTTCCACATACCCGAAAGGAATTTCTGATCCCCATATGTTGACGTCTAGTACCTGGGAAATGAAGACAAATAGAGGGAATGATTTCACCCAAACTGAAGTAGGAAAAATTATGTATATACATGTATAGAAATAAAAATAGAAGAAAATGTGAATATATATATATATGTTGTAATATAAAGAAAACAACATAAGAGATACAACCAAAAAGGTTTCAAAAAAATCTTACAGAGACAAGTCTAATGACAGAGAATGAAAAAACCAAAACAGATACTCCAATAGTCTCTATATGATAACCTGGGAAAACACCCACCATATCACCATCCAGCTACCCAAACCTAGCTAACAGAAAACCTCAACATCTTAACATGACACCTTACCTTTACCTATATTGAAAGAAATAAATAGTTCTATGCACCGTTGATGGGGTGTGCAGGGTGTAAGATAATAGGCTTAGTAGGGTCTCACCCAGGTGTTCCATAAAAAGTTTCTTTATAATAATTCAATCATGCTCAAATTTAAGGAAAACAAGACATGATATATAGTTTAGAAATTTTTATCTTAGAAGCATAGACAAACATTTAATTTCCCTCTTTTCCACATTTTGAAATAAATAAGGAAAATTAGTGTCAAATCATTTCATATGAATATATCAAAATAGATATATCAAATAAAAAAATCATTCATCAAATATCATATAAAATCCACGTAAGTACAAGCAAAATAGTACAAGAAAAAAAAAATTAGCATCATGCCAAGGATCAAACTAGGACAAGATAGATAGAAAACTCCTACCTAAACATATACAATCACACACACATCAAGACTTTAGACATATTCATCAATTCTAGAGAGTAGAGGATCACCCCAAAAAGTGAACCCTCTAATAGGTTTAACAATCCCCCATAAAACCATGCCTAGAGATCATATGAAAACCCAATGAGTAAAACCCCTGATAGTGGATGATGCCTATTACTTCATATTCTGCCTAATTATACAAGGATTAAAATGTAATTTATTTTTCAAAAAAATTCATCAAACCATTTCATCAAAACCATGATTTTAAATCTATTTCAGAAAACCATTTCCCAATTCTTTAAAAACCATTCTTAGTTACAAAAACCATGGGAAAATCATCTTTTAACAAAAAACCATTTCCACACAAAATAATAAAATCCATGAATCATGCCAATTAATTTATAATTTTTTTTATAAAAAATAAAATTAATTTAGTTCACCATGACATGAAAGGGATGGAATTACTCACCAAAAAAACCGGGCCATACATGACCACAATTGGATCTATTTACAAGAAGTAAAAAAAACAACAAGAGAGTCATAAAAATCATTATACACATAAATTTAACAAAAAGGATTAGATAAGAGGAAAAATCTCACATAAAATGAGTAAAACACACCTGCCACACCATAATGAACGAATGATCATCCCTCAAAACAAGATCTCATAGCAGATCTAGAAAAGAATCCAAGGAATTACCACCACAGATCAATTGATCTAATAATGAAGCACAAAATTTCTACCATAATAAAATTAAATGAATAAGAATAAAGGATTACTCACCCTAATAGATGAAAAAAAACCATAATGGAGATCAATCAAAGAACAAAGTGATTTAGAAGGAGTGGAGGTTCCCAAAATCTTTAGAGAATGATTCTAGGTTGAGAGGGAATAGGGCCATGGAAGAATGAAATAAGAATCAACCATGAAAGACCCTAAATCCATAACTCATGATGATTACATAGTGATTAATCCCTTTATATGTAATTTAATCTAGGGGTACCGTATAAACCAAATAACCCATCAAATTTTTAATAAAAACCTGATCTTTAACATTACATTATTTTTAATATTTACATGTCATGTATTATTTCACACTGTGTATTCATCTCACAAGATGAGCCCGGTGATCAAATAAAAAACCTGTGAACTATTTTCATGGAATTTAATTTCCAAGTAGAATGAAAAAACAATGTATTATAATATGAAAACCCAAACCACCTTGGTCATTCTATGAACTCAGGGAGAACCTTGCTAAGTCATTACATGATTATACGTTGACACTGTTAATTCAAACAGTCATGCATCCTAAAATTTTGGTTATTTTACTAAAAAATAATCTCCATACTTGGGGTTCCCAAGACAAATCCAATTAATGAGTAAAATAATTAAATAGAGAGTAATTACTTGAAATTTGGAAACAAGCTTTTTTAAAGACCCCTAACAAAAAGAAGAGAAATACCATCATATTTTATTAAAACATCCCTTTGGCCTTTTTTGATTACCAACAAGTGGAAAATTGAACCAATACCTAGAAAAAAGAAATAAACAGAGGAGAATATGATATATGGGTATTAAAATATAAAGAACATATAATTTCCCTCATTTAATAGAGATAATTCTGAAAGGAAATGAGATTTTAACATAAACTGTTTCCACTTTAGTATGTTTTGAATCATAATCACATTGAAATAAATAATGTGAAATAGAAAAATAAATAACATTAATATAAATATATTAATGATATAATATATCAATGGGGAAATATATACACCATATAAACACAAATAGATATATAATTTAAAACATGTCTCAATGAAACAATATTAAGATGAAAATCTTTTACCTAATATACCGTATTGTTTAATAATCATTATAACCCCATATAAAATAAATATTTATTTATTATAAATATATTCATGAACAATATTCTCATATATATTACTATATATTATTCCCTTATATTTCTATTTACCTTTTATTAATAATTCCTCATTAAAATCATTATTCAGGTGAAAGATGGTCTATTTCTGAAGCAATTTTTGGTTCGACGGTGCCAATCCTTATAACTTGGTCACAATTTTATCATCTATAAAATCTAAATAAAGTAATATATATCAAATTTATTCCTTAAATAAACTTTTATAACTATCCATATTGGGTGGTGATAAAAAATGAATCACACCTCTTCATAGAGATGATAGTTTGTCTGTACACATGATTAATGTTTCCTTTTTCTAGTAGTTAAAATGAAAGAAAGGAAAATAATAATTCATATTTAAAGTGTAATTATTATATCATGAATATATTATATATATTAATTAAATCCATAAATATAACTACCTATGTGAGACTATATTGAAAAATTAAACACATCGTTTTGTGGAGGTGGTAATCCACATGTACGCACGAGCGATGTTCTAATTTCTTATAGGGTGGAATTGGAGATGAAAAAGGGTATAAAATAAACATAATAAAATTTTAGTATATTGGTGATATTTATTTTATTATAAAATCATTGTTATTATAGGGTTTAATGAGGTATAAGAAGAAATAAACATGAAATAACTTAGGTAAGAGTTGTACATATTCTTTGGAAAAATTCATTTAGCAAGCACCTTAAGCCTTATCGATTGACATTTAGGTTATAAAAATACTTAGCAGAGATGGGGATGAATTTTTAAAGTTATTTTATTAGTAATTGTTCTTTCTATATAGATCATGCAGTGTGGATAAGTGAAAAGAGGAGGTTCTGATTTACAAGTGAGGTGGAACGAAACATGTAAATACTTCAAACTTTAGTATATAACATATGTATTACTCATGTAAAGTGGCTTTAAATTTCTAAATACTAGAAGATAAAAAGGATATGGTCGAAATAAAGAAAACTAATAAAATTAAATTAGGTTTTTGTGAAACTTTTCACCTTTTCTCTAACACTAACCCCTTTTTAGCACTTTAACCCTTTCCACGACAATAAGATTTTTCCCATCGTAACTATTTATTATGGTAAAAAATTGTGATAAAATTATTACCTAATATTTATTATGGTGGATTCAAATATTTTATCCATTTTAAAATATTCAATTCTTCTAATTGGAAGAAATTAATTCTAATTTATGTGCACAAAGCATGTATAAACTATTTTTTAGAGAAAATGTACTTTTAAGAATAAAAATTACTTTATTATAATTATATTACTATTAAGAACCATTAGAAGAATGTTAATATATTTTATTGAATATTTTTTTAAAAACTCTATTTAATTAATTCATGAATAGTGATTTTTATTTTGATAAAATATAATTGCAGAAAAAAAAACACGCAATAAAAAATAACTCCTTTTACCTTGAAATGAATTTATCTTCACTTAGAACCATTTGATAATAAATTTATGAATTATTATTCATTTTATACATTCAATTCCAATATATTTCATCACAAACCTTGTTAATTAGTGATCAATATACATACTATATATAAAAAAATAAAATACTTTTAGAAAATTGATCTTTAAACACAAAATGATATTATTTTTAATATTTAAAATTTGGTACTTTTTTCCTAGGAATTAATAAATACATTTTCATTAAGGAATAATTATATACATATTTTTCATAATTATTTATTCTTATTAATACCCAAAAATTCCCTAATTATGTGACAACAATCCCATTTAAAGATAATATTTCAGTAGTATATCATGGTTTTCTTAAGATTAAAGTTTTGTATAAAGCATGCTGTTGGAAAACATGAATTAAAAAAAATGAAATATAAATTCTAAAATATTAGGGTATTATATTATACCCCTTTTTTAGAATTTCATCCTTTAAATCCCATTACTCCAATACAAAAAACTGAAAATACTTATGCCTAATCACATCCATGGGTTCCCATGTAGCTTCCTCAAATTTATAATTATGACACAAAAAATTGACTTGGTGAGTGGTCTTATTTCACAACACTTTCTATCTTTGATCCAGAATATATTTTGGTTGTTACTCATATGGAAGATCATTCTATAGTGGTAAAACCTGCAATCTCAATACATGTGAAGGACTAGACATGTACTTACTCAAAAGAAATACATGTAACACATAATGAACTTAATAGAGATTCAATGAAAGCACCAATATATAAGAAACCTTGCCGATATGATAAATAATTTTGAAGGGGAAGATATATCTTGTTCTTATATTTACCTTCTTTGAAAAGATCACAACCTTCTTCCATATATATATTTGATGGAATAAATCAATACCATCTTCAAGATCCATATCTCACCAATGATGGTTAGCACTACTCTTCAATAGGATATAAGATATATTCATGTACTGGTGAATGGATCTAAAAATTAATTTTATTTCATTATCTATATTAGATCCTCATTTATTTATTTCTCTAACTTTATCCCTGCACTTCCTTCCATAGAGGGATTTATAAGGATCCATATAAACAATGGAGTAAAATCTATTACTATAGGAAAATTAAACTAGAGTAAGGTGTTGATACCGAACATTTTTGAAATCCATAATGAAATATCTAAACATATCTTCTAGGACTGTTATGGTCCTCTCACATTGACCATATATTAAAATATGATGTACAATGCTAAAGTTCAACTTCGTATTCAAGTATTTCTGAATAATTCTCTGAAATTTAAATATAAACCTTAAATCCTTATCTGATACAATAGGATATGGTACTCTATAAATACTTACCACTTTATTAATGTATATCCTAGAAATATGAAAAAGATACAATTCTTCTTTGATAGCAATGAAATTACGTAACTTCATAAGCTAATCAACTACAACCCAAATTATATTATTTTATTTAGCTAAATTGGGGAGTCTAATGAAAAAAATACATGGTTATGTTTTCCCATTTGAATTATAGATTGGGTAATGGTAGTCACATCCCCATAGAATTATATCTCTAACCCTTAACTTACTGACATACTAGGAGTCAAGGTAAATAATTTGCAATATCACATTTTATATTGTCCCATAATAAATGATCATTGAGAACTCTATACTTATTCATACTCCCAAGATGAATAGAGAATGATGAACTATGGTATTCAGCCAAAAAATCATTCATTATGCTTGTTATTGATGGGAAAATAATCTCTTCTTGAATTTTAACATTCCATCATGATAAAAGTTGACCTCCATAACAATCCTTTCCTTATTTTGAAGCTCCACATCTTCCTCATGCACCTATATAATATTTACATGGATGGTTGAAAATTTATCTGATATAGATTCGATATTTCCCCATTTATTATGATTTCATGGTCCATCCTCTATATAACTATACGTATTAGATCTTTTTCAATCCTCATTATGGTTAAAATATCTTTTTCCTTCTGTAACCACCTTGTTATCCTTCCAAGTGTGGTAATGTATTGATTAATCAAAATGTTAATCGACATCAACCAAATCCTTGATTATATATTCAACCCTTTAATTATGAATATATGCTTCAATTTTTTATGATCATTACATCTATTAATACTTTCACCATATAGATAATTACTCTATATTATCAATATCAACTTTCTTCTGAACCATTTGAGAAAATTACCCCTAATGAATAGGTAATGTGACCCGTATAATAGATGTAATTTCCATCAGAAGTTCATGAATATCCTTGAATTTATATAAGATTATTGGTTTATTTATAATATAAAATGTGACTTCTATTCCTAAGAAATTAATATTGAATCTACATAAAGAGAGGTAATCCATGACCAAAATTGCATCACTTTCAACTAGAGTGAGAATAACAAGATTTATAGGAAACACATTCCCAAAATTTTTTATTCGAGATGATCTATAGGCTTGAGATAGAATCATCATTCCACTAGATTTTTTTTATAATTAAACATTAATTCATTAGGGTGATTTTCTTATCAAACATTATAAGTAAAAAGGAGTGGGTTAAACAAAAACAGAATACAATACCCAGAGTTCTTGAGTGGATGATTAGTTCATATTACTCCACTTCATTTTTTAGACCCACTTAAATAGTTGTGACTGAATAGGATTTCCCTGATTCCATTTGTAATGGGATTTTATGATTCCTATAAATTTTTTCATCCCTTGGATTAGGGAATTTACATGGATAGGTTACCTAAATTTATAAAATTGGATTTTTGATGGTACATATGGATAAATATTATTTCCTATTATTGGGTCAACATGAATCTTTATTTGTTATCAATAATTTTCTACTTTATTCCCTCCTTTTACATACATAACACATATTCTATATCCATTGGAATATTTCCCTAGGTTCTTCATCCCTAATTTTTAACATTTATAATATTGAATGTTTTTTCTACTATGATCATTGTCACTTGAACATTTCAGAAACTCCATTTTTTTATTTTTTATTTTAATTTAAACCAGGTTCAAGTTGTTAATAACAATTAATGATTATATATTAGAAAAAACAATAATATTTTGTATCCATCTCATATTCCATTTGGTTTCTCAATAGGATATTCATTTCATTGATCATCACACCCATTTCTCACACAATTCCTCCAAGTTCCAAAAATTGAATAAAACCAAAATGGTTTATGTGAGTATCAATCAACATTAATGAGATCAATAAATCATATAATAAATAAATAAATTTCTAATATTTCCCAAATTTTAACACATTCTCATTAACCCATGAATATTTAGTTTTATCATATATAACTTAATTTTATCATAGGTTGTGATCAGTTATATCCTCTTATTATTTATAATGTTTCATTAAGAGAATTTGAATTAACCAAAGAATATCACATGGGAGTGTCTAATAAGTTGTGTAGTAAGGAATATTTTTCACACCCTAGTTGAAAATTGACTTAATAAAAAAATAGGCTACTCAGAGTTATTACCCCATGGTATATCAGTTCTAGATCCTCTATAAAATTTTTTGTATCTAGAATGGGATTTAATTTATAGGAAACCACACAATATCTACCTTAACAAAATATCAGGATTTTATCTTACACATAGTATTATCCATAGGATTTTTACAAGGTTTTATAATACTAATATCTAAATAGATATAAAATGTGACCTGATACCAACCAAGGACACCCAAGCATTTCATACATAAATATTACATAATTTTATACAAATATTCAATACACCATACAATAATACATGACCTAGAACTATATAGGCTTAGTGTATTTGGATACTAGATACATAATAAAATTATTTCATGAAATATATTCAACACCTCCCACAAAGTGATTCTCAATTAGTACCCTTCCGAGACATACTCTATTTAAAACCTTTCTTCATAACCTAGGGAAATTGAAAACTAAGAGAAGGGTGATTAGAGATTATTAGTAATGGTAAACACAGAAGATATCAATCTATTATTATATATAGTCACAAGATAAACATAAGGCTATGATAACATGATTAGAACCTATTAAAGTCATACACAATCATTCAATGATCATTAATCACGATTCATGGCATGAGGCTTTCTCATAACAAAATACTTAATTCATATGAGTTCAGAATCATCAATAATTAATCATAATCCATGATAACATATAACAAGAATAAGAAATAAGTTTTTAGAGTACATATAAGCATAAATAATAATTTTTTAGTCAAGGATCACTATCAAGACAATCATGGTGGATAGAGTCCCATTTTGGATTGGGTTCACACCCCTTACCATTATTTATATATTGAAGGATCACTACTAAGTTTATAATACTGGATGAAGTCTTATAATGGATTGGGTTCCCTCATAATCCCCATAATTTACTTAGTTAAGGATCAATTAAAAGACAATAATAGGAGATAGAGTCCTATATAGGATTAGGATCACTCCCTATTTCAATCATTCCCATTATTAAGGTTCACTGGAAAGACTATCAGAGTGGAAAAATCGCTTAATAAACTAGTTTGAATTCTCATTCCAATACATATATCCTAATAAGATATCAATTTTCATCCAATGAATTAGAAAAAGATATAATTTTTATCCCACCTTTTATATAATAAAATTCCTTATACAAGTGTTCCACATGATCATGAAAACACTAATCATTTCATTAGAGAATAATTATACTTTTTTTAATGAAAAGTGATTCATGAAATCATCCATAAAACATCATCATAATATGACATATAGAGAAATAATGTGGATGTTTTTATAATATAATATACCTAGTGAAGCATAAAGAATCAAAAAGGATATTTACATAGATGAAAAATATATTTCATAAAATAATTTAAAAAATGCATTGAAAAATAAGATAAAAAAAACCTTCTATTTTGGAAACTTTTAAAAAACTAAAAATCATATTAAAATGTGAATATGATTTTATTTGTGAAACCATTGAAAATTTTGATGTTAGATTCATGAAAAAGGAAATACATGGTGAAGGAAAAATTTATTCATTCCATATACATTAAATTAGGACATTCTTTTCATAATTATGTAAAAATTCAAGAACATCTTGTTCAAAAAAATTAAAAAAGATTCCCTTTAAAAGTTTGTAAAAAAAATCAAAGGTAGTTAAAATGAAATTTTAAAAACATTTCAAGTATAGGTAAAAAATTCCATAAAACAATTTTAAGAACATGGATATGAAAAATAATGAATCCCGACCAAATATAGAGAAATATGATCAGATTTTAGTATATAAAACCTTTCAATTATTTTTGAGTAAAAAATAGATAATAAAGGAACCAATAGTTTATAAACCTACAAATAACCAAGGGAAATAAAATAAATGGGGTCTAAAATATACAGTTACTATAATCTCCCTCATTTTATGTATTCATTACCAAAAAGAAATAAAATTGTCACATAAACCATTACCACTTTGGTAACTTTTGAATAATAAGCCCCTTGAAATAAAAAACATAAAATAGAACATTAAAAACCATTAATACGAATATATTCATGAAATAATATATCAACAGGGTAGTATATACACTATATAAATAAAAAAATATGCATACCATTTTTTATGATAAGCGGGGACTTGTCTGAAGGACAAGCCTCATAATATCAATGAAAAAGAAATTTACAACAACCTAAAGGAAGGAATTTTCCATTTATATCATTATAAAAGAGGAATTATCTCATTAAGAAGGGAATTGGAAATGATGAAATCATCTTATCCCACCCATTTGTCTGCAATAACATTGATAACTAAGTTTGTTTCACGATATGCATTTGTGATGAAACAATTCATTCAGGAGAGTATACCCCATAATTTGATGCATCTAGAAGTCATATTACAAGAGAGATGAATGAGACTAGTTCTAATAGCTTTCACAACTATGGTATAGTCACAGTCGATGCAAAAATTGTTCCATCTCTATTTTATTTCCACATCAACTTCCACGATCATACCAAACATTTCAGCTTCAATAAAAGAGGAAATACCATAAGGGCCATAAAGTAAGCCTATAAAATCATCATCATGGTATCCAAAAACAACAACAAGGCCTGTGGGGCCTATATTTCTTTTGGAGGATCCAAAAAAGTCAATTTTAATCCAAAAAAAATTACAAGTTACAAATGAATTAAAAAGTACCTAATGGAGGGAAGAAATATCCTGTAATATTGAAGCGCCTCAGAACTGAGAATTCAGGGACTGAATTGTTGTAGTATCCATGCTAAAGGGAATTTTCATTTTTCAATACTACAATTATTTTAAAAATTTAATATTCAATGTTTAAAGAGGTATTATCAGGTAAAATCTTATTCCTTCCATTCCATATGGCATGAATGAGTTTAGAAAAATATTATTTGATGTAGTTTATGAGCTCTATAGAGTGTAGGAGTTTGAATCACTATTGAAGATGGTTAATGATCAAGTTTCCAAGAATATGGTGGATCTCAAAGATGTCAAAAACATAATTTTAGAGTTACAAGGAAATGTTACATATTAAGAAAATATTATTCACATCCTCTATATTTTGATTAAAAAAATAGATGCAAAACATGAAACACATCTCAAAGAAAAAATAATGAGGCAAAGAACCCTTTCCTTAGGTCCTGTCTTACTTCATTCATATTCAAACCTTATGTATAAAAATACAATATATATTATAAATATATTATAGGAAAATATTCATATATATATATTACTATATATAATTCACTTATAATTTTAAATTTCTATTTTATTAACAATGATTCATTAAAATCCTTATTTGGGTAAAAATTGGACCTTTTTCCATGCATGTTTTGGTTCAATGATTCTGGTCCTTGAACCTTGGTCCTGGTGTATCCTTTCAAAAATTGGAATAATTTCATAAATTTAATATTTATTCATTATATACACATTTATAATCTTACATATTAGGTGTAAATGAAAAATTAATTACATCACTTTGTGAAGACGATAGTCCGTACATACGTCCGAGTAATGTTTCCATTTTTCGATGGTTGAAATGAAAGAAAGGTAAATAATAATTCTATTTTTAGAAATAATTATTATATAATAAATATAATATATATATTCATTAAAAACATTTATATAACAATATATTGGAGGTGAATATGAAAAACAAATCACAACGCTTCAATGAGGTTGTAGTCTATAGGTATGCACGAGTGATGTTTTCATTTATCATAAGATGAAAATGGAAAATATAAATTAGTGTACCATAAAAATAATAAAACATAAATATATTTGAGGTAATTATGTTATTATACCATCTATTTTATGATAGGTTTTAAGGAGGTAGAAGAGGAAATAAACATGTAAGGATGTAGTTAAGAGTTATACATCTTCTTTGTAAAACCTTCTTTGGCTTAAAACTTATGCCATCTAAATTGATATTTTTGTCAGGATAGTACCTATAGGTTGTTAGGATTAAGTTTGGTAGGGTATTTTAGTAGATATTGGTATATATAAATGTACCAAGTGGTGTGGATAATTGAGAATTGAAGGTTCCCTTTAATAAGTGAGTTGGGTAAGAAAATTATAAATACTTAAAACTTAATTATATAATATCTATATTAATCAAGTCAAGTAGTTTAAAATTTCAAAATACAAGAATATAGTATGGGTAATATTAAAAATAAACCAACCAATAAAACTAAAGAAAGTTATTTGTGATATTTTAAGCCTTTTCTCTTAGGTTAACCCATTTTTAACACTTTTAACCCTTATAGTGATAACAAGTTTTTACCAAGGTAACTATCAATTATTTTATGAAATTAAGTTGAAAATTTTACATAAAATTAACTATTATGTTTTAAATATTTTATCAATTTTACAATATTAAATTCCTATAAGTGGTAGAAATTAGATATAATATCTATGTACAAAGCCTGTAAAAACTATTTTTAGAGAAAAAGTGTTTTTAAGAATTAAAATGATTTTATTCTCATTCTTTTACTAGTAAAAACCATTATAAGAATGTTAATATATTTTATTTAATATATTATTTATAAATTCAATAAAAATCCTTCATCAATATTTATTAATTAAATTTTTTTAGATAAAATAAATTATGCTAGAAAAGGAATATTTTTTCTCAAAAAATAACTCATTTTAAATTTAAATTAATTAGTTTTCACTTGAAACTAATTGATAAAAAATGTATGAATAATGATTATTATTTTTATATTAAATAACAATATATTTCATCAAAATCCTAGTTCATTAGTGATACAAATACATAATATATATATATAAATACAATACACTGAAAAAATTGATCATCAAACATAAAATGATTTTAGTTTTAACATTTAAAATTGAATAATTATTTACTAGTTTTTAATAAATAGTTTTCCATTAAGTAAAAATATTATGTCTATTTTTCATAATTTATGTAGTCCTATTTATACCCTAAAATACAATAGTTATGCGATAACCATCACATTTTATAAAAATATTTCAACTGCATATCACGATTCATTTAAACTAAAGGTTTCATATAAGTAAAGATATCAATCAATATCAGTGTTTATTTAAAAAATATATTGTATAAAATATCAAGGTGTTAAATATACCATCAGGTATATGTTTAGTATAAACTAGGATCTGGGGAGGATGCCCCCCCCAATATATGCGTTTTATTTTATAAGTGCTTATATGTGAAGAATGTGAAATGTGGGTTCAGATAGCAGGGGTAAGATATGATCCTCAGTTAAGGGAGGCCTGATACATAGTCTGAGTAGGGGATGTGACCCCCTAGGTACATGATATATGGTGGTTCTTAGGAGATTCTATGCCCCTAGGTGTATGTAGGATACTGTTCCCGATGATCTACAACCCATGATAGATGTTCTCATGGATTTAAGGTTAAACATAGACCCCCTTCATAGGATATGATGTTACAAGGATGGTTATATTTCCTTTGGGTGTGTTTTTATGTTTCATGTATGGTTATATTTAACTCAGGTGGTTACTTATACGAGGAGACACTCCCGAACTAGCCACAAATGGGTTGGTCAATCCCTTATGGCACCATATAACCCAATGGTAAACAATGTTTATTTTTTATTTTCATGCCAGTTATTACTAAGCTAGTTTAGGAATATCATACATTCATACACTTTTTATGATATTATATGATATGTACACCATTTTAGGTAGTTTTATGAGAATTAATTTCTCACCCCCTAAATTATAAATTTGGTGTGCATGAAGACCTTATTTTCGATTTTAGGTTGAGTAAGGGATATGCAGTGGATAGGGTGGAGGACCAGTATTTCATGATCAAGTTGGATCAATTCGATATGGAAATGGAGTCTATGATTGATTCACTAATCTAGGATATATTTAGAGTATTATGAATTAATTTTTATCTATTTACATATATATATATATATATATAATCAGCCTAGTGGGTGATTAGTTGATTTATGTTGGTATGATTGTGTGTCTCTATGACATTATGATTTAAAACTTTCATGTGATATATAATGTTGTGTTTATTTTTTTATATATAATAAATTGTTTATTTACTCATATTGGATGATGTTTCATTATTTATATTATTTATCGTTATGACATGTGGTATAATATTTTCACAAACCAACCTGAGACATCGCTCCACCAGACACCCGATCTGGTCTCCAACAAGGCTCAAAGGGTGTTCCCGATCCCCACGAGATAGCACAAGTTCTTGGGAATCAATGAATAACCACTTGAGAATGATTTCATGCATAAATATTATTTAAATATCCACCAAAAATTAAAAAAATATTCCATTATGACCCATCTATATGTTGTACATCCACACCAAAAGAAAAATACAGGAAAAAAATAAATAGATAATAGAATAAAAATTAATAAATTAATAAGAAAAAAAACTCTCCCTCACCCATGGTATCCCTCCCCTTTAACTGAAGGAGTCCCAAAAATCCACCACCATGTTATTTTTATTTATCCACCATTAGTTATAGTTACCATCCATCAATAAAAAGTAGAAAGAGTCCTATGTGGAAAATGTGATAAAGAAAAAATAGAATAAAAAAATAACCACAAAAAATACCTACTTGGGACTCTACATTTTACCTTAAAAAAATACTTAATTACCGATTGGCAGGAATAAATAATCTAAAACCAAAAATAGAAAATGAAAAAGATAAAAATGATCAATAGGGTCAGTAGGAGTTCTAGGTAACTACTGCTCAAGTAAGAGAATCTAGAGAGAAGATCCTTATTATGTTAGTTTTAAATGTATTGATATAACAAAATTTTCATTCAAAATACAATCAAATTTCATTACACTTTTACAAATAATCCCTTTTCATTTCAATAAATAAAAACAATCTCTATGAAGAAATTCTTGGGCCAACACACATTTTAAAAAAAATATCAAATGAAAAATAACAACTTAAACATTATTTAATCACATGATTTTCAATACAATTTTAAACAAATATTTTCTAAGAATATAGGGCATGTTATAAAAATAAAGGAATGATCAATGAAAATTAGACACCATCAAGATGTAAAATAAAATGTGAAGTATATAATTATGGGGAAATACTAATAATAATGTGAGAAGACCCTTGATTTACTTGGTTTAGATCAATCTTTCATCCAATTGATGTGATCCAAATTCTATAACCAACTTAGATTCTCTAACAAAGCCTCATTTGTGGAGAAAACCACCATGTACTTTCCCTACAATGGTGGATTTTGTTCATCTAATCAGGAATAAATATAACCACCTCTAAACTCCCACTAAGATGCCTAAGATCCCATGATAATAGTATAATGGAGATAAGAAAGTAAGAAAATATACAATATCTCAATCAGAAGTCATTACAAGCCATAATACAAGATAATCTACCCTCCCAAAACCATATATGTGAAGAACATATCTATACTAGAGGACTTCCATATAAGTTTACACTTATAGGATAAACCTTCTAAATGTTCTAGGAAGGCTATAACATTTTGATAATTTAAAATAATTTCCAAAGAAACATATTTCTTTTAAAAATAAAACTCTAAAATCAAGGAAAAATGAAACCATATTTTCAAGGTTCCAACTGGGCCTTAGAATTTTATTTTAAAAATAAAATCAATTTAAGCCCAAATTTTAATCTAAGTTTGATTTTCCCATTAAAATCTGTAAAGTTACCCTTTCACTATTGAACTCATATAGACTTATATATATATATATACATATATCATCCATTTAATAAATTCATATATTCACATATGATTTTTTACACACACACATACACAAATATATATACCTGTGTATATGGGTATAATGGTCAAACATGAAAAATGATATTAAAAACCCTCACACTTTTAATTTAAAACTAACCTTGAAATAGTTAGTTGATAACTAGCATTCAAATAATTATTATAAATTACAAGTAAAATAAAAAGGTGGATATTTATTATCACTTTAAAAATCCATAATTTTTTTAAGAAAATAAAAAAATACATTTATGAGGTCCATTCAATATTTCTTCAAAACAGTCCATTATAATTGGAGGAAAAGCCTAAAAATTAAAATAAAAACAATTAAAATCATGTTTTTATTTTAAAGAAACTTTTGGATATATTTAATAATATAAATTTATACTTAAAAAATAAATTAAAACCCAATAAAAATAGTTTTACTAAATTTAAATCCCCAAAACAAAGGGAAACATACCTTAAATTCATTTCATTTGAAAACGAAGGTGTTATCCCACCTTAGTGAGTTCCAAGACACCCTAAAAAATAAATATACACATAAAAATAATAAAATAACAAAATAAATTCAATCGAAAAAGGAAGACCAAGAAAAAATTTACCTTAAATGGAGTGACATATATCATCTTTGACAAATGTCCCATGTACCAGTTTCAAATCACACATCAAGATCCCTAAGAATATAAAAACAAAAAAAAGATCACACCCTAAACTGATTCGGTTTTTATCGAGCATCACAAAGTAAAATGAAGTAATTAAAAGAAATAAAATAGGGGGGGGGGGGAGAAGGAGGATGTCGTACCTTGGTGAACCAGACTTGAAATCTCAAGAAACCAAGAGGGAGATCATCACGAAGGAGGAAGAAGATAGGAGGGGAATAGGGTTGGGGATATCTTTAGTAGATGGAGTGAGACATGGATGAGGGATGGGGAGGATACCCCCTTAGAGGTTTTAATTAACTAAGTTAATAAGGGTAAAAATAAAAAATTTAATCCCCAAGACACTTCACATGGTTTGACCACACTGTTGGATATATTATAGTCCAACCATGCACCCTCTACAGGAGGACTTGGAGCACCCTACACAGTTAGGGCACACAGTTAGGGGAACCTTGCACTAGCCTTGAATACAGCTTTATCAATATTAAAGGTGCACTCATACTTTTTTAACATAGTTTCTACTAATTATGCTCCAACTGTGTGCCAATAATGAAAATACTAAATTTTAAAATTTTAACTTGGTCGAGTCAAAAATTAATCAATGGGGGTAAATATAATTAATTGAATAAAAATAATTAATATTTTGAGGTCATATTGTGATAATTCTCTTCAATATAATAATTTTTACCCCTAAATCCTTTGAAATAAATAGTTTATTTAAAAGTAATGTGTTCCAACGATGATACTATGAATACAATCTAGAAAACATGAAGATATACCAAAATTACCTCCAAATATGGACAACATTATCCACAATATGAAAATGATACTTACCTCAATTTCTTAATTCCCTTAACTAAGACAACTATAATGGACCCTTAACATGAAGGGTACTCTATATAATGGAAAAAATAGATTCTACAAGATGAAATCTCAACACACATGGAAAAAGTATATGAAAAGGGATAAGATAGAAACAATTATAAGAAAGTCTCTAAGACACCATCATTAATTTTTTTTCTTTGGGTGGGAGTAGTTGTATAAATATCAAAGAGTGATTCCCCAACCATAATAAACTTCTCAACCTCAAAAAAAATACAGTCATGATCAAAAGGACTAAGATTTCATAAAAAGTATCTATTCCATAAAGGTTTACCCATGGTGGTCTCCAAAAAATATAATAATCCCACTCACACACTAAGCCTATAAGGTAGATGATTATTCCATAGAATAATCAAGATAAAAATTATTACAAATAACAAGTAAAATTAATAGAAAAGAGAGGTTAATATGAAATTCACTATAAGAAAAGGATGTTTCCAAAAGTAAATTTACAAAAAAATATAGGCACCATAAAAAAATAGATCTCCAAGAACTAGGTACAAATCCCCAATTCAAACAAGAAAAAACTTGATGAACTAATGATTGAAAGTGAGGTATGACTCTATTAACTCAAATGATAAGTGCCCAAATAAAATAAACCAATACTATCTTTAGTGTATATATATAAGGATAAGTAACTTAGGGTGTAATATCTGAAACACTAAAATCTTAGTGAACCCATCTGAACTATCAAAGCAACATCTTGGGTACAACCTAGTCTGGGGGTAACACCCAACCTTGTCATCCCTGAATACTCCCAAAAATTCTGCTTTCCAACCCCTTACAATAATATCACATGGACATGATAATATACTATCAAATGCTCGATGCACAACCAAATATTGTGACCTATATACAAATAAGGTTGTCTTTATTTAGCTGAGAGAATTTAAATTTAACCCAATAGAATAGATTAACCTAGACTTACCTGAAATCCAAGATATACTAGAATAGTTCCAAAGACATTTTTCACTAGGACCGATAAAGATGTGTCTCCAAGATTGATAACCTAATAATATAGAATAGGGGTTATATAAAGATAATGAAAAGAAGGAATACTAGTGGGTTAAAAATAAAACCCCTTCAATCCATACCTTTCTATGAGAAAAAAGTGAAACAATATAAAACATATGCCCAAAATAAAAGATTCCATAATTTAAAACACTTAAATATAGGCTCGTTTTTCCCTTTAAATAATTTTAATAATTTTATGGTCCTAATTTAAAACACACAAGTATTTTCAAATTCTACACTCCTAATTTTAAACATTAACATTTATCGTTTAATAGCTTAAAATCCTACTCCGAAATCATTTTAAAATTTCCCAAATCTTTTATAAAAAATTTATATCAAAACCCAAAACATTACCATAATTATAAAATATTTTTTTTGAAAAATATGTTCTATTTTTAAAATAATCATTTATTCATAAAACTATTTTTACAATTTAAAATAACCAGACAAATCCATGAATACACATCAAAATGGTATACCTAAACTCTTATTTATTAGTTTTAAATTATAATTCACCCATTTAAAATTAAATAATTGTTTATTTTAGAAAAAACATTAACCATAAATCCAAATATTGAATTTATATTTTTATTAATTTAATAAAAATAATTTATTTTATTTACTACCAAAATCTCAAAATTTTGAAATTAAAACTCACACCCCTCCCAGAACAACACAAAATTACATCATTAAAACAAAAATAAAAAAATAAAAAATTACCATACGTATTTTCAATAAGGGACTAGTGTCATTCTATATCTCAACCACATGGCTTGGTAGACTGTGTGTTAACTATGAAACCAACACTAATAGTCACCACAAAACATGCACTCGAGATCCAAATGGATTTCTAGTCCCTAATCTATCACAAAGTACCACCAGTTCACTCCCCTTTATCCTCCCCAAGTCAAAAAACAATTAAAAACTCACAAAAAAAAAGACACAAAGCCCAACATGCTATGGAGACTCATAGATTTGATCATGGAAGAGATAACTAGAATATAACCGCACATTACTCATGAGTCCTAATAGTCATATCTTCATCTACAATTAAATCCCAAATAAAAAATAGTGTTCTAAAACCTATTCTCTTTTAATAACCTAGGATCTGATACCATTAATTACACAATAAGTGGAAATTATCCGATAAACATTAATTATTAAAGAAGTTTAAATTATAATAAAATATATTCTTGACTCATTATTACATCATACTTCCATGAAAAAAGAAAAATGTTGGAAATAATGAATACACAACATAATAAAAATAAATAAGGAAACATGAAAATAAAACTTCACCTCACCCCTGGTCTCCCTCCCTTGATAGGAAAAGACTTGAAAAAATCCACCACTAGATTTCTTTTCTTTGGACACTAGCATTTATAGTGAACCTCTATCCGTAGAAAGTGAAAGAAAACAATGTGGAAAATTTGATAAAAGAAAAATTAAATAAAAAAATACCAACAGAATATACATGAATGTGACTTGACACATCACATTCTAATAAATATAACCTCAACACCCCATGCATAGTAATAGATAAGGTGAAACCTAAAAATAAAAATAATAAAGATAAGAATGAGTAAGAAGCTCAATAGGCATGCTAGGTAACCACTCCCAAAGTAAAATACTTCAGATAGATTATTATTATTTTGATAGTTTGAAATAAAATAATAGAAATAAAATTTCATTTCTAAATCAATCACATTAAACTACTCTTTTATAAATAATTTCATTTATTTTACTTAAATAAAAACAGTCACTATGAAAATGATTTTGGGATATTTCCCCTTTTCATTTAAAAAATTCAATTAAAAACTAAATTTTAAAACATTATTTAAAGACATTATTTTCATTACACATTAAAAAAAATTCTATGAATAAAGGACATGGTATAAAAATTAAGTCATGATTAATGAAAACACCCACTATCAAGTATATGAAAATAAAAAGTTTGTAATCATGGGAAAATCCTAAACATCAACTGAGGATACCTTGGACTTACTTGATTGGAAACCATCTACCATACTATTTATATGATCCAAATTCTAAAACCCACATAGCTACTCTAAATTATCCTCATCATTTGGACAACCCACCATGGCTATTCCCCAATATGGGGGATCTATTCTATCTAATTAGGTATAAATAACAATATTCTATTGGATCCCACCCAGACACCTAGGATCCCATGATACAAGTAAAGGGGATTCAAGGAAGGAAAAAAATTCAAAATATAAATAATGATTCATTACAAGCCATGATACAAGCTATGCTCGCCTCCTGACGTCATCTTTGTAAAGACCCTCCCTAAACTAGTGGACTTATAAAGTTGTGTGAAAATCTAGTATTAAAATTTTAAAAGTACCAACTAGGCCATATCATTTTTATAATTGAAAATAATTTCTATAGAAACATATTTAATTTCAAAATCCAATTACAAAACCAAATAAACCATATTTTCAAGGTGCCAACTGAGCCTTAGCATTTTATTTTAAAAATAAAATCCAATTAAATAACATTTGATCCAAGTATGACTTTATCGTTTAAATATAAAAATTTAAAATTTAACTATTAAAATCATCTAGACTTATATATATATATATTCATATGTCATCCAATTAAGAAATTTTGATATTCAAATAATAATTCTTACACACATGCACACATATATATAAGTACACCCATGTATATGGATATTACAGTCTAATAAGGAAAACGATATTAGTAATACTCACACTTTAAATTTGATGACACCCATGTATATAGATATTATAGTCTTTTTTGGTGAGTATGATAATTGGTGAAGGTTCAATTTTTTAATCATATATCATGATAAATGATTAGGAAAAATCAAATTATCCTTTACACTATTTATAATTTATTTTTTTGTTAACCAACACATTTTTGATCACATCCAATGTCAATCTAGTTCCGTCTAGTTCCCATCATTGAATAAAACCAAAAATCAAAGTGTGAGTGACAATATTCATAGTGTGAAACCACATAATCCTGAAAAATCACTTATAGAATGTCTAAATCATGACATATTCTTATTAATATATGACACCATATTCTTAACCAAGGTTATTCATGGTAATTATTTAATTTATGATAGTTCATAAGGATTTTTTAAATTTAGAAAGCATATCCCATGATAATGTAATACTAGGTGTGCGACAAGGCCCATTTGTATGAACCAAGTGATGATAAATTCCATCTCAATGTGCTGTTTTTAGAGTTATTACCCAAATAGACCTCTATGCTAGATCCAAATCCACTTGTATTATCTAGAAATGGATATAATTTCTTGTAAACAACTCGCTCTATCCTTTACCAAAATTCTTGGACATTTTCTTATACATTGATTCGTACTTAGACTTATCCCAAGACGTATCCCAAGACATATCCTTAGAAATATACCTAGGGATCTAACTAATGTTTTCCCAACCCAGTTTCTAGTGGTTAACTAAACCATTATCTGATACCAATTGTAAAAACCCAAACTTCTCATATATAAATATTACATATTAATAAATGAATATTCATTACATAACATACGGTCAACACTTGAATCGCTTAGGTATAGTGCCCTTGGATACTTGGACACATAAAAAACCTGTCCATAAGTGAGCTACATTATCTTGCACTATGTTCTTCATAAATACCACCCTTCATTGATATATCATACATAATACTTTTCATCATATATTGGGGAAGGAAACATAAGAAAGGGTGAGCTCAGATTCTTAGTAAGGTACAAAAGGGTGATATCAACATATCATGATCCAAAGGGTATTAAAACATAATAATATCATTTTAAAACCATACACTTCATATAATATATCATTAAAATGATTAATTTCATAAATATTGGTATTTTATAAGACATGAAACATAATAGAGTCTAATAACATGAACCATGAGAACATAACGTTGAAATAAGGAAAATATTTGTGGAATACATATAAGAATAGAATATCATTTCCTTATTAGTCACAAATCATTTCAAAAACTATCATAATATAATGAGTTCACTCCCAAAACTATCATAGTTTTCAAGGTCCAATCCCGAGACTATCATAGTGGAAACAGTATCATACAGAACTAGGTTTCTAATAACACGAGTTTTAATAAAAGAATTACTTATTTTATTATTAGTATTTTGATTTAAAAAATGAATCAATGTTAGTAATAATAATATTAATAAAATAAAATATTAAATTAATATCAAATTATAAATTAAGAAAATAAATAAATAAATGAATAAATTATTATGTCAATTTATTAAATAATATTACTAATATTTAATCAAATAATTTAATCAAATTACTATAAAAGTTAACAATAGCTAAAATATGTTTTAATACAATCGAGTTCATTTAATTATTAAATTATTGACATGAAATAATATTTTTAATATAAATCATTTTTTATGAATATAATTTAATTAATTATAATTTAACACAAAAAATAGAATAATTTAGAATTATAAATAATTAAATTTATATAAATCAACTTTATTATGTAACATTAGTAGTTAATTTTATGAAACATTTATAGTTTTAGTTACATTTTTTATACTTATATATAAAATTTTGAAACATTGGAAATGTAATTTTTAAAATATATAAATTATAAGAATAATTAATGATAACATCATTTATAAAAATATATAAATTATATTATGATTATTTTAAATAAAATATATGAGTATTATTTTGAATTATAAAATTTATGTAATATAATTTATTGAAAAATATTGAAATTATAAATATATTATGATAAACCAATTACAAGTATTATATTTGTATATTATTATAATTAGTTTTAAAAATATATATTCATTTTTATAAAATATATGAATTTATTTGTAAGTGGAAATGTTTATATTATAAAAAAATGAATAAATAAAAAAAGAATAGTAAATGAAATAAAATAATGAAAGAAAGAAAATAGGCTGAGATAAGGAGAAAAAGTGCATCATTTTCGTATGGCTTGGTTGAATCCAAGGGGTTCGAGCGACACAAATTTGGGAGTTCTCAAGATCAAATAAGGGTGATCAACCTTGGAATGGTTCCATTTCTGAAGGGCGAGCGCTGTGGAGTTGAGTGATGGCTTCTTCAGGAGGTCGAGTACAGTCGGGTAGAATTGAGTGTAATAGTCCATGACTTACTAGTTTATTACTTTCTTGTTTTTTGTTGTTTAAAGTCTTTATAGGAGGCTTGGAGGGGGGTTTTGAGAATTTTAGTTACTAAAGGCTAGAAGGAAGGAGATTACATGTCCTGTAAGTGGATTACGCGATGTGAAATTTGGATTCACAGCTTGTCTAGGAAGTTTCACGGTGTCTAAAAATTTTACATGACATGAATAAGGGTTTCAAACCATGTTATATTTCAGGGTTTGGGAAATAAAGTAAAATGAATATGCGACACATTTTTCAATGGAAACCGATCATCGGGGATTACATGATGTGAAATGGGATTACATATTGTGTAATACCCTAATCATGTATAGTTTCAAAAAATTCTTTTCGGCCGAACATTTATTCATTCATGCTACTATCTTCTTCATATAATTTTGGGTGAACCCTAGGTTCCACGTTGTGTCCTTAAAGCCTTTCTTCATCCCTCTTCGATCTGTTGACCCTGAAGGTTGTTCTTCTGTGATCCATGGTTGACCATGGTATGTTCTTCCACTTTGTTGTTTTATTTTTCTTCTATTATTCTATATGGATCCACTATTGTTGTGTTTATTTAGTTTAGTGTGTGTGTTAGGTTTCATTTTGATGGATCCATGGTGCGGTATAGGTTGATCCATAGTTTTCATGGTGTGGATATGTTTTACATGCATTCATCCTCACCCTACGGTGCAAAAATATTCCTTGAGGTAGGATCCCATTCATTTCTCTCTATTGTTCATCATGTGGGATGGGATTTAATTATGTTTATCTATGAATTAGTGTTGTTTTGGATTAAATTAAAGATAAATAATTAGTTAATTTAATTAAAGGGTTGAGGGGTATGATTAACATGTTTTCACAGCCTTGATATGATTGTGATATTGTGATTGTTTAGGATTGATTCCCTACTGAAAATTATGGTTGTTGGTGGTTTTGTTTACATTGGATACATATTCTATGGTTTATTATTTTTTTGATATTGTTTTGTATCACCAAAAAAATGGAAATGGGTTAATTATTTATAGTTTTATAATGAATCAGTTTCCCCAGGATATGGTTTGTGTGATAACACTCCAAAGAAAAGTATAATAATGTGAGAAATGTTCTTGTGTACCTGTAAAGTGTTTTTTTGTGATGTGATATGTGATTTGATGTTGTTTGTATGTGTGAGGTAAGTGGATATCATGTGGATGTACAATGGGGTTGTGATGGGAATGATGTGATTATGTAGCAGGGATACAGAACTAGTTGTGTTGTAATGTGCTTATGGATGTGGTTGTTTGGCCATGTTTTTGGGAATGTGAGGTCATATTTTGTGGTCCTTTATTTTGGGGTGGTTAGGTGATCCTTTTTGGTATGAAATGTTTCTTTTGATATGTGGTTATGTTATGCTGGATTCCTGAGTAGTAGTGGAATAAATAAATAAGGGTTTAATAATGTTGAGAATGTATTGGGTTGTTTTGGTTAATGAGATTAAGGTGATCGATGAAATATTTAGTTATGGGTTTTTCATTTAAATGTAGTTGATTATAAATAATTAAGTGAATGGGAATTGAATTTAGAGGAAATGGGAGGCCACTTTAATTTATTAGGGCTCTTCACCTTCTGAAATGGATATTGCATATACTAATAAATTCATTTTGAGGTGGCAACAAAAGTGATAGTGTTGCGAGATGGTTTTTTGATTGTGAACACATAGGTTGGGATGGAGTGTTTGTTACAATACATATATTTTTATATTCTTGTGATTTATATATACACCATACACATGTTGTGCACTATGTGAGAAACATCAGCATCGTCATGTGGGGGGGGGGTGTTATTTTTCCCAACATCCGGTGAGGAGTACAGATGGATGGGTACCCACTCTTTTTCGCTCTCTCTTCCAAGAGAGGTAGGTATGAAACATGTTGCGATGAACATAGGTCTATTATTGCTTTAGATAGTGGTTGTGATGTCTCAGGTGTATTTAGGAAATATGTGATAGCCCAAGTGTTTGCAGGTGAGGTGGTTTGTACTGTCCCATGTGTCTTTGGGAAGGGATGTGATTTTATTTCCCAGGCCTCTTTGTGATGAGGTATGATGTGATGTTCTTTGAGGCCTAGGTGTGTGTGAGTGAGATTTGTTTTGAGGCCCAAGTGGGTGTGGGAAATATGTGTTTTGAGGTCTAGGTGTGTGCTGACGTGATGTGTTGTGAGGCCCAGTGTGTGTGGGCATGATGTTTTTTGTGGCCCAATTGTGTGCGGTAGGATGTGATGTGGTATACAGAAGGGATATGAGTGAGAAGACGTACGGCGTTGGGAGAGAATGACATACCTATGGGAAAGTTGTTCAGGGTACCCTATCATCGATGTTCTTTACTCGATATTATATTATTGGGGTTGTGTTACTTAGTGAGAATGCCTTGGTGAGGTTGGGAGGGTTAGTATACATGTTTAGGTGCTGTTTAGTCCTACTATTTTCTCACAAGACCATTAGTATGATTCTTTCACATGTTCATGAGAGGCTTTGGTTTTACTACTGAGTATATATGTATGCTCACCCTATGTATATAAAACTTCTTTTAAATTTCTAGGATGGTTTCATTGGTTAAGATAAGAATTACTAGCTCATACCTTTGGACAACTTCTACATTTCTCTATTAGATTTTATTTTGGGTATTTACTTTGGATACATTATGAAATTTGTATCTATTCTACTTTTTTCTCACATGTGGGATGGTTTTTGGATTTCTATTTTATATTATGACTTGGTGTTTCTTTGGATGATTCATTCTATTTCCCGATATTGTTTCTTATAAAGGGTAATTCCTCCCATATTGTGAGATTTTTACACCCTTCATGCTAGTTTCCAACCAGGGGCCTACTGGAGGTGGGACCCGGAGGTCATTATCTCTCTCCACTCATGGTGGTATCTTTGAAGGGAGGAGGTCATGGTAGAATTGTATCATAGATGATGGTTGAGATATAATATGGTGTTGGTGTTTGTAACAGTGTCAATTTCATGGGATGGTATGGAAACTATGCCAGTTGACCTTGGTACGTGACATAGTTTAAGGATACTGGCTAGGATAAGGGATTTTAGGCCCCCTGTGATCCAGTGCATGGGTTCTAAGATTATTGAACAACCTAGTGAGGTAGACCTATTTGAAGGGTAGAGACCAAGGAAAGGTACATGCAGTATAATGACTTGTGTTTTTAGTCTAATTGGGTTGTTCTGGGAAGTTAAAAAAGTATAAAATAAATAAAAGGAATTAAAATAAATCATAATAAAAATACATATTACATAGCTTAAGAAATTCTTGTTTACTTTTCAGCTATGAATCATGGTCATCATCCCCATGTTTCTCAGGTAGTGTAGGTTCATCAGTAATATTTGGTTGATCACCATAGGGTTGATCTAGTTGAGGAGGATGATTAGTGGAAAAAGATATTGAATGATTTCTAGTGGTAGGATCTAGGGAAATTTGAGGAAATTGTTTCAGGTGTGGAGACAAAAATCTGGCTGGAGGAGCTCAAGATAACTTTCATTTTGATCCAGCCCCCGACATAGTGTTGTGACCCTTTGATAGTCAGTTAGATGCGGGTAGATTCACATCAATGGTGTATGCTGTATCTAAGAGATTAGAAGGAGGTAGTTGTTTTCTGGGTCGACTTCCAAAAGGAGTTTCAGGAAGAGTTTATTTCATCGACCATGAAGTAGTAAATAGGCAAGAGCTTATATCACTACATAAGAGGAGAATTTTAGTACGAGAGTTGGGAATCTAGTTGAAGGACCTTATACATTTTCCCCATATCTTTTTCTATATGAGGAGTCTTGTACCAGAGAACTTGAGGTGGAACTCTATCCTTCTATGTAGTATGCATTTACTCCTTTTATATTGCTGACTTATCTAGAAATTTATAAGAAGAAATAGTTTTTTAAGATGATGCACTTGTGAGGAGGTATACCATGAGAGAATAGATAACCTATTTTTTAGAGAGGTAGAGTTGTCGGTGGAAGATATCAGGCACCAGGACCTTTGAGGTTTTTACCAGCAGCGAATCGACCTTAGCAGCTTCCTTTCTAACATTCTAGTGCCAGTGGTTTCTGTGATTTTCCTGGGGATTTTTGCAATGTGTTTTGGTTGTGGGGTTCAAGGTCACTGCTAGAACCAATTCCCAATAGTTCCCCAAGCTCAATATGGTGGAGGTGTATAGGTTTATTGCCATACTGAGTAACAATTTCCAATGAGGTCATTTCTATAGCAAGGAAAACATGTTTTTTCTCTGCCGAGGGGGATATAAAGTAGGTAGAGGCCAACCTCAAGATATTATTTGTGTTCAGGGACCAAAAACTGAGCATGGCCCCGAGGTGGTCATCAACAGATAGGCAGAGGAGATGGATGTGGTCAGTTGCACGCAGTGGAGGAAACAATTCCATAGGGGCAAATATTATTAAATGTACGATCAGTTTCTTTAATGCCTTTTTTTGTTCCTTGTTTGATTTAGGATCTTCAAACTCTTTTTTTTGCACCTGATCTTTCCCATTCTCTTAGAATATACATAGAGAGGCTTCCCAGGCCCTGGGTGTTGAGTACGCCGGTTGGAGGCCAATGTGTGGTTTTCATTGGTGAGTGGGGTTATCAGGTGGTAATTCGGCTGGTAGAGCACCTTATTTTTCTATTGAATGATTTCTAGATAAAATAAGTGGACATTGAGATGTTAGAGGTTTCTATGGTCATTGGGGAGTTCCTGGATGTTTTTCCCAAGGAGTTTTTGACGATACCCCCTCATAGAAACATTGAGTTTGGAATTTACTTGTAGCCTGTTATGTAATGGCCCGAGGTTTTGGGGTTCATTACATGGTGAAAATCTGATGTTTGGGGTGTTATGGGTGGTTTGGAAGGCCATCCCAGCTTCTCGGTGAAGTGTAAGACTCCTAGCGGTCGCCTTGGCCTACATGTGGCCTCGACCGACCGGTGGCCTCGGCCTACCGGTGGCCTCGGCCTACCGGTGGCCTCGACCTACCGGTCCGCCTCGGCCTACCGGTAGCCTCAGTCTAACGGTATCCTCGACCTACAGTTGGCCTCAGCCTACCGGTGGCCTCGGCCGACCGGTGCCTCGGCCTAGTGGTCGCGTCGGCCTACCGGTGGCCTTGGCCTTCCAGTCACCTTGGCCTACCGGTGGCCTCGGCCAACCAGTCGCTTAGTCTATCGGTAGCCTCGGCCAACCTATGGCCTCGTCCTACCAGTGGCCTCAGCCTACCAGTGGCCTCAGCCTACCGGTGGCCTCGTCCTACTGGTGCCTCAGCCTACCGGTGGCCTCGACCTACTGGTGGCCTCGGCCTATCGGTGGCCTCGGCCTACCGGTCGCCTCGGCCTACCGGTCTCCTCGGCCTACCGGTATCGTCAGCCTACCGGTATCCTTGGCCTACCGGTAGCTTGGTCTACCGGTAGACCTAGCCTACGGGTGACCTTGGGGTACCGGTAGCTCTCGCCTATAGGTGGCCTTGGTGTAACGGTGACCTCTCCACAAGTTTTCCAGTAGCACCTCCTTTTTGCGCGAATTGGTTTTTAAACCGTGTTTTTACCCCTTTAAGCCTGTTTTAAAGCCCATTAAATGATTGGTGAGCTACCCTCTTTAAATGAAAAACCATGCGTTTTGGTAACCGCGTTTTCAGAAACGCCTCTAGCACATCCTGTGAGAAGTCCTTCTTTGGTTAAGAAGGTGTGCGTCAGTTTTAACCACCCCGAAGGGCGGGGAACTTTTTAAGTTGGATGTGTGGGGTGGCCCGACCACGTGGTCAACCCACAATCCCGCTTCTTCCGTGTTTTCTAGTTTTTCTCCATATCTTAACCGTCCCAGGAATGTTGTATCTCAGCCTTTATAACCTAAAGGATTCTCTTCTCCCTGGGTTTCTTTTTTTCTATCACCCTGCGCTCGGAGTACCCTTCCTCCCGATGAGTTGTACCCCCGTTGCAAAGTATTCCTTGATCCCATTCTGTGGAGTTCCTACTACTTCTGATTTCCAGTTTCCACGTGAGGACTTAACGTCGATCCTTGATCAATCAGGTAGGGATATTACCTTTGTCTCTCCTCCTTATGTATCATGCGGGGTGGGTGTTCTATGGTTTCCACGAGGCAGTTAATCAGTTTTGTAATGAAGATAATAACCGGTTAAAGAATGGGGACAAGGAAGTTTGTTAATGTTGTTACATGTTTTACCCATGCTTTCCCTATGATGTTGTTATGAATTTAATGGGCTTAGGCTTACTGAAAATCATGGCCATTGGGGGCCTTTGTTTGCACACCTTTGCTATGCTCTGTTTTACGCATTGTATGGTGAATGAGAATTGTGTATGAATCGATTAAACACTTAAACTCGGCTGTTGAATATGAATGCCCATAACCTTGTGTGATCACCCCAGTTAAACTAAATAATATAAAATAATGAATTATGAACATTGGGATGGTTAAGTTATGAAATGGGTGAAGGGGTGAATGTGTTTAGTTATGGATGGGTGAACAACGGGGCTTTGAATGGTGTGGTTAGAATGGCATGAGTTGTTGTGTGGTTGTGGTGGTGTTTGGCAGTAGTGCTGCTGGTTGGGTTGTGAACATGAATAAAAGTGGAAAGTTAATAATGAACTGGGTGGAATGGTAATGAATTAATGTGGGGATAACCAATGGTTTGTTGGGTTTTTCTTTGGTTCCAGTTTTTCGAGGGATTCCACTGATCCCACTTTGATGTTATTATTTACAAGAGAACCGAGTGTGAATGCTTAAATTACCCTATGGTTTTCTTACTACTTTATTGTTGTTTCATCTGTGTTTGTGCCTGTTAGTTTCCTAGTAGTGAAGGGATTAACTCATACCAAACTGTTATGAAATGATAACTTGAATAGGGAAACTGAGAACTGTTTGTTGTGTGCCTGTTTTCTGAGGCAGCAGTGCTTGGGCACCTACTTGTATCTGTTTGAGGAGCCATATGTTGGGCTGTGTGTTGGTATATATGTGTAACTGTATGTTTTGTGTTTATTCGCACCCCACTCGCGTTGGGAACTTTGTGTCGGACACCCCATCTCATGGGGAAGGGTGCTTCCTCCTAGTTACTCTCCTTCCAGCTCCCTCTTCCCTAGGCTGTGATGGCTGGAGGTGACCTTACACCTAAGGATCTTCGGGTAGGTTTTGTTTGGTGTGTTTTTAGCCCATGACTCTTCGGGCAGGTTGTTTTCCCAAGAATCTTCATGATGAGGCCTAGGTGTTTTCGGGCAGGGGTTCTGGTTACGGTTTGTTTTCCCAGTTTTCTTTGAGATGAGGCCTAGGTGTGTGCGGGCAGGGATGTGTAGTTGTGAGGCCTAGGTGTGTGTGGGTAGGGATGTAGATGGTCGTGAGGCCCAGGTGTGTGCGGGAAGGAAGAGCGTGGTAGCATCAGGACGTTTTCCGTTAGGGATGAGCAACTAGCTAGTGGGGGAAATGGTGGTGTAGGGTACCCAAATGTTTTGTTCTTTACTACTACCTTACTACTTGTGTTATTTGGTGAGCGTTTCCAGTGAGGTGGGATGGATAGATTCCTTGATAGATGATGTTTCTTATGCTTCTCACGGGACTTTAGGATGTCTCCCCACTTGTGCATGAGAGCTTTAGGTTTTCCTACTGAGTATACTTTGTATGCTCACCCTACATTTACTTTTAGGTTTCCAGGAGGGCTTCGGAGGCTATGCGTGACCTTACTAGTCTGGACGTTGGAGTTGCTGTTGGTCGCTGTTGGATTCTTCTTAGTCTTCCGTTCCTGTTTGGTTTTGTACTTTGGAGTTCTTGTACTTTTTTCAGTTTTATTATTAAAACATGCATGTAGTTTGGTTTTTTTACTTTGAGTTTTCTATACATGGTGGTGTTTTGTGTTGAGTCATTCTTTCTCCCAATCTTGGTTAACTAAAAAGGGTAATACCTACCATAATGTGAAAATGTTTTACCCGTGGTGCTAGTCGCCACTTCGGGGCTTACTGGAGGCAGGACTCGGGGGTCATTATCTCGTCTTCGACTAGAGGAAGGAAGGGCGGGGACCTTTGTCGTCCCTTCCATCGTCTTACCGAAGGCGGGTCATGACAGAATGGTATCAGAGGCAGAGGTTGAGGGATAGGATGGAGTCTGAAGTTAGGAATAGTGAGGATTGCATGGGATGGTAGGGCAACAATGTTAGGTGATCTTGGTTCATGAATTAGACCAGGGAGGACCGTCTAGGACATAGGATTTTAGGGCCCCCCATGATCCAATGCAAGGACTCTGATCCTATCAAATGACCAAGTGAGACTACATTTACTGCAGGGTAGAGACCCTAGGGAAGGTACATGCATCATACTGATTGTGTTTTTAATTGATTTGGGGGAATCTTGGGGAGAAAATTTTAATAATAATACTAAGGAGACAAAAAAAAAATCCCTTGCTACTCGGGATTAGGCATTCTTTGTTTACCTTGCAGCTATGGCACTCAGACGTTATCCACGAGCGACTTGGGAAGTTGAGGCCCAACGGATCAAGGAAGTTGACCAGTGGAGGGTTGACCGAGATGAGGAGGACGAATTGTGGAAGAGGACTCTGCACTCCTTCTAGATAAAAACCCTCTAGAAGTACAAGGGCATCGTTTCAGACTCAGTAACAGAGGGATGGCTCGAGGAGCTAGCCATACCATTCTCTTTGATCCGTGCACCAAGGGAGTACTGGGTTCCGTTGGCCGTCAGTCAGCTGAGTGGAGCAGCAAGTCAGTGGTGGACGCTTTTCCTAGGAGAGAAGACAGAGGCAGAGGTTTCATGGGCCAGTTTCGAGAATGAATTTTGTGAGGAGTTCCTCTCCTCTACAGTGAAGGCTGGGAAGAGACAAGAGTTGCTCTCCCTTCGGCAGGGAAGCATGTCAGTGAGGGAGCTAGGGATCAAGTTCAAAGATCTCTTACGATTTCCCCCAGATCTCTTTCTGGATGAGGACTCTCGGGCAAGACGGTTAGAGGAGGCACTCCGTCCTTCTCTTCAGTACACTATCACTCCCTTCACCCTTCTGACGTACCTAATAGTACAGAAGAAGGCCAAGATAGTAGAGAGGATGCACTCGAAGGGAGGCACGCCACGAGAGGGGAACCAGCCGGGTTCCTCAAAGGGGAAAGTGTTCAGCAGTAGGTCTCCAGCGACAGGGCCTTCTAGGTTTCGACAAGCAGGGAGTAGGCCTCATCAGTTCCAGTTCTGAGCTTCAGGACCTCACCCCTTTTCCACAGGTCCAGGACCTAAGTGTTTCTCTTGCAGAGTTTTCGGGCACATCCAGAGCATGTATCCGACTCGAGCTCCACATGGTGGAGGTGGGCAGTTTCAACACCCACCTCAGCAGCATCAGTTACCGGCGAGGCCTTTCTAGCAGCAGTAGCAGGCCCCTGGTCCTCCAAGGGATGACTTTGTGGGAGGAGACCAACACCAGGGTTCTCCTCAGGGACCTCAACCAGGGCGTGGTCGACAACAGCGAGGCAGAAGAGCTGGGCGTGGACAGTTACACACCGCAGATTTAGTATCTCCGGCAGGACCAGAGGTCGTTCGAGGTACGATCAGTTTATTCAGCACTCTTGTTTCTTCCTTGTTTGATTCGGGAGCTTCGAACTCCTTTGTTACACCCGAATTAGCCCATGCTCTGGGTCTGGATGCCGAGATACTTTTTGTGCCCCTAGTGTTGAGAACACTAGTTGAGGGTCAGACCATCGTATCTTAATTTTTCAGGGGATGTAGACTGATGTTGGAACCTTATCAGTCCAATGGAGACCTTCTTTCATTGCAGATTCAGCAATACGATGTCATTCTAGGCATCGACTGGTTATTCTCCGTGAATTCCATCATCGACTGCTATTGGAGAAGGATTGAATTGTCCAACGAGGATGGACAATGTGTGGATTTTGTTGGGGAGAAGAGTTATCAGGTGGGGAACCAACATGTGGATCCATTCCTTTCTATGCTGGACGGGGTGTCAGTGGAGTCGGCAGACATAGGAATGATGGATTTCCCAGAGGTCCTAAGAGAATTCTCTGATGTATTTCCCAATGAGGTTGTGACTCTACCCCCTCGACGTGATGTTGAGTTTGGGATAGACTTACAGCCTGGTGCCCACCCGATCTCGATGGATCCTTATCAGATGGCACCTTCTGAGTTGTGGGAGTTGCGGATTCAGATTGACGATCTGATGGAGAAGGGCTTTGTTCGACCCAGCATGTCGCCATGGGGTGTTTCAATTTTGTTTGTAAAGAAAGAAGATGGTAGTCTATAGCTATGCATAGACTACCGAAGGTTGAATCAGGTGACGGTCAAGAATCGTTACCCCCTCACGAGGATAGATGATCTTTTCGACTAGCTGAGGGGAGCAGGTTGGTTCTATAATATCAATATGCGGTCTAGATACCACCAGTTGAGAGTGAAGGAAGGTGATATCTCGAAGACGGCTTTCAGGTGCAGATATGGCCACTTTGAGTTCGTGGTCATGCTGTTTGGCATTATGAACGCACCAGCTATGTTCATGAACCTCATGAACTCTGTCTTCCAAGAGTTTCTGGACTAGTTCGTTGTGGTGTTCATCGAAGACATCCTCATCTACTCAAGATCAGAGGAAGAGAACGTTGAGCATCTTAGGGAAGTTTTGGGAGTCCTTCGACATCCCCATCTTTATGGGAAACTATCTAAGTGAAAGTTATTGATGCGATAAGTACATTTCTTTGGACACTTAGTGTCTTAGAAGGGAATAGTAGTAGACCCATCGAAGGTTGAGGTAGTCGTTTCCTGTGCAGCACCCAAGAATGTTGCGGAAGTTCATAGTTTCTTGGGTTTGGCAGGATATTACCAGAGGTTTGTGCCCGACTTTTCTCGAGTTTCAGATCCGTTGACAGCTTTGACTAGGAAGGACCAGGCCTTCGTGTGGATCGACTAGTGCCAGACAGCTTTTGGATACCTAAAGGAGAAGCTGGTTAGTGCTCTAGTACTCAGAATACCAGAGGAAGGAGTATTGTTTGAAGTGTTATGTGATGCTTCTTGCCTTGGGTTGGGATGTCTGCTAATGTAGCAGCGAGGAGTGATCTTTTATGGGTGTAGGATGTTACTTCCTCATGAACATAACTATGCCACCCATGATCTGAAGCTTGCATCCATGGTGTTCGCATTAAAGTTGTGGCGGAATTATCTCATCGGAGAGCACTTTGTGGTCTTCTCAGATCACATGATCTTGCGTTATGTATTTTCCCAGCAGGATCTAAACTTGCGGCAGTGGAGATGGGTTGAGTGCCTCCAAGACTACGACTTTGAGATCTCTTATACTAAGGGAAAGGGTAATGTTGTGGTTGATTCCCTGAGCAGGAAATGACAGAAGGAAGTAGTTCGTGAATCTGCAGATGCTTGGAGAGTGATGGAAGCAGCCTTGCATTTTGATGCAAGGGTGGAAGGTGGAAGAGGATGTCTATTTAAAATGACTTTAGTTTCCTATTTAGTGGTGCAGGTGGAAGAGTCTCAGTGGGGGGACTCGGAGGTAGAAGTGATGCGAGATCGTGTTTATCAGGGAAATGCTCCTGAGGGATGGTTGGAGGATGGTCAACATCAGATGTTTTTTTGTGGAAAGCTATTTGTTCTAGAGATGATGCGTAAAGGAGTTATCTGTGAGTTCTATGGCTCAGCTTTAGAGGTACATCCTAGGGTCTCAAAGATGTACCAAGGCCTGAGGGGAAAATTTTGGTGGCCTAGGGTAAAGCGGACGGTGGCAGAGTTTGTAGCTAAGTTCCTAGTGTGTCAGCAAGTAAAGGATGGACACCATATTCCTAGAGGGTTGTTACAGCCTTTAGATGTTCCCGAGTGGAAGTGGGATGACATCTCGATGGACTTCTTCACAGGGCTACCCAGGGATTAGGGAGGCTATGATGCCATCTGGGTAGTGGTGGATCGGTTGGAAAAATCAGCTCACTTCTTGGTGATTAAGGAGTCAAGCCCAGCGAGGACCTTAACCCAAAGGTACATCGATGAGGTGGTGCAATTGCACGTGATTACAAGATCTATTGTCTCCGATCGAGAAATGCGGTTTACCTCACAAGTCTGGAGGGGATTACAGCATGCCTTTGGCACCCAGCTACGCCTTAGAACTGCTTTCCACCATCAGACAGATGGAAAGACAGAACGAATGATCCAGACATTGGAAGACATGGTTCGGGCATGTGTTCTGGATTTTGGGGGATCATGGGTACAACACTTGCCTCTGGTGGAGTTTTCTTAAAACAATAGCTTCCACTCCACTATCAACATGACACCATTTGAGGCCTTGTATGGAAGGCCGTTCCATTCACCCGTTTGCTGGACAGAGATTGGGGAAGCAACTATTCTGGGGCCAGAAGTGGTGTAGGGCACCACTGAGAAGGTTCAGCTCATGGATGAGAGGATAAAGCATCCCAGGACCGGAAGAAGTCTTATGACGATCATAGGAGGATGCCCTTAGAGTTAGAGGTTGGAAATGATGTGTTCTTGAAGGTTTCCCCTCGACGTGGGCAGCGAAGGTTTGGGGTGGGGAGTAAGCTCTCCCCTAGGTTCATCAGACCTTTCGAGGTGCTGGGATGAGTTGGTGAGGTGGTGTATCAGCTGGCGTTGCCACCTCAGTTGGAGAAAGTTCACAATGTCTTTCATATCTCCCAACTTCGTCGATATCTACACGATGACTCTCATGTCATTGATTGAGGAGAGTTATATGTCGAAAACGATGCGACCTTCATAGAACGACTAATCAAGATCGAGGATCATAAAGAGAAAGTGCTTCATGGATGAACCATCCCCTTGGTTTGTGTGTTGTGGAGGCATGGTGGCCTCGAAGAGAGCACTTGGGAGTGGGAGGCCCAGTTACGCATTCAGTACCCAGAGTTGTTTTGTCTTCCTTGTTGTTTTTGTTCTGAGTTTTGTTGAGATGTTTTACCTTGTTCTTTAATATATGAAATTCTTGTTTTGATTAGCTATTAATGTGGATGCGATTAAGCCCATGCGGGCGAGTCAGTGCCACCCAAATCGGTTAATATCCTGACATGTAGGAAGGGACTCATAGACTCATGTGTTAGATAGTGTGATCCTTGTTCTTGTTGTGGATGTTTGTGGTTGATAACTCTTGGGGGGAGTATTCTTGGATGTAAGGGGGGGTTCTGTTCCAGCTTTTTAACAACACAAGGATTTTCCCCTGAGAAGTATCATTAGAGGGTGGTTGTTTCGAACCCTATTTTCTCCTTTCTGGTTTGTTCTTATATTCTTGGGGACGAGAAAAGTTTGATAAGTATCTGATGTAATGGCCTGGGGTTTTTAGGTTCATTACATGGTGAAAATCTGATGTTCAGGGTGTTCTGGGTGGTCTGGAAGGCCATCCTAGATTCTCGGTGAAGCTTAAGACTCCTAGCGGTCACCTCGGCCTGCCGGTGGCCTCAGCCTGCTGGTGGCCTCGGCCTGCCGGTGGCCTCAGCCTGCCGGTGGCCTCGGCCTCTCGGTGGCCTCGGCCTACCGGTAGCCTCGGCCTAATGGTGCCTCGACCTACCTGTGGCCTTGACCTACCTGTGGCCTCGGCCTACCGGTGGCCTCGGCCTACCGGTGGCCTCGTCCTACCGGTCTCCTCGGCCTACCGGTCGCCTCGGCCTACCGGTCGCCTCGGCCTACCGGTCACCTCGACCAACCCATAGCCTGGGCCTACCGGTAGCCTCGGAATACCGGTATCTTGGTCTACCGGTAGACCAAGCCTACCGGTGACCTTGTGGTACCTGTAGCTCTCGCCTACCGGTGGCCTTGGTATAATGGTGACCTCTCCACGGGTTTTCCAGTAGCGCCTCCTTTTTGTGCAAATTGGTTTTTAAACCGTGTTTTGACCCCTTTAAGCCTGTTTTAAAGCCCATTAATGGAGTTTAATTAAATAATTGGTGAGGTACCCTCCTTAAATGAAAAACTATGCGTTTTGGTAACCGTGTTTTCAGAAACACCTCTAACGCATTCTGTGAGGAGTCCTTTGTTGGTTAAGGAGGTGTGCGTCGGTTTTAATCACCCTGAAGGGTGGGGACCTTTTTATGTTGGACGTGTGGGGTGGCCCAGACGAGTGGTCAACCTACGATCTCGCTTCTTCCGTGGTTTCAAGTTTTTCTCCATATCTTAACCGTCCCAGGAATGCCGTATCTCATCCTTTATAACCTAAAGGCTTCTCTTCTCCCTAGGTTTCTTTTTTTCTATCACCCTACGCTCAGAGTACCCTTCCTCCTGACGAGTTGTACCCTCGTTGCGAAGTATTCCTTGATCCCGTTCCATGGAGTTCTTACTACTCATGATTTCCAGTTTCCACGCGAGGACTTAACAACGATCCTTGATCAATCAGGTAGGGATCTTACCTTTGTCTCACCTCTTTGTGTATCATGTGGGGTGGGTGTTCTATGGTTTCCATGAGGCAGTTAATCAATTCTGTAATGAAGATAATAACCGATTAAATAACGGGGACGAGGAAGTTTTTTAATTTTGTTACATGTTTTACCCATGCTTTCCCTATGATGTTGTTATGAATTGAATAGTCTTAGGACTACTGAAAATCATGGTCGTTGGGGGCATTTTTTTTTGCACCTATGATATTCTCTGTTTTACTCATTGTCTGGTGAATGAGAATTGTGTATGAATCAGTTAAACACTTAAAATCAGCTATTGAATATGAATGCCCATAACCTTGTGTGATCACCCCAGTTAAAATAAATAATATAAAATAATGAATTATGAATGTTGGTATGGTTCAATTATGAAATGGGTGAAGGGGTGAATGTTTTTTGTTCTGGATGGGTGAACAGTAGGGCTGTGAATGGTGTGGTTGAAATGACATGAGTTGTTGTGTGGCTATGGTGGTATTTGGCAGCAGGGCTGCAGGTTAGGATGTGAATATGAATAAAAGTGGAAAGTTAATAATGAACTGGGTGGAATTGTAATGAATTAATGTGGGGATAACCAATGGTTTGTTGGTTTTTCTTTGGTTCCAGTTTTTCAAGGGATTCCACTGATCCCACTTTGATGTTATTATTTACAAGAGAACCAGATGTGAATGCTTAAATTAACTGATGGTTTTCCTTCCTTCTTTATTATTGTTTCATCTGTATTATTGCCTGTTAGTTTCCCAGTAGTGAAGGGATTAACTCATACTGAAATGTTATGAAATGTTATCTTGAATAAGGAAAATGGGAACTGTTTGTTGTGTACCTGTTTTCTGAGGCAACAGTTCTTGGGAACCTACTTGTATCTATTTGAGGAGCCATAGGTTGGGATATGTGTTGGTATATATGTGTAACTGTATGTTTTGTGTTTAGTCGCACCCCACCCGCATTGGGAACTTAGTATTGGACACCCCATCTCATGGGGAAGGGTGTTTCCACCTAGTTACTCTCCTTCCTGCTCCCTCTTACCTAGGATGTGATGGATGGAGGTGACCTTACACCCAAGGATCTTCAGGTAGGTTTATTTTTTTGTGTTGTTAGCCTAGGAATCTTCGGGCAGGTCGTTCTCCCAAGAATATTTGGAATGAGGCCCAGGTGTTTTTGGGAAGGGGTTCTGGTTACGGTTTGTTTTCCTATGTGTCTTTGGGATAAGGCCCAGGTGTGTGAGGGCATGGATGTGTGGTTGTGAGGCCCAGGTGTGTGCGGGAAGGGATGTGGATGGTTGTGAGGCCCAAGTGTGTGTGGTAAGGAAGAGCGTGGTAGCATCAGGACATTTTCCGTTAGGGATGAACAACTAGCTAGTGGGGGAAATGGTGGTGCAGGGTACCCAAATGTTTTGTTCTTTACTACGACCTTACTGCTTGTGTTATTTAGTGAGTGTGGCCGGTGATGTTAGATGTATAAATTTCTTGATAGATGATTTTTCTTCTGCTTCTCATGGGACTTTAGGACATATCCCCACTTGTGCACAAGAGATTTAGGTTTTCCTACTGAGTATACTTTGTATTCTCACCCTACATTTACTTTCAGGTTTCCAGGAGGGATTTGGAGGCCATGTGGGACCTTAGTAGTCTGGATGTTGGAGTTTCTGTTGGTTACTGTTGGATTCTTCTTAGTCTTCCTTTCCTGTTTGGTTTTTTACTTTCGAGTTCTTGTACTTTGTTCAGTTTTATTATTAAAACATGCATATAGTTTGGTTTTTTACTTTGAGTTTTCTATACATGGTGGTGTTTGGTATTGACTCATTAATTCTCCCAATCTTGGTTAACTAAAAAGGGTAATGCCTCCCATATTGTGAAAATGTTATACCCTTGGTGATATTCGCCACTCCGGGGCCTACTGGAGGCGGGACTCAGGGGTCATTATCTCGTCTTCGACTAGAGGAAGGAAGGGCGTGGACCTTTTGCGCCCCTTCAATCGTCTTGCCGAAGGCGGGTCATGACATGTTACCTCTCTAATTTTGATGGATATTTCTCATATGACACCTTCTATGTTTTGGGAGTCAAGGATTCCGGTAGATGATCTAATGTAGATGGGTTTTATCCAGCCCAGTGTGTCACCGTGGGGTTCGCCTATGTTGTTTTCTAAGAAGGAGAGTGGTAATCAGATGTTTTTTATTGACCACCAAATGTTGAATTAGGAGACAATGAAGAACCGTTACCATCTTCCATGGATAGATGATCTTTTACACTATATGGTAGGGGTGAGTTGGTTTTCTAGGATTGATATGTGGTTTAGATATCACCAGTTGAGGGTGAAAGAGGGTGATATCCTAAAAATTATCTTCAGATGCAGGTATAGGCACATAGAGGTTTTAGGCATACCATTTTCTATCATAATCTCTCCATTTGTGTTCATGGGGATTATAAAATCTATGTTCTATGAATTACTAGACTGGTTCATTTTTTTATTCATCAATTATATCCTAATCTAACTGAAGTAAGAGGAAGAGCATGCTGAGCATCTCATAACTATCTTGTAGGTTCCTCGATTCCACTATCTCTATAGAATTTTGTCCAAGTGTATGTTTTAGACACGGTATGTATATTTCCTTGTGCATGTGGTGTATCATCAAGGTGTGGAAGTAGACCCATTAAAGGTCGAATTATTTTTCTCTTCAACAACACCTAAGAATGTGGAAGAGGTTTGTAGTTTCCTTAGTCTCTCATGATATTAGGGGAGGTTTGTACTCAATTTCTATCGAGTTGCAACCCCATTGATTGATTTGACTAGGAAATTCCAAGATTTTGTGTGGAGTGACCTGTGCCAGGCAGCGTTTGGTTATGTAAATGGGATGTTGGCTAGTGCTCAAGTTCTTCAGTTTCTTGAGGAAGTGGAAATTTTTGAGGTGTTTTGAAATGCTTCCCATATGGGTTCGGGATGTGTGATAATGCAACAACAAGCTAGGATCTCTTATGGGTTCTGGCAGTTATATCCCCACAAGCATAACTATGACACCCATGATTTAGAAGTAGAAGCTATTATGTTCGTGCTAAATTTGGGGCAGCATACCTCATTAGGTAGGGATTTGTTTTCTTCATGGATCACAAGAGTTTGAGGTATATATTTTCCCAGTGTGACCTGAATCTACTAAAGGAGAGGTGGATAGAGTTTATTCAGGACTATAATTTTGATATATATTACACCCAAGGAAATGAAAATTTCATATTTTATGATTTGATAAGAACATCATATAAGGAGGCTTTTTTGGAATCTGTGGATGCTTGGAGAGAGATAGAGGAGTTTGAAGCCTTCCACATAGATACAAGAGTGTATAGTGGTAAAGGATATTAGTTTTAAATGAGGGTCTAGTATTATATGATGCAAATGGTTGAGGAGTCTCAGTACGGAGACTCAGAGGAAGAGGTGATGGACAATCATGTTTAATATTGAGATTATCTATAGGGATGGTGAGAGGATGGCCAGAACTAGATGTAGTTTTGTGGAAAGTTTTTTTTAGTGGAGATGCACAAGGGAGTTCTATGTGAGTTTCATAGATCACCTTTAGAAGTGTACCTTGGAGTTTCCAAGATGTACTGTGGCTTGATGATGCAGTTTTGGTGGCCCGGGACGAATCATGCAGTGGAAGAGTTTATGTCTCTGTGTCTGGTTTTCCAGTAGGTAAAGTCCAAGTATCGTGTTCTTGGTGGTTTGTTTCAGACCATGTATTTTCTCAATTAGAAATGGGATGACATATCTATGTATTTCATCATATAGTTACCCATATCTTAGGGTGGTTGTGATGCTATCTGGTAGATAGTGGATTGGTTGATGAAATCGGCCCACTTCTTAGAGATCAAGGAATCATGAACAGTGGATGATTTGTCTAAGAGGTATATGGATGAAGTGGTGTAGTTTAATAGAGTTGTAAGGTATATTGTCATGGATTGGGACACATGTTTTACCTAACAAGTTTGGATGGGATTGTAGTATGCTTTTGGAACTCATTTACACCTCGACACTTCTTTCCACCCTCAAATATATGGGTAAATGGAAGAGACTATCCATAAGTTGGAGGATATGTTGTGGGAGTGAGTCTTGGAATTTGGTGGATCTTTTTTACAACACTTTACATTTTCAGAGTTTTATTATAATAATATCTATCACTATTCCCTTAGTTTGGATCCATTTGAGGCTTTTTATGGAAGACCGTGTCATTCTTCGTTGTGCCAGATAAAGGTTGGGGATGTGGATGTTCTTGATCTCAATGTTGTGCAAATAATGAAGGAGAAAGTTTATCTTGTATGTGAAATTATGAAAGTGGAGAAGGACTGATAGACGGCTTATGCCAATCATAGAAGGAGGCCCTGAGAGTTTGAGGTTGGAGGCCATGTGTTCTTGAAATATTCCCCTCAACGTGGGAAATGGGTGTTTGATATAGGGAGTGAGATTTTTTCCAGGTCTGTTGGACCCTTTGAGGTGTTGGGGGGGGGGGGGGTGAGTTGGTGATGTGAAAAACCGGTTGGTGTTTCCACCGTGGTTAGAGAGGATCTATGACGTCTTCCACATATATCATCTTCATCAGTATCTTCATGATGAATCCCATGTCATTGAATGGGGAGAGTTGGATATTGAGTCTAACATGATGTTTGTGGAGTAGCTAGTAAAGATTGTGGATCTTCAAGAGAAGGCGCTACATGGAAGAACCATTCCTCTAGTTCTTATGTTGTGGAGGCATGGTGGCTAGGAGGAGAGTACTTGGGGGTGAGATATGTAGATTCATGCCTAGTACTAGGAGTTGTTTGGAGTTTTTCTTTTCTATGTTTTTCTTTGTGATGTAATATTTGGATTCTTTTGTTTTATGAGATGACCTATTTTCCTTGTATTGTGATGTGTGTGGTGTGATGTGTGATAAATTACTGACATATTAAAAAGGAGGAACTGATTTCTAATCAAGAATCATTAATTGTGATGCGATTAAACCCATACAGGTGAGTCTGTGCTTCCCAGAGCGAATAAAATCTTGACATGGAGGATAGAATTCCCCTATTTGTGTGTTCTAAGTGGTGAAGTTTGTTGGTTATGTGGTAGTGCAGTTTGTTGGTTGGAGTAGTTGTTTGTTAGGGATTCATGGATGTTGAGATGATTGCGTAGTGGTTATGTGGAAGTGTGGATGTGCAGTTGTTGTGTGGTTATATTGTAGGAGATGGTTTGTAGTTGTGGTTCTATTGATGTGGGTTTTTAGTGTGTCTTGTGGCCATTTGGGTTGGCATGTTGGGATGGTGGTAACATTTGAGGAATTATGGGAGCTTTGAGAGGTATCTCATGGGGTTGTTGTTTGGACCCCTTTCCATCTAGGATTTGTTTTGGATTCTTGACCGTGATAATCATTTGAGAGGTATTTAAAGTAACTGTTTGTGACTTCCCGGTCCATTACATTATAGGTTTTGGTCATCTATAATGTCCATAGGATGCTTGGAGGGAGTCTAGAGATGTTTTGTTTCTAAAGACATGAATTAGGGTGATTACACGTCGTGTAAGTGGATTACACGACGTGAACTTTGGTTTCATATCATTTCGAGGAAGTTTCATGGCATGGATACATTTTAAGTGATGTGAATAGGGGTTTAATTTCATGCCATATTTCTGGGTTTGAAAAATAAAATAAAATAAAGTGGAAAAACGTTTTTCAGTGGAAACTAAACACCGGGGATAACATGATGTGAAAGGGTATTACACGTCGTTTAATACCCAAATCCTGAGTAGTTTAAAAAAAATACTTTTCAGAATTTTTTTATTCATTTGGATTACACTCTTATTCCTCTCATTTTTGGTGAACCCCAGGAACCTCTAGGTGTCCTTCAATCCTTTCATCATCCCTCTTCTATCCATTGAACCCGATGATTGTTTGTTGGTGATCCGTGGATGGACCGTGGTAAGTTCTTTCCCTTTTATGGTTGATTTATCTTCAATTTTTATGTTTAGGATCCACTATGGTGGTGTTTATTTAGTTTAGGATGTAGGTATATTGTTTTTAAATGGATCCTTGGTGTGGTGTAGGTTGATCCCCATTTTTCATGGTGCGGTTGTGGTTTACAGGAGTTATTCTTCACCCTGTGGTGCGAAAAGCTTCCTTGCGAAAGGATTCTATTCATTTATCTCTATTGTGCATCATGTGGGAGGGGATTTACTTTTTTATCTATTAATTATGATTTTTATGGCTTAAATTAATTATAAATAATTGGGTACTTGAATTTAAGGGTATAAGGTTAAGGTTCACATGTTTTTACTTCCACGATAAGATTGTGATATCATGATTGTTCGGGATTGATTCTCTACTAAAAATTGGGGCAGTTGGTGGTTTTGTTTGTTATGGATAAATTTTCTATGGTTATTTCTTTGTTTTAGACTATTTAGTATCACCCTAAAAATGGGAATTGGTTAATTATTTACACTTGGATAATTAATTATTTTTCCCAAGATATGGTTTGTGTGATAACGCCCCAAATAAAAGTAGAGGAATGTGATAAATGTTTTTTAAACTTAAAATGTGTTTTTATGGGGTGATGTGCGATTTTATATGATTTTTATGTGTGCAAGAAGTTTATGGAATGTGGTTGTAAAGTGGGGTCTTGATGGGTGTGGTGTGATTATGTAGTAGGGCTGCGAAACTAGTTTTGCTGTAATGTGTTTCTTGATGTGTTTGTTTGGACATGCTTTTTAGGAGGTGAAGTGATAGTTTGTGGGTTGGGATTTTGGGCTAGTGACACGATGCTATTGGATATTACATGTTTCATGTGATTTTTGGTTATGTTTTTCTAGAATCCTGAATTGTAATGGAACAAATAAATAATGGTTTAATAATTTTTGGAATCACTTGGGTTTGTTTGGTTAATGATATGAAGGTGGTTGATGAAATCATAAATTATGGGTTGTGTGATTAAATGAGGTTGATGGTAAATAATGAAATGAATGGGAGTTGAGAATAGGGGGAATGTGAATCTTCATTAATTTATCAGGGCTCTTCACCATCTAAAATGACTATTGTTGATTTGAATAAATGCCTTTAGAGGTGGAAGCAAAAGTGATGGTGTTGTGAGATGGTTTTTTTGATTGTGAACCGATAAGTTGGGTTGGACTAGTGTTTGATAATATAAATATATTTTTATATTATTTTAATTTCTATATTCATACCTCCCATGATGAAAACTTTGTGTTGAACACCCACATCCTCATGTAGGGGGTGTTTTCCCCAATATCTGGTGAGGAGTATGGATGAATGGGTACCCACTTTCTTCTAATATCTCTTCCAGATGAGGTAGGTATGGACTAATACATGATTTCCTTAGGTCCGTTAGTGCTTTATATGGTTGTTGTGATGTCCTAAGTGTCTTCAGGTGAGATGCCATAACACATGTGTTTGTGGGCAAGATGGTTCGTGCTATCTTAGTTGTCATAGGGATGATATGTGATGTGATTTCCTAGCTGTCTTCAGGATGAGATATGATGAGATGTGTTGTGAGTGATAGGTGTGTGTGGGAGGGTTGTGTTGTGAGGACCAGGTGTGTGTGGGTGGGATGTGTTATGAGGCCCAGGTGTGTGCAGGCATGATGTGTTGTGAGGTCTAGATGTGTGCATGCGGTATGTGATGTGGTATATGGAAGTGATGGGAGCTACAGGATGTACAACATTGGGTGAGAGTGGTATACCAGTGGGAGAGTGGTATGGGGTACCCTATAATCGATGTTATTTACTTTATATTATGTTACTTGGCTTACGTTTCTTTGTGAGCATGACTTGGTGAGGTTGGGATGGAATTAGTATACATGTTTAGGTTCTTTTTGGTTCTTTTGTTTTCTCAGAGGAGCATTAGTATGCTGTTCTCACATGTGAACAAGAGACTTTGGTTTTACTACTGAGTATACTTGTATTCTCACCCAACATATATAATTTTTTTTTTCAGTTTTCCTAGAGGATTTCATGGAATATGCTATGAGTTACCAGCTCATACCTATGGACGACTTCTGTGTCACTGCCTTATCTATTCTTTTGGGTATTTACTTTAAATGATTCATTGTATTTGTATCGTTTCGACATATTTCATGAATGTGGGATGGTTTTTGATTTATCTTTTATATTATTCCTTCAAGTTATTGTGGATGATTCATACTATCTCCCAATATTGTTTTTATAAAGGTTAATGCCTCCCATATTTTGAGATTTGTACACCCTTGGTGGTAGTCGCCAACCCAAGGCCTACTGGAGGCAGGACTCGAGAGTCATTATATCTCTCCCTTCATTGTGATATCTATGGAGGTATGGGGTCATGAAATAGAGTGAGTATTATGGGATTGAGTTCATAAATGCGCGTCAAATGAGAGATCTGAACCACGAAGGAGTTTCAAGCACCAACGAGGGTTTTAGAATCAGATCTTCTCTAATGAAGCGAGGTAGGTGTTTGTGCGCTTGTTTTGGTGCCTGATTCTTCCATCTGGAATCTTTTTTATTTCATATTTACTATTTATTTATAATTCATCCCAACACTAATGTTTAATTAAGGTATCAATTTGAAATCACAGTGATGACAATTTCGGTTTGAGGTTTTAATGCTTCAATGATTTGTGCTTCTTACCAACAAATTCAGTTAGAATCGACTTTATTTCATTTATTCTTGATCTCCCACATTGTAATTATTTATTTTCATTTATATATTATCCAATTAAACTTATTTTCTATTAAAATTTACATTTTAACCATAAAATAATCACATTTATTTTTCTTTCATTTTTTGGCCATCAGAGAATTAAAATGGTTGTTAAACAGCCAAGCTGAGACCTTCAATTATGAATCTTATCGCTCAAAAAGCATTGCACTTGTATCACAATATTTTGATTTGGATATTTTTTTTTCATCTGGTACTTATGACAAAAAAAATAAATGATTACATTATGATCAAATTGGAGTTATATTATAAATATGAGTCTTGTTCCATAGTTTTTCACTGCCTTGTTTATCTATTTTTGAATTGATACACATAATATTTTTTTTTCATATCTTGGTGGAGGTGTAATAAATACTACTTGGGTTTTGTATTGCTTGGGTGATAAACTTATTTGGTGTTTCACACACTTTTTAGACAATTAAGAGTGAAATAAATATTCTACCGAGGTCCATCTTAGCTTCAAAAATAGTTTTCTATAGTTAAATTTGAAGGTAAGGGATTGATTATTAATTGTAAAATAATTTATTTTTATATTAAAATTTATTCTAAATGAAAAAATTATTATTTTCAGAATTAATATGTATATATATGTTTTCTAGAATTCTGTTTTAGAAATTCCTTAACCAGGAATTTATTTTCAAAATTTATATTGAAATTATGTTTTAATAAAATAAATAAGGGTGTAATATATTCATGTGTATATTATTTTCAAAATATTTTCAAGTTATTTAATTTAAGGATTATTATTTCCAATTTATATTTAAGTTAGAGTATATATTAATTTTAAATTTGATGTTATAATAATATTTAACCATATATATATGTTGTATTGAATAATCATGTTCATTTATTATTAATACTTCTAATTTTAATTTTATAATTATGAATGGGATTTTTAATGTTTCTAATCATATATTTTATTATTATAATTTAAAAAAAGGTTGTTTGTTATTATTTTATATAAAAGATTTAATATTTTCAGGATCTTTTATTTTATGTATTATTTTCATGTAATGAAATCATATCATTTGAAGTCAACATTTTTACATACATGTCATACATGATCATATTTATGTCCATATTTATTTATTATTCATTGAACTCAATATATACGTGTATATAATACATATATAAAGACGTGCATTGAATAAATTGACCATTTGTAGGAAACTACTTTAAAATGGATCTTTTTTTTAGTTTTATTAATGAATTTTTAATAAATTAATGTTAATTTTTATCATTAAAACTCCATTTATTTATGAAATGTATAATGGCGATGAGATTTAGTTGTTCCAGATCTAGATTATTTACTCTTATGTATGTTTATGTATATATATATAAACATATAATTGAATGTTGCCATTGTTTTAAAGCAAAAACACTAGTGGAAAATGTATATATATAATGTAAGGTTAAATTGTGTTTATAAAATTAGGAACATGAACATTATAAACATGATAGAGAAGTGGGGAGTGAACCCTTACCTTATAAATGTGGGTAGTCCCTAACACCCTTCAATGTTTCAAGTGGCCTCACGGTTTTGTTTTCAAAATCTTATATAATGTTTTCTGAAAAATCACTATCTAATTTTTAAATCATTTTCAAAGTGTAAGTATTTTCAAAGTGTTATATTAATTTCAAAAGAATAAGTTTTTTTGAAAATTATTTTTAAAATTATTTTAAAATATATTTTTAAAAGTATGATGAAAATTATTTTCAAAAGGTATTTTCAAAAGTAGTTTTTATAAAAGGGGTTTCCTTAGTTTTTAAAACCCCTTACTAGGTGATTTTATGACCATCCTTGTTTATAAATATTTTTCATTGGTATTTTATAAGTTTTAAGATGTGAGAATTAAATTTTTGAGTTATAGAACACGTATCAAAATAGTTAGGTCATTTTATTTTTTTGAACAACTCTAATGAAATTCCAAGCTGTTGTCTAATTCCCAAGAACCTAGACCTAAAAATTTCCTTTAATGTAAAATGTTTTGTGTAATATTCAGTTTTCTTTTTGTAAAAAAAGTTATAAAATATTTTTATCAATAAATCTGAAAGTGCATGTTCATGGTCATTACATTTGGTATCAGATCAATAGTTTAGAGAAGTTTTAATATTAGATGTTTTCTTTTGAGAAAAAAAATCTGCATGATCAAATTTTCTTTAGGTAATTAAATTTTATTATAATTTCTAGTTTTATTAATTCTAAAGATGAAAATTTAGAATGTTATTAAGTTTGAAGAACGAATGGCAAGTGCACAATTCATTTAGGGTGGGGGGGGGGAGAATGTTGCCTCCTAATTTTTAATAAAAGAATTATTTATTTATTTATAGTATTTTTATTTTAACAGTAATTCATTTTTAGTAATAATAATATTAATAAAACAAAATTTTAAATGAACATTAAATTATTAATTAATAAAACCAAAAAATAAATAAATTATTATGACAATTTATTAAATAATATTTTTAATAGTTAATCAGATAATTATATAAAATTAGTCTACATGTTGACAATAACTACATTATGTTTTAATATAATCAGGATTCATTAATTATTGACCAGAAATAATATTTTGATTATAAAAATTTTCTATTAATAAATATAGTTAAAGGAATTATAATTTAACACTTAAAATAAAATGATTTATAATTATAAATACTTTAATTTATATAAATCGATTTTTATTAAGTATATTTAGCAGTTAGTTTTATACAACATTTTTTATTGTAATTAAGATTTTATAATTATATAATACATTGAAAAACATTGATAAAGTTATGTTAAAACTAATAAGTGATAAGAATAATTAAATACAACTTAATTCATAAAAATATATAAATTATAGTATGATACTTATATATATATATATATATGAGAATTATTTTGAATTATACAATTTTTGCAATATATTTTATTATAAAAAATTGAAATTATAAATATATTTTGATAATACTATCAAAAAAAATATATATATATACATATAATCAAAATTAGTTTTAAAATTATATATTTTTTATTAAATATAAGAATTTATTTTTGAGCTAAAATATTGATATTATAAGAAAATAAATAAATAAATAAAGAAAATAAATGAAAACAAAATAAAAATAAAGAAAGAAAGAAAATCATTTGTGATAATGAGAAAAAGGGATTAGGTTTTTAGGGTTTAGTTGAAGCTGGGGGGTTTGAGCATTACATATTGAGGAAGAGATTGAGCTCAGAGAAGGAAAATCGACCTCAGAAGTGTTTCATTTAGGAAGGCCAAGTGACGTGGAGTCAAGAAATGACTTCTTCTGGAGGCAAAGTGCAGTCGGGTGGGGTTAAGAAAGGATAATGGCATTGAGTGAAGATCTAAGCATCGAATACCAATTCTAAACCGAGAATGATTTTCCAGTACCGATGAGGGGTTTGGACTCAGATCTTCTTCAATGAAGAGAGGTTGGAGTTTGTGCTTTTATTTTCATGTCTGATTCTTCCATCATGAATAATATCCAGTTCATCATTAGTTTTGATTTCTTCTTCTTACAAATGATGATGTTTAATTCTTGTATTAATTTGGAATCGATGTGTCAAAAATTTCTATTTGGGGTTTTAATTCTTCAATGATTTGAAATTCCTACCAATGAATTCGGTTGGAAATGACTTAATTTAGTTTCTCCTTTTTTGGTCAGATTATAATTATTTATTTTATTTTCTGTGAATCATTCAATTAAATAGATTTTTTCTTTATTATATAGACTTTAACCATAAAAAAATCTAATTTATCTTTATTTCAATGTTTTGGCCTTTGAATAATTAAGATGGCTGTCGAACAGTTGAGGTGAGACCTTCATTTTTGTATCTTCTTTCTCAACAACCATTTCAATTGAAGTACATTATTTTTATCTGGTTGTTTTTTTCATCTCGTACTTACGATAGTGGAATAAATGAACATATTATGATCTAATTAGAGTTAGACTATAAATAGGATTATTGTTCCATAGTTTTTTACTTCGTTGTTTATTTACTTTTGAAGTGATGAAAACACCATTTGATGTTTTTTCACATACTTGTTGAAGTGTTTCATGCACTTATTGGGTGTTTCAATGCTTGGGTGCTGAAATTCTTTGCTGTTTCACACCCTTCGTGAGAAAATTAAGAGATAAATAAATCATTTCTAAAGGTCTTTATTAGATCTTTCAATAGTCTTCTATAGTTCAATTTGAAGGTAATGGATTATTTATCTTTTTAACATGTTTTATTTTTACATTCAAATTTAGCAGTAAGGAAAAAATTATTATTTTCATAATTAATATGTATATATATATTTTCTAAAATTCTAATTTAGAAATTCCTTAACAAGGATTTTATTTTCAACGTTTATATTGAAATTATGTATTAATAAAATTAATATGGGTGTAATATATTCATATGTATATTATTTTCAAACAATTTTAATCTATTTCAAATAAGATTACTAATTTATAATTTATATTTGAGTAGGAGTATATTTTATTTTTAAATTTCATGTTATAATAATATTCAATAGATATGTATATATATATGTTATATTAAATCTTCAAATTCATTTATTTTTAAGACTTTTAATTTGAAGTTTATAATTATATAAGGAAGTTATAATGTTTTTAAATATATATTTTAATATTATAATTTCAAAATATAATTATTTGTTATTATTTTATGTACAAAACTTAATATTTTCAAGATATTGTATTTATTGTAATGTATTCTTATCATATAAAGTTATAATTTTACATACCTGGCATACAAAATCATAATAATGTCCAAATTTATTGATTATTCCTAACACTCCAAACATATAAAAATATATATTTATATTATATATATAGAAACATGTTTATTGAATAATTTGTTCCTTTGTAGGAAACTAATTTTGAAATGGATTTTTTTTTGAGTTTTATGAATGAAATTTTAATATATGAATGTTAATTATTCATTTATTAACAATTCATCTATTTTTGGAATTTGTAATAATGATGAGATTTAGTTGTTCAAAATCTAGAAGATTTATTCCTATGGGAGTATATATACATATAAACATATAAATGTATGTTTCCATGTTTTTAAAGAAAAATATGTAGTGTAAAATGTATATATATGTAAGATAAGATTAAATTGTTTTTTTAAAATTATGCACTTGAACTTTGTAAGATTGGTAGGGAAGTGGGGATTGAACCCATCCATTATAAAAGTAGGTAGCCTCATGGATTTGTTTTCAAAATCATTCATAATGTTTTTAAAAAAATCTCTAGATCATTATTGAATCATTTTCAATGTGTAAGTATTTTGAAAGTGTTATAGTAAATTCAAAATAATATGTATTTTAAAATGGCACTTTCAAAAGTATTTTCAAATTTATTTTAAAAATTACGATCAAATATATTTTCAAAATCTATTTTCAAAAAGTGTTTTTTTAAAAGGGTTTCAATTGTTTTTAAAACCCCTTATTATGTAATTATATGCTCATACATTTTTTTAAATGTCTTTCATAAGCCTTTTAGATATTTTACGATGGATGAATTGGATTTTGGAGTTACCACATGCATTACGAAGTAGTTATTTTATTCACTTAATTTATGAACTACACTAATGAAACTGTAATGTGTTGTCTAATTCTCCAGAACCTATATTGAATAAGTTCCTAGAATGTAAAATTTTTTGTTTATTTTTTAGTTGTCTTTTTATTAAAAAAATACATAGTATTTTTAGCACTAATTATGAAAGTGCGGGTTCAGGGTCGTTATAGGGTTCACTCCATATTCCTGTCCTATTCATGTCCTAAGATATAAATCATTACCGAATGAATTGGAGGGAGAGATACTTCCCACCCATATTGGTTATAACATAACTGTTGACTTTGGTTATAACATAACCACCATCCTTGGTTATAACATAACCACAACCACATATTTAAAATCATACATATGTGTGCCACAAGATCAAAAAAAATTCATCATATCAGAAGCAATGAAATTAAATGAGTTTCATAAAAATTTCATCATAACATAACCTATGTAAAATAAACATGTTTAATAATCATTTCATCACTTCATCAAATCATAACCCATGGAAAAAGAAGCGGGCTTAATAATAAATTTTTCATGATATTACCTTTGGAAGAGAGATGGGTTTTTTAAATATCCAGTCATCACAAATATAAAACATATAGAGAAATAATAAAAATAGTGTTCTTGGATCATATCCTTAGTAAATAATGAAAAACATAAAAATAAGTCATATTAGATGAAAAATAATTTTTAAATACCACTTTGAACATTTATTGAGGGAAAAAACCTTTAAAATTTGAAAAATAATTTTTAAAACATAATATTTTTATTCAAAATAATTTTTCTTTTAAAATAACATTGGAAACTAATAAAAGAAGCTTTAAAAATCATTTAAAACATATCCAAAGGAAAATATCCTTTCCACTTTGAAAAAAACTTTTAGGGCATAAATCTTTTTAAAAATCCTTATCTTTGAAAATAACCATGGAAACTAATAAAGGAATAATTAATAATCATTTAAAACATTTATTGAGAAAAATATTCTTCCCATTTTGAAAAAAAAATTTAAAACATAAAAATTTAAAAAATCCTTTTATTTGGAAATAAAATTGAAAAAATATAAAGGAAGATTGAAGGAAAATAATGGTCATGATATAAAGTAATTCTGTTCTTGTCGTACATGTTAAAAAAAATATTCCTTTCACAATTTTAGTAAAATACAAACATGCCTTGTTTTTGAAAACAATAGGAAAATGAATTTTAATTTTTTTTAAAAAAATAAAATAAGGGTAAATTGAATTTAAAAAATCCTTAAGAATCCTTAAAACATTTTTGAAAATAATTTTTAGAAAACATGGACTTGGAATAAAAAGTATTTTCAACCGAAGAGAGAGATAAAGTCGATTTCATTTAAAAACATTATTTTTGAATATTGAGTATATAAATTATAAAAATTAATGAAGAACATGTACTATCAAGTAATAAATGTAGGATAATAAAAATCATGAATTTATTTAGATATATATCCTAATATTTCATCATTAAAAACAAAACCGTAAACAACCCCGATAAAAAATGAGATTATAACATCAAACCCTTACCACTTTAGTATTTTTTGAATCCTAAGCCCCAATAAATCATAATAGAAAATGAAAAATTAAATATAAGTAATAAAATTATATTCATTATATAACATGTACAATTGGTAGTATATACACCTTATAATAGAATATAGGTGCATAGAATAACTTATGTCTCAAAGAAGGTAAATTAACACAGAACCCCTTACCACTTTGGTAAATTTCAAATATTAAACCCATGAAAGAGTGATAATAAATTGTACATGTAAATCAAAATAATATTCAGGATAAGAATAATAAAACAAAATCATGGTAATTATATACACCACATAAAATAAACATGTGGTGAATATAGAATTTGTCTAATAGAAAATAAAACTGAGGCGTAAATCCCTTACCTTAATCCGTGAATTTATTCATACCCATTAGAACCTACTATATAATAAATATATGTTTATTAAAAATATATTATAGAACCATAATTATATATATATATATATATAATACACTATATTTTTTACTTATGACATTTTATTAACTATTTATTAATAATTTCATGTTTAAGTCATTTTCGGGTAATAAACACTTTGTTTTTCATGTACATTTTGATTTGGTATTTTTGGAACTCTTAATTTTATCATGTTTCCATAATAATGATAATTTTTATCATTATATAAATATAATATATAATCATATTATATTGTTTTATAGTAATTCATAAAAGTTAGATATAGAAAATACAATAAACAATTCCTAGAGACGGTAGGTCGTATGTACACATGAACACAATTTCCATTTTCTTGATGTATTAAAAAAAAGGTAGACAATATTTTAACTTTAGATGATTTTTTATTATATATATATGAAATATATTTATTTAAATATATCCTAATCAGCTTCCATGTAAAGCGTACATGAAAAACTATTTACATCCCATCATGAGGTGGTGGTCTGTTGTACAAACGAACAACATTATCATACCCCCCATGAGATGAAAATTAAAAAGGTATATATAATTATATATTTAAATAAATATAGTTTTTTTACAAATATAATATATATACTCTATATACATCATCATACCAAACTATGAGAGATGTTTATGGAAAATGTGTCTGGTCGGTTCGTGTGGCGGTAGTCCGTCGTACACATGAGCAACATTATCATTTCTAATTTGAAGTAAGAGGAGATTTATGAAGGTCATGAACATAGTATAATAAAATATAAGTACAAGGAAGATACCATGGTTTTTTATTTTCATTATTTGATAATATTTTAAGCAGGTGGAATAATAAATAAAAAAAATACATATTTAACAATTTTATATCTTCTTAGGAGAACTTCTTTAGATGTACACCTAAAACCATTACAAGAGGTATTACTAAGTGAAATAAGGCCTATAATATTATGGAAGGTAATTATTGAAAGTATTTGGGTATGGATTTGGTGAAATAAAGGGTCTTGGAGGTGTGTGGTTGAGAGGAGAGGGGTGACCTTTTATAAGTGAGGTGAGTGACACACTTGTAATCTTTTAAGAAGAAAAAGGTGTATCTATGTTTTTTCACATTCAAAAATTATATAAAATGGTAAAATATCATATATTATAGGTTATAGGATATAAATACGTCCATAAAATTGGGTTTGGAGAAATATATATGTTATTTTACCCCTAATATTTTTTGTTTAACCCACCAATAATCCCGTTTTAACCTTAATCGTGATAATTAATTTTTTTCTTCTATTTTTACTTTTAATTAATCTAGAAAATTAAGTTGAAATTATTATATGATTTAAATTATTCTAATAAAAAAAATTAATCCATTTTTAAAAATTCCATCAACATAAGTGAAAAAATTTAATGTAAAATTAATCCTATCGATGCGACAAAAAAGTGATTTTCCAAAGTGAAATATTTTAAAAATGTAAAATATATTTATATAAAATTTCAAATGGAAATTGATTAAAATTACCTAAATTGGATTAATACGTTTATAATTGAAGTAATTTTACTTTTAAAACCAAATTAATATAATTTTTATGTTTTTAAATGCTTTAAAGGAAATGACAGTTTTTAATGAAAATTAGTATTTTTCACTATTGATTGAAAAATTTATCTCTTAAAAAAATTATGAAAAATTCACTCCAATATTTATTTTAAATGATTAATTTAATAAATGAAATTTATTATTTCAAATAAATATTCTAATGGTAGAAAAAATTATCTTTAAATTAAGCGTGAAAGAGGTGAAAAAACTGTTTTTTAGAAAAATACAATTTTTAAGTGTAAAATCAGGTTTATTCTTATCTGTTGTTTAGAAAACACATAAAATGAATGTTGAAAATTTTATTAAATATATAATATATAAATTTTATTAAAATAATTCAATAAAATTTATTTAGGTAAAATGTGTTTGTGTGGATGAAAAATGTTTTTCAGAAAAATATTTTCTTTGCTTTTAAATATTTTTTATTTTCATTTATAAATAATTTGTCACCAAATAATTGATTATATATACATGTGTAGAACATATATTTTTCTACTTTATTTAATCCGATTAATACCCTCTATTTAAATGGATAGGTGTTAACTATCATGTTAAATAATAATAATTTAATAGTATGTCACTTTTTATTTAAAGTCGATGTTGCATGTAACATAAGATACACCCAGCGTTGCTTGTAACCTAAGATAAACTCAGTATTGTTTGAAAATTAATCTAAAATCTATGTTGTATGTAATTGAAAATATATAAAATATTAAATTTACTTGAAAAAAATATTTCAAAAAAAGTCAAGGTGTTACACTTGGTTTCACTTGACATAATTATGATATATATATATATATATATATTTGTTATTAAATATTTCATGAAATTCCAAGTGTGTCCTTTCCTTAACTTATAAAAGGTAACCCCTTATTCTCCCTAATTCAAAATTTTTGAGCCTTCTAGGTCAGTAAATTCATACGATAATACCATCTTATATTCCTTTCCCACATCCTAGAGCTTCCGGTATTTCAAGGATGTCATATTTTCAACGCATAAAGTAAAATAAAAAAGTGGTTGATCAATAAAGCAGTATAACTATTAACTAAGTACTTTTAATTTTATTTCCTCTTATTCCTTCTATAAATATATTATATCCATTATAAAATAATCACTTTATTATATTAAATATAATTAATTGTAATTGTAATTATTTAATGACAATTATCCATTACCTTTCCATTATATGGGAAAAGAAAACATTTCTCGTGTGTACATGAAGAAAAACACCTCCACGAAGCGAAGCATTTTATTTTTCACAAATGATTCAAATTTATATTTATAATTATGTATTTAATAAATAGATATGATATTTTTATATTTTTATAGTTTTATAATTTTGAATTATTATTTACTTTTCTTCCATTTTATCCATCAAAAAGTGGAAACATTACTTATGGTATGTACGAACTACCATCTTCAAGAAATGATTCAATTAAATTTCAATTATAAATTTATATGAATAGTTATAAAATTTTATAAAATGATTAAATATGTTTCCTATAATATTAATAAAATTCTGGAGATGATTCAACCATGATCAATGTATAGGGCCAAGGACTTCTGAACTGAAATTTGTATGATAAAAGAAGCTGAAATCACACGAAATTGCAATTTTAATAAATAATTGTTAATTTAAAGGTAATAAGATGTTATAAGTAAGCCATATATGGTATGATAAAAATTATTATAATTAATTAATAGATTTATAATTAATGTATATTAATTATACATGATGGTTTAATGAAAATGAAGTAAGACGTGGCATGATGCAAGGGTTTATGTCACAATCTCATTCATTTTTGGGATTATATATTCAAAAAATAAATTGAGAGAAACATTATGGATATCATCCTAAAAAACTAGTTTATTATCCTATTTTTATTTCCATAAAGTTCAAGTATTTTTTTCCATATTTCTTTCTTTTTTACTTAAAATTATTGAGAAAATGTTTTTAAAGAAGAGCTGACCATAATTCATCTTTGGTCGATGAAAATTTTCTTACATATCCATGTTATTTAAATTTTTATGAAAGTTATTAATTATAGTTATAATTTTCCAAAAATTTTATTTTCTATTCCTTTGAATTCATTTACAAAAAATTATAAAGGAATCCTTCTGAATGATTTTCAGAATAGTCATTTTTGACTTTTTTAAAATTTTTGAAAGGAATGTTTTATTTTAACTTATAAGACATGAATAGATTTTATCACTGTAATGACCATTATTTCTTTAAATACTACTCTATAATATTCCATTTTTATTCTCAAATAACTTTTTTATCCATATTCTTGAAATTTGTAAGTAAAAGTTTAACAAAATAGAATGTGTTTTTTCTCTTATATTCAAAAAAATGTATGAAGGATCCTTTAAAGGTATTTTTATTATATGTAAACATATTTTATGGAATATTTTTTTTCACTGAGGATACGATCTTATGATACAATAAAAATTATTTCTATAGATAGATTATCTTGACAATAGTTTATGTTTTATTCTATGAAACCTATGTATTTTCCATTGGTTAATTAAATAATGAAGAAGTTAGTAGGAAACCCATTTATTTTCCATAGTTATTCTATGATGAAATGATAGAATACTAATGAAAACTATTTTATTTCTAGGGTTTATGATATGATTAATATTTTATGATCTCATAGTACACAGATATATGGGTTTCCTTATATGATGGGTTGGTCCATTATAGAAATCTAATTAATTAGTTAAATCATTATACCTCATGATATAATTATAAAAAATGTGTTGATTTGACTGATTCATTATGGGAAAAAAGTAGTAATTCCTAATCCTCTATAACATGTGAAACATGTGGTGATTCATGATCAACTATGATATGAGAAATAATAGATGAGATATGGTTTTATATAAAATGGGAAACATGTGTTGATACCTACTCCACTTTGATATGATTGTATCTATCAAAAACCTTGACTTATTATAGAGTTCCTAGGCCTATTATGGTTCCAAAATATTTTTACAAGTTTGTATGCTTATGATTTAAACTCATAGATCATGATTCAAGTTTAATTATTCTTCACTCTTATGATTCATTTTTTTTAAAATGATAAAGCTTAATTCCATGAATCATGCTTATGATATATGAAAAACTGGGTATTCAATATATAAGTTATGATCATGAAATCATACCATTATACCTATATTATGATTTAAAATGACCATCAAATGATATCTACCATGTTTAACCTTATTTAGAATCTAATCTCCCATTCTTATGTTTACTTGAACGAGGTTATAAAAAAAGATTTTAGGTAGTGTATGTCAAAGAAGGGTATAATGTGAGAATAAATTTATGGGAGATATTGAAGATGACATGAGGGGTACCGCAAGGACTAGGAAGTTACACTATCACGGTTCATGTGATGGACGACAAGGAGAATTCCCTGGCCTTGGCGGTTGAACTGGGTAGTGATCCTATTCAGAAAGAGTTGCATGGGGATATTATGGAGGTGCCATACCAGGCCAGTACTGGGGAACCAAGGGGATCAGGTTCAAGTAAACGATCTTCAATTCAGTTGAGAAACATATTCGAAGGGCTTGTGGAGTTCAGATTGATCTCTGAACTACTTATCCCTCCTGAGATAGACTGGGGACATGTTAACACGTTCAATGAAATTGAAATTAGTCATTTGGTAGGAGAATATTCAAGTCCAAAGGAGAATAGGAGTTATAATAGGAGGAAGGGTAGGAGGGATTACTCTTCCTTACCATATCCTTGAGAGACTCGTTCGGATAAGAAGACTAACATAAAAAAGGTTGACTCAGTGGATGGGAGTCACTAGAGACCAAGGGGCCAGGGTGACCAACCCTTGGAATTACTGTTATGCTCTGAGGAAGAAGTGGTTGAGCAGGTCTTTCTACTCAATGCTTCTGAGGAGGATGATGCTAAAATGTTGGGGATACCTATAAGGGAAATTCATAATGAGGAGAAATATACTTGGATTGAAAAACAGGACCTTATTCTTGTTGGGGGTTTCAAAAAAGGTAAGATTAGTATTGAGGGGTACATACAGTCTTGGGACCAAATTGCTTCTGAATTTGAAAGTGTGATGAGGGACACACTTAACATCCAAGTTCAGTCTATTGCATGGAAATTATTTAGAGACATAGATTTTGGTAAGATAAAACTGCCTTTCCAAGACACTGGTTAACTGATGGAGGTTGTTGCTTGTCTTGGATGGGTTAATGGCTCAGTTTGTATCTGCTATTGGGTTTGCCTTTTTGCTTTTTAGAGTGAAGATTGGTGTTTTTAACTTTGTTTTTGGATCTTCTTAAAATGGGGATCAGAGTAAGAATCCTTCACCTGTTCATATCATTTGGATTGTGGGTCTAAGAGGGTATCGATTTTCCATCGGTTCTGTGCCCATGCATCCTTGCATGGGACAACTTTTGAAATGGTCATGAATTGGTGAAGGTTTCTTTACATGATGTAGTTACTGGGGCGAGGCAGATTCCGTTTGTTTGTTTGTTTGTAATGCTGAACTTTACGGTTTCTCACTTTCTCCTTAAAAGTGTTTTGATAATAAAAAATTAATTTTCAGTTAGTAATAATTATGTATAAATTTTTTTGTTCACCTGTCTCTCTCACTCTCACACACACACAGATACACAGACACACACACTCTATACTAATTATAATTTCCATGATAGATTGATTATTTTATAATAGACCTTACTTTAAAATTAATGTATTAACTTCAATTTAATTACATGGGATATACCCTATTTAGACTATCTCTAGTTATCTGAGTAGATGTATAAATGTGTTTCAAAATTATTTAGTTGATTATACCTGCATATCACCTAAGAAATCTTTCTTTTATATATTTCCATGTTTTTAAAACATGATAGTAAAACTATAGTGACTCGACTAAATCAAAATTGTGTGATAGTTTTAGAACTTTCTTACCACAGTTAGTGATTGGGTCATGTTTGGACAATAATTTGTATGTTGTTTGGATTCATAACATAAAATTAATTAAATAAGCATATTTTGGTAATGTTACATTAAATTTAGAAACATTTAAAATATGGTTTAGTAACTATTACTATATAAAGAATCATGACTATAATTTTATGTTTCCAAGCATGGTTTTTGTTATACTTAATTTATTATTGATCAAAATAATTACTTTGTATATTTTGAGTTTGTGAGAATGGTATATGCTTGTATCTTTTCTTGTTATTATAAATTGTTAAAGAATTTTATCCATCCATTGATGTACAGGTATATTACATGGGATGGTTTTTAAGCTCTGATTGAATATACCACTTTCTTTATTCCATGGTAATGGATAAGGATATCATTTTATATGAACTCTACTTTCCAAATTATGGTATTAAGACTTGAATATAGAAGTGAATTGGGTGGGATACAATTTTAGTTTTTTCCTACCTCCTCTTGGATAAGAAGAGTTTCTAAATTAGACTAACTCTAGCCACATCTTAGATTGTGAGTTTTGATCTAAAACATGTAGTTTAGGTATGTGTCCTCTTAGTATAGTTAGTTACTTATGATACCACTAATTCTAACATTAGTACATGTTTATCTCCATTCCATTCATCATTATCATTGATCTGTAAAATAAATTTTTAATATATATATATAGATTTTTAGACATGTTTATTCATATTCCAAGTTATCCACTAATGAGGTGAGGCCTATTTGTGTTTCCCTACCAATTATGTATATTCTTACAAACAATATGGCCACCTTGGTGGGATTGAGGTTTCATAATATTCATTTTATTTACCTTTATGGATATATATTAGCCACATATAATTTTAGGAAATGGGTTTCTATAGAGCTTAACACTTGTGTGGAGTCTCTAGGAATTCATGGTAAATGTGTGGAGTGGATATGCTAGAGTTTTTCATGGTTTCCATATTGAGGATTCTTCATATAGAAAAACCTTATTTCCCCCCTTAATTTTATGCTTGGTATGTTTTAATTGTCTATAGTGGGTTTTTATATATTTTACACCTTTATAAAATTTATGTGTTCCTTTTTCCTTCCAAATATTATTTATTTTATCATATAGATATTTAATTTTAATATTTTTATGTAGTTTTTGGACAAGTTTCTATATTATTGGTAACTCATTTAGATCTTATTTTTTACTATCCCTTATAATCACACAAATATTTTGGACAAACCCTTGTTTTATTTATATATTCTTGAAGGGAAAAAACATCAAACATATGTCATATAAAACCCTCAAAATTTATAACATCCTATAGAGTTTGAGTGGTGATATTTATGAGCTATGGAAGCCCATCCTAATTAAATTTGGTATATATAACATCCCAAATTTGATGCCACTAAACCAATTCCTTGAGCTGGTTTTCCAAGAGACCTCAAACACACCTCCTCATATGCCAAATGCTACCCCGAACTATATTACCCTTTCAAGCTAGTCCATCCGGATCAACAGACTCCACATAAGTAACCTGGTCAATCATAAAATAAAAGGCCTTATCACTATCCATCATGAATCTATGCTCAACATGAAAGCATGAATAAGGTATGCACACCCACTGAGGTGCACATATAGGGGGTAAGAAAAAAATCTCACTAGGCCACTACCAATGGTGTACCTAGAGATTTCTTCCTTAACTTCATGGTATTGAAATATTTGGAGCCAAGAAAAAAAAATAAATACAAAGAATTGAAAATCCTTGGGTTTGTTACTCTGATCGACCATACTTGATTACACCTACACTGGGATGTCACTAAGCACGTCTAGAGGAACCTGCATGAAAATAACATTTGGGATCCATTTCCAATGTATCCTCAACCAAACCTTATGACAAAAATAATTATAACATACTTGGAACATAGAAACCACATTCCTATGTACTCATCCCTTTCGAAACTACTATAATTAAAAAAAGATAATTAGTATGAAATCTAACTCATATCTAAAAAAATAGTACCTAGACCATATGTATAACTCCTCATCCATAAGAATACTATCATTCTCTAAATAATATATCTGATAAATAATCTATATAATATACTATACACACCTATATAATCAGTACATCATCTGACCATGGATGTAGATAATCAATCCAACATCCCATTCAACTTGATATAACAACATTTATTAGAGTGTGATTATATAACTTGAATGATAAATTGAAACATAAGGTTTATTATACTTAACTATATCAAAAAACATGTCTGGAACCTCAGTCTAGCACTCAATCCTTAAAAAACTATCAGTATTGATATAGAGAGTCCTGTCCAACATTCTCAATAATTGTTGTGGAATGTCATGTCTAAACTTTTGAACCATACATGTGGACCATCATTTATAGATATTTATCAATCGAGGAATCCCAAATCATTTGAACTGGGTTCAAAAATGTGTCACCCAAACAATATAACAAAAACACCTCTGGTGCTAAACAAGCCTCATCATAAACCACCACAAACATATCAAGGGATATCTAAACACCCATGTTTATCATCAAAATCTCATCCCAATCAGATCATATATCAATTTAGGCCCCAATGAACAACTATAACCAATAATACTCAAACACAAGAACCTTCTCAACATCAATCTATCAATCATGAAACCACCTGGACCTTCGAGTCCACATGTAAACATAAGCATCCATACAGTGATCCTAAGAAATAATACAAATGCGGAGATATCCTGCTTTTGATCCTCTAGGTCAAAACATAATAGGATACATCCCTGTCAAAATCCTTGTAAAAAACCAAATTTTGGGCCAAAAACCATCTATCAGGGGTCAGATTTACCATGCCCTATTATATAGAATCTCACATTCACACTTATCTAAAAGAAAATAAATCCTAATATGTGAGATGGACTCAAGACCTACACCTTTCCAACTTCCCCTAGGTTAGTATGCACACCCTGTCCACCACCTCATATCAAAAATCAGTTCTTCTAAAAATAAGAAATCATATCCCAACATGAATCAGGGTCTATAAAAAACTCATTCTATCTTTGAATAATTCTCATGACCCTTGCCCATTTTATCTTCCCATGCCTCACTTTCAGGTGATAGTTGAAATTACTCTCTAGAGGAAAAAATCACTATCGTAACATACTCATCCCAAACCACTGATTAGAAGTGCTAAAAAAACATCAATGGATACACCATCACATTCTACATGAAAAAATACTATAAATGGGCTCCTCTTGTGTCCAATTCTGACTCCTGGGTGAAAAATAACTCAAAACCTTATAGAGGGTTACATGGGTGCATGAGTTGTACCCCGAGTACACAATTTATACTTCAAAACCTCCTAAATAGATATCTAATTATACATGTCTTGGATTATATGGGTCTTGGCCAAGTATTTCCATATGACCGGGGCTTACATGGGGTTTTAACAATATGTGGTGTATTTCTATGTACCCAACCACATGGTCATGTGCCACTAAATGGAATTTACTCCAAGTATACAATGTGTATTTCAAAAATTCCATCTTCCTTACCACACAACCACATGGCCATGTAATGACACATGTCCAAGTACCACTACAAGAACTTTACTCCCAGTACATAGAATGTACTTACAAAAGGCTATCTTCTTCGAATGGGATGAACACATAGCATGTGTTCTTAAACCACATGCAATGTAGTTTGGGTTACCAGACATGAAATCCATATAAACCCCCTGAAACCATATTTTTTCCTAATTAATAATATATCAACCCCATTGCATCCTTATTAGTAATAAAAGGGACCTAAAACCTAAAAATAAATTATCTCCGAGTATTAGGACATAAAGCTCCAAACTATCCTACCTCAGGGTGAATACGTTGAATCTTTGTGTCCAAATCCACTCTCGAAAGCTACTACACCTCGATCTGGTCTTGATATCTACCACATATGAATTTTGGTGGCATATTATTTCCCCTTAACTCTTGGTTTTACCATAACGCCTGAGGGAGAATACCTCCTCCTTTCTTCCAAGCATGGGATGCCAAAATGATATGGGTTACCTTAATAAATTAATTTAATGCCCATTTAACACATGTCCAAGTACCAGAACCCAAAGAAGGTTTATTTCTTTCATAATAAAAACCCACCATTCTAGAGTCAAAACTGGGGTCAAAATCTTGATCCAATTTTTTGTTCAAAATATATCACCATAAAAACCCACAAAAACAATTTAATATTTAATTTATTACATATTACATATTTATCCAAAACCTAAACATATTGAAATTCCACCAAAATCTTATCCTAAGGTAAATGACATGTTCCATGACTAATGAAGTGGTTTGAAAAATTATCCATGATCATTTTCCTGGTAAAAATTACTATTTTACCCCTTATAAGAACCTAAAATAAAAAAAAATCCAAATTTATACTCAAATTCAAGATATTGGGAAACAATGGTATTTACAACCTCCCCACCATAAACCTTATCATCATTGAGAAGACACAGTGGTCTTCCAACCAAACATATTGACCCACCCTGTTTGTCAACTCAAGCTCAACTCATTGTGTTATACTCTAGAACTGAGACTAAGTTCCTTTGCACAAATTCAAAGATAAAGCATACAACCTATCAAAGTTAAATCCATAAATTTCCATCATCATCAACTACCAATATAGTTACTAACCACACATATTCTTCTTGATACATCACAATGTCTTACAAAACTCATAATTAGGATCACGGTGCTCCCTAGAATTGATATCAACCCATATCAGATGATTATGGTCCATGAGACTTCCCAACATTAGATTCTTCCTTCAAAACACATCCTTAGAGGTCCAACAAACATCTATATGTGGTTACCAATTCATCCTAAACCCCAATCACATGAGGGTCACATCACCATAACTAATCTGATACTCCCCACCATTGTAGTATCCTTTTGGTTTTATCTCAACCGAACAAAAACTTTATTAAACAAGTTTCAATCACTGTCTTTCCTCTGAATTGACATGGACATATCACTATCTCCTATGAGAAAAAACAAAACTTATATTATCACTTGTTCCCGACATCTGAGAACGGAACCCATGGTATTATTTGACATTTGATCTATCATGAGGACCTTACTCAAAAATGGTTGATAGTGCACATCCCACCATATGACTTCACAAAAACCAATATACGAGCACAAACAATAGGTTTCCCCATATCAAACAAGTAGAAACATTTAAATAGATAAGAATATAGTTGATTCTGTTTCAGTATACTCATTAATATATTAATATATTGGGCATGATTTTCACTAGATTGAGTGTATCAAAAGTTATCTTGAAAAAATACAACCAAAAACTCATCCATTCTGAGAAAATAAATAATATGTAAACTATAAGTGTTTAGATCCTCTTTCTGAAACCTAATATATAATGAATCCTATAAATTCTCATAGAATCAGGCTGACATCTGACCATAGATGCAGAGGGCTAGTCCACCATTGTATTCAATATGGTATACCATTATTTCTTTGAGCATCAGTCGGGAAACTGAACCATAAATTATAATATCTATGTCTAGATCCTTAGTATGACACATAATCTATGTAGTATAATACCCATTAATAGAGAATAAGTCTAGAATCTTACCACATATTTGAAGATACACTTCCACTATACTTAACTATATAAAAAAATTTGTGGAACCTTAGTCCTACACTCAAATCACAAACAAACTATAGGTACTGACACAAAAAATCCTTTCCAACGTTTTTAATCATAGATATGGAAAGTCATATCTAACATCTAGAACCATACACATGGACCATCATTTCCATCACTCTCTCAACTACAGAAGCCCATATCATTTGAACCGGGTTCCAAAATGTGGCTGCCCAACCATATCACAATAGTACCATGGGAGTAAACCATGACTCATCATAAACCAAAAAAAAATATCAAGGGTTGGACAAACACCCCATTACATGATCAACATCTCAGCCCCATCAGCTCATACATAAACTCAGGTCACAAGGGAACTCCCATAACCAATAGTACTCAAACATGAACACTCACATAGTATCATCCTATTAATCGGGAACCCACTTGGCCTAATGGGTGAATATGTAGACATAGACATTCATCCAGGGAACCTCAGTGCTAGTATAAAGGTGGTGGTATCCAATTTTAGATCATCTAGGTTATAACATAAGAGGATAAATCCCTCTCACAATCCTTTATAACAACCGAACTCTTAAACCAATCCACATATATTAGGGATCACACATCTTATGACCCACTATTTAGAATATCATAGCCTCATCGGCCTCATAAATAGAAAATTCCCATAAGGGAGATGTATTCAACCCCAACCCATTTCCAAGTCACCATAGGTTGGATTGTACACTCAAAATATCCACCATATTGAGTCGCAAATCAGTCTCACTAACCCAAGAAAACCCCATTACAACACCAATAAAGGTCTCTAACAAACTTATAGTACATAGTCTAATCATTCTCATGACCCTCGTCTGAGGTCTCATCCCATGACTAACTCTCAGGAGAGAGCTGAACTCACTTTATGGAGGAAAACATCTATAACAGAACTTAGATGCCCCAAGAAACCTCTTATAATTTCTAAATGCAACCCAATTGTTCAAACATCATGTTATAAATTAAAAAAAAAACTCTTAATGGTCTCCTATTATTTCCAATTCTGACTCCAAGTTCAAAAATCAATCAAAACCCTCAAAAGGCTAACAAGGGTACACGATGTGTACTCCTAAACCCCTCGTCTGGTAATGTAATTATACATAACCTATATTACATGGATTTTTCCCATGTACTTCCACATGACCATTACCCCCTACAAGGTGTGTCTTCCCATGTACCCTACCACATTTACATTTCCCACTACACGACATATACTACAAGTACATGATGTGTTGTTCCAAAATTATATTTGTCTATCTACACGACCATATGTCCATGTACCACTTCAATATTTTTACTCTCATTACATGATGTGTACTTATAGAAATTTTTTCTTCCACGAATGGGAAGAAAACATATAATGTGATCTTAAAACACACTCCCTATTGTCAGGGTTTCCAAATGAGAAACTGCTGTGAACCTTAGAAAACCCCTATTTTCTCTGATTAAGAAAATATCAACACCCATGGGGTCCTTTATAGTCATAAAATTGATATGAATCATGAAAATAACTTATCTAGGGGTATCATGGAATAAATCTAAAAGTTGGCATACCTCAAGGAGAAAACACCGAATCTTCATGTCCATATCCGCTCTTAGAAGCCGATTCACCTCTATCCTATCTCAATCTCTACCATGAACGAATTCCAATGAAATATTCTCCCCCTTCCATAAATTTCTATAATTCAGATGAAAGGTAGAATCCATACCCCCATCTTGTAGTTCATTGGAAGAAAAAATTGGGTGGGGGGGGGTGCTTTACCTAATGTAATTAGTCAATTAATTAAATAAATTCCCATTTAACACCTATATTGAGTCCTAGAACCTGAAGCGGGTTTATAAAACTCCAAATAAAAAACCCCACTATAGAATCAACTATGTATTTTTAATCTCAATAAATGAATCCATTCAAAATATATCACATTATAAACCAGTGTGAATAATTTAATATTTAATTTGTCAAATATTAAAGATTGTTCCTAAACTTAAACAACCATGAATTACAAAAAACTCATATCCTAGGGTAACTACCCATTTATAGGACCAATAGAGTAGTTATAAAAATTATCTGATATCATCTTTTAGGGGAAAATAAAAATTTTACCCACCATGGGGACCTAGAAGCAAAAAAACTAAATTTATGATCAAAATTAAAAAACTTGGAATCATGGGTATTTATAGTATATCAAATAATTATTGTTACAAAATAGAATCAGTGTGGTTTTTACATGTCATTAATGATTTTTTATATAGATTTATATTGGAGATAATTTGTTGAAACCTTGGGGTGCACCGTGTGTATATATAGCCAACACCGCTGCGGTGGAAATAAAAGTTATTAGGGTTATTCGGGTATGTAGACTAGGAACTATTGGTTTGAGTGAGGATTTTTCTTAATTGTAATAGGAAATGTAAAAATAAATATAAGATATAAGTATTTTAATTTACCAAGATTCAATCTCTTTTTTGGAAACTTGAATCAAGACTAGTGTCGAAAGGTCGACGTATTTAAGATGTCATTTCATCTCTCATACTTTCAAGTGATTTTTTACCTTATGACTATAATCAGCATGTGGTTTCATTAAATAAAATACCATTAATACATATATATTGTGTTCTACTATATATATATATATATTAATGAAGTCTTGGTTAATGTGGATCTATAATTTATTTTCTGTTATTGTAGTATTTTTATTAACTTTTAACACTTGATCTTAATTAAAATATTAAAATAGAGCATGATAACTATTTAATTTTATATTACTTATGAAATTATCTTTTTACTCTTAATAAAGAATTTTTTCAGATCATTCTACCTATTTCATGTTTAGGTTTTATTTTTAACATGCTCTATGTTCTCTATTTTGTGATGTATTGGTAGAATTGTTTTATGATTGGTAGTTAGTATGCTATTTTTTTATTTTATTAAAACATATTTATTAATTAATATAGTTTATTATTGTTTAGAATAAAGTGGAAGAAACTATTTAAATATTTATACTATGAGTAATGGTTAATTTTTTTAACATCATTCCATACAGAATAAGGGTATAACTCATATGTGGAATATATAGTCGTTACTGAGTTTGGTAAATTTTTTTCTAATATGTCTCATGTTTTAAATGAGAAGGGGTTACAAAACTAATTAATTTTGGGAAATTTATATCTTTTGAATAAATATTTGGAATTATTTTTTATAAAATTGAAAGTGTAAATCAAATTAATTTGGGTAAAATTGAGAGGTTTTTGAAATAGGTCACTTTTTGGTAATGTGTGACTTGGGATGTGTTTTTGAAAATTTAATTTATTAATTGATGTTGTTTTTTAAAGTGTGTTTTTTTTGAGAAATTCATATAAATTTTTAATTTGAAAAAATATGTTCTCTTTTAAAACTATTTTGATAAGTGGAATCTTGGTAAATCAAAAAATAGTAGCCATCTAAGAATGGGTAATCCTGAATAGTTGTCATATTGGGAATCACATAAGAGTGGGTTTACCCTATTAGTGATGTTTGGATATTTGAGGAAGAATATTATTCCCATAGATTCTAAAATTATTGTGGTATATAGTTGATCATGGATATTTGATGTTGGGATTTTTGGATTTTGTTATTTTTTGGGACCTGTTTGACCCAATGAATACTGAGAGGTGGGTGAATCAGGGCATGTACAGATTTCAATATTTTCATTTTAACTAGTTTTTTTTAATTTGGATCTTATTATAATGTTATTAGAAAGACATTTAATCTTTTTATTATACACTACCTTACCTCAAATAATAAAACAAACATTAAAATAATGTATACCAAAAATATAGATTTTACTTGGTTCACTATAAAGGGATAATCCAAGGACGACACACCGATGATGTGTTGGGGTTGTATTGGTGTAATACTCTTTACTAGGGATGTTATAATGGATTTTTAAAGGATATCTATTAATACTATGTGGAATACCTCTTATCTACTCCATAATCTACTCAAGTGATAAATAACCAATTTATAGACTCAAGGGTCTCCAAAACACTCTATAGAGAATTTGGCCACTTCATTTTCATCATAAGAGGCAAAGACACCTTACATATTTATTTCCATTAATATTATTAGATATGTTCTCTATTTTCTACTATAACTTATTTAAACTTGATAGGGTAAACTCTCTTTAGAGAGTCTATTCTTGTGCCTTTATCCTCCAAAACCAGATAAGATAATCCTATTTATTTGAGGAAACTATTTTTATTTCTAAATATAAAACAAAAAAATGAACACTTCTTCTGAAAAATTATAACTCCAAAATGAAATTATATTATTACATTATGATCTTTAATAATTCAGGTATAATAATTTTCTTGTTTTTCTATCAATCCTCTTCTTATATGAACAAGTAACTAGTTATGATCCTTATAATTTGAGGGTATCTCTTTTTTATATCCTATGAAATTTTGATATGAAATATGTTCCAATATCTCTCTATTAAAATATTGGGTTTGTATGAGTAGTTATATAGATATCCATATACCCAAATCCTTTAATATAAGTGTTGAGATAGAATCTTCTACTCCAAATTTTCTATAATAAAGCTATATGTTCCCCATGATTTTAATGAGGTCATTTAGTTCAATTTAAAATGAATTAATTCATTGAATTTTGATATGTTCATCCACTTTTAAATTTTCATTTTAACTATTAGTTTATTTGGATATTTGGACATGTATTCATCTTTATGGAATGGGTTTTGTGAAATAACAAGATCCCATAAAATCTGGTAGATATATTCATATTTTATTCCATAAAAATATTATTGGTAATTCTCTAATCACTGACCATGGGATGAGGTTTCTCTTCCTATGATATAGTGTATTCTTTGGAAAACTCTAAAAAAACATCCATGTCCTTCACACCATGTCGTGGTACAAAACATCTATAGGAAACATGCCATTAAAAACTCCACAAACCATGGGTATTTGGTTTTTATACTCCTAAGATCAAAATTTCCAATGCATGTAACAACCAATAAATTAAAAATTTCTTGGGATATGAAATAACATGTGTACCTATTTTTTAAAGGTACACTTATAATGAAAAATTATATTCACTATATCTTGATATCATGAAAAGAAATATTCCTTTGACTATAGCATGGTTTCTATGCACTCCTCTTCTTGATCACACTACCATGAAACTAGCTACACACACATAAAATAATCCATGACTTATACAAAAACCATAGAAATGGATTTCAATCCACTTTTTATTTCTAATAATTACAATATATTTTATACTCACAATCAACAAAAACACTGACCCCCTATAGAGTCGAGTGTACCATCTAACCATTTCATGTTTTCTTTATGACATTAATTACTACAAAATTCAAAAAAATAGTGTGTAAATTTATATATGTTTCCAATAGGTAAAGTTCTAACCAAAACATCCATTGGATATGGCATGGTCAATATTTGATCCTCGTGTTGGCATCTGTAGTTTTTTCTTTCATATAGGAATTCAAAACATCCACTATATTTTCTATTATAACCACTTCTAAAGACTATTAAGGAATTATTAGTTCACCATAATGACTAATGTAGTGTGATGAAGGAATCTATCACCAAACCAGTTTCATTCCACTCAAGATAATTTATTAAATATATCAACTACAAAATATGTAAAACTCTGGGAAACATTTTCAATTTTTATATTTAAACATCATCAAATGAATAACATTTGATCTTCCAATAATAATTACATCATTTAAAAGATACAAATTTATAATTCATTAATTTCCATTCAATCATGATCACACCCCACTTATATTTCGAGGATAAAATAGACACTATCTTCAATACTTATAAAAAAAATCTTCGTGAAAATAATTCATTAACATTAATTCTAATATTTAAATATTCACTAATTTCCAATCCTACTATAAAAATTAATTAATATTTTCTATAGATTCAACAATGATATTCCATCATCTTCAACCACATCTACTCATCGATAACACATATCTCAAACAGTTGATATTATTCTCTTCTTTCTTAAGTGTTTGACAACAACTCCCATGATGAAAAAATCTAACATTAACCAAACTTCTTTCAAAAATACATTTTTTGAAACATTATCCCCATATTGATTTTTTTTTCAATACTATCACGAATTTAAACTCCATGATTTCATCCCTCTTTGACACAAAAATTCAAAGGGATTCTTATAATAACCACATCTTCTCCCCCCTCATAAAATAAAGAAATAAATATTTTATACACCTAATAATTTAAGATTAATATTTTTTACTTCTATTTCACATGAAAAAATTAGAGTGACTTCAAACATTATTTCTATTTTATTTTTCAATAGAATATAGTGAATCATCTATGCCTTATTTTACTCTTTAAAATCCCTTATCATGAATTTTAATTCAAGTTCATTCTCCTAATATATATGAACTCCATGGGGGTAACATTATATTTTTTTGACTCCCTTTTTTAATTAAATCATTAGACCAAATAATCAATGACAAATCATCATATACACATACCTCTAAATATAAATTTTATCCTCTGATCCATTTATTAGATGGTATCATTCTTAATTTTCATCTTTTAAAGATTTGAAGAAACTTATTTCAAATTCATTTTATAGTGTACTGTAAATAATTACATAGAGTTAATTTACAACTTGACATTGAGTTATTAATAAATAATCATTTCCAAAAAATTTAAATTTTTCTATATGAAACTAGAGTTTATGATAATAATCTTGAGTTTTCCAATTCAATCATATTTTTAAAAATTATAGTAGCTTGAAATTTTCAAAAAAAAACATCAAATATAATGAAATGAATCAAATTAAACCAAACTATTTAAAAATAAATTATACCTAGTGTGTAATTATTAATATTTTTCTCTTGTATTCCAAATTTTTTCATAGGGATTAATATTTTTATATTAGTCTAAACAAAATATGGGAAATAAATTTGAAATCCCATAAATGGATTCAACTCTTGGATCCATATTTTAAAATGATATTCAGAATGAGGGTCCACAATTTTGGTCTAAATTTAATTATCCAATAGCTTATGGGTATCCTATGAATCCAATTTAGGCTCATCACCTTCTCTCTATGAATGCATATCCAATAAAATTGGACAATCCCATATATTTTTTCACCACTTAATTCTATACCACTTTATACAATATATAAAACAGTATTTAAGTACAAGACCCAATATTTTCATTCATATATATCACATCTTTTAATATGATTATTCAATACATTTCAAAAAAATGACCGAGGATCGTATTATTTTAGTGTATTTGAATACTATAAACACAAAGTTTTCTTTCATGAATGATCTTCAACATCTCTCACAAAGATATTCTCATATATTACTCCTCTTAGGAAAAAACTACCTAAACCTTTTTCTATAACATGGTCAAGGAAATAAAAGAATGGGTGAGCTCAGATTCTTAGTACGAGTAAACATTGGTGATATCAATATATGATCATATGAATTCATAAGAAAAGAATGAGGGTATTCAAACATGAACATAACTTATGGAGTTCATACTTGACATGTCATAGATCATAAACATGATTTGTGGTAAAACAAATTATCATTTTTGAAAACACTGGTGATATGAGTGGGAAATCATTATAAATCAATCACGAGGAATAATATCATGTCATAGAAGTGTAAAAAAATAATAATTATATAAAAACATTTTCTATCTCATGTTTAACTTCCAATACAATCAACATAGTGGATCATGAATCATCACCTATTTCCCATTGTGGATCTGGATGCACCTATTTCCCATAGTGGATCATGAATCGCCAATTTTTCATAGAGGATCAAGCCCACACTACAAGAAATTTAAGCTATAGCCACGGACCTATAGCCACGGTTTTATAGGTCCGTGGCTATAGACTGTTTATAGCCATGATTAAATTAAACATCCGTGGATAAACTTATAAACATTGAAGTTTATTTTTTTTCTTTGGATTTCATCAGCCTCTCCTCTCCTCCTCCCCCAATATGCGACGACCTCTCCTCTCCTCCTCCGCCGATCCGCAACCCTACTCTTTGAACCATCTACAGCTCTCACCGCGGTGCCCTCCTCCCGACGCTCCCAATCAACGCAGTCTCTCACGCTTCCGTCGACCTCTCTCACCGTGACCCTCCACTCCGAACCGTTGACCTCTATCACTATCTCTCTCATGCTGTTCACGGTGGCCCTTCAGAATCAGGAATCCACTGGTGCTTCACCTTGAAATTTCTGTGTACTTTCTGAATCTCCCTCCTTCTATTTCCCTCCCACTATAAACCTCTTAAGTTTTGTAGATCGAAGCATCCTCCTCCCGTGGATGTTGTTCTTTTTTTTCCATTATGGAATGATAATCACATGTTCTGGATGACTATGGAGAGTTGGGGGAGGAAGATAGAGCGGATTAGGTTTTTACTTCCTGTATAGTTGGGAATTTATGATCATTGATTCAATTTATTTAGTCATTGGCAGTTTCCTTTAGTTTTTGTTTGTTCAAAGAAATTTTATCTGCTCGGGCTGGTTTTTTTGGATTTGTGTGGTAGTAGACTCGATGGCTTGTTTGTAATTTCCATGCGCCTCCGGCTTTTCCTTATTGATTAGTTTCTTGTCAGGTGAAGTTACTTGCTGTAAGTAGTTTGTTAATTTTTATTCGATTTTCTTTTTACATCCCATGCTTATTTCATTTATCACTTGCTTATCTTTTTTCCCAGAGAACCTACTCTTGAATGGTGCATTAAATTAAAGCCCCCTTTGTCTTGTGTTCCAAGTAATTAGGTATGCGGGGTTTTATTTATCCTCGTATGATGTTCTCTATTTATTTTCTTAAATGCTACTTTTTGCATTGATAAGCTTGTTAGCATGGCTTGTGGTTCAAATTTGAAGGAGTTCAAAATTTTATGTATGTGGCTGCTGATTCTTGTCATTGAGTTAGCATGTGGCGTTTACCTGATGAAAACTGAAGGGAGCTGCTTCTATGTATTTTTTAACTACATTGAAAACCTTTGATTCTATAGTTCCATACCGATCTGATTTGAACGTGCAGTTGAAAAGTTACCATGTGCGAAAATAAAAACAATACCAATGTGAAGGTTTTTTGCATTACTAATTATATTTTTAAACTCGGATCCATGGTCAGAAATGATTCCCACTCACCAAACTGTCATGTTTTAGTATTCATCAACTCCAAAAGCAGTGGTCAGCTTGGAAGTGAACTCTTTAAAACATATTATGATGTTCTCAACAAGAACCAGGTATTTAGGGTTTTAACCCCTCAAATTTCACTCGTGTATTTTCTCCAATGGTTGGAATTTATATGTTTATGAGATTTTAGGTGGTTTAAAATATCAGATGGTGGATGAAAAACCAGATACATTTGTGTTATTCAAATCAGGTGAGTTCGGGTGTTAGGGTGTCATTTGGAGTATGATGGATATGTATTGGGTATGGTTTAGATTTGTCTTTGGGTGTTTGGGTTGGTGGTAGTCCCTCAAGTTGGTGGATCTTGTTGGGGTTTTTCTTGATGTTTTGATGTAAAACTCTCAATATAGGGAATTTTGGTGATTTGATTGTGTATTTTTATTAGGAAGTTTCTTTTTAGATCAGTTAAAGGGGTAGAGGGTTTCTTATTATCAAGGGTGAATGTGCGGGGTTTGGTTGTTATGCTTGGTGTGTAGGAGAGTAACCCTTAGATTGATGTGATAAACCTTAGGGTTTAGTGTTTTGGAAATGATATTTTGTTATGAAGTAATGATTAAAGGTAGTTTCATGATTTTGTGGTAATAATTCATGCTTAGGATTGTGGCGCGATGGGTTTCTAATTAGTAATATTGCTATTACGAGATGATGTTGAGTCAAAATTCATCAAAAGAGCATCTAATTGGGATGGCATTGTGTTCTCATGCGAAATATGATCAAGTGGTTATTTCCCTCATATTATGTTACAACTACTTTGATCCATTGACCAAGGACTTCGAAAAGGAAAAGAAATGGGTTTCTAAGTTATCCATGAGTTCTAGGAGTAGCAGTATCTAATTTTTAGTAGTGACATGGGATCATAGGATGTTTAGAATATGTTGAAGAAAGTTTACTTCCTATTTGAAAGGATTGGAACTCTAGAGGATATATGTGTGAAACTAGAAGTTTCTAAATTCAAAGGAGATGAATCAGAATGGATAAATACATTTGATCATAAAAGAAGGAATGAGGAGGTTTTATAGATTGAGTTTCATTCCCTCTTCTATGAGAGGCTATGGCAGATTCACAGAATAAGAGCATGTTTTTGGGATTCATGGAGCTATATCATTATGGGAATCCGTAATGGGGTATGCCACTAAATTTTAAAGTTTATTCATTTCATGCCATCCTTCAAATGAAATTTATTCATAGAGGAATTCTAGTTTTTAAATGGTATTATGTACTCATTATGGGAATGAGTAGCTTCCTTTTATCTGGACACCTACTAGGATATATTCAAGAAAGACTGAGCTATCTATGTAGATACATCCATTGCATAGGAAGGTGAATGGAGAAGGATGGAAACCAGGTAGGAATGAATGTTGGTTGGTGAGCCTCAGTAGGGTGACAAAGTAAATTAAATGAGTAATATCACAGATCAATATTAGAAAAATAAATGAACCCTGGCCTATTTCTCATGTATCAAGAATGTGAATGCATTCCCTTAGTATTGGGATGAGAAAACTAGGTTTCATGTATGTGTCGATATGTGGGTTTCTATATTATTTTATTGGGATAATCCATCCTAGGCGAAGTGACTTTTAGTACCATACTTAATGAGGTATTCCTAAAGTTATTATTATTTTTCTATAATTTGGATTTCTCTATCTAATATCTTTTAATGTATTATTTTTGTTGGATATAATGTGTGTTTGAAAGATGATTGATTTTAAATGAAGAAATTTTGTTGAGATTATTGGGCTAGGATCTTCTATAGTGATCATAATTTGATATGAGGCACTAGACATGTGTATGTAGGATTGATGATGGTATCGATAATACTATAGTGGGGAGAATCATACTTGTCCTTTTTTAGTGAAATCCATATCAAGGGATTGTGATCATTATCAAGGTTGTGAAATGTATGAACTTAGATAGTAAATGAATGAATTTAGTGTCTGGAGATGGATGTTGGATGAACCATATTTGGTTCCAAGACCACACCAAAATTAATGATTTAACTATAGTGGTTGGTATAGTCAGTGTGTTCAGTTAATTATGAGGAGTTTATATTGGTAAATATTATATTTAGAGCTTTTGTATTTATAAGATGTCATTCAGATCAATGTGTTGGGTTAAGTATCAATATTTGATATTGTAGTGGGATAGTTCTTGAGAATTCTAGTGTGGAGTTTGAAAGGGAGCCTAAAAAGGGTACTCTAAAGGCTGTTGAAAGTGTGTGTGGAAGGGAAAACCACTAGTCCAAATTGTTAAGAATTTATGACATAGATTCCATAACAATAATAATTGTTAAAAGATAAAAGGAAAGAACCAATTATCACATGTTCGAAAATAGTTTCTTCAAGGAAGGAATATATAATCAAGAAGAAGGAAGAACATGCACCAAAAGATTGTCTAATCATATTAGCAATCTGGTTTGAAAAATTCAAGCGGATTGAGTAAGAATAAAAGAAGGAAAATTCTCTACTTTATAAAATTGATAAAACTATATAAACTAAGAATAAAGGTGAATTCTAGAAGAAGAACATGCTAAAAAATGAGGTTTCAATCTAAAAAATTAAGAAGGATATAGGCATGAAGAGTTTTAGGTATTTTATACATTCAAGGAATGGATTTTATAGGTTAAAAACAATGTCTAATCCATATTTCTCACTTTTAAGTGATGATGGAGGTTTACTTTATTCTCATATTTTGGTGATTTTTGATTTTTTAATAGGCAATTGAAGGTGATGTTTGAAAAATAAAGATCATTATTAATGATCATGTTATTTAGTATTGGGATGTACATATCAATTTGAATATTATTTGTTCATTGTTGGTTATGGATTCATGTATCATTTATCATGTATAATTGACACACTGATCACATATATATAAGAAGTGTTTATATCACATTTCTTTTCCCACTATTTTCTTATAGGTGGTTTCTTATGATAAGACTGGTTCTATCCACCACCATATAAGACAATGAGTTCAATATTTGGGTAAGGTTTATTCTGTTTTTATTCTTTGGCCCAATTTTAATTAGGGATTTTTTGATTTTTGGGTTCCTTATATTTTTTTTGTGTGTTTTGGATTTCATTGAGGTGGATTCGAGTCGCCGTTGACAAAGGCTTACATGTGTATGCATAGGTAGGAATATGCATATATAAGTTCCCCCTTTATATATATTCACTCATGGAAGTATGAATATATATATTGGGGCTAGGTGTGCTTATATATAGATATGAAAAATTCATATGCGTGTAAGTGTAAAGGGGTATATGGAAGTATAAACATATATCTAAGGACCCCCTTGTGCATATTTGGCCATGAAAATATGTACATAGGGGCTAGGTGTCCTTATATATATATATTAAGTTGCATATGCATGCAAGCGGAAAAAAGGAAGATTCGAGTTTTCGTTATCAAAAGAAAACGCGCCATGAGGTTGAGGTAGGGTCCCTCTCCTAGCCTATTTAATTCAAGAATGTTTTAAATTGCATTTAGTTGCCTTCTTAATTCTGCATGTTTATATTAAATTGAAATTCTTGAATAAGTGTTAGTTAAGATAATTGTTTCGTTTGATAAATAAGTTATGGTTTTGTAATAAAACCCCTCCAACAGAGGTGCACTGTCTACGAAAACTCACAATGGTATACCTTGCTCAACATTATTGCATTGATGTTTTCTTTATACTTGATGTCATTGTTAGTCATAAAGCAGACATCGTACTTGACCCTTTTTATATCCCTGTATGGGGTTTCCCTCTTTTTATTAAAGCGGTTGTTTGAACCAAGACACTCTTTAAGTGCTGTTATAATTTTAAGATGGGTCCCATGTTGTGTGACCATGTCACATGGCATGTGATATTTAAATCCAACCAAAAGCCTAGTTCCACAGCCCAGGGGTCCCCAGTACCAGTAATGTCATATTACATGTTATGTAACCTGTGATTTTCCTGATCTGATGGGGTGTTCCTACACATTTCTAGATCTCCAAACCTCACCGAATTAGGTATATCAGGGGTCATCCAATCCTCTAGTCATCACATATTACCATTCATTTCTTTAAATATTCTGAGAAAACATCCTCTCATGCCATCCATATCATCCTATTTGAAACTAATTGGAACAAATACTCCAATTCCATTCTAATACACCTCCAAAATCCATGATAAAAATGACATAAATTTCCCTTATGGAAAACAAGGTCAAGGAAGGCACTGATTACCCAGTGGAAAACCACCAACCGACCAATGGCCACAAATTTTTTGGTTCCAACCATCAACCATCCAGTAGTTAGTCTAGATCCAACCCTCCGCCACTATCACTATTAATATGTTCATGGTGCTTTATAATAGCTAACTAGTGGCCCCATCTACTGCTTTTTAGGAACACCACACACTTCTTCCCCCCTTTACTAAATCCATCCACCTGAAACATAAAATTTCAATTAACCCAAAAAAGAAATCCATAGTCATTACAAAATATCCACTATACATCTTCTCATCCATGAGAAACATTACTAAGCATCACTGGTGACTTGAGGTTTCAGGGGTTTGGAGCTGCCTTCGGGCCTACTCCTTCCCTTCATAGTTTCCCATCATTCACCATATCTATTATCCGGTACCTTGAAGTTTCATTTACATCTACGTCTTTTTTCCTGGGGTTCGACATGCATCAATTTTGAAATCACTTCTTTCAAGATCGATCACTAGTATTCAGGTTAACCAGAATGTTTCATTATTTTTCAAATGTTTTTCAGCAGTTGAACATTATTCCTTCAAATTTTCTAATTATTTAATTCCCTAATAGAAGGATTGATTCACCATAGGTGTACTGAACTGAGTTATCATTGATTCTTTCTCAGGTTGCATGAAGTGGTGGATCTGGATTTGTCTTTGTCCAAATATTCATGTTCTTTCAACTGTTAACCATGATTTCTCTACCAGTGGATCCTAATTGTTCACTCTAGGAGAGACTCTCGGTTTTCATCCCAATGGATTTAGATTATCAAATTACATCTTCCTTTTTAAAATCCTTCTTTTCTTACTATTTGCAGCAACATTCTTGGAAATATTTTAGGTCGATCAGAAGATGCTTAAAGGGAAATATCTCATTCATTATTTTTTGTTTGTAGAGCTTGACCTGTCTAAGAAACATCTAGATTTTATTTGGTTTTCTGCTGAAAAACAGTTCAAAGTTAAACATCACATTGTCTAGGAAACAGAGGCAATTCCATAGTTAACTACTATAGTCTCGGTCCAAAGGTATATTCAAGGATTAATATAACACTCATCTTGATAGGGAACATGTGTTTTATGATTCTCTAGCTAGTGAGTCACTGGATACCAAGGTTCCTTTGACATAATAATACATTAAAGGATCTAAAAGTTTACTATCATAGGAAAATTAGGTTCATAAAACACTTGTACAAAATACCAAAACATTATTTAGCAACTGGGAATGGATGGAGGTGGGAAGGGTGGGCTATGTAGGATAGGCGGCTGAGTGGAGGGGGGAAGGGGGCATGGGGCAGGGGGCATGGTGGAGGGGGGAAGGGGGCAGGGGGAAGGGGGTAGGGGGGAGCGTGGAGGGGGGCAGGGGGTAGGGGGTGGGTGTGCAGGGGGGGGGGGGTGCAGTGGGTGCTGTGCAGCTAGGAGGCTGCGTAGAGGGGGGCATGGGGCACGGGGCAGGGTGTAGGGTGCAGGGGTGAAGGGGGCGGTAGGGGGAAGGGGGGCAGGAGGTAGGGGCAGGGGGAGGGTGGAGGGGGGCAAGGGGCAGCGGGAAGGGTGCGGGGTGGAGGGGGGAAGCTTGGAGGGGGGCAGGGGGGGAGTTTGGAGGGGGAAGGGGGGAAGGGGTGCCGGGGGGGCATGTTGGAGGGGGGCAGGGGGCAGGGGGTAGGGGGAGGGTGGAGGGGGGAAGGGGGCAGGGGGGGGGGGTGCAGGGGGTGCTGTGTAGGCTAGGGGGCTGGGTGGAGGGGGTCATGGGGCAGGGTGCAGGGTGGAGGGGTGCAGGGGGGCAGGGTGGGGGGGGGGCAGGGTGGGGGGGGGCATGGGGGGGGGGGGGGGAAGGGGGAAGGGGGTATGGTGGAGGGGGGTAGGGGGAAGCAGGCAGGGTTCAGGGTGGAGGGGGAAGGGGTAAGGTTGGAGGGGGGGGGGCAGGTTGGAGGGGGGCAGGGGGCAGGGGGCAGGGGCAGGGGGCAGGGGGCAGGGGGAGGGTGGAGGGGGGCATGGGGCATGGGGTGGGGGTGCAGGTGGTGCTGTGTAGGCTAGGGGGCTGGGTGGAGGGGGGCATGGGGTAGGGGTAGGGGGTAGGGTGAAGGGTGGAGGGGTGGAGGGGGGCAGGGTGGGGGGGGGGGGCAGGGGGTAGGGGGCAGGGGGCAGGGGGGAGGGTGGAGGGGGGCATGGATAAGTGAGCAGGGTGCAGGGTGGAGGGGGGTAGGGGGAAGGTTGGAGGGGGGCGGGTTGGAGGGGGGCAGGGGGGATGGTTGTAGGGGGCAGGGGGAAGGTTGGAGGGGGTCAGGGGGCAGGGGGCCTGGGGTAGGGGGTAGGGGGGAGGGGGGAGGGTGGAGGGGTGCAGCTGTGGACAGGTTAACAACAACCCCTGTTCTGGGTTGGAAACCTAAAAATTGTTTCCCCTTTTCTTTTCTTTTATTTCGTTTAGTTATTTTAGTATTTAATAAAATTTTTCTTGTGTTTTTAGGGCATGAAAAAAGATGTAAAACACCTCATGCACCTGTTGAAGATTGAATCATACTGTTGTTGGAAGCATAAAAACATCCAGGTTTGTGTTTTTACTTTTTTTCAATGTTTTTTATGTTTTCCACCTTCATCTTTAAATAGTATGTGTGACATTGCCCATTTAATTTGAAGGTTTCTGTAAAATACATTTAATGTGTGAAGGTGAGAATACCCAGTGGGGGAGCAACAACTTTTAGTTAGAAAGCTCCAACATGCTGCGGTCACGCCACGGTAATGCCGTGATTTGGCCCTGCTCCGGCCACATCCAGCCCACACCTACCCCTTTCCACCTTCATTTCAGCCCGCTGCCACTTGCATTCCAGCCCGCAACAGCCCCCCCCCACGCCAACTTCGAATTAGCCCGCACCATCCCCCCCAACACTTGCAACCATCCCCCTTCCACCAGCATTCCAGCCCCCTCCCGCTCCCTTCTCTCTTGGCCGGAAGATGCTGCCCTGTGGATGTCGCTGGACTGGGCCAAAACGCCGCGGTCACGCTGCGGTCACGCCGTGATTTGGACCTACTCCGGCCACATCCAGCCCACACCATCCCCCTTCCACCTTTATTTCATCCCGCTTCCACCAGCATTCCATCCCGCAACAGCCCCCTCTTCCACCTTCTAATCATCCCACACCATCTCCCCAACACCTGCAACCAGCCCCCTTCCACCATTATTCCAGCCATCTCCCGCTCCCTTTGCTCTTGGTTAGAAGATGCTGGACTGCAGATGTCGCTGGACCGGGGCAACACGCTGCGGTCACGCCGCGTTAATGCTGTGATTTGGCCCTGTTCCAGCCACATCCATCCCACACCATCCCCCTTCCACCTTCATTTCAGCCCACTGCCACCAGCATTATAGCCCGCAACAGCCCCCCTTCCACATTTGAATTTGCCTACACCATCCCCCAAGCACTTGTAACCGGCCCCCTTCCACCAGCATTCTAGCCTCCTCCCGTTCCCTTCGCTCCTGGTCGGAAGATGCTGCCCCACAAATGTCACTGGACCGGGCCAACATGCCACGATCTTGCCACGGTCACGCTGCGATCACACCGCGGTCACACCGCAGTCACGTTGCAGTCACGCCACATTTATTCCGTGATTTGGTCCTGCTCCAGCCACATCCAGTCCACTCTATCCCCCTTCCACCGTCATTTCAGCCTGCAACAGCCCCCCAGAATCAAGATGGTAGCCTCACAATAATTCATGGGTAGAAATATTCTTAGGATGAATTGGTTTTGGTACTAAAGTTTGAGGATATTTTTATACATCTTTATATTTATGAGTCTTTTAAGGTTATTTTTGTAACCATCTCACTAGAGGGTCTGAGTTATAAGTGGTGGAAGTCTATTATTCAGACTAATCCAGACAAAGACTATTCTTGGAAAAGTTTCAAGTCATTGTTCATTTAGAATTCCTTCATAATGAAGTGAAGGTACTGATGTATATATAATTTTCTAGAAGGGGCAGTCCAGGTGGGCTGTACGGGGGGGGGGGGGGGTGCCGGGGGGTCTGCAGGGCAGGGGGAGGATGCAGGTGGGGTGTCCAGGAGGGTCTGTCTAGGGGGGTGTATAAGGGTTGTCCGGGGGGGGGTCTGTAGGGCAGGGTGTAGGTGGGGTGTCCAAGTGCTGTCCGGGGTGCCGGGGGATCTGCAGGGAAGGGGGAGGGTGCAAGGTGGGGTGTCCAAGGGTTGTCCAAAGGTGCATTTACCCAACTTTTTTTGATGAAGAGGAATGGTGCACTGTATGGTGAAGAAGGTTGGTGTAGGAAAAATTATTTAGATTATTTTGTAATTTTTTCTTCAACTCCTCATTTTCCTCAAAATCCATACTATATTGAGTCTTTTATAATGGTATTTACCCACATGTAATATATATGGAGTCTTTTCAAAATTGGCCTCTTCTACCCTAATTTCAGAATCTGTTGGCTTCGTGCACACTGAATGGAACAGTGAGGAATTAAATTATTTAATGGTTGGATTCTTATGTGGTTATTTCTTCTTGAGAGTAATTCACCTTGTCTTGGTCTTCTTCCTATTGTTCATGTGAAAACTATTTATTCCAACTCTTTTGGTGGAAACTCATTATTCACATGGGTTGCAGATTCTCCTAGGTTACAGTGTGGTTCCTTCGCCTGGGCCTCCCCTTTCCCTTTCATAACCTATATTTCCATCATTTTATCAGTGACGTGGTTGGATATTTTTTTGTGGACGAGAACATTTATTAGCTTCTTGATTCTTCCTCTTCACAGATCTGTGTGGATATGGATCTCTCCAACCCTTCCATAACTACATCCTCCTCATGGAAGGGACTTTCTCATTGTGGAAACAACTCTTCCATCAATTCCAAATGCATTTCATCTCCCACTTCCTATTGCAAGGACACTTATCATATCTATGAAAACACTTTCATGTTGGTCCTTAGGACCCCACAGTGGTGTTTATACTATTCATATCCCTTCAATGCAGCCTAAAGTTTCCATGGATCCTCGTGACAAGGGTGCATCTTCGTTTTCCCCCACTTCTAATTCACCTCCTGATGTTTCCCCGATGGTCCTTCAGCTTCCTATAGTTCCTCCCCTAGTTTCTATTGTCCTGATTCCCCCACCTTACATACCTGGTCCAAGGGATCTTCCCACTCTTCTAGATGTGTGGCCTTCAGAGCCGCCACTACCCCTCCTCCTCGGCTGTGTCCCACCCTCGAATTCTACATCATACAATTCTTTTGTGGTGTTCAGGACTTATGTGAACGTTTATCCAATAAATTTCCCTCCACTTAGTGGAAAGATTCATTTTCACAAGGGCATATAGGTGCTCATCTCCCCGCCTCCCCCCCATTCAGGTGATTGAACCGGGTTCCTCAAGTTTCTCCCCCTTATATGTATTTTTTTTCACTTTCTTTATTACTCCTCCAAATTATCTAGAATAGGAAATATATATCTCTCTATATTCATGCATCTCCCCCACATGAGGGACGTATACCAAATCTTAGTCCAGGATCCTTCAGGATTCCAAATCCTGCAGTAGAGTTTCCTCTTTTCCAGCACCCCCACCGTTCATTAATGACATCCCTCTTACATTGGAATTCCTAGGGCCTCATCACCTGGGATAATACTATCATCCTAGTTCATGAAATTGATCATATCATCCATTAATTACATTTCTACCTTGAGCCTATTCAAACCTCCTCTTGCATTATGGGGTTTGATCATAGGATCAGGGTGCACAACATCATGCATGATGAACCCAACAACATTCATATTTAGATGTTCTATCATTATATCATTTCTATATACCTTTTGTGTTCCAATGATCAATTAGTCACCTTAATTATTTATGTCGATAACTGAAAAATCTTTGTAAATTTTGTCTATGAGAAATGTGAGATGATTTCTAGAGAAACCCTTTGGTGAGACATTCATTCCATTGATCCTAGGGAAATTCCATGGATCATGGGAGGTGACTTAAATGTTATAGTTGGTCCATATGAAAAAAAGGTGTTAGAGTTTTACCATGGAGGGAGAGTGATGAATTTGCTTCATTCCTCTCTCAAAAGGGTTAAATTGACATTGGTTATTCTCGAGACCAATTCACATGGTTTAACAACCAAAGGGGGGAACACCATGGATGGAGTAGGTTTGACCGCTACCTAGAAAAATTGAATGCCATTTATTTCATACTAAGTGTTAAGTATTTCACCTTTCTTGTGATCTTTCAGACCATTCACTGATTCTTGTGACCCTTTGTTAGGCTGATAATAGATGTGATCGCTTCATCTTTTCTCACATATAGATCTATGAACCATGTTTTATCAACACGGTTTCTGAGTGATAGTCCATGCCAGTTCATGATAACCTATGGATTGGTCTTCATAACAGGGTGAGGTAACTTCAACATGATCTTCAAGCATGGTTAAATAACATACTTCTGTGACGTCAAGACACGAATAACTTTTGTGCAAATGTTAACTTTTTAGAAACAAAACTGTTGTCCTACTGTGATAATGACCTTTTTAGTCATTTGATCTCAATGAATAATGATTTGGTGTTATGCCTTATGGAAAAGGAATTTATTTCTCGGGAATGGGATCCAATTAAATGGATTCTGGAGAGGACAAAACTCTACAATTTTTCATGCATGCGTTAAAGAGAGACACCACCATACTAGGCCTAACATAATCCAAGAATATGGATCATTTATGGCTAATAAAAATTATGTTTGAGTCCTTGATGTTACCTACTTATAGTATATTTTGGCTGACCCAAACACCTGAATTCTTGAGGGTTACGCAAGGATCCATTATAATCTCTTTGATGTCATCCCTTTTTTTTTTCAGAGTAGACTAATAGGGTGGTGTTGCCCGATCCGGTTGGGCCGAATGCTTGTGGCCTGCAACTGTAGGGGGGTGTGAAGTGAGGAGGTGGGTGGGGTGCATGGTGAAGGGTGGTGGGGCAAGGGAGGTGTGCAGAAGAAGGGGGTGGGGGGTGTTGGTGCAGGGTGGGGGAGCTGTGTGTGGGGGAGGGGGGAGTTGGTAGTGTCCTCCCAACAGCCATCACGGTTCACCATGCTATATTTTTTTTATTCAGTGGAAAGGCCTATAGCCACGGTTCATAGTGCCGTGGCCTTTATTGGCGTGGCTTAGGGTTGACCTTATAGCCACAGTTTGAAAACTGTGGATATAGGGATATAGCTACTGTTGGAGCCATGGATTTAGGGATATAGCCACGGTTCAAACCGTGGCTATAGGTATATAGCCATGGTTTGAAACCATGGCTATAGGCTCCGACCTATAGCCATGCCAATACCATCCACGGTTCGTGAAACCATGGCTATAACCTATAGCCACAGTTTAAGAGCCTATAGACATGGTTTAGAACTGTCATTATAGCCTATATTTCTAGTAGTGCCACCAACTTGTTTCCCATAATTATCTCATGAGATATAAATATTTACCCAATGAAATGGTTAGAGATATAGGTCCCACCTACCTCATAATGAAAACAGTACTTAATTGTGCCACATTATTACAAAACATTCATTGTATCATCACATAATAATCCGTGTAAGTAAAAAAGGTTTCATAATCATTTCATCAATTCACTATAGAAAAACCAGTTATAGATAAGTGGGTTTCATAAATATTTCAGCAACATCAACATTAACCATCTAGAGAAATAATAAGTATGGTACCATTCAATCTTATTCCAAATAATGCATAAGTCAAATGAAATGATGCTTTATTTATGGAAAATTAGTTTGAAAGATCACTTGAGACATTTCTTTAGAAAAATATCCTTCACACTTTGAAAATTTCTTTTTGAAACAAATAGAAATTTCAAAATCATTTTCATTTAAAATAATTTTGGATACTAATAAAGGAAGCTTCAAAAATAATTTGAAAAATTTATTTAGGAACATATAGATTCACAGTAAAAATAAATTTTTATAAAACATTTTGGAAATCATTTTCTGTGAAAATATACTTTGAAACTTATAATGTGCTGTTTGAAAACAATTGAGTGGTCATGATAGTGGTAAATTCCATTGTTTTCATACACATTAAAATAAATATTCATTTCAAATTTTTATTAAAATCAATACAAGCCTCATTTATAAAATAATATGAATATTCATTTTAAAAAAAATTATAAAATTTAAAAAAATGGGAAAAATTAATTTAAAAAATATTTTTTATAATGTTAAAACATTTTTAGAAAACATGGATATTGAAGAAAAAAATGGTTTTTGAATGAAGAGAGAAATAAGGTGTGTTTTATTTAAAAATATTATTTTGGAATCATGAGTGCACAAGGAGAGGAAAATTATGGGAAAACTTATATTCTCAATAAATAAATATACAAGAATTAAATTTATTTTTTTGATGAGGTTTCGATCATAAGATTTAATTATTGGAATCATAAACATATATAATCTCGATAACCGATGAGATTGTATTATATAACCTTACCACTTTGGAAACTTTTGAATGATAAGACCCATGAAATAATAACATTAAATGAAACTTGAAATATAGTGAGAATAAATAAATTCATGATATTATATGTAAAAGTGGACCTTTATACACCGCATAAAAGAATATAGGTTCAAAAAATAATATATTTCTTAAAGAATCCAAATTGTGATAAAAATTCCCTACCACTTCGGTAAAATTTAAACCTTAAACCCCATGAAATAGAGATCCTAGAATGGATATGTAAATACACATAATTTTTAGGAGGATCATCATTAAATAAATTCATGGGCAGCATATACACCACATAAAAGAAATATGTGGTGAATATGGTATGTGTATCATATAAGTAAAAAGTGAGACAAAAATCCATTACATTAAGTATCAAATTTATTATTAAATGTTAAAAACTAATATATAATAATTACTAATTTATTGTAATACTATAAAATAACCATAATAAAATATATCATACCACATATCTTTTCATTATAACATTTTCTTACCTGTTTGTTAACAATTCAATTTTAAAGTTATGTTTCAGGCAATAACTACATTGTTTTTCATGTATTTTTTGATTTGTTTTTTTCCTATTAATTTAAATTGGGTTTCATAATATCCATAATTTTAACCATGATATAAATAAAATATAAAATATTATATATTTATTTAGAGTAATCTATAAAATTTATAGATGGAAAATGAAATAAACTATTCATGGAGACGACACTCCACACATATGCATGAATGCTATTTCCATTTTATCGATGAATGAAAAGAAAAGTAAATAATATATTAAATTTATATAATCATTTTTATTTCATATATATCACATATATTCATTAAATTTACCCAAATTGCCTTCTATGATAAGCGTTATTGGAAAACGAATCACATTGCTTCATGAAACAGTAGTCTGCCGTACACAAGAAAAACGTTATCATATCCCCCATAGAATGAGAAGTAAGATTATATATGAGATATAATAAATATATAAGATTAATTATGTTATTAATATCATTAAATACATTTAATATATCCTTCTTACAATCATAATAAAAAATAAATGAAAAACACATCACATTGGTTCGTGAGGCGGTAATCTATCGCACACACGAGTGACGTAAATGTATTCCAGTGGGTTGGGGTATAAGACGGAAGAATTAGTATTATAATTCTAGATGTATAATAATATCATAAATATAATATAAAAAATAAAATATCAATACATTATAGTTGGTTATGGAAAATGAATAACAACCATTCACGAGGTAGCAGTCCGCCATACACACAAATTATGATTTAATATTCAATTTGGTGGAACAGGAGAAGAATTTAGGTTATTCTATTAAAATAATAAAATATAACTATATTAAAGATAATTATTTTTATATCATCATAATTTAATAATATTTTCAATTAGTTAGAATAAAAATTAAAGAAATGCATATTTTAAAACATTACCACTTCTTAGGACAACCTCTTTAGGTTTAACCTAAATCCTTATTAGATTAAATTTATGATATCAAAAAGTACTCTGGGATGCGAGGAGGTATGGAAATAATATATTTGGTTAGTTATTATCTTAATAAAATGTCTTTGTATTTTTAATGTGGGGATTATAGTCACTGGACATTTATAAGTTGGGGGGGAGGAGGATATACTGGGAAAATTTGAAAAGAATAAAGTGTACCCATGTTTTCATATGCAAAATGGATAAAAAATTAAAAATTATCTTAAATTAGAGGTTATATGGTTGAAATTTATATTTAAAATAGGTTTTGGACTTGTTTCTAGGTCTTTTTACACCTTTTATTATTAGTCAAAAACTTGGTAAACTCGTTTTAACCTTAACCACAATAATTAATTTTTACTATTTTTAATAATATTTACGAAAAAAATTGTTTAACATTTTAATAAAATGTAAATTATTCTTATTAAAATTATTTAATACTTTTATCCAAATTAAATTCAGATATGTGAAAAAATTAATTTAAAATTAATCACATAGATGTGATGAAAAAAGTTGGTTTCCAAAGAGAAACATTTCAAATGTTTAAAAAGTTTTTATATTAAAATTCAATATGAAATTTCATAAAATGACCTAAATCAGATTAATAGATATATAATTGAACTAATTTTAATTCTTAAACCATATTAAAATAAAATTTACTTTATAAATTCTTTGAATAAAACTTAATTTTTTAAATAAAAACAAGTATTTTTCACTATTTATGGAATATTATACAATTTAATAAAATTATCAAAAATTAAATATATGAAAATTTTGGAATTTTTATTAAAAAAATGAATCCATTTTTTTAAAATAATTTTTTAAATGAATCAAAATTTAATTCTAAAATTACTGTAAAAAAACGGGATAAAATTATTTTTAGAGAAAATACATTTTTATTCATAAAATTAGATCAATTATTTTCTCATGCCTAGAAAAAAATTTGTTGAATTTTAAATTTTTTATTAAATTTATAATATATATATTTATTTAAAATAAATCAGAAAAAGTGATTTATTTAATTTTTTGAGATAAAACATGTCCATACACATAGAAATTGTTTTAGAGAAAAATATTTCCTTTATTTTCAGAATGGTTTTTATTTTTATTATTTATTATTTATTTACCCAAGAATTAATTTTTATATATATGTGTAAAATATATAATATAATAAATTATTTAACCCTATCTAGACCCACCATTCCAACGTCTAGGCGATAACTATCATATTAAATAATAATATTTTATTAGTATGTTTTATCTCGTTAAAACTCAGCGTTACATGCAACACAAGATATCAAAAAAATTATATTTCTATTTTAAAAATAAATAATACAAAATATATATAAATATATATATATTACATTATGTATATTGGTATAGGGGTACATGCAATCATACTGAGTATAAAGATTTTAGTTATCGATGGTGAATCGACCTTTTATTCTTTTATTTCCTCCAAGATTTGTTAGCAATTTTTTAAATATGGCATATAATGGATTAATTTTAGATTCCATTTGTGAGATTTATTATTTTTTATTTATTGGTATTCACATCATTTGTGGTAAATGTATCACTTGTTCAAATTTCCTCCAATATAGATTTTTTCTTATGTCTTTCAACATGATTCTAATGCCACTGGAGGGTTTGTCCACCAACTCTCAGCTCCTACCTTATAGTGTGAATTTTTATACCACTAAGGCCTGATTCATGATTTTACTCTTTAAGGTTCTTATTATACAATATAGAATTCCCTCTCCATGCCTAATCTTTCTTTAACAACATGATCCTTCCTATCACAACTAGAATATCAACCTCATGTTTCTTTAACTTCTAGATTTTCTTATTTTCACTCCCAGAGGGTAACTATGAGTGTAATGGGATAAGAGTTTGTTTCACCTTTTGTTGAGATATATGACTTATATCTAAAAAATTAAACCTATATTCCATTTCAACAATATTCTTTCTATTATACAACCTCTCTTGTATATTATAGGAATAGAAGATTTTATTTTGACTTTTTTGGTTTGATTATTTCCTTAATTTTTTTCCATGTGTAAAAGGTAAGAAAAAATAAATCATCTCCCTTAAAAACCATAACACTTATTATATTTTCTCATATTATATATATAATCCGTAGTGATTATATCACCATTGAAGCCTAGAGATTCTTGGAAAATAATCATAGTATATCCCAATATTCCAAAAAAATTAACAGTTTCTTGTTCCCTTCCCATGAAAGATTTCTCTATCATATTTGGATTGATACCTCTATTTAATTATAGTTTATTGACCTAAAAATTGTTTCATTCCTATGTTAAATGTTTCCATAGAGGGGATATTCTTTTCATATACTATGTGTTTAATATTCTTCTCATGTTCCTTTATTTTATCATCCTTCTCCTTTAACTTAGAGTTCATACACCTTAAGCATGAGCATGATTCATTTCAAAATATTCTCCTCTCTTAAAGTTTCTTCTTTAGTGGGAGAATACATTTGATTATCTCATTCTTCTTAACCATAAAGTTTCCTATATATTTTTTAAGTGTTCCAAGTAGATTAATTATTCCTTTATTTACTCAACCATTTTATTCATGTAAAAATTCAAAGCCACTTCTTCTCTTCTTAATCTTTTGTTTTACATGAAAAAATATCTAATAAATACAAATTCCACTTGTTGAATTATTTCAAGTTGATCCACATCTGCACACAAGGATGAGATCAAGTATTTATTTCTATATGATCAACCGTAATATTAACGGATTTATGTCATTTCCACGTCTTCCATGGTCTCCTTATCGAATCCTACTTCTTTGAGTGACTATGGAATTCTAGATTTAATTGTATCTTCTAGAGTAGTGATTAAAATTGGTTTAATAATAGAATAAAAAAATACTATCTTTTGGGGATTCATTCATTATAAGATACTTATTTATATTTATTTTCATCTTACTTCCTTTTTTCATAAGGTGTTATTCATCAATATTATTAAATAATTCCTCTTATTGGTTTATTTTTTAGTATTCTCTTCAGGTAGACCCCATAACCACATTTTCATTTTATGATTTCCTATAAAAATTTTCCATTTCCCTATAAATTTCAAAATAAGGATCACAATGACTGAGTTTATTTTGAATTTCATTGAAAAATTATCCTTCCAATATCTTTCCTTAAATTCATTTTTATTCCTTTGAATATGATTTGTAAAATCAATATCTCAAAGAATATATTCCAGCATATCTTTTCTACAATCCAATAGTAACATAAAAATTTATCTTTTCTAAAATTTATAGTTAGTTCCTATAAAAAATTAATGTTTCAACATTGATTCCATGTGCACAAAAAAATAAAAAAATGATACATTTTGAACTTGTACTTCATAAACTTTATGCTTTGATACCACTTATAAAAATGATATTGAACCGAAGTACCTTGGGGGGGGGGGATGAATCAAGGTGTATATAGATTTAACTATTTTTCATTTTCAATGGTCTTTTCACCATAAAGATCTTATTCCCATGTTAGTAGGACCATGATTTATATCTCCATTATACAATTACTTACCAAGAATAATGAAACACTTATGAAAATAAAATATATCATACATAGGAAGTTTACTTCATTTAACACAAATGGATAATACAAGGAGAAAACAACAATGATGCATTACTATGATAGAGATGAAATACTCTTGACTAGGGATATTATATTATATTTAGGAAGGGAATACTATAGATTCCAGGAACAATGCATCTTTTCTAATCCTATACATATAAAAAGTGAGGAATGGTTAGTTGATAGACTTGATGGTCTCTTCAACACTTTATAAACATGATTGTATATTTAAGATCAACATGATATTTTTAAAAACCATGAATATTTATTTCTTCGTAGATGCTCTAATATGCTCCATGTTTTCTTCTCTATACTTATTCAAACCAAAAAGGATCAACTATTTATAGAGAGTTGTGGCATGTGTATTTCTGTTTGACAACCGACATGACGACATTAATTTCATACGGGGCTAAAAAAATTTAATAATTTATAAAACTCAGACAAAGTACAAAAAATACAGTACTTGTAAATCTCTATTGTCAAACCCACAAGGATGATCTGTATATTATAAATTAATTAAAGAAACTAATATTGATTTTTTTTGATTTTTTAGAGAATAGATAATGGAAGAAGCATGTATTAGTTAATATGAATAGAGAGATATTCCAAGTTCAGTGATATTCATGTTTGTGAATTAGGTATTCAATTTATTATGGATTTATTTAGGTTTTGTGTTGGAATTGGATCAGAAGGGGTCCTTGGTCAGGTACCTTGCACTAACCCTATGATTTCACCATTGGAATGGTTATATAATAAATAAAATTAAAAAACTAGGCAATCTTAAACCCTATTTAAACATAAAAAACTTATATTGTATAATGGTAATACAAAAAATATTCCAATTAGTTGATGCAATGAAATGATAATCCTCAGAACGTGACAATGGTCATGGAATATGAAAATAATATTAATTGTTATTGATAAATAGTGTTTGGAACAATCCAAAACAAGAATAATAGATATAATACCTAGGAAGAACATTCCCTTATAATCCCAACACACATCACAAAATAAACCACTCACTCATGATAGGCATGATGAGAGCGAGCAACACAGATACCAGAGGATGAATGAAGGTGAAGAACGGTGGTGAATCAAGGATCTATGGTGTAACACCGATTTCCACATTGGTTTTTTGGGGATCTTGTCCATATCCTATGGTTTTTAATTCCATTTTCTATTAGTTTGAGGGGTCATGTTATAAAAAAATCCATCAATACCTCGACAGTGATATAATTTATTTTTCTGTTTCCTGATAGCATCCTGAAAAATAAATAATTTACACAACATGAAATCTTTTAATACTAATGAATCAAAATTTTTGGTGTAACTCATCCAAAAAAATATCTTGAAAATTCTCACATCATGTAATGAGAATAGAGTACGTGTAATTGTATTTAAAAATATATAGAAACTTCACAACTTGAACTAGGTGGTGGAAACTTATTTTTAAAACTCACATTGTGTAATCATATACACAATGTGCAAATGGTCAAATTCAGTTTCATAGCTCTTATTTTCTTAAAAGATCTGGTTTCATGCTGCTTCGCTTCACTCATGTCCCGAAGTGTCTTTTAGCACAAAAATTTAACTCTTTTCTCCATTTTTTCATAAATATTTTGTTCCTTCTATAAAAAATAAAACAATTCAAAGGTTCCAACTATTGGAAATATTAATCAATTAAATACAGAAATCAATACCTTAAAATACCTTAAAATGTATGAATAAAATTTAGCTATCACTCCTAAAAAACTAAATGGGTATCTATTGTTAACGCATGATATAGAATAAAACAATCCTGGGATTCGACCCCACCGACTTCCCTTACTCCAACCCCCCGTGCCACCCCAACTGCCTGCGGGGGGGGGGGGGATCCTACAAAACCTGATGAAAGAAAAATATTTATTTTATATCTTTATAAATATAAAAAAACCAATGATGAACTAATCCTTATATATTACTATTAATCTAATATGGAATTTCATTTTTCTTTATCTTATCCTATAATTTGAGTATAGTGGTGATATTATTATTATTCTTCTCTCAAAGATTTTTTCTCTGAAAAAATAATATATGGTCACTATGATTTTCTAGGATCATTTCTTCCTCTCCATTTGAATTAAGATACCTAATATTTTCCTATATCCCACTATTCAACTCCTAATCTAGTTTGAGAATTTCTATAATTATCCATGGATCCAACCACACCAATCATAGGGTTGAGATCAATTCTCATTCCATTGATTTTTTATAACAAATCTATGTATTCTATATGATTTTAATGTGGCCATTTAGTTCGATTTAAAATTAAATAATTCCTTAAATTCATATCCATTAATACAATTTTATATTTTTATATTAATTTTTAGGAAATCTGTAAATTTGGTTGTGTATTCCTCTTTATATAACATGGATTAAAAAAATGTTCTGTTTAAATTTATAGGATATTTTCATATTTAATTCCCCAAAACTCATAGTTTGGATTCAAAAAATCAATGAACACAGAATAAGGTTTTTATTCCGGTAACATTGTTCAATTTTTGAAAAAACACCCAATGAAACATCAATATCCTATAAAAAGTAACATTGTAAGACACTTCTCTAGGATTAAATTCTCTTAAAATGATTGAAACAATGGATACTTGTCATTTTTCTTCTAAGATCCAATGTATTGATGGATGCTACACCCTACACAAAAAAACTCCTTGAACCACGACATAATGGGTGGTCCTCAATTAAAATAGGTACTAATACAATGATTTTTTTATTATAGTAAAAAAATGTCTACTTCTATATTTGTCTTCTTCTTGAGATATTTAAAAAATAAAAATGGGGTTTTCAATGGTGTGTTTTATATTTACTTATTGTTTTGATCACCTTGGGGAGAAAACATTTATTACCACATGAAACACACCATGAATTTCACAATTTATATTGAAATGGCTCACATACTATTTCCATATTTCCATATGTTTTATCATATTTTCTACTCCACCTCTACTAAAAATCTAACCACCATGTTATAGATTTCACCTTATCCCCATTTCACTTTTTTTTCTTATAGAAATTATGCCTCTAAAATCCAAACATAAATGGAGTGAAAATTTATGGTCATTTGTTGTAGGTAAATATATAAACCAACAATCCATCTACTACAACATGACCAATCTTTAATCCCCATATTATGATATCTTATTTTTCATTACTTAAAAAAAATCGTATATAATGCCCACTGCATTTTCAAATATATCCATTTCTAAAAAATATTTAGCAATTATAGGTTCACCAAGGAAATCACTATAGTGTGCGGAATTATTCCTTCTCCAAACATATTTCATTATCATATATATAATTTATCTAATATATCAACTTCAAAATAACGATAAAAATTTAAATTTTTTCTAATTTCTATTTTGAAACTCTATTATAAGAACAACATTTGTTCTATTATCTCTCATTTTAACTTATTCTTTTAATTCCATATAACTTCTTGGGTTTTTTATATTTTGATTTAACCTTGGATGGGGGAAACCACTTCTAAGATTATTGATTACCCTATTCTTGTATAAAGGATGACCTAAGGTATTATTTCTTGCTTTACCCAATAATTTCTATTCATAGAAATTGGTTTTTATTTTTTATTAGGTTTCAATCATTTCATATTTTTATTAGGTCAGGTTTTGGTTCTCTTTAGTTAGGGATTTTGGTGACTTTGACATTAAAATTCATTCCAATGTAATATTCTTAGGTTTCATTTGGGGACTATCTAGTTTGTTTTTAGAAAATTATTCATTATATGATTTCTTTTCTAAAGGGGTTGTTCAAAATTGATTCATACAACTTGTTTTGTGATCTTTGGGTGATTATTTGGTGGTAAATTAATATTAATTCTCACTAATGTCTAAGGTTGTAAGGGAATAACTCATATAGTGAATTTAGTGGCTATGTTTGGGAAATTCCTTCCACTAAATTTATATAGTATTTAATAAATGTTAAATAATCTTTTGGAAATTATAAAATTATACTTTTCATAATCTATTTTGGGAAATCATGTGAAATGATTTTGTTGGAATTTCTAGTGATGTTGAGGAACAAACTCCAAACCCTTCTATAAACCTTTGGGTCATGGTTTTATAAAGATAATATTTTTGGTAATGTTTTAATTTTGGAAACCTCATTTATATACATTGAATTTTGTGTTTAAATTCATAAATAATGTTTCCACACATGATTTATTATCTTTCTTCCATAGTTTTCAGAATTGAGGAATCCTTTATGGGTTTTATTTCAATTTCATTATCTCTTTAATCTTTCACTATATTATAAAATGTTTAAAGAGGTCCCATGACTATTATAACATAAAAAATGGTAACCATTATATTACATCCTACATTTATAATGGTATCGAGGCTATAAACATGACTTTTAAACTCAATAAGTTTAATCAATGTTATAATGTTCACTTCATCTCATCAAGGCCTGTATGAATTATAAGTCACCAATCCATACTAAACCAAGGAATGTTTTCCATTAGTGTTGAGGTAAAAATTGTTATATAATGGGGGAATTAATTGAAAAACTATTATGAAACATTACTTTCATAAACTAGGTTATCACTAAAATAAAACTTTTTTCTAAAATGATTAATAAATTATTATTTATTTTATAGAAAAAATATTTTTAGTAGTTAAAATTCAAAATTTTAAACCCATGAGTTGGATTTTAAAATCTATGTTTTCCAATATAAAAAACTAAACCAATTTTAATTTAAACAAAACAAATTTTCTCTAAAAATTATAAAATGTTCTGATTTTGTTTAATTAAAGATATGGGGTAAAAACCTTGAAATTTTATTTAAAAATTTTTCAAAGGGTTTACACTTACACAATTAAAAATAATTTCAAAGATGAAAATATTATAATTTTAATGTATCTTACTTTCAAGAAAATTTTCTAACTTCACTTTGATTCCATGTTCACTTTATTGGGCCTATATCTAGTCATCCTATATTATGTCTGAATCCATTACATTATTCCTTACTTGGTTATCCAAGGAGAACACATATGAAATCCTTATTCTACTTATTATTATGTTTTCAATGGAAGATAATAAAACAATAAAGTTTTGAATAAATTTTATTTATAATATATCTTTTAGAAAGTAGTTCCATGATTTTTTTGGGATGCGAATGGTTTTTAATTTGTATGTTTCATTTAGGATTTATATTGTAAAATTCATGAAATGTTCGTTTTTTTAAAAATTTACAGCTTGTTTGGAACCATTATTTGAGAGTTTGGTAACTAGTAAATTACAAATAAGCATGTTTATCTTTTTTGGGATTTAATAATGATGATTTTTATGAATAATTTATTCTTGGAGGATGATCATTTTTTAGATTATTTTGAAAATAAAATAAATTTATTTTGTATATTTGTTTTTTTATTAAAAATTTTATGACATGATTAGCCAACCATTAATGTACATGTAAATTATATGGAATTTATTTTTTATACCTAAATTATTATACCCCTTATTATATTCTAAGGAATTGGTTGAGATACTAACTTTGTATATAACTTCCCCACTCCATCAAATAGGCTTAATCCCTAACTCTAGAATTATAATAGGTGGAATGGGTTTTATGAACTACTATATCTACCCTATAGTTTTACAAATATCATTACATGATTTAAGCATAATAAAGAATCATATTACAATCCAATGATCGTAAAGTCTAGTTTCTTGGAAGACTAGGTACATAAAACTAAAAATATGGGAATAAATGAAACATTTATTTATTTAATATTTAGAGCTCCTAACATATATTTTTATCATAAAACTTCATATGTTACCCCGAGGATAACATGAACAAATAGATGAGCTAAAAATACCATTAAGAGAATAAACATAAGAATAATGCTTTAGAACATGGGTTATAAGTCATGACATAATGATATAAAAATTCATTAAACATATGGAATCACAACATATAAACATGAGATCATATAAACATGGATTCATAGTAATGTGTCATAAAAAAACATGACATTAGATTTAGTCAAGGCACTTTTCATCTATTGGAGTTCAAGTTATAGTTATCCACTAAGATCGTTGTACACGGCAGCATGAGTATAGGCTAACCACCAAGACTATTATACATAATTCCTCATGAAACTCAACTTTACCAAATGAATTGGAGTGATATTTGGGAACACCAATCATAACATGTTCATGAATATTATTTCCACATATATAATCATACGTAATCAATCATAGATAAACATAAGGGTTACCCATGGTATGAATTTGGTATCTTAATCATGTCATAAAGCATAAACAATGGGAGTATCATTAGAATGTACATTAAGGAAGGTAATTTTATCATTACTTTACAATCATTGGTACAATAGGAATATATCATGAAAAGTGATGTCAACATGAAGTAATAACATGTAAAAATATTACTTAAGAAACTTTCAAATTAAAACATTTTAGTGTAGTTAAAGGAAAATACCCATGGTCATTTAAAACATAAAAGGGAATAATATTTTATAAAAATCTAGAACTAAACCAAGAATGTTTTCATAATAAAATGTGTGGTTTTATAAAAATAATTTTGGCTTCAAAATAGATTCTATAGTTTTCTTGAAAATGGTTAAGAATTCGGAATGTTCCTTTAAAATGTTATTGCTTATCAGGAAGAATTGACTAGTGAATCATTTAAAAACGTGTATATCCCTAAATGTGAATGATTAATGGATATTGATACATGAGTTTGAAGAATATAATTTTTTATTATAATATTTTCATAAAATGTATAGATAACTTTATTTGGCTAAAAAGAAAGATAAAACAACCTGAATAAATAATGGAGGTTTGGGTATAATCCCTTACAATAAGTCTGATGGTGACCTTCACTTGACCTTAATGTACTGGATAACCAAATTAAAATCATTAATTAATATTTAAAAAACATATTATTAATTTAATAGATTTATTATAACATTTGTATATTCATTCATGACCTTTTTTATGGGTTAGGTGGTTCAATTTTGTTGTTTGGTAGCGTTTATTTCCTTGGTTTTGATGATTGGTTTACTTGTATACATGTAAGGATGAAAACTTAAGATGTTAAAAATTGTATGAAATTGAAGTTTTATGTTATTAGAGAATATCCATAAGATTACATGGTTATGAAATTCATTTGGTCATTTAGATTGAGGATGAATCATTTTATAAAACTTTAATGATAACTGTTTTGGGTAATTAGTGGTTTTAGTTCACAACGAACTCATTTTTCTTTATAAATTAATATTAGGTTTAAAAAATATTCTAGAACCTTACATAATAAATAATAAATATATTATATTCTGGTTCAACAATAAAATTTATTTCATGACCAGAATTTAGGACGGTAAAAGAAATTGAAAACCTGTCATCCTTGAATGTGATAAATTAACACATCTCAAATGATGTTTTCATTTCTAGTATAAAAGGAGGAGAAAGGAGAGATGATGTGAAATTATTAAATTATCATAAAAATATTCCATTAAATTTAATTTATTATAGTTATCATAACATTTGGATTAAAAGAGGGAGGAAAGGAAAATAAATAAAGGAACTTTCAAGAAAATAAAAGAAATGAAAAGAGGAATTAACTCTTGAATATATCTTCCATGAGAACCTCTTTTGGGGAGAGGATTTGGACTTTTTAAGAGACCCAAGGATTCTGGACTTGGGATAGGGGCTTAGATAAATATTTTATTAGAATTTTTACTAGGAAAAAGACTTGATAGGTGTGAGGAAAAGAGGGGGTGATGAGTGGATTTTATAGTGGAAGAGAGGCAGGTTTTCTCAAAATTTTATTCATTATTTTATTATTTTGCTCAAGACAAGAAATAATAATGAATATTGTAACAAAAAATAGTAATATGTGCATGAAAGTTCAAACCAAAGGTTCTAACATCATCATAACATCATCCATGATTCAATAAATCATCTATTTAGATTATTCGGTAAATTATTGTATTTTACTATTCAACAAAATTCAAGTATTTCAGAAAAATACCAAAAATTCACCCCACCAATTTTTTGATTTTTTGAATCCAAAGTTGAAATCCATTTTATGAAAATAATTTTCTAAATATGTTATATTTAATTTATAAATAATATCACCATTTACATGAAAAATAAATATTTTAAAATTATAACTGATTTTATAATACTATAAAAAATTATCTAAGGTCTCATAAAATTAACTTATAATCCTAAGACATCAAAACCATAATTTATCAATAAATTTTATGAAAATATACTTTTTTTTAAATTATTAAATTATTCATAAAATTTTAATTAAATATTTATGACTTATAAAAATACTAGCGCTATGATATAATTATAACATATTGTCACTTATAAAATGGATAAATTTTATTTATACATTCATCGGTAAGGTTACTTATTCACATGGCCAATTTTATATTCATAAGAGTCATATTAGTTTTCATAAGGGTTACATTACTATTCATAAGGGTCATTTACTATTCACCAAAAATTATGTTTATCCTATTGGACTCCAAACATCTTACTGATCTCTACCGTGTATGTCAGATTTTCAAAATTCAATTCACAAAAGTGACAATATTATGTTTAAATGTCTCATAGTACTTAGTAGTTCATTGTGTTGTGATTTCATGTGATTATAATACATGACATGATTATAATAAGGGAATTTCCATTGATTAAACTTTGGGTTGGTACAACTACCTACCTCCAACCTCATATAAGATTATGGTTGTTGACCTAAAGTGGTAGTTCAAGTATACATCTTCCTTGTATAGGGATTTAATTATTCTACCTCTAATTCAAACAATATTTCAAGTTCAAATCCATTAAATTATTTTTTTCTACTGATATATAAAATGATTTTGTTTATATTTATATAAATGTATAGACCAGTTCATGTATGCACCATACTTTTCACTCATGGGTTGAGGAATGTTGGTTATTCCATTCTGAGTATATAAATTCTCACACCCTTCCTAGAGACCACAGTAGGCATTCATATTTATCTATTTCATTTAAGGTACCTTGTTAAACGTAGATTGTTCACATATCTTTTGGGTCTTTAGTGTCTTGGAGATTAGAGCTTGGGTAGAGTCCCCTGGAATTCTTAGATGATGTGTGGAGTTGAGGCATAAGAGTTGTTCATGGTCATTATAATAGAGTTCCTTAATATGTAACTTTCTTATTTGGGTCCTTAATGAAACATTTGGTTAGTGTTAATTGAGTACATTGGGTCCTTGTTTACATATTTTTATAAACTTTATATATTATTGCTGTTTTGATGAAGTTTACGTATCATCTTATACAAATGATACATTGTTATCCACTCGTCTGTTTTTTAGATTGGTAAATCTATGATGGGTTAAACACCATGACCTTTTATTCACTGAACCAAAGGTAATTCAAAATTCTGAAATAATTTATTATTTTATTTACCTATATTTAAAGTGGGAAAACCACCTCCCACTTGTGACGTTTCGAACCTTTGGTGTTTACTCCAATGTCTGGATAATATAAGGTTCTTATGAGGTGTTTTGGTAGTCCATACCAAAGGTGTTTAGGATATAGTATAATTTCAATTACACCGAGGATTTTACTCAATATTTATGAATTAAATAATTTTTTACTCAATGTATTATCAATGATTTGGTAGTTTATACAATTATCATATAAATGTATAATTTATTCTACATATGTTTGATCTTATAGATCATTGATTGACGATGGAATTTGGTGAAGTAATCTTGAATGTTAATGAATAATATGTGGCTTCTAATATGTTTCATAAAGTGTTTTTTTGAATCTTATAATACTGTTATATGACCAAAAATTCCATATGAATTTTCTCAGTTATACATTATGATTGGTTTGATTGCAACAATATATAAGTATAAACATGATTTATAATATGAATTTATTAAGTCATATGTTATTAATTACATAAATATTTCATACCATAATATTTATGTATATCATATGGGAAAAAATACATCATGGTGATGTTTTAGTATTTTTGTGATTATTGTTTTTATTAAAAGTGATTATCAGCAAAAGTCCCAAAGAATGATTTTTAAGGAGGCATTGTTTCCTAATGTTTTTCAAATTTATATGTATAAATTTTTAGGGTATCCTAAGTTTTGTGGTTTCTATAAAAATCTAAAATGAAGGTTTTTTATGAGGTAACTAGGCCGACCACATTGTAGGTTCAAGAAACCACGAAGGAGGTGAGCAACCATTTACATGAATTCCTAGAGGGTACATGATCATGGATGAGTTATGTGGTACATGATGTAGTGTAAGGTGATCTCAAAAGGAATTTCATAGTGGTTCATCTATTTGTAGAGTAATGATAGATGATGTAAAAAAAGAGGTTTATAGTGCGGTGTGGATAGTCACTACTAGAAAAACGGGCATTTGCGACGGGGCATTTGCGACGGGATCCCATCGCAAATGGATTTTTGCGACGGGGGCCCGTCGCAAATAGCCCGTTGCTGAAAACGGCGTCGCAACAACACTTATTTGCGACGGGCCCGTCGCTAAAGCCGTTTTTTTTGCGACGGTCATTCTCCCCGTCGCAAATAGTACTCCGTATTTTTGTAAAAAACTTTTAAAATAGTTTTTGCGATGGGCCCGTCGCAAATACCTTTTGCGACGGGACCCGTCGCAAATAACTTTTGCGACGGTACCGTCGCAAAAACTATTTTTTTAAAAAAATAAAAAACTATTAATAATACTAGTATTTGCGACGGACATAGTATCCCGTCGCAAAAACTATTTTTTAAAAAAAATAAAAAACTATTAATAATACTAGTATTTGCGACGAGCATAGTATCCCGTCGCAAATACTATAAAAAAATAAAAAAAATAAATTATTAATAAATTATTTTCATTAATATAATAATAGAATTATAATTCACAAATAAAAATAATAAATTATTAATAAATTATTTTAATTAATATAATAAGAATAGAATTATAATTCAAAAATAAAAAATAATAGAATATTAATAAATGATTTAATTAATATAATAATATTAGAATTATAATTCATAAATAAAAAAATATTAATAATTTATTTTAATTAATATAAAAATAATAGAATTATTTTACATTCAAATATTAAAATAATTCAAGTATTACAAAAAATATAATTAAATTATAATATTATAAAATTTTAATATATATATATAATTTAATATTATAAAATATAAATAATATTATTATTCATATTAATATTGTTATTTAAAAATATAATATTATTAATATTTTATAATGAGACAGAAACTACGAATAGAAAAAAAATAATAATTTGATTTCACAAATTTTATAACATAAGTACAATCTCTAATCTGAAGGAGGGGGGGAGGTGGGGGATCTGCAGATGGTGGTGGAGGAAACTCCATCCCTAAAGCATGAGTGAGTCGGCGCATGTACTCCATCTGCCCCTGATGCTGCTGCTGCCACCGACTCGCCTGCTCCTCGTACAGCTGCTGCTGGCGTCGACGATCCTCCTCATGCTGCTGACGCATCTGCTCCCGCTCCTGTCAGAGACTCTCTATCTGTGCAGTCTGAGATCGCAACTGATCCTCATACTGTGTAGTAGAAGAAGATGCACGAGCTCCTCTCGAGCTGGACGCCGACATCGCAGCACTGCCATAATAATCTCCGGGAGTCAGTCGAGAGCCGATACCAACTACCCGGCCCTTCTCGAAGGCATACTGGGTGGCCTGCATCCATGCTGCTTTATCAAACTGACGGGCAATGGTCTGATCTGATGACTCGGCCTGACTCTCAGGTCGGGCCTGTGACGCTGCGGCCTCATATGACTCCTATAGTTTCAATTTAAAATTAAAATTGTGAATATATTATATGCAGTTAATTTTTAAACTTGAAAAAAAATAATACTGACCACGATGTGATACTGACGATCACCTCTGAGCTCCCTAGTAGCAGGATCACTATACATCCTCCGATATACGTCGTACTCTGTAATATCGGGGTGCTCGACAGCCTATAAGAATAAAAAATAAATGGTTAATATTTATAGTTATATAAAATATTTATAAATAATGTACGTACTAGATGTTGTCTATGAGTACTGAAAGAACGACTCCCAGCTCGATGAGTCACCTCCTGTCTCCCCCGATTCTGCCTCCCCACCGATGATCTCCTCTGAAAGGCACCACTCAACCAGTGCGCACATAATCCATCCCATACATGGGATGAAATATACTCTGGTCGGTGTGCTCTACATGACTCGTCAAAATCTGACACTCCTGCTTTCTTCATCGCAGCTTTTCTTAAATTGTGCAAAAACTGACGAAGGCGATCACGCATAGCCACCTCCCATGCCTCGTGGATGGCGTCACGCATGGTATCCTCGATCAGATACCATAAACCCTACAAATAAATCAAAATATCAAGTTAGAAATGAAATAATTTTCAAAATAAAAATTATTTAGTTACGTACGTACCAACCAATGGTCGAACATGGCCTGTTGCACATCAATGGGAATCTGCTCCCATGTGGTCCACGGCTGAGAGAAATAGTTGTGCAAAATAGCACTGCCCTGTCCGACTGCTATATGAGGAAAACTGAAAAAATAATAAACATTTATTATGTGAATAGATTAATGAAATCTTAGTCAAATTCACAGGTTATCACACAGGTTATCACACCTCCGTGTGCGTGGATCAAACCCAAGACGTGGACGTCGCTCGGGGACGGGGTCAGGAATCATCAATCGTGCAAGACTGCGCCCCCTCCGCGTACTCCTTGGAGCGCCTGCAGGCTGAGGGTCATCTGTCAGCAACTCATCCGCATCAAAAGTCAGGTCAGCATCCTCCAACTCACGAAATGTGGCGTCGTCCATCTGAAACAGAAAATATTAATGTTAGAAAATAATTGATAATTACTATTATATATACATATATACATATTATGATTGTATATAAATACCATGAAATGCTATCAGTGTTCATCTTCATCATCATCTTCATATATGTCAATGTCATCTTCATATTCCTCCTCAACATCATCGATATCCATTCGAGTTACATTTGCTTCATCTCTTACCATTTCAAATTCATATGTGACATCATTAACATCATCGTCATCACCGACTCTTAAATGTGGTGTGTCGTCATCGATACTCATGTCTCTTTGTAAAAAAGATTTATTTTGAGTACTCTCTTGAAAAACTTCAATTCTTTGCACATCCGTGAAAGCACATTCACTTTGACTAAACTGATTGTCTCGAATTTTGATTTTTATTACACTCCACCAATCAGTCAATTCTCTTGATGTTGCATAGTACTTTGCGCAATAAACTTGATATGCCTGTTGAGCCAATAAGAATGGTTCATTTACTGCGATAACACTTTTACATTTAATATCGATGATTCCATGAGTCGGATGAACACGCACGCCTCTCTCTGTATCCAACCACCGACATTTGAACATGGTTATGTAATGTTGTCCAAGATAACAGAGTTCAATGATTTCATCAAGTATGCCATAAAAGTCCACTTTATTTTCTCGATGATGAGATCCTCTCAAGATAACTCCACTGTTCATTGTTTTTTTCGATTCCCCATATTCATGTGTGTGGAATCGAAATCCATTCACCACATATGCATTATAAGTTTTAACAAGTTTGGAAGGTGGGTTACTCAATACACACAGTCGTTTGTCAATTTTATCAGCATGTCGAGACACCTGAAAATTTGTGAAATAATTATCAATATAGTAAACTATACATTGAATGAGTTGCTAAAAGATAAAGAATTTATGTTACCAGTTTTTGAAACCACTGAGAGAAATTTTTCAGTCGACGTTCTTTGAGAGCAGCTGCTGTAATTTGTGGAATTTGTTTCTTGATATGATTATCATACAACCTATAAAAACCAAAGTTATTTACTGTAACATAAATGATAGAATAAGTGATATAAACACTTACAGTACAACTGATGTCATCTCTTCACAGTTGAGCAGAACATACGTATGAGCTCTCTGATGTTCATCATCTGAAAGCCAGCGTTCATAAACTCCACCGAAACCAAGCTCTGACTGGTTAAAAATAGATAATTGATTTTCGATTTCATCAATATTCCTCTCGTTCCGTCCTATTCGGTTGTGTTTTGAAGGATACTGAGATTCAAAATAATGGGAGCAGAAAAAAGATATTTCCTCTTGCAAATAAGCTTCTCCAATAGATCCTTCAACAGATGCTTTGTTACGTACTTTTTTTTTCAATCTTTGCATGCATCTTTCAAATGGGTACATCCATCGAAACTGTACTGGACCTCCACATTTGGATTTATATGGAAAATGTAACATCAAATGTTCCATTGAGTCGAAGAAAGACGGTGGAAATATTTTTTCCAGTTTACATATAATTACAAAAAAATCTTTTTCAAGTTTGCCTAGAGCATCATAATCTACCGTAGCCTCACAAATTTCCCGAAAAAAATGAGACATGTCTGTTATGGAATCCCAAATCACAGAATTCAACAGACCTCTTAATCCAATGGGTAGAAGTCTCTCCATTATAACATGACAATCATGACTTTTTAATCCAGTAATATGACCAGTCTTTACACATCTACCCAAATTAGAAGCACAACCATCTGGAAGTCTCAAATCTGCAATCCACTGACAAAATAATAAACGGTTTTCTTTAGATAGTTTATAAGCTGCTTTTCGTTTCAGTAACCTTTCTGTTCTGACATTCTCAAATAGTTCCAATTCTGGACGCCTGCAAATTTGGGCAAGATCTAAACGTGCATTTACATTGTCTTTTCTCTTTCCTGGCGTATCCAAAACTGTATGAAACAAATTATCAAAACAGTTCTTCTCAATATGCATGAAATCTAACATGTGTCGGACCAACATATCAGACCAATATGGAAAATCCCAAAATATGCTACGTTTAATCCAATTGCGTTCTTTCCCAAAACCAGAAATTTTCTGTTGGTTTATTGTGGGACCAAAAGTGATGGGGGGTAATGAAAATAAAACTGATTTTAACTCCAAACCTGATAGCATTTTTGGAGGTCCATCCCTTTCAACTGTTCCTTTTCTGAAATGAGATCTGTTTCTGCGAAAAGGATGATCAGCTGGAAGAAATCTGCGATGACAGTCAAAATAACAAGATTTCTTTCCATGAATAAGAATAAATGCTTTGTTCTCTCCCATACAGTAAGGACATGATTTCTGACCATGTGTATTCTAGCCAGATAACATCCCATAAGCTGGGAAGTCACTTATTGTCCACATCAATGCTGCTCTCAGTATAAAATTCTGTTTCGTTGCAACATCATATGTACTGACACCAGTACTCCACAATAAATTTAATTCATCAATCAATGGCTTCAAATAAACATCAATATTTTTCTTCAGATGTCCTGGAATTAGTAAAGTCAAAAAGATATATGGCTCCTTTATCAACATCCATGGAGGTAAATTGTACAGAGTTAAAAAAACAGGCCAACATGAATATTGACTACCATAAGATCCAAACGGACAGAAACCATCAGTGGAAAGGCCCAGTCGAACATTTCTAGCTTCTAAAGCAAAGGATGGATGCACTCTATCAAAATGTTTCCATGAATCACCATCAGCTGGATGATTCAAGCTTTTATCGGTTGAAATATTCTCTTTATGCCATGACATCATTGTCGCTGTATTCTTAGACATGAATAAACGCTGAAGTCTGGATGTAAGCAGAAAATATCTCATCTGTTTTATAGGAATCAAACCAGACTTCCCGTGTTGTCCTTCTTTATATCTCAGTTGCCCACATGTAGGACAACTATCCAACGACTCATTTTCCCCAGAATATAAAATGCAGTCATTTGAACATGCATGAATCTTCTGACAAGTAAGTCCCAAATTTTGAACCAACCTCTTACTCTCATAGTAATTTGCAGGTAAAACATTTCCTTTTGGTAACAGTGTTTTCAGCAAAGAAAATATCTGGTCAAAATAGGTGTTTGACATTCCGTTATCTGATTTGATAGCCATAAATTTTGCAATTGCTTCTATTTTTCTCATCTTGCAGCCAGGATATAATGCATCCTCAGCAGATTTCAACAACTCATAAAATTCAGACGGTGCCAACTCAGGATTTGAAGCTATATCAGCCAAAGTTTCTGTATGTTGAACAGATGAACCTGCAACATCATGTACTAAATATTGAAACCAGGATGGATCCAGAATCAAGTTGGTATCACCTACTCTGGAACTGCATTCACCGTGTTGATACCAAAAAACATAATCTGGTTGAAAACCAAAACGCAAGAGATGTTCTCCCACTTTGTCAAACGTGTCAAACGTTCTCAATGCACATTTTCTACAAGGGCATTTTATTTTGCCTTCTGAAACAAATTCTGAATTTGATGCTGCAAATGATAAAAAATTCTCCACACCCTCAACATATACTGGATTTAAACCAGAACCGTTTGGATTTCTACGTTGATTTATCCATATGCGGTCACCTAATAATGATTGTTGACGACCTCGTTGTTCCATATTTCTCTATAAAATATAAAAGCATTACTGGTTTTGAATAATTTGTTAGAAAAAACACTCAAGTAAAGATTGAATATATTGAGAATAAAGCAAAACATGTTACAAATATTGATAATTTTAATATTATATTGATTTTTTATTATTTTAATAATACTAATATAATTTTTTCATAAACATTAATTATATAATAATAACATTATTACATTATTAGTATATTTTATTATTAATATTAAAATAACATATTTTTTTATATTATATACAATTCTCCTTTCATCTGTGTGTTTAACATTCTGTCTCCACATGTAATATTTGCATTCACTTTCACCTCTCCATTGGCGAGTAGGTTGATAATTTTAAAAAAGAATGTGAATATTACATGTGGAGACAGAAAACACACAGATGAAAAGAGAATTGTATATAATATAGAAAATTATATTATTTTAATATTAATAATAAAATATACAAATAATGTACTAATTATTGGTAATTATTACTAATTATTACTAATTATTGGTAATTATTACTAATTATTACTAATTATTGGTAATTATTACTAATTATTACTAATTATTGGAAATTATTACTAATTATTGGTAATTATTACTAATTATTGGTAATTAATACTAATTATTGGTAATTAATACTAATTATTGGTATTTATTACTAATTATTGTTAATTATTACTAATTATTGGTAATTATTACTAATTATTGGTAATTATTACTTATTATTGGTAATTATTACTAATTATTGGTAATTAATACTAATTATTGGTAATTAATACTAATTATTGGTAATTAATACTAATTATTGGTAATTAATACTAATTATTGGTAATTATAGATAATTATTGTTAATTATTGGTAATTATTACTAATTATTGGTAATTATTGCTAATTATTACTAATTATTACTAATTATTGGTAATTATTACTAATTATTGCTAATTATTACTAATTATTGGTAATTAATACTAATTATTGGTAATTAATACTAATTATTACTAATTATTGTTAATTATTACTAATTATTACTAATTATTGGTAATTATTGTTAATTATTACTAATTATTGGTAATTATTACTAATTATTGGTAATTATTACTAATTATTGGTAATTATTACGAATTATTGGTAATTATTACTAATTATTACTAATTATTACTAATTATTGGTAATTATTACTAATTATTGGTAATTATTACTAATTATTGGTAATTATTCCTAATTATTGGTAATTATTACTAATTATTGGTAATTATTACTAATTATTACTAATTGTTGGTAATTATTACTAATTAGTGGTAATTAATACTAATTATTGGTAATTAATACTAATTATTGGTAATTATTACTAATTATTGGTAATTAATACTAATTATTGGTAATTAATACTAATTATTACTAATTATTGTTAATTATTACTAATTATTACTAATTATTGGTAATTATTGTTAATTATTACTAATTATTTGTAATTATAACTAATTATTGGTAATTATTACGAATTATTGGTAATTATTACTAATTATTACTAATTATTACTAATTATTGGTAATTATTACTAATTATTGGTAATTATTACTAATTATTGGTAATTATTCCTAATTATTGGTAATTATTACTAATTATTCCTAATTATTGATAATTATTGGTAATTGTTCCTAATTATTGGTAATTATTCCTAATTATTGGTAATTAATACTAATTATTGGTAATAAATACTAATAATTGGTAATTATTGGTAATTATTGTTAATTATTAGTAATTATTACTAATTATTGGTAATTATTGCTAATTATTACTAATTATTACTAATTATTGGTAATTATTACTAATTATTGGTAATTATTACTAATTGTTGGTAATTATTACTAATTATTACTAATTATTACTAATTATTGGTAATTAATACTAATTATTACTAATTATTACTAATTATTACTAATTATTACTAATTATTGGTAATTATTACTAATTATAGGTAATTATTCTTAATTATTACTAATTATTAATAATTATTACTAATTATTGGTAATTATTATTAATTATTACCAATTATTACTAATTATTGGTAATTATTATTAATTATTACCAATTATTGGTAATTATTGATAATTATTACTAATCATTGGTAATTATTGGTAATTATTGGTAATTATTAGTAAATATTGGTAAATATTGGTAATTATTGATAAATATTGGCATTTATTGGCAATTATTGGTAATTATTACTAATTATTGGTAATTATTACTAATTATTGGTAATTAATACTAATTATTACTAATTATTACTAATTATTGGTAATTATTCCTAATTTTTAGTAATTATTACTAATTATTACTAATTATTACTAATTATTGGGAATTATTACTAATTATTACTAATTATTACTAATTATTACTAATTATTGGTAATTATTACTAATTATTACTAATTATTACTAATTATTAGTAATTATTACGAATTATTACTAATTATTGGTAATTATTCCTAATTATTACTAATTATTACTATTTATTACTATTTACCGGTAATTATTCCTAATTATTGGTAATTATAACTAATTATTGGTAATTATTACTAATTATTGGTAATTATTACTAATTATTGGTAATTAATACTAATTATTGGCAATTAATACTAATTATTGGTAATTAATACTAATTATTGGTAATTAATACTAATTATTACTAATTATTGGTAATTATTGATAATTATTACTACTTATTGGTAATTATTACTAATTATTGGTAATTGTTACTAATTATTGGTAATTATTACTAATTATTGGTAATTATTACTAATTATTGATAATTATTACTAATTATTCCTAATTATTGATAATTATTGGTAATTGTTCCTAATTATTAGTAATTAAATGAATAATTACTAATAATTAGGAATAATTACCAATAATTACAAATAATAACATTATTAGTATATTTTATTATTAATATTAAAATAATATAATTTTCTAATTTATATACAATTCTTCTTTCATCTGTGCATTTTCTATCTCCACATACAAATAATACATGTGAAGACAGCAAACACACAGATGAAAAGAGAACTGTATATATATACAAAATTATATTATTTTATATTAATAATAAAATAGACTAATAATGTAATAATGTTATTATCCCTCATTATTGGTATTTATTACTAATTATTAATATTTATTCTTAACTATTAAAAATTATTACTATTTATTCCTAATTACCATTAACTATGAACAATACTAATAATTTAAATTTATTAAGTAATAAAACAATATAAACATAATTAAATTACAACTAATTAAGAATAATTGAAACTAATAAAAAATTAAAAATAAATATTAAATTAAATTGAACATAAATACCTTGAAAATTGATCTGCTCTGATCGTTCTTCAAAATATTAATATCAGCTCCGGAGAAAAAAATTAAACTGAAGAAAAACTGAACTTTAGAAATATAACTTTGAGAGAAGAAGAAGATGGAATTTGAGAATTTTGAAAAAAACGGATGGGGGTATTTATAGGTTAGATTATTTGCGACGGGTGCATTTGCGACGGGTCCCGTCGCAAATAACCACCTGCCGACATACTATTTGCGACGGGGGAATATTCCCGTCGCAAATACCTTTTACCGCCGCCGGTTATTTGCGACGGGAATACTCCCCCGTCGCAAATAGTTTTCCCTCGATTTGGCGTGCAACGCGCGCCAGTTCTTTTGCGACGGGGAAAGCAATCCCGTCGCAAAAGCCTCCTTATTTGCGACGGGTAAATACCCCCGTCGCAAATAAGTTTTTAACAGGACTATTTGCGACGGGATCTATTCCCGTCGCAAATAACCCGTCGCAATTGCTCATTTTTCCTGTAGTGAGTGCACAATCCTAAGGTGGTAAATTTCAAAAGACTATAAATAGTGAAGCACATTAAAGGTGTGAATGGTAATTTTGGGATTAATTAGTTTATTGGTTTTATGTGGCTATATAATTAAAACCTAAAAACTCGATTAGGTAGATAAAAAAATTATCCTGGTTGATCGTTTCTTGAGAATTTCACTAAGTCATAAATAAAGTTTCTACGACACTGTCCGTGATGATGGAGTACCATGAGGGGAGTACATGAAAAAGATAGTTCATACATTGAATATTTATTGAAGGATGTTTTTTTGTGAAATCAATAGAGAGTGGTATTAGGTATCTTGGACTGTGTGTTGTTTCCATGTGATTATCATTTAGTGAATTATCATATGCAAGAGATTCTACCTACCTCTCATATGGTGGAAGGTGTGTCATCATGCAGGTACATAATTTCTCAGTGGTCAGTGCATGGATTATAATTTCATTGAGAAAAAAAGTTTGTGAAGGATTTTCATATGAATTAAGGTCGTTGAATTAAAGTTTAATTCATCTATAAGGTGAAAACAGAGCTTTATTAGGCACTCATATATGTGTGAACCAAATTTTAGGAGATTTATAAAAAGGGAATAATCTTATAGAGGAGTAGTGTGTTCAATTATATTGAGGGAGAAATGAATTATCAAAGTTTAAATGGTTGTAAATCACAGTGGACAGTAATTCCACACCAAACATTGTAACAATAGTGAACTATAGTGTATTTTGGTACATTTTCACAAAAATGTTGTATACTCATTAGACCATCCAAGTTAGAGTAAACCAAGTAATGTTACCATGTCTTGTGCATATTTTAATTTCTTTTTATACATTTCTATGTGAAGGACATATATGACTATTTTTAAAAAATAAGACAATATTTGAATGTAGAATTGGTTTTATTGAACATACACTAATTCAACCCTATCAAGGAATTTACCTAGTGTGAACAACAATTGGTTTTAGAGATAAAGTTTAAAGTGTGTGAATTTTTATTATTTTAATCTATGGAATCAGTAATTCATAATAAAGAGATGCCCCAATAAATTAATGTAATTAAATAAAACTAAAAAAATTGAAAATACTAAAACAAATCCTCGTAAGTGACAACAATTCTCCAATAGCTCCTAAAAAAATCCTCAAACTAGTAACGTATAGCTTGACCCCTAACTAGTTCCTAATGACCTAAAAAATAATTTATTTATACATAAGGTGGGTATAAAATGTATACTTAGTAGTATCCTCCTTGAAACCACTCATGTTAAATGTGAATGAAGCATATTTCAGCCCATTGAGAAATCAAATCGAATAAAGTCATCACCTAAACATTACTAACACTCTTTTCCCAATATCCCCGTTTCCCAATCACTAAATAAGACATAAGATTATAAAAACAACATTGATAATATAAATATATAGATATGGATACCCAGAAACACTTCCCCACTGAATGATGGTTCCATAACTATTTATACATTGTAGGAGCCTAATCCAACATAATCTTTTCAAATGTGGTGCCACATAAACCAAAACATTCTATATAGGAAATGTTGATAAATAACTATGATGTGGATTTAGAATTTTTATATGATAATCTAAAATATCTATAAAATAAAAATGAGGACCTAAGGAGGAACCCTGATAAATCTATTGATAAACTATTTTATTGGGTGAATGTGATTTTAGAGAGAATTCACAAGCTTAGAGAAACCCTAGATGTTTTAAAGATATTTAATCACATCCAGAGAATATCTCCACTTCAATTCAATATCAAAATGTTTATAATTGAGGATAAATATCTAAGTGAGTTGATGTCAGATTGTTTTCATATCACTCCTATTACATAAAAGGTGAGAAATTATGATAACGAGGATATGAAAAAATGGATGTCTAATGAGGTGGAATTTAAAGACATGGAGAAGGCCACCATTGAAGATGGATGGGAAGAAAAATAGGTCAATGAAGTAATTTCATTACATTTATCATAATTATAAAGGGAAAATGGAATGTTTAAGTGAAATATTCCACCCATATGATTTCAATGTGTAAATTCTAGGAACATCATAGAAACATGTCCCAATAACTTTTAAGATTATTATGGGGAATATAAAATTCATTTGAATAATTATTCAACCAATTTTAAAGACAAGATAAGAAAAATGATTTATTTATTCAAGAATAAGAACCTTGTTTCATAAGAAAATGATAGTTCATATGAAATTGTGGTAGATAAAATTGAATACTTTATAGAACATAGATAAATTACTATGGTGGGAGTTATTGGAAGTTACCATATAAGATAAGAGAGTGATGAATTTGAAGGAGAAATAGAAGAAATATTTTATCTCTAGGTTAAATTTAATATGTTATTGAATATATAGATGTTTATAGAGCTATAAAAAAGGTATCCAATAAGGTTGTTCATAATGAAAAAATAAATATATAAAAAGAATAAGAAAATATAAGTTTTATCTAAACGAATAAATCGAGAAGATCAAATCTAAAAATCCAAAAAACTCAAAAAAGGACAGTGAAAATAAGTTTAAAGTAAAATAGAAAATAGGGGTTATTGATGTTTTGGATATGTATGTGAAAGTTCAGGTCAAATGTATCAAAGAACATGAGTACGATGTTGTGTTCCTATGATGAAAATTTAAATATTATAAGAGAATTGTGATTCCTAGTATGATGTTAGGAAAACAGATCACAGAGATGATAGAAAAAGTGAAATTGGAGAATATAGGTCAAGTATAAATGTCAAATATTTTCAAGTGATGAAAAAACCCATTATAATGAAATTTTTTTTATGGGTCGAGATCATAAATATAAATAAATGATGGTAGATTCTAGACCCCAAGAACCAAGTTCAACGTGAAATGTCATTTTTGGTTTAAATAATAATTTGAATATTTAGAGAACCTGAGATAAAACTATTATTGTAGTGAAGATATATAAGGATGTGCCTCATAGATGATGTCATTATTGTGAAAAATGATACATTTGAGAAATTTCTATTCCGTACCCAAAAGGTATAAAGGGGCATAAGAGAAACTAAGTCACCTATGAAGAGTTCAATATTTCATGTTTGATTTTAAATTTAAATGTTTTTGGAGAAAATTATTTGGATTTATGGAAATATATTTATCATCAACAATATTGGTGAACACTTCAGTAATAACCCAAATAGGTCATATACATTAGCTCAATAAATCATCAAGTGTGTTAAAATGGTCAACTAAAATTTCAACTTTGTACAACGATGTCGATCCATCAATATCTTAAGAGGATAAATCGTGTCAACAAACACCAGGTATGAATACAGTGACATGGATCAAATAGAAATAAACTGAGAATGTAGTTGTCACAAATATTTCTCTTACAAATCCAAGTTGATCCATTGAGTGGATCATTGATTCTAGATTCAATTCCAACATGAAAGGAAATAAAGATCATTTTATAGGAGTTAAAAAATAAAGGATGTTTTCATTAGGTTTTAAAATTATTAATTCATAAATATTATTGGATCTAGGGAAGAAAACAATGGGGGGAAAATATATGAGACACATAGATGTCGAGATAAATAGAGGTCTTAGTCACAACTTCCTTATTGTCAGTCAACTATTTGAATCAGTTCATGTAATAATATTTAATAAGAAGATATGAATTTTCATGGGAATATATGGAATGGTGGTGATATATGGGAAACACACAAAGGGGAATCTTTACATTGTGGTTGAAGAAGAAGATATGTGATATATATCCAAGGAGGAAGAAAAAAGGTTGTGGCATAATTAACATGACCATTTAATCCAACCACACTTGGAAGATCTGGTGAAATGTGATGTATCTTAAGATATACCCAATATATCATAGGATCATACACACACATGAAATGTTTTACAATTAGGGAATACCACTTGAAATACTTACAAGGAAATATAATATAAGTCAATAATATTTCTTAAACCGGAGAATATTAATGCGTGTGGACCCATTTTACCAAGATACATCGATAGAAAGAGATGTTATGTTCTTTTCATTTATTATTATAGAAGGATGACATGGTTTATTATTATCATTTAAATATAAAAGGTTTTTAGTTTCATAACAAAATATTGAAGGGTGGTTGAATATATTCTTGGATATAGAATTCTAAACCTCTAAACTAATAATTGCTTAGTTTTTACCAAAAAATATGTAGAGTATTATCTTGAAAAACATAGGATAAAGAATCTTGTATATGTAGTGATAATTCCTTTTCAAAATGGCGTGGCTTAGAGGAGAAATAATATCTTAAAAAATATGGATAGAATGATGATCATTCAAAAAGGTATACCTGAGAGGATTCAAAGGGAAGAAACATTAACAGACATTTAAATATCCAATAGAGAGTTTTTGTGTTTTAAAGAAGAAAATAAACCCTATGAGTCATGGTATGAAAGGAAGATGAAATATAAATACATTTATATATTTAAAAGTATGTTTTTCATTCAAAATAAGGAGAAATACATGAAGTTTTAATCCTCTATAGATGAGGGAATTTTTCATGGATACATTGGAAAAATAAATCCATATAAAATTTTCAATAAGTATATATGAAAGGTTATGAAGAAAGAAGATATTATTATTTTAGATAATGAGAAAAATATTTATAAAATCAATGATTATTTTTAGTTGGATAGTTATGTGGAGTTTAGTGGCTCCATGGGAGCACAAATTCTAGAGGTGGATTCATAGAATGGAATTAATGATGAATAGAAACATGGAAAACCAATTTCTTCACATAAGCCAATGTGTTGATCTGAAATTGATATATAGAATTTCATTTATGACTAGAGAGTTCCGGTATAGATAAAGAGAATAAATTATTTACAAAAAATATATTTTTATAATAATTAGAGCCAAAATGTTTTGAAAAATACATGAAATATGATAATTGGGATTAGGAAATGAATGAAGATACTGACCAAATCTTGAATAATTGAACATGGGAGATTATTTTGAAACTAATAGATAAGAATGTAATCAAGACTAAATTAGTTCTCTATAATAGTCTATATGAAGATAAAAAAATATTTAAATAAAATCTTGATGTGGGTGAAAGGGTAACTCCCACATACAGGGTATCTATTTTGATGAAACATTTGAACTTTTTTCACGTCTAGTGACAATTCATTAATTTTCATACTTTATAATATAAATAATGTTTATAGTATTACATTTGGACCACAATTCACCATTTCTAAAAAGTTTTATATAGGAATAATTTTTCACAAAATAGCCAAATTATTTTCTTATTCATGAAGACAAGAACAAATTGCGTTGACTGTAAAAGGCCTTGTATGGACTGTGCATGGATTAAGAGAATTGTAATCACAAATTGATCAGTATGTAAAGAAGAATAATTTACAATATAAAGTAGTTTTCTAAAATATCTATTTAAATAATGTGACTTATCAAGTGATTATGGTTCTAGTTTTTTTATATGATGTAATATTTGGTGGAGTGGGAGAAGGAAAACTTACAAAATTTGAAGAATTCACGAATAATGAGTTTGAAATGTTGATGATAGGAAAGATAGAATTTTATTTGATTCATAGAAAACACAAGGAATACATTGTATATTTATTTCTTAATATAAATATTAGTAGGTGGTTCTAATAATATTTTAAAAGGAGTATTCTAAAGAGATATCAATTTTGGCTGCTACACAAATGAAATTGTGAAGAGATGATGGGAGAAAAGAGAACAATGTCACTGAGTGTAGGAGGATAGTTGGAAGCTTGTTGTACATAAAAAAACATGGAAAATATTTTTTTATATTCATAGAGACATTATATAGATGTAGTCCCAATTAAAGTACCATGATTTTTGTAAATAGAATGATATGGTATATAAAACGAACAATGCATTTTTGACTTCCATTACAATACAAAATCAGAATAAGAGTTTTTGGGATATATAGATGCTTATTGAATTAGTTCAGTAGATGAATAAAATTATACATCATGTGGTTAATTTTTTCTTAGTGTATCTTGTATTACTTAGTTGAGAATTAAGAGAGAAAAAATCCTTTTGATTAGCATAGAAGTTTAATATATTGTTTCCACTCAAGACTTCAAAAAATATTTTTTTATGAAGTAGGACCTTGAATAAATGAGAGTTGAATTTGAGCCTACTATTGGAATCCATTATGATGATTCATGTTCTATAAATCATATAAAAATTATATCTATAATTAAAGAAAAACCAAATTGATATCAAATATAATACTACCCTGTATAAACTAGAACATTTATTGGTGAGATTTGATTATATGAAAAATAAAAATCAATCCATATACATTTTGATGAATTAATTAAAAATATAATGTTTTAAAAGTCATCAACTATCTATTGGATCCCAATAAACTACCCAAACATGAATAGTGTGGCTATGATATCCCCAATCCCCAAGGTATATTTCAAATTTACCCATATATTAATATGTTTTCTTTTCCCTATTTCAGATCGCAAAGGAGTAACCTTTAGGATTATTGAAAATGGGTAGTATTATTTTTCTTGATATAGGGAAAGTTGTTTATGGGGGATATTTGTTCTATAAAAAATTAGGTGGAGTAGATACTAGGGGATTCAAGGGGATTTTTAAAATTTGAAGATGATAAAACAATTTGTTTAATGAAGATATATCATGAAAGGCAAGTCAAAAGGAGTTACCTCTAATTTTGTGATGAAATTGGTTTAAATAGTAAGGTTTATGAAGTGTCCTTCAAGAGGGATTAAATATATCTAAAAATTTGGAACACTCAATATCGATTTCAAATAAATATTGATGTCGACATTACAAGGATAATTAGTTTTGAGAAGGACAGAACATGTGGTTTTTATAAAGACTTAATAAGTGTCATTGATAATGATGTTTTTAATTGATGAAAATTTCATATTACTATTTTTTCTCATTCTGATCATGTCTCATGTGGTCTTAAAGTAAGTGTTGAGTAAATCTTTGATCAATATCTTTCACTTTTTGTGAATGGTGTCTGAAGAAGTGAGTGGGTATGTTTTTTCAATAAGTTGGCATCAATGGTTTCTAAGGTGTTTTAAATAATTTTCAACAAATGTAAAGGGAGTGACTATTAGTAAATAATCCAAAAAGGAGAAATTTTAGTTTTAATCGGTTGATTTCCTTTATTGACAATTATTGATGAAAAAGTTACAAATAATTTGTTATGAATGTAATGTTGTTTTCTAGTGTTTTCAAAATATATGGGTATTAATTTTAGTGGTAGAATATGTTTTTTTATTATTTAAAAAATTTAAAAGGAATATTTTTAATATGTAAAATAGGTGAACCATGTGGCAGTTTTTCAAAGCTACACATGAGGTGGGAAAAAATGCACATGACCACACATAGTGTAACGATCATAGAGGAATCATGTGGTAGGTGATTCCATAAAAGCTTCTTAAAGGAGGGAGTGGTGGTAGGGTTTCATCATGTAATAGGTTCACTACTGGAGAGGACATTAAAATGTTATATGTTACCATGTGTTTGATGAACAATTATAAGGAGGTAAAATTAGGTAGACTATAAAGAGTGAAACATGCAGAAGGAGGGGACTATAATTTCATGATTGGTATGTTTTCTATATTTTTGGTGTCTATATAGGGACCCTCTAATCACACTAATGGGTATATTAATAAATTATTTAGGATGTAATTTTCTTAAGAATTATGCTATGCTGGAGAGGAATTTTACATGGTAGAGTTTGTGGTTAAGGAATACCATGAGGGGAGTACATGATAAAGAAAGTTCACATGGGAAGTATATGTTGCAAGAAGGTTGTCCACATAGTCAGTGAACAGAGGTGGAAGATATATTGTGATGTGTTAAATGTCTGTGATTAGTGCCTGAAGGATCTTCTTGTATAGATGGTTCCTCTAATATCTCTTATAGTGGAATGTTTTCCACCCGATAGGTGCATAGTTTATTTAGGGTCTGTGCATGGAGGATCTATTTGTAGATAGAAAAAATTTATAGAAGTGTTTTCTATGAATGAAAATCAATAAGGTAATGTGGTATTAATATATTAGGTGAAAATATAGCTTCATATCACACTCAAAATTGTGTGAACCAAATCTATGGTGATTCAGAACAGTTAAATAATATTTTGGAGGAGTAGTGTATTTACTCTATTTGAGAGAGAGATTCATTTTCAATGTGTGATGGATATAAACTAGGGGTAGTGATTCTACTAAAATTTTTGATACCCTATTTTTTATTTACAATACTTTGGAATATTTCAACATATATTTTCATATCCAAACACTGAGATGACATGCAATTCCAAGGCCTGGTGTTCCCAAAATCAATTTTATAAAAATATTAAATATTTTATAAATTAAACTCATAAGGTTTCTAAAAAAGAGATAACTATTAAAAAAGATCAGATCATAAATCCGAGACCACGCGTGAGTCAATAACATGATATTTACCCTAAGAGCGACCTAAAATAGGTATGCATGGGGAGTTTGGATAAAAGTGGTCATTGGTGGGTGCATTTAGTTAAATAAAAAATAAAAATAATTATTTTTAATTAAATAACCTAATCAATTTCTATCTATAGATAAATAATTATGGAAGTATCTCTAGGGTTAATAGCCAAAACCTAATATCACTGTGCAATGACTTCTTCCTAATCTCATTGGAAAAATGGTTTCATATAATGTAAAACCTATAAATCCAGAAAAATCGACATGTAGTGAATGAAAAAATTATCTCATGCATTAGGAAACACATTCATTGAAAAAATGATAAAAAATAAAATGGTACTCATAAATTTTTATTTTATTACCCTATTGATTAAATTAATTGAGAAGAATCAAAATACTTCTTTGATCTATGTAAAATATGATCCATTTCTTGTGTTGGTGTACTAGTTTAATTTATTTTTAGTTTTCTCACCCCGACACCTAAAAAATGTTTCATTTAGAAATGAATTATTGGCCAATGATCACTCTACATATGTTTCTAATACCTTATCCGTCCATTATCCGTGTTAGTCATTTTTGGACCACATGGTCGTGATTCGACATTTATAGGTGGGAACAAGTGAAATTGGACCCCATGAACCATGGAAGATTCATGTGTGATGAATGGAATGAAGAATCAAGGTCATAATCGAATGGTTTTCAGGTTGCACATGATAGATTTTTTATTCTAGAATCTATACCAGAGAAGGCATACAGGAAACCATTTTTTGGACACTGGATGTCTAGAAACAATGATCATAGTAAAGATCCACTAATTCCAAGTATTATGGATGTGATATCTATTGAATCGGGTCCGAATCTGGAATTCACGACTGTGGATATATGTTTTTCCAAAATCTTGACTATACACCATGTAGTTCTGAAGAACACATGGTGTATTACCCCTTGTCTTCTACGACTAGGAATTTGGGAGATAAATGTATCACATGTCATGTGGGACCCCCACAATCCATGTGAACCTAGTTTTGGTGACCTGGAAAGTACTTATAGAGTATAAGGATACAGTTATGGCTAGGCACATGCTGTGTGCCAACGTACAAAGACACGAGTGGCCTACACAGACATGACCAGGGAGTGCAGGTAGGACCCTGAGTGGATGAAGCACATCATGTAGATCACCTACATGACTTGTATGGATACATGGGAATTGATTCATGTACTATTAGAGGCAATACCATGATATGTAGTGTGGCCACACAACATGTGGACCCCTTACACATCATGTACCCTTTCTTCCATTTTTAGGTATATTCCACATCTTTTATCTCCATTGTTTGGACTCATATTTTAGCATGTGAGTAGACTATCATAAGTTTTTTTATATGAATAATGTTATGGGTTAATCCATAGTGACTTTTTAGATAAAATTAAAGTTATTTTAAGTGATAATATTATTTAGGTGATGCTCAATACCAACAATGATCAAGAAGGATCACCAGGGGATTTAGAGTGGCTCCCTCAAATTTAGTTGGGCATGGGTCCTCTACCGATCTATAGATTGGAAAAAACCTACGAGACAGGTCATAAGACCTTTATATATTCTTATAGTGGCACCCTCCTAATGTGATAGGGAATGAGTTCTATACATATACTCAAAGTGGAACCCTTCTTCAGAGTCAGGGCATGGGTCCTCAACTATGAAAGTGCCACAATCTAGATATGCATGGAATGAGTCCAATATCTGCTATCCAAGTAGAACCATCCTATCATATCAGGGAATGGGTCCTCAAATACTAGATTGGAAATCTCCAGATGGGATGGGAATGCGTCCTCAACCACTAATAGAGTGGAACCCTACAACTAGGTTGTGCATGAGTCCTCTACCGTTTACTTGAGTGGAACCCTCCTTCCGGGGAATCACACGTGTGCTCTAGCTATCTATTGAGAGGGATCCTCGTTTTTTACTAGAGAATGATATTTCTACATATATATTGTTCCCCTCGACTATGATCCATCGTGTAAAGGCATTGGTTTACTTGGATGACTATTCATACAGATGTACAAATGTTTGACATCGAAAATGGGCTCTTGGAACTATTGTAACTCTTTACCCGAGCTAGGATGCGAGATAAAGACCCCCTTCAATTTATTTGGGTTTCTTTGGTTTGAGAATATATATATATATATATATATATATGTATCCATTCTTTTGGATTATGTTTACTCAATTTCTTTATGTTGAGCTGCCTCTTTATTCCTACCTTGTCTCTTACAACCCCCCATTCACTATTCTGGGCATCCTACTGAGTATGTATATAATCACCCAAACATTTTATTTTCCCAAATGTTTCACATCTTATGAATATTATGGATGGGTCAATAGTGACTAGTTAGGATCTTAGGGATACCGAGTGCATTGGACCGTATACAGTGGTCTAAGTTTAGAGATTAGGATCCGAGCTCTCTCAGCACTTTTATTTACTTATTATGTTTGGTTGTGACATCTATGTGGTTGGGAATGTATTCTACACCTTTACATTCAATATTCACTATTGTACTCTTATAATTCCTAGGGGATTTCTTATTGATGGTTATATTCTAAAAATTGAAACTTTTTATTACTATTCTTCGAACATTCTACACTAATAGGGTTATTTTTATTCATATAGGTACATTAGAAAAATAACTACGATCTATATTATGACTTTATATGGTTGTCACAACCCCTATCTTATGGATGTGAGCTTGGGGTTATCCCTAATCTATCCCCATTGGGCCGGTTTGTGATAGTTTGGAATGAGACTAGTTCATTAATTAGAGTGGTGTTTGGTGTAGTCCCCTTATTAGGATTTGGTTTGGATTTTGAGAAACAGTGTAAAAGTGTCTTGAGTGTGGCTCTCTGGGTAAGGAATCCAATGTTTTTGAAATGACCAACATATCCATTAACTAGGAGCCTGACTACCTACTTTTCTAATCATCATACCGAGGAATTGGTTTCAGGGATAAATGGTACAAGTATAATATAGGATTGAGTCTTTGAATATCCTTTTGAGTTATCCCCCCATTGTATATATATATTCTCATATGATCACGGTATGTTTGGATTAAATTTTTAGTATTAATCTGTGATGAAAGCTATCTAGGTTACCCCTTCTGAATCATGATGATGATCTGATGAGTGACGATCACTCTGTTCAAGGTATATCCCATGGGATACTTCCTCTATGTGGATAGGTATTAGAAACCCCACCTGTTGAGAATCAAATCATACTTTAAGGAAAGGATGAAGATGCATAGAGGCTTAGCTCACTCCATGAGTTCCAATGATATAGGACACTGAGGTTCCACGATGATCTAGATCCCCAAGTAGTGGAGGATTGACTAGATTTAGTGGTTTATCTTTTCAGGATTATCCGAACACCAAGAGACAATGTGGTTGTGCTAGAAGCTAGCATTTTCCAGGGATTAGTTGGGTACTGATGGTGTTTTATTTCCCTGATGCATGATGAATTGATTCCCTCATGTCCTGACTTCTAGCAGTTGTTCAATGAGGAGTAATATGCCACTAGTTTGTGGTTGGTTTAGATTCAAGAGTTTCTGAAGCTACAAAAGGGAGGGATGATTGAATATGAGTATGGTGTGAGGTTTATTGAACTTATATGGCACTCTAGTGAAATGATCTAGGACGGATAGTTCTATGAATAGATGTTTGAGTAGGGTCTCTATAGATTTATCTGTTCTAGTGTAGTACCCTTGCGCATCCCCACCTATGTCGAGGTGTTGTAGTGGGAATTGGTGATAGAGAGTTTCCTTTAAAAGGGGTACAAGGTAACTGGAGATTACAGCGGTAATTAGGTGATGAGTTGTTTGCAGTAACTTGAAGTTTCTAGTTGAAAGGATATCAATGGAAGATATCTTCCTAGGATTATTCTCAGAAACATGGGTTGATACAACACAGAGGAACATTGTATCCCATAGAGGTTCTATTCTATGGTTTTTATTAGAGACGTCACATGGCACATGACTACCATAAAAGGTGTTCTAAGGAGCGAATGAGGATAGAGAATGGATAGACATGACAGGGCCAATGCCATGACCAAGGATCTCTTAGGCGAGGGTTGGGTAACCTCTAAGGAGGCGGAGCTTGAATAAGAGTGGGTGGAGCTCCAGGAGGAGGATTTGTGAGTGGTAGATGATTCTATTAGATCCTTCCACCACCACCACCACCACCACCAGGAGGCCCACTGTAGGCTTAGTGAGCAGGCAGTTGGGGCCACAGACATCTACAGGCTATGGAGGCATACTACCCAGTGGCACCTGATAAGAATAAAAATACAATATGTGATTATCCTACTATTTAATTAGAATTTTTAGACACAGTTGTGAGTCATTAATCAACATATTTACTCCTAGCATGAGAGTTGGAGATCTCAGTTAAGGCTTTATCCCAAAATCATATTCATAAAGTCCCTATAGGGGAATCATATTTTATATATTTTATACTCCGGTAGTATGAGCTATCACTTGGTGTAGAGAGGATCACATGGGACCTTTCGATCATCCATACGGAACCCTATGAATTCATCATGGTTATAGATTGTTTTTACACGGTCTAAGATCCAATTTACTATCACCGCAGATGAGTCTGACGCATTCACACCGATGGGATTAGATAATCCTTTGTGGATGAGAGAGATCTCATGGTAGTATGAGTGAGTTTTTAAAGAAAGAGGTTATGGAACATCACCCATCAGTTGGTGACTGTATTACTTGGTGCTTTAGTCACTTCAGGTATATCGATTCCTTCAATTGTATAATATTTCATGGTCTTCTTATATATGGATGTTCTAGGACTACCTCTGAGGTGGGAGATGGAGTATTGTATCAAATTAAATCCTACGACCGCTGTAATATCTTCTTTGAAATATCATATGTCTTATAATTATCTATAGGAGTTGTGTTTGTAGTTAGAGGACCTTCAAGAGATGTGTTTCATTAGGCATAGTTTGTACCCTAGGGAAACTCCATTTTTTTCATGAAAATAGAAGATGAAAGGTTTCATTTTTTTGTGGATTATCATCACATAAACCAGGCCATGATAAATAGGATATACCCATTTCCAATTATTGATGACCTCTTTGAAAATACGTGATGCATGAGATGGTTCTCAAGATCAATCTCTGGTCCGACTACCACATGATGATCAAAAATAGGAAATAAAATATCAAAAACTAAACAGTAGATATTTCATTCCAAATATATGTAAGTGTCAATATAAATAACCAAAAATAAATAAAGACAATGAAAACTCCCAAGATGGTCCTAAAACCATGTCTGGTTCCCTCAACCATGCTCTATCCCAAACCATCCATCGAACATATGGCCCTTTCCCTTGTCCTGTCCTACAGACATGAATTCCATTTAGGTACCAATTAGGTAGCTTGAGCAGGGTGTGAGTAAAACTCTATATGAAACCATTAAAGAAATCAGAAAAATATCTAGTAAATAATAATGATAAATTTTATAAAGAATAAAGAACAATTCATAAGTAAATATTTATCAAATTTTCAATTATTTTTTAATTAACCGTTTAACTATTGGGTTCCCATGGACACTCGAACCATCAATACCTGCTTTAGAACATACCAAAGTTTGAACCTTATCCCATATTGGATTCATAATTCATTATAACACATGGGATTTCATAGTACATTTCAACTCATTTCATATTACATAAAATTGGAACCATTGTCAAATGCCAACATTTTGGGCCTAGATCTCCATGCCTAAGACCCTGTAGGTATTTGAAGAAATAGTTTGTGCCCCACTAATCATTAATCGAATAATCACAAAAGTGAGATTTTGAAGTAGTATTATATTTCCCTCACTCATATATCAATTTATCAATATAGGAATTTGAATCAGTAGTCAACGTCCCACAAACATTTATCAATTTATCACTACAGGATTTTTAATATGTAGTTACTATCTCAGACATGTTTATAAATTTATCCCTATGGGATTTTAAAGAACCACTACATGTCCCAAACATGTTTATCAATCAATCACACAAGTACATATATCAAAAAAATCAATATTAAACAACATTAATTTTTTTAACCACATTTCACATCATAGTGCCATGCCAATTTATCAAAAAAATCATCAATAATTATTTTAATCATGTGAAATAATATTTGAAATCCACTATTAACCATTTTTAAATATTCAATTGATATAACCCAGTAACCCAATAAGGTCAAGTTATCCATCTGATAATCCCCATTGTCAATTAATTCATTAAAAATTAATCGAAACATTCCACAAACCCAAATTCCCGTCAATTTCATAATCATAAGATTCCAATAATGAATTGACCAATTAATTAATCGAATTCCACCAATTTCAATTGCCCTAATTTTACCCAAATCATTATCAAATAGAAATTAAATTAAATTTATTCAATCATCAATGAAATTTCTCAGTCATTGGAATTGATAAGTTTATAATTACATATATTTAATTGAATGAAGTCTACGTGATTTTCAATTTAGAGCACCTACCTCAAGATTGATGATGAATGCTCGCCAATGAAAACCCCCAATTTTAAGTGGGATGACCAATATCACGTTGAAGAACAAGATCTAGATCCAAAACATAGATCCATGATTAGGTGGATTAGATACACCAACTAATAGATCATATCCACAATAAAAATATTATAAAATACCTTCAAATGAGAAGAGAAGGATGGAAAAAAATGTGGATGAGAATCTCTTACCAGGTGAGGTTCACATCTTCAATACATGCTTCAATTCACCAAGAAAAAAGGTCAGAGGGACATGGAATCCATCCAGGACCCCCAAAAATGATAAAATATCATTTAGGTCTGAGTTAGGTCAATTTTGGGTGATTTATGAGGGGGTTTGGGATTCTAAATGACAATTTTTAGAATAGTAATAGCTATGCACATGGTTTCCTTGGTAGGGGCGCACAGTCTCCCAAACCATGCACCAAAACCACATGCCTATTTTATGATGGGGGAGGGGGGTGCATGGTTACTACCAAGAGTCCATAAGGTTTGAAAAACCCTGTTCTAGCCATGTAATCCTTCTCTGCTGGGGTTTCCCACTTTTCTGGGGAAGGGTGCATAGTTTAGGAAAACTGTGCACCAACCGTGAACTACCCAAATCTCTTCCAAAACATCCAAATTTTTTTTACCCAAATGCACCTTATATAAAGCCCAAAAAAATTCAGTCAAACAAGGTAATAGAGTACCTATAAATGATGTCAAGACATCTCTAAACAAGTTCGGGTTCTTATAATCACCTAACCATATAACAACTGGTCCTCGAGATGTACTCCCAATAATCTCTAAGATTATAAGTTGAAAACATTGGACCAATGATCCCACATATCCACTTATCTCTCCATAGTTTACTCTTGAACACAAAAAAGTTTTCACAATACATGAACTATCATCATGGTCTTTCCTTTAACACTTTATCACTGTGATATAACACATATATCCAATGATCTTAAATGGATACAACGGTCTCCAACTGAATAACATCCACATCGATCACATGATAATGGATGGGGTGATACTGCAAAATTTTTGAAACATGAAAAACATCATGAATAACACTATACTTATGTGGAAGATCCATTTGGTATTCCAAAGTCCCAATTATATCCATAATATAAAATGGTCCAATAAACATGGGCAAAATATTTCCGTATCTTTGTATCTTACAACGAACCAATCTTGTAAAAACTTATAGGAATACAAGATCACCCTTTGTAAACTCTAGTGGTCGTCGGATTTTATCTACATATGACTTTTTTATTCTTTGATACATAACCAAACTCTTCCGAATCAGCTAAAACTACTCTGAGGTCTCCTGCATGAGACTTGGTACCAAAAACTCGGACTCACCTACCTTAATCTAGCATAGAGTTTATATACATGGCCTACCATAAAAGGACTTATATGGTTCCATATGAATAGTTACCTGATAAATTCCATTCTTGGAGAACTCCTCCAGTGTTAACTGCTTCTCCCAAGACCCATATGTAAGGCCCCGACCCCAGCTACCCAGAGTCGGTGCATTACTTCGTAACATTGGACTGATCACAAAAGATCAAGTCTCGAAAGACCGATTAGTTTAGTAGCCTTGGAAACACTAGATACATTCATAAATGTTACATTACATCACAAGGTGAAAAACTCAAATAAAAAAAAGTCTCCATAGTCCACACTCATATCCTCTTCTGACTATCCCTACAGGTCATTCATAAAATACTTATTCACATCCTGGAAAATATTAAAACATTGAAAGGGGTGAGCTCAAATGCTTAGTAAGGATAACAATATTGCGGAATCTTTCATAAATATACATAAAAATTTAAGGCAATGTGTAACTAAAACAAAAGCCTTTTAAACTTGATCATAAACAAAATATGGAAAAAGTAAAATGAGATAATGACATTCACTTCCTCACATGGATATTCTACTGGTCGAATAATCACATGCAATATTAATAACCACTTTCATAATGAGGGAATGTATAATGCCAGACATTCTGAAACATTTTGTCAAGGCCTCGGCCAAGACGTCTAAAATGATTAAGGCCTCGGCCAAAACCATAAATCAAATTGGGAAAGGGCCTCGGCCAATTCCACGTCTAGTTGTCTCATGAGACCTACCGATGAATCGAGGAGCTATAGCGGGCTCCACCCGTCACTTATTAAGTCCAATACATTCCTCATATGAATAGGTTTAAACATATCATAAACCATAACATAGTCGTATCACATAAAACATGCATAAAGGAAACATAACATTTCCAAATTTCAATCAAAAGATATCAATACAACACATGGATATAATAAAAACGCTTTCAAAACCATTTTCAATACCAAAATAAAAGAAAAGTATAACATGGTATTTATTTTTCATTAAAAAAAAATGATGGCTTGTAGAGGAAGCCAAAACTCAAATAATGGTCACGGCGGCGGAGAAGTCGTTGTCGCCACATAAGTACGGAAAGAAAAACATTCCCTTTTGTCTTTTAGCAAAACGCTTCATATAAAAAAGATTCCTTTTGAATAAATGTAAAAGTCAAAGGGGTTTATACGCCGTATAAAAGAAAGTTGTGTATAAAACCAAATATGCCTCAATGAAAGGGGATTGAGACGAAGTCCTTAAAAGATCATTTTTTAAAATAAAATAGATCTATTATGTGTATTCACTATAGTTACACATAAAGAAAGTAAAAATACAAAATAAGACATAATAATATCATGACATAATTTGAAAGTAGGAGATTAACCCAAAGAATGGAAATTGGGTTAAGAAGCTCCCTTACCTCGTGTCTGACTTGACTCAACCATTATTTAACCTCCTGAATAATAAACTAGAGTTAATATATACCTTATTAAGAACCATTTTCAATTTCTTTATCCTTATTATATCACTTATTACAATGATATGAACATTATGTAATTATTTAAGTTAATAACGGCCATTTTGTCGATCTTTGTTACTTGAGTCAACAATAAACTTCTTATAATTACAAGTTGTTTATGTGGTAGAATATCCATTATCTCCAGAATTATATTCATGATTTATATGTCATATATATATTATATATCCAGTATATACATTCATTTATAATATTACATAACATTTAGAGGTAAGAAATGAAATGCACCGTTCATGGAGACGGTAAGTCGTACGTACGCATGAACGCTACTTTCATTTAAATTTCATATTTAATGGAACGAAATCATAATGATATAAATGTGTAATATAATTCCAGTATAATATAGTGTATAATACCATTTAATACATCCTTTATACATCCCACATATGGCATTAACAATTCAAATCACTTTGAGGGGGCGGTAGTCCGCACTTCCTAAAATGAAATTATCGCGTTTTACCCATAATGGAAATCATAAAGTATGCCATAAATGAGAAATACAGAAGCATAAGTAAAACAAAAACATATTATATATCATATATAAAAATAGTGACACCTTAATGGCCACCTTTGAAGGTGTTATATGAGTGTTGAACAATCATCGTTTCGTGAGGCAGAAATTCGCCATCCACAGAAACCGTATGTTCTTTAACCATTAGATGTAGGTGTGTGTAAGTGTAACTCAAATAATTCTTATAAAAACATCCTAGTATATTGAGGATACTGGTGTTGTTACAAAAGAAATGAATAAAAAGAGTTTAGGGGGTTGGAGAATAAAAATAAAACAAAACAACATTAGAGAAGACATTACCTCAAAATCGGGTAACTCTTTTTGATTTGAGCCAAAGGCTTCCTTGGGAAGAGTTCTTACCAAAGTGAGTCTTCTAGGAGTAATAGGGGGAATTTGGGAGAGTATTTGGGCAGAGGTTGGCCGAGCCAAATGGCTTGAAAGTGTAAATGAGGTGGGAGAGGTGGGGGCCTTTTATAAGTGGAGAGGATGGGCACTTTTGGAAAGATTGAAATGTTACATTATATCACAATACTTTTCGGATTATAAAGGTCCCAAACTTATATAATTCGAGGCTAAGGTGATAAGGTTTCGAAATATCCTCATCCAATAGGATTTGGACAAGTTTAAGCCTTGGATTTTGCATTATATTCTCATTTTATTTAAATCGTTAAATAATGAGGTCATCGCTGCATCATAATGATGTCATAAATAATTTAATTTTTTTAATGTCTAAAAATTATAAAAAAAATACTATGATGTAGGAAATATTTTTATCTTTCTATTGAATATTTATAGTCAAAATTCTGACTTGTGTAACCCCACTTAAAAACTATTTTAGTAAAATAACTCATGTTTGTGTCAATTTAATTTTAACATTAAATAAATTTATATTAATGTCATTTTCCAACTAAAGTGGCTCCATGGGGTCCCCAAGTTGACCCATGGGTTGTATTGGTCGGCCATGACTCATCCAATAGGAGTAGGACAAGTGTCATGCTCATCTCATATTATTAAAACATTATTTGTACCTTAAACTACACTAATTACCTCTAATCGCGATTAAGAACTTAAAAGTTACTATTCACCAAAAAATTATTTTAATCTCATTGAACCATATTTTACTTCTTAATGACAACCATGTATGTCGGATTTTTGAAAATAAAATCACAGAAGTGGTAATATTTCATTTAAACAAAAAATCAGTTATTTAACTACCACTTAGTGGTTTCACTATTCATCAAAAATTGAAGTTTTTCAGAACAAGGCCAAAATTTCACCCTAAGATATAATTGATATTCCGAATTAAAAAATGATGTATATTTTACAAAATTCCAAACATATAATTTTCATTAATTAATTTTATAATTAATTCCCGCTGTTACGACAAATAACGTGTTTTTAAGAAACAATTTATATCAAAAGATTGTCAATTGTTTATGTCCAATTTCAATGTTAAATTAATTCTAATGACCACCATTGGATAAAATGGTAAAAATATATTCTAATTATACCTTAAAACCACTAAATAGTATAATTTATCACAATAAATTATTTTGATTAAAAAAGTTGTTTTAAAGTATTTTTCACTATTCATAAAAAATTAGAAGTTCTCAGAAAAATACCAAAAATTCAACATAGGCTAATTTCGATATTCCGAATCCAAAAATGAAGTCCATTTTGAAATATAAAATTTCTATAATTTTAAAAAGTGGTTATTACTATTCATAACGGCTACTTTAATTAGTCGCGGTGTTTTAGAACTCGAAGTTGCGTACAATGCAAGCTATTGCATTATTGAATGAGAAGCGTATCGTGGAAGCTCGGGGTGTTACATTCTCCCCTCCTTCAATAAATTGCGTCCTCGCAATTTGAAATTTTTCTTTGAAAATAAAAGGTTGAAAAGAGAAAATACCTTTGAGGAAAACCCACATCGGAAATAAGGTTAATAAATATATAACATTAAAAGAAAGCAGGATAAGTACAAAGGTCACCCGATATAGCCCATTCTAGGATTATATGAAAATATGGATATGGAGGAGAAACAAACCATCAAGGTTTGATGGAGAGTTATAGAAAACAGGATTAGGAGAAAGTTTAACCACAAGAAAATCACAAACTTGTGATTGGTTAAACGGTCATTGAATCCCCAGTTGGAAAAGTTAACCGACAACATTTTTGTTTTAAGTTACCTTTTATAATGTTGAGGAATTTATTTAAGAGATTTACTAAGAACTTAAGGGAATATACATACTTGTTATGTATACTTTCATTCGTTAATAAATTTTTACCAAAAACCCAACTTTTACTCCAAATGGTAACGGAACTCAAAAATATTCTATTTATCCTAATTGTATAAGGTTCAAAATGTTAACACATACCATTTAGATTAGTAAAACTATTTTGTAATAACCAGAGACTTCTTGTAGGCTAGTGGTAGGAAATAAAGGCTTGTCGCACTATGGTTGTGGGTTCGATTCCTGCAGCTTTGTCCGACGCGACGGGTTATTCCCCACCCTGCAGGTTGTCCTTTTTCCTAAAACTATAGTATTATAATATTCCAAAAATAATCTTCAGAAATTCTTTAACATTAAACAATACTATCCATGGTTCAACTTAATCCATTCCAACCTTAATAGTTATCCAAAATACCTCCATCCAGACTTTCTCTAAAAGGTCTCTAAATTCCAAAATCAATTGTAACATCAGATTCCCCAAACAAAGAAAAGTTTCTCTTATTGTCACATACTAAAAATATGATTACCTTAATCGTATTAAAACCTTACTGAAATCAACAAGTACTGCAGTAAAATCCATATATATATATCACATTATTCTTATAACCAGAATATAATCCTTGAGTCCAAAAGCACCAATACATTAGTTATTCTTCTTCAACTGTAGTAACAGCATAAGATTGTCCTTGATCCCTTGGCCTTTTATGAGGTAAGTTTCCCTGACGCTTAGGACATTCATTTTCATAATGCCCCATTTCTCTACAATTGTAGCATTCAACTTTGATAGCCTCTTTCTTTCCCTTGCAATCACGAGCCTGGTGACCTTTTTCTCCACATTTATAACAAACTCCCATTCCTTTTAGGAAAGTACCAGGGTGATTCTTCCCACAATTATCACATAATGGAAAATCCTTCTTTCCCTTTTTCCCTTTATCTGTCTCTTGTTCCACCATTCTCTTCTTCTCTTGCTTTACTTTGTTGTCATAAGACTTAGAGAATTCCTTTTCGGTCTTGATAGCACATGAGACAATATCTTCGTATGATGAGAAGGATTTTGATACTAAAGCTCGACGGAGAAATGGTTTTAACCCATCAAAGAAACGATCAATCTTACTCCTTGGGTTACGTATATAATCGGCAGCATGCCTTGCTAACCTTGTAAATTTAGCCTCATACTTTGCGACATTCTCATCCTCCTTCTGCCTCAGACTCAGAAATTCCCTTTCCATATCTGCTCGATGGTCACGAGGAAAGTATTTTTCTAAGAAAAGCTCTTTGAACTCCCTCCATTCCATATTCGATACGTCATCATCTTCCTTTGTGTTTTGAATCAACGACCACCACTGATCGGCATCTCCAGTGAGGCGGTAAACTGCCATGACAACCTTCTCCCTTTCACTACTCCCCAAGGCATGGAATATTTTCTATAAGGAATTTATCCATTGCTCAGATACTATAGGATTTGTACTCCCATTGATGGTTGGTGGTTGTTGCCTCATGAAACGGTCTAGCATTGATCCTCCACGTTGCGGATCAGGGTGCTCCATACGAGTAAGGTTATTATTCATAACCTGAGTGAGTTGTCCCAGTATGGTAACAAGTTGATCAGCACCAATTGTATCTCCAGATCCACAATAATTATCTTGAGCAGGAGGGCAATCCCTACACGGAGTTCGTGCATTGATACGGTTTCCATTCCTTCCACTAGGCGCCATTTCTAAACAATGGCATAAACTAGATTAGTTTATGAATCAAAATACATAATTCCATACTTGTTAAACACTTTACATAAATTGAACTATTTATGGATATAATCCATAATCATAAAAAGAAATGTTTTCTTTGAGTAAGTATGTACTCATAACCCTTCATAGTGGTTTGTAAATAAAATGAGAATTATACTAAGCATATCCCCCGGGAGTGTCGTAACCAAGAGTGCAGCAAGGCCCGTTGTCGTGCACCAGTTCCCGTTCGAGTCTAGCTCAAAGCGGTGTTTTCGGGTTTTACCCCTAGGTACATCTGTGCCAGAGCCGCCTCTACCTGCTCGTATCCAAATAGGGATGTATTGCTCGGAAAACTCATAACATCTCTATAATACCAAAATTCTAGGAAGTTCTTCTATACTAATCCTCAAAGTCTATCTTTGGGCTATGTGCTCTAATCAGAGTTTATCTAAATCTAGCTTCCAAGGTTAGTACTAAACTGCCTCTGATACCAACTGTAAGGCCCCGACCCCAGCTACCCAGAGTCGGTGCATTACTTCGTAACATTGGCCTGATCACAAAAGATCAAGTCTCGAAAGAACGATTAGTTTAGTAGCCTTGGAAACACTAGATACATTCATAAATGTTACATTACATCACAAGGTGAAAAACTAAAATAAAAAAAAGTCTCCATAGTCCACACTCATATCCTCTTCTGACTATCCCTGCAGGTCATTCATAAAATACTTCTTCACATCCTGGAAAATATTAAAACATTGAAAGGGGTGAGCTCAAATGCTTAGTAAGGATAACAATATTGCGGAAGCTTTCATAAATATACATAAAAATTTAAGGCAATGTGTAACTAAAACAAAAGCCTTTTAAACTTGATCATAAAAATAATATGGAAAAAGTAAAATGAGATAATGCTATTCACTTCCTCACATGGATATTCTACTGGTCGAATAATCACATGCAATATCAATAACCACTTTCATAATGAGGGAATGTATAATGCCAGACATTCTGAAACATTTTGTCAAGGCCTCGGCCAAGACGTCTAAAATGATTAAGGCCTCGGACAAAACCATAAATCAAATTGGGAAAGGGCCTCGGCCAATTCCATGTCTAGTTGTCTCATGAGACCTACCGATGCATCGAGGAGCTATAGCGGGCTCCACCCGTCACTTATTAAGTCCAATACATTCCTCATATGAATAGGTTTAAACATATCATAAACCATAACATAATCGTATCACATAAAACATGCATAAAGGAAACATAACATTTCCAAATTTCAATCACAAGATATCAATACAACACATTTATATAATAAAAACGCTTTCAAAACCATTTTCAATACCAAAATAAAAGAAAAGTATAACATGGTATTTATTTTTCATTAAAAAAATGATGGCTTGTAGAGGAAGACGAAACTCAAATAATGGTCACGGCAGCGGAGAAGTCGTTGTCGCCACATAAGTACGGAAAGAAAAACATTCCCTTTTGTCGTTTAGAAAAATGCTTCATATAAAAAAGATTCCTTTTGAATAAACGTAAAAGTCAAAGGGGTTTATACGCCGTATAAAAGAAAGTTGTGTATAAAACCAAATATGCCTCAATGAAAGGGGATTGAGATGAAGTCCTTAAAAGATCATTTTTTAAAATAAAATAGATCTATTATGTGTATTCACTATAGTTACACATAAAGAAAGTAAAAATACAAAATAGGACATAATAATATCATGACATAATTTGAAAGTAGGAGATTAACCCAAAGAATGGAAATTGGGTTAAGAAGCTCCCTTACCTCGTGTCTGACTTGACTCAACCGTTATTTAACCTCCTGAATAATAAACTAGAGTTAATATATACCTTATTAAGAACCATTTTCAATTTCTTTATCCTTATTATATCACTTATTACAATGATATGAACATTATGTAATTATTTAAGTTAATAATGGCCATTTTGTCGATCTTTGGTACTTGAGTCAACAATAAACTTCTTATAATTACAAGTTGTTTATGTGGTAGAATATCCATTATCTCCAGAATTATATTCATGATTTAGATGTCATATATATTTTATATATCCAGTATATACATTCATTTATAATATTACATAACATTTAGAGGTAAGAAATGAAATGCACCATTCATGGAGACGGTAAGCCGTACGTACGCATGAACGCTACTTTCATTTAAATTTCATATTTAATGGAACGAAATCATAATGATATAAATGTGTAATATAATTCCAATATAATATAGTGTATAATACCATTTACTCCATCCTTTATACATCCCACATATGGCATTAACGATTCAAATCACTTTGAGGGGGCGGTAGTCCGCACTTCCTAAAATGAAATTATCGCGTTTTACCCATAATGGAAATCATAAAGTATGCCATAAATGAGAAATACAGAAGAATAAGTAAAACACAAACATATTATATATCATATATAAAAATATTGACACCTTAATGGCCACCTTTTAAGGTGTTATATGAGTGTTGAACAATCATCGTTTCGTGAGGCAGAAATTCGCCATCCACAGAAACCGTATGTTCTTTAACCATTAGATGTATGTGTGTGTAAGTGTAGCTCGAATACTTCTTATAACAACATCCTAGTATATTGAGGATACTGGTGTTGTTACAAAATAAATGAATAAAAAGAGTTTATGGGGTTGGAGAATAAAAATAAAACAAAACAACATTAGAGAATACATTACCTCAAAATCGGGCAACTCTTTTTGATTTGAGCCAAAGGATTCCTTGGGAAGAGTTCTGCCCAAAGTGAGGCTTCTAGGAGTAAGAGGGGGAAGTTGGGATAGTATTTGGGCAGAGGTTGGCCGAGCCAAATGGCTTGAAAGTGTAAATGAGGTGGGAGAGGTGGGGGCCTTTTATAAGTGGAGAGGAGGGGCACTTTTGGAAAGATTGAAATGTTACATTATTTCACAATGATTTTCGGATTATAAAGGTCCCACACTTATATAATTCGAGGCTAAGGTGATAAGGTTTCTAAATCTCCTCATCCAATAGGCTTTGGACAAGTGTAATCCTTGGATTTTGCATTATCTTCTCATTTTATTTAAATCGTTAAATAATGAGGTCATCGCTGCATCATAATGATGTCATAAATAAATTAATTTATTTAATGTCTAAAAATTATAAAAAAACTACTATGATGTAGGAAATATTTTTAGATTTCTAATGAATATTTATAGTCAAAATGTGGACTTGTGTAACCCCACTTAAAAACTATTTTAGTAAAATAACTCATGTTTGTGTCAATTTAATTTTAACATTAAATAAATATATATTTATGTCATTTTCCAACTAAAGTGGCTCCATGGGGTCCCCAGGTTGACCCATGGGTTGTCTTGGTCTGCCATGACTCATCCAATAGGAGTATGACAAGTTTCATGCTCATCTCATATTATTAAAACATTATTTGTACCTTAAACTACACTAATTACCTCTAATCGCGATTAAGAACTTAAAAGTTACTATTCACCAAAAAATTATTTTAATCTCATTGAACCATATTTTACCTCTTAATGACAACCATGTATGTCTGATTTTTGAAAATCAAATCACAGAAGTGGTAATATTTCATTTAAACGAAAAATAAGTTATTTAACTACCACTTAGTGGTTTCACTATTCATCAAAAATTGAAGTTTTTCAGAACAAGGCCAAAATTTCACCCTAAGCTATAATTGATATTCCGAATTCAAAAATGATGTCTATTTTACAAAATTCCAAAAATATAAGTTTCATTAAATAATTTTATAATTAATTCCCGCTGTTACGACAAATAGCGTGTTTTTAAGAAATAATTTATATCAAAAGATTGGCAATTGTTTATGTCCAATTTCAATGTTAAATTAATTCTAATGACCACCATTGGATAAAATGGTAAAAATATATTCTAATTATACCTTAAAACCACTAAATAGTATAATTTATCACAATAAATTATTTTGATTAAAAAAGTTGTTTTAAAGTATTTTTCACTATTCATAAAAAATTAGAAGTTCTCAGAAAAATACCAAAAATTCAACATAGGCTAATTTCAATATTCCGAATCCAAAAATGAAGTCCATTTTGAAATATAAAATTTCTATAATTTTAAAAAGTGGTCATTACTATTCATAACGGCTACTTTGATTAGTCGCGGTGTTTTAGAACTCGAAGTTGCGTACAATGCAAGCTATTGCATTATTGAATGAGAAGCGTATCGTGGAATCTCGGGGTGTTACACATAGAAGTTTAGGAAACACACCCAAATCATATCCTCAAGCATCTGAATAGTATTCTCCAACTTCCCATATTTCTCTTGGTGGAAATCCGTACTCAATAAAACATTCATATAAGAATATTTTTAAGAAAATTCTATAATCATGAAGTAAAAATTAAGTCACAAGATGAAACTATAATTTGTGACACCTTGTAAAGAGAGAGTATCCCTCTAATGTACATGTCTCCCAACTGATCTACTAAGAAAGTATCTCGTATTGGTAAGAAATGTTCTACATTCATCAAATAGTGTAAAACCACCTAAATAAAATCATTAATCTAAGTAATCCTTTGGAGACCCACCACAATTTCCATAGTAATGGTGTACCAGTTCCATTCGAGAATGGTAAAAGGTGGTAGTAATCTACTAGGCCGTTGATTCCGATCCTTCACCTGTTGATAGGTGTAACATCTTATCAGAAAACCTACTATCCCCTTTTTAATTACTATCAACCAATACCATATTTGTGGGTCATGATACATTTTGGTCACACTTGTATGCACCACACACATTTTAGGAATGAAATTCACACATCAAATCCTCCCTCATGTTTGTAGGTGCAAAAACTTAATTTCTAACACAGATTATCTCATCCTCATATATTATCCATTTTGATGGTGACTGACCACATTAAAGGATTTAAATCAAGTAAAAAAACTCTAAATCCTCATACATAATGTCTCTAATTTGGAACAATTGTGTAGTCTCCATTGAAACTAATATGAGAGTCCTATGATCCCGGATTTCTTGAACCCCAACATGCATCTCATCTAGAAAATTCATCATCTTCCACTCTGTACTATACTTCTCAACTACTTGAGTATGATATTTACCATTAAAATCATCAATAATAATGTTTCCTTTCTCAGGAGTGTATTCTAGATCAAAACAAAAAAACATAATATACTTAACCAACCTCCGCTACCAAAGATTCATGTCTCATTGCGAAAATATATACTTTATGCTCTTGTGTACTGTATACACAGTAAACTTATCACCCTATTGATAATGTCACCAACACCTCAAATCATAAACCAACACTTCCAACTAAAGTTAATGCATAGGGTAGTTTGGTTAATGTGGCCTCAACTACAGAGACCCATACACAACATCATAATATACCTAAATAAAAAATAATCCAAGAATGATCCTAGAGGCATAAAAAACACCATATACTTCTCACATGGATCAGGTAGGATTAAGATTGGTTCCATTGTAAAATGATTCTTCAACTCAAGGAAATAATTCTCACATGACCCTGAACATTCAAACATAACTCCGTTCTTGTTCAAGCATGAAAGTCGTGATTATAAGAGAAATAATTCCTGGATGAACCTATGGTAATATCCTGCTAACCCAAAAATCTATGGATATCAAACAAATTATTGGGAAGATCCCAAGATACTCCTGCCTAAACCTTATCTGGGTCCACTGAGACACTGTCCACCGAGATTATTTCTACTGAGAAATGTACTTGATCAATTCGAAACTAATACTTTGATAAATTTTTGTATGGACGATTCTCTCTCAATGTACTCAGGATGATGCCAAGATGTCTGGAATGATCCCAACGAGTCATGGAGTACACTAATATTTCATCCAAAAACACAACCTCAAACTGATCTAGTTATGGGTGGAATATTTATTTTATCAAGGACATAAACACTACTAAAACTTTCTTCAAGCCAAATAAAATCTCAACAAACTCATATGGGAACTAACTTATTCTGAATGCAGTACTATATATATAAGAAGTCCGAACTCTCAGCTGATGATAACATGATCTCAAGTAAATCATTTAGAAGACACAAGCTCCCCTCCACTAGTAAAAAAGATCATCGATACACGGAAGATGATATTAGTTATTCATAATAATTTGGTAAAAATTCTTCTAGTGAACACATAAGAATAGACTCTTACCATATTTCTTAGTAAATAAAATAGTAAAACCCCAAGGCGACGTACTCAGACTGATAAACACCTTATCCATCAACACTTCTATTTTATTCTTTAACTCTTGAAGCCCTATTGGTTTAATTTTTTATGGTAGAATATAAGTTTTCTTAGCCTCTAACATTAGATAAATTGTATATTCCTCATATATGTTTGGTGGTATCCCTGGGGAGTCTTCCGAAAACACATATGAGAATCAATCCACTATGGGTGGAAATACATAATTATTCACACCCCCATCATCTAGCAATACACTATAATCCTAAGTGGTGAGCCTCCCCAGTTGCTGATGAATTGGCCATGTAGAATCCTCTTAGATATCCATATCTTCAAAGTGAATACAATTTTCACCCTTAGGAGATGTAAAATTCACTCTCTTATGGAAAAAATACATGTGGGCATAGTACACTACTAACCAGTCTATACCCATAATTAGGTCAAATCCTAAAATGTCAAGGATTTAAAGATACTAACTAAAATGATACTCCCTAACCTCGAGAGAACACACTTTTCACAAATAGAGGTCTCTTACCTATACTCCCAAAGGCATATCTGCTATCATAACCCCACTCAAAAACTCCACTACTTGAGTCAAAAAATTAAAAAGTTTGGAGGATATAAAAGAAAGAGATACAATTGTATAATATATGGATCTAGCTTCCATAGACTCTATAATAACAATAACTATGTTGGTCAATGGTCCAACATGATATGATAGACATAGGGAGGGTTGTTAAAAGCATGTCTGAACTAACATGGGGGGTTTCAGATACAGTTATTATCTCAGACACGTTTATAAATTTATCCCCAAGGGATTTTAAAGAAGTAGTTTATTTCCCACACATGTTTATCAATCAATCACACAAGAAAATATATCAAAACAATCAAGATTAAACAACAATAATACTTTTAACCACATTTCATATAATGGTACCATGGAAATTTATCAAACAAATCATCAATCAATATTTTAATCATGTGAAATAATATTTGTAATACACTATTAACCATATTTAAATATTCAATTGATATAACCCATTAACCAAATAAGGTCAAGTTAGACATAAGATAATCATCATTATCAATTAATTCATAAAAAGTTAATTCAAACATCCGAAAAACTCAAATTCCCATCAATTTAATAATCCCAAGATTCCAATAATTAATTGACGAATCAATTAATCCAATTCCACCAATTTTAGTTGCCTAATTTTACCCAAATCATTATCACATAGAAAATAAATTAAATTTATTCAATCATAAAAGCAATTTCTTAGTCATGGTAATTGATAAGTTTATAATTACATAGGTTTAATTGAATCAATTCTATGGGATTTTCAATTTAGACCACCTACCTCAAGATTGATGAAGAATGGTCGCTAATGAAAATCCCCAATTTTAAGTGGGATGACCTAGATCACTATGAAGAACAAGATCTAGATCCAAAACCTAGATCCATGATTATGTGGATTAGATACACCAAATACTAGATCATATCCATAATATAAATATTAGAAAATCCCTTCAAATGAGAAGATAAGGATGGGAAAAAAATGTGGATGAGAATCTCTTACCAGGTGAGGTTCACATCTTCAATATAGGCTTCAATTCACCACGAACCGAGGTCAGAGGGACATGGAATCCATCTAGGAGACCCCAAAAATGAGAAAATATCATTTCTGTCTGAGTTGGGTCAATTTTGGGTGATGTACGAGGGGGTTTGGGATTCTAAATGACAATTTTTAGAATAGTAAAATCTATGCACATGGTTTCCTTGGTAGGTGTGCACAGTCTTCCAAACCGTGAACCTAAACCACATGCCAATTTTATAGTGATGGGGGGGGGGCATGGTTACTACCAAGAGTCCAAAAGGTTTGAAAAACCATTTTCTATCCATGAAATCTTTCTTTTATGGGGTTTCCCAATTTTCTGGGGAAGGGTGCATAGTTTGGAAAATCGTGCATCAACCGTGAATTGCCCAAATCTCTTCCAAACAATCCAAATTTTCACCCAAATGCACCCTATATAAAACCCAAAAAAATATATTCAAAACAAGGTAATAAATTACCTATAAATGATATTAATACATCTCCAAACAAGTTTTGGTTCTTATAATCTCCCCACCATATAACAACTATTCCTCGAGATATACTTCCAAGAATCTCTAAGATTCTAAGTTGAAAACATTGGACCAATGATGCCACATATCCACTTATCTCTCCATAGTTTACTGTTGAATAATAAAATGTTTCCACAATACATGAAAGATCATCATGGTATTTCCTCTAACACTTTATCACTATGATCTAACACACATATCCAATGATCCTAAATGGATACAACTATCTCAAGCTCAACAACATCCAAATAAATCACATTATAATGGTCGGGGTGATACTGAAAAAGTTTTGAAACATGAAAAACATCATGAATAGAACTATACTTATGTGGAAGATCCATTTGGTATTCCAAAGGCCCAATTCTCTCCATAATCTAAAATGGTCTAATAAACCTGGGCACCAACTTTCCCTATCCATGTATCATGCAACAAAAAAATCTAGGAAACACTAAGAGGAATACAAGATCACCCTTTGTAAACTCTAGGGGTCATTGAATTTTATCTACAGATGAATTTTTTATTCTTTGATACACAACCAAAATCTTCCGAATCAGCTAAACCTACTATGAGGTCTCCTGCACGAGACTTGGTCCCAAAAACATTGACTCACCTGCCTCTATCTAGCATAGAGTTGATCTGAATGGCCTACCATAAAAGGAATTATATACTTCTATCTGAATTCTTACCTGATAAATTCCATTCTTGGAGAACTCCTCCGGTGTTAGGTGCTTCTCCCAAGACCCATATAAGTTTAGGAAACACACCCAAATCATATCCTCAAGCACCCAAATAGTATTATCTGACATCCCATATTTCTGTTGGTGGAAATTCCTACTCAATAAAACGTTCATAACAAGAATATTTTGATGAAAATTCTATAATCATGAAGTAAAAGTTAATTCATAGGATGAAACTATAATTTGTGGCACCCTGTAAAGAGATACTATCCCTCTAATGTACATATCTCACAACTGATCTACTAAGAAAGTATCTCGTATTGGTATGAAATGTTATACCTTCATCAAATGGTGTTCAACCACCTAAATAGAATCATTCCTCTAAGTAATCCTTGGGAGACCCACCACAATGTACATATTAGTGGCATCCCAATTCCATTCTAGAATGGTAAAAGGCTGTAGTAATCCACTAGGTCGTTGATTCCGATCCTTCACTTGTTGATAGGTGTAACATCTTATCACAAAACCTTTTACTCCCTTTTTAATTCCTATCCACCAATACCATCTTTTTGGGTCATGATACATTTTGGTAACACCTATATGTACTAACCACTTTGAGGAATGAAATTCCCATATCAACTCCTCCTGCATGTTTGTAGGCACAAAAACATGATTGCTAACACAGATGATATCATCCTCATCTATTGTCAATTTTGATGGTGACTCACCACATTAAAGGATTTAAATCAAGAAAAAACACTCTATATCCTCATACATAATGTCTCTAATTTGGAACAATTGTGTGGACTCCATTGAAACTAATATGAGAGTCCAATGATCTTGGCTCTAATGAACCCCAACATGCATCTCATCTAGAAAATTCATCATCTTCCACTCTGTACTATACTTCTCAACTACTTTAGTATGATATTTCCTGTTAAAATCATCAATAATAATGTTTCCTTTCTCAATAGTATATTCTAGATCAAAATAAAAGGACTTAATATAGTTAACCAACCTCTTCTACTGAAGATTCATGTCTCATTGCAAAAATATATTCTTAATGATCTTTTGATATGTATATAAAGTAAAATTATCACCATATTGATAACGTCACCAACACCACAAAGCATAAACCCACACTTCCAACTAAAGGTAATGCATAGGGCAGTTTGGTTCATGAGGCCTTAACTACCGAGACCCATATGCAACAACATAATATCCCTACATCAAAAATAATCCATGAATGATCCTAGAGGCATAAAAAACACCAATACTTATCACATGGATCAGGTAGGTTAATATTGGGGCCATTTTAAAATGATTATTCCACTCTAGGAAAGAATTCTCACATGATCCTGAACATTCAAACATAACACCCTTCTTGTTCAAGATCTAATGTGGTGATTACAGGAGAAAAATTCCAAGATGAACCTATGGTAATATCCTGATAACCCAAAAATCTATGAATAACAAACAAATTATTGGGAATATTCCAAGATACACCTACCTGAACCTTATTCGGGTCCATTAAGACACCTTTCACTGAGATTATATATACCATGAAATGTACTTGATCAATCCAAAACTGATACTCAGATAACTTTGTGTATAGAGGATGCTATATCAATGTACTCAGGATAATGCCAAGATGTCTCGAATGATCCCCATGATTATTGGAGTACACGAAGATTTCATCAAAAAACAATGCCTCAAACTGATCTAGTTATGTGTGGAATATTTGGTTTATCAAGGACATAAACACTACTAAATCCTTCTTCAAGACAAATAATATATCAAAAAACTCATATGGGCCCTAACTTCTTCTGAATGCAGTCCTGGATATATTAGAAGTTTGAACTCTCAATTGATGATACCCTAATCTCAAGTAAATTTTTGAGAAGACACAAGATCTCCTCAACTATTAAAAAATATCATCGATATATAGAAGAGGATATTAGTTATTCATAATAATTTATTACAACTTCTTCTAGTAAACACATAAGCATTGATTCCTACCGTCTTTCTTAGTAAATAAAATAGTAAAACCCCAAGGCGATATACTCATAATTATAAACCCATTATCCATCAACACTTATATCTTATTCTTTAACTATTAAATCTCTATTGGTTCAATTTTTTATGGTAGAATATAAGTTTTATTAGCCACTAACAATAGATAAATTGTATATTCCTCATATCTCTTTTGTGGTCTCCCTGGGAAGTCTTCCAGAAACACATTTGAGAACCAATACACTATGGGTGGAAATACATAATTATTCACACCCTCATCATCTAGTAATACACTATAATCCTAAGTGGAGAGCCTCCCCAGTTGCTGATGAATTGTCCCTATAGGACCCTCTTAGATATCCCTCTCTTAATAGTAAATACAATTTTCACCCTCAAGAGACATAAAATTCACTCTCCTAAGGAAAAAATAAAAGTAGGACTAGTACAATACTAACCATTCTATACCCATAATTAGGTAAAATCCTAAAATGTAATGGATTTAAAGATACTAACTAAAATGATACTCCCAAACCTCTAGAGAACACCCTTTTCACAAATAGAGGTCTCTCACCTGTACTCCCAAAGGAATATCTACCATCATAACCCCACTCAAAAACTCCACTGCTTGAGTCAAACCATTAATAAGTTTAGAAGATATCAAAGAATGAGATACACCTATATAATATATGGATCTAACTTCCATAAGAGCTACAAGAACAATGACTCTATTGGTCAATGGTCCAACATCACTATTCACCAATGTTGGTTGAACTATATGAAATTGTCTAACCCTTTTTCCTATGATGAATCTGAAACCCCCCATGATAGTTTAGACATGCTTTTAACAACCCTCTTTCCTGTGATGCACTCTTTCCTAGAAGAACCACTTCCACTTCCTATACTACCATGACTAGTATGTTTCCAAATTTCAGATTGATATGGTTTAGAAGATCCCCTTTCCACACTCTGATTCTTCCAAGATGCTCCATCATTACCTGTCTATCATGGGTTCTTACAGAAACTCTGGACATATACCATCCTAATGCTGGATATTCACTCTACTAGTGGCCGATGGAAATATCTATGAAAATGACCCGACCTACCACATTGGTGGCGTATCACTCTAATAAGATCCTAGGTAACTAATCATTCCCCCTAGCCACTATGATTTCCACAAATATGGTCAAAATTATCGGGATGATGCTTTGTTCACTCAAAATTCATACCTCATGACCATCCCGAAGATACCACATGTCCTCCTCGAGAAGCCTCCTTTAGGTTCCCCTTAGAAATGAGAGTCTGATTCAAAACTTCCAAAAACTTCTTCTTCCTGAAGATATTAACTTGGTACATAATCTCATATTTAATCCCATATTGAAACTACTCTACCACAGCAGCCCCATCTATTTCCAATGATGGAAAAATTTTCTAAAAATCTACAAACTGACTATCATAGTACATCATATACATATTTTCCTAAGTCAACCTCATAAACTTATATTCTCTCTCCTACCTAACCATCTTAGGGTAAAATTTCTCCAAGAACCTCTCCTGAAAGTCCTCTAATTCCATATTGTCCAACTGTACATCTTGAGTATGGATTCCCCATAAACTATTCACCTAAAAATGTAATATATAGGTAGACACATTGAATATATTCTCAGTAGGAGTCTTTAAGTGGTTAGGTATCATATGGAGAGACTCAATATAGAACTCGACTTCCTTAGGTCTTCCCTCTATGATAAACATTAGAGGTTAATGAATCTGAAACCCCCCATGTTAGTTCAAACATGATTTTAACAACCCTCCCCATGTCTCTCTCTATAAACTGCATTATCCGATAAAAGTTTTCATGGAACATCTCTTTGACTTTCTCACCCAACACTATTGGTGCAACATGTTCTAGTTATGGAGGATCATCTTCAAATATAACCTCTTGTATTCCTCTCAAAAAACATTCTCTTGGAGGCATATATCTACAATGAAAAACACATGTCTCATGACACAAAATACAACCTTAACAGAATCACATAATATGGATTTAAAATAATCCATAACAATTCATTTTACCATACCTCTCCACACAGTCTAAACCGAGGAGCTATCACTACCCTTAACCATACAACTACTAAGTAATTGTTAACAAAGGGTAAAATCATTATCAACAATCAAGTTTTTCATTAGAAAACTATATATTTCATCATTTTATAACTTTCAACTCTTATGAGGTACCTTTTGAATTTTTTTATTTACAAAAGTAGAGAAAAAAATTTCAATTTTAATAACTTAACAAAATCTCTTTTTCATATGAATTCATAAAATGATGAATGTCACAAAATAATCCCAAGTTCATATAATGATGCATGCATACTCAACTATCATTCCATTCTTGGTATAATTAAAATATAAAAAACTCAAAAAACACTAATCACATCAAACAACAAATGCATCAATTGAGGTGAAATAACATCATCTGTAACAACTTAAATCTAAAATAAAAATCCCACCCTAGGTACTTTTATTTTACACTCATACATGGGGTAGATACTCCCATGAACAATCTCTTATCCAAGGCCAGACTCATCATATTCTGATATTTACCTTTCCCAAATAGTAATGAAAAATAAAATAAAAGAAAGAATCCCTTTGATATCTCTTTGTAATGTCCCGACCCAGGTGCCACACACTGGTGCCCCAAGATGATCAGTCACATGACCTCAGGTGTGACTCCCCATACATGAAAGGCTACCGAATATCCTCAATGATCTAATATAGATCATGGGAAGACTGTACCCACTTTACCAAAGTAGCACAATAGATGAAATAAATAATAACAACCAAATGATATAACCAACATTCAAACCAAACTAGCACCACATTATGACCAAAACAGGAAATACAATATCCAAAACTAAATAGTAGATATTTCATTCAAAATGCATGTCATGTTTCAATATTAAAAACCCAAAATAAACAAGGAAACTAAAAACTCCCAAGTGGGTCTTGAAACCAAGTCCAGTTCCCTCATCCATACATCATACCAAATCAACAATATAACCTATGGATATTGACCTTATCCTATCATGAAAACATGTGGTACTGATTATAATGCAAGACTAGGATGTGAGTACAACTGATTAGACCACCACCAATAATGTCTAAATCAATATCAAATCATTAACAATGTATAAAGTTTTATAAAGAAAAATGTTCAAGTAATAAGTAAATAGTTATCATAATTTAAATTATTATATAATTAACCACAAAATAACGAGTTCTTAAGGACACCCAAACCATCAATACGTGACTTGGCCTATTCCATATTCTAAACCATATCACATGGTTTGATGTGTTAGGGTGAACGAATTGGGAAAATTGTGCGCCAACCGTGCACTACCCAACTCTCTTCCAAAACATCCATTTTTCACCCAAAAACACCATAGATAAAATGCAAACAAAATATGATCAAATAAATTAAAATAATACCTATAAATTAGACCAAGATATCTCCAGAAAAGGTTGGGTTCTTTTAAGAGGTGTACTAACAAAGGTTTGTGGCAGGCTTCTCTAGGATTGAATCCCCTTCGAATGCCTTGATGTGAGAAGGGACACTTTTTATATGGGATGAAAATTTCTAGTGGGCCTTCAAATATTTCAGACTAAGACAAAAGATTTCTCTTACTTTGAGACTAATGGAGGTTTTCATGGAGTATGTAGTGTATTTTGATGCCATAAGAGTTGGTCTTGACAGCCTGTTGATGTAGAGGTAGATATTTATCACATATGGGTTGAGGAAATTGATACCCTAGGAGGAGAACTATATGAATCAAAACCTATACCTGATAGTGGTAGTATTTTCTATGAGTATGTAGAGGCACTATCTTCTGAGGGAGTTCTTTGTTGTTGACTCAGATAATATTAGTATCAGTTTCATCTTCACATAGAAAATCTTTAACTTGATAAAATGGTATTGATTTAAGTTCTTACTATAATATGAAATCAAGATAGTCTATACAATGGAAAAGCGAAACATGGTAGTAGATACCCTTATCAAGATATCCTAGACTCATTTGGTGTAAGAGGATTGTGATAAGTTGGCTTCCTTGCAGCTAACCCAAGTTGAGCAAGATGGTGTATTTTTCATTCACTCTATGGCATTGAATCATATGATCCTTCAGCATGTGAGAGAGTCCATAGTTAGAGACATCGATCATGGGGTCTTGCGTGATCAAATATGTTGATTCGATTCACCTGATTGATTTTCTAAGAGAGAGAATCATGTTATCCTTTTACAAGGAAGGATGATGCTCCTAGGAACAATGTGAGAGGAGGTGATGTGAGAGTTCGACACATCTCCATTGGCTTTATATCCTGTTGTGGGGAATATGTAAATATAACTTCAATGAATCTTTTGGTGGAACGACACGAGACTAAGCGTAACTAAGTTCGACTCTCGGTTCCTCCACTATCAGTAGGTAATGATGACCACTAGGTTCCAAAAATTTTGTTGTTTTCCCTTGAGATCCTATAGTAGAAATGAGATGACATATCCATGGACATCATGATAGGGCTCCCAGAGACATAAAAGGTTCATGAATCTATCTTTGTGATAGTTGACCAACTCAGAATGTCATATCTCATACTAACTAATAGAGAGTAGAGTTTGATGAAGATTTTTGGATAGTTGTATGTATCCGAGTTTTCTTCTTCTTCATGGGGTTCCATTTACTATTCTCTTTGACTATGATATGTGGTTCACATGATGGTAATGGATAGGACCACAGGTAGAATTTGGGACCGAGATGAGGATGAGTACAACCTTTAACCTCGAGATATATGGGTAGACTGAGTGCGCTATCACAGTGTTTGAGGATATGATGAGCAATTGTGTGATAGACGTTTTCCAGATCTAGGAGGCCACAGACCCTCTATATAGTTTTTATATAATAATAACCACCACTCTACTATCAGTATGTCACCTTTTGAGGAACTATATAGGATACGTTTTACGTCAAACTTTTATAGGATCGATATTAGGGCGGTATCTATTTTGGTTCTAAAGACAGTGAAGGTGATGGAAAATAAGGTAAATGTCATCCATGAGTGGATGAGGGAAGCCCAATGTACGTAGAAATCATATAAAAATAGACATCGTACACCCTTAGAGTCCGAGTGAGGAAATAAAATTTTACTTATAGTCTCCCCACTATGAGGATTGTAGATATTTGATAGGGGAGAAAAGCTACACTTCAGGTTCATCAGGCTGTTCAATATCTTTCATAGGGTTTGAATGGTTTCTTACAACATCTCCCAACCACCACAGTTGGAGCAGGTGCATGACATCTTCTACGTGTCGCAGTTTAGTAGACACATGCATGACCTTACACATGTTATTGACTGGGGAGATGTAGACATCAAGGATGAAGGTAATTTTTTTAGAGCACCAAGTTTAAATTGAGGATCAATAGTAGAGAACCCTGAATGGATAGACCACACCCTTAGTTTGTGTGTTTTGGAAGTACATGAGTATGCATGAGAGAACATGTGAGCAGGAGACCCAGATGTGGGCTCAATATCCTAGGATTTTGTTTTAGTTATTAATTTCAATTGATTAGTAGTGTGAAAGAAGGAATTATTTAAAAACCCTATTTTTTACTTGTAATTAGTTTTAATATTTCAAAATATATTTTTAGATCCAGGTGCTGAGATGACATGCGATTATGAGGCACGGTGTGCCCGAAATTAACTTTATAAAAATACTAAAAAAATTTTATATTGTGTGTGCATAGTTTCTTAAAAAAATATTATAACACATAAACTGAATCTCAAAAAAGAAATCAAAGACCATGATTGAGTTTGGAATACATTTTTTACCCATTTCATGACCTAAAATAGGTCATATGGGGTGTTCAGATAAAAGCAGTTTTGGGAAGGTGCATTTAGTTAGATAAATAAATAAATAAATAAATTTATTTTATTTAAATAACATAATAAAATTTATATCTATTAATAAATCATTATTATAGGATCAATAGGCTTATGCACATAACGTTGGGATCATTACAAAATGAATTATTCCTCCTATAATCAGAAAATTGGTTTCAGACAATGATGAACCCCTAGTTCTAGTTCGATCAATGCACAACAAATGTGATGAATCCCCTCATTATTTGATGAGTGTATTCTTAAAACGAAGAATGATCCAAAACAAGGTAAGACTAATAAATTTGTGGTTTACTCCACTATTGATAAATTTATTGAGTAGATTTAATATGATTTTTTGGGCTATGTTTGAATTCCGCTATTGCATGTGACCGTGTACCAGTTTAATTTTTTTATTTAGTTTTCTCACAAGGAAACCCCATATTTGTATCCATTGGACAATAACTCCTTGAAAAATATTTTTGAACATATTCTATTTGTTCTTTTCTCACTATTTTCTTAAAATTGTTCATCGTTGGACTATGGGATCATGATTCGACATTGCCCAGAGGAACCAAGTGTGATTGGACCCCCGAAACCACAGTGGGTTCACATGAGAATAGTGGAACGAAGAATCAGGGATGGAATCAAATTATTTATGGGTTGATATTGATCTATTTTTTATCATAAATATAAACCAAATAAATCATGGCATGAGATACTTGAAGGTTTGTATATAATTCAAGAAGACCAACAAAAATCCAATTTCTGGCCACCAAATGGCCGATAATGACAAATGGAGGCAGTATCCAAAGAATCCAGGTGGTATGGAGGTGAGATCTTTGATGGTGGATTCAGATATAAAACATTCAACCATATATCTTCATTTTTAGGTAAATTATTACTACATTCAGTTTTGTTCAAAATAACAAATGATGTGTTACCCCTTGGCTGCGGCGATAAAGTTTTGGGAGAAAAAAGTATCACACTCCATGTGATACCCCCACACACCAAGTGACCCTTGTTATGGTAACATGTGATATAGTATAGGAGTAATTTGAAATGATCATGACCATTAACATTCAATGGGCCTATGTACATAGACATGGGCATCCTATATAGACATGACCAGGGATCACAGGCATGACCCTGGGTGAAAGAGGCACACCATGTAGCTCACCTACATGCCATGTAGGGATACATGGGTAGTGGGTCATATATCAGTAGAAACATGGATAGGTGATGGAGTGGGACCATAAAAAATATGAGACCCATTACATGCCTCATACCCCTACTTATCATTTATAGAAAAATTAAACTCTAATATCTCCTTTGTTTAGACATGGATTTTGTCCTGTGAGTAGCCTATCCTGAGTGTTTTTCCACATAGAGAATTATGATGGCCTCTTTAGTGGATTTTAAGATATCACATGTGATGTTATTAGTTGTAATATTTGTTATGTGATGCTTGACGATGGTAGTGATCAGGAAGGATCATCATGGGATTTAGAATGGAACCCTATAATAGTGTTAGGGATGGGCCATCTACATATATATAGAGTGGATAACTAATGCAGGATATGTAATGGGTCTTATATATGTTATTATATTAGAACACTACTACTAGGATATGACTTGGTTCCTCTACCTATAAACCGAGTGGAACCTCTATATAATCTAATGCATGGGTCCTCGACTACGAGAGTGGAAAACTACAACTAGTTTAGGAATATGTCCTCTATTTACTTACAAAGGGGAACCATCCTATTATATATGGGAAAGGGTCCCCTACCACTTTAGTGGCACCCAACAACTGGGATGGGAATTGGTCCTATACTTACTATTATAATGGAACCCACTAGCTGAGTTGGTAATGAGTCCTCTACCATTTAATTGAGAGTAACCCTCCTAACAAGGGATGACATGGGTCCTCTATAAATTTAATGAGTGGAACCCTACCATTATAACAGAGAATGGGTACTCTACTTAGATATGTTTCCCCTCAAATTTATGGCTTGGTGGAAAGGTGTGTCTTGACTTGGATGTATCTTTAGACAGACACACAAGATTATGGGCATCGATGAATGACTCTTCGAACTTTTGGAACTCTTTACCTGGAATGGAAAATGATATGGAGATACTGTTCTCTCTCATTTTGGGTTCTTTTGTTCGAGCACACACACACACACACACACTAATATATATATATATATACATATCCATTTTTTGGATTACGTTTAATCTATTACATCGGATTGAGATATCAATATTTTCCTATCATGTCTCTTATAGCCCCTTCAGATTTAGGGGCATCCTACTAGGTATGTTTATACGCACCCATGGATGGAAATTTCCCACATGTGTCGTGTCTTATGAAGACGATAGAAATTTTGGAAGTGACTATAGAGAAGCTTAGGGAAACCAGTTTCATTGGACCATAGATAGTTGTTGGATCATGGAGATTAAGAGTTGGGCTCTTTCAACACTTCTACATTAGAGTTTTTTAAGGTTAGGATATCTTTCTAGTTGGGCATGCATTTTTACTGTATAATTTCATTTTCACTGTCATACTCTTATAAACTCTATAGGTTCTGATATTCATTATTTTAATGTAAACATTGTATATTTTTATTATAATTCCTTTTCAATTCTTTATTGAGATGGTCGAGTGTGTGAATACATATATAGTAGGAAAATTCCTACCTTTTAGGTTTTGAATTCCAGTGCTTATCACCATCCTCTAGCCCATGGAGGTGGGATTGGGGTAGTAGTCGATCGATCCCCATTGGGTCAGGTCTTGACAAAAAACCTTGTAATAGTAGTGCACTATAATAGATTTTTGTAGATTGGCACTTCAGCTTTGTATAATCATTATACTAGCTCAATTATGATGAAAAAATTTTTTTTTATATAATTTGTATGTTTTTATTTATCTTAATACTTTTATACTGTATTGAGAGAGAAGAGTGTTTTGTTTAACAAAAAAAAAACAATATTTAAAATTATAATTTTTTTATTTAGATTACCTTGTTTCACCCCCTCTCAGAGGGTATTTAATTAAAACATCATAAGATAATATATTTAAGTAATATTTCAATTAAATATTTCATCCTTTATTCTTAGATAGATTAATTAAATGTCCACTGGGAAGAATTTCAACCGTAAATGAAAATTGAGAAGTAGTATCATTCCTAAATAAAAAATATTGAAATATTTAGTGACTAATTTTGAGTAGTTATTTGTGATCTTAACCAATAAACCATATTTTTTTATTCTTCCCCTAAAAAACATTAATTTTTATAGATGAAAAAACAATCCTTCAGAAATCATGAAAAATTTAATGAATTAAAATACGTTTCTAGAAAAAATATATAATTAGAACCCATATGAGGGAAAAACTCTCTATATTAATATTATTCTTGAGACATCAACACTTGTTATAAAATTTTATTAATAGAGTGTATTATTATTTAATATTTTAAATAAAATTTTAAGAATAAAAAAAATTAAGTTGAAAAAAAATAAAATATTACAAAATGAGTTTAATGTCCTTTTCATTCCACTTATTTATGATATTTTTTATAATAAAATGAAAATATACCATAAAAATAAAAATTATATAGGGTTTATAAAGAATATATACAGTTTTAAAAATAAATTCAAACACTATAAAAAAATAAAATTTTTTGTTAAATAATTTTAAAAATAGAAAAAATAAAAAATATAAAAATAATTTAATAAATATTAATAATAAATTATAAAATAATAATATGAAAGTAATATAAATTTATAGATAATTTCTGAAAATATAGATTAAATATGAAAAATGTTTCATCATGGAGGTTGGAAACCTTATGTATTCATGTTTAACGTTCTTATTTATCAATGCATGAGAGGGGGTATAAGTAGATTTTAAATTGACATTACATATTCATAATTATATTTAATATATAATATTTATTCATCATTACAAAAATTAATATCTTCCATGAAAGGTGATAATGAAAAAAATGATGTCACTTTATAGAGGTGATAATATGCATAACACACTAGTGAGGTTATTTTGTTTTTTATAAGTGGACGAAAATGAATAAATAAGGGTTTTTTCCATTAATAAGAAATTTTTTTAATATAATAATTATAATTAAGAAATCATATTATTATAGTTATAGGATATATTGAAGATTAACATTTAGAATAAGATCTTAAGGAGGTAATAATTACGAGGAAGACTTGATTTCTCCCACGGATGCCCCTTTGAAATTGAAGTGATTAGGCCAACTATGAATGTAATGGAGACTACATGTGAGATATTTATAGGGAGTGTGAAATTTAATTTTGTTATAGAATAATTCTAAGGAGAGGCATTTTTTTGATCGAGAGTAAGTAATACCCTTTTATAGGAGAGGAAAATGACACTTTTGGAAATAAGTTTTATATTTTAATAATTCCATGACACTATTCCAAAGCCAATGGATCTATAATTTAAATATAATTATGTTTGGGGTGAATTTGGGAATGTAAATAATCAAAATATTATTTTATAACATTTTTAAACATTTTATTGGGTTTTTACCATCAATGTTTTATATTTTTCTCTTTTACTTTTGACAAAGGTAACTAGTTTTTAACTAAGTTATTTTTTGTTTACATTAAATTAATAAAAATACTCATATAATAAAATTTGTGTATTATTGAAATAAATTTATCATATATTTAATCTAATTAAATTTCGAATTATTTTAAAAATAAATGTTACAATAATTCAGATATTATTTAGGTTTTAGTAAAAAAACACATTTTTAACATTATGGTTTCTTAATCTTATTGAGTATTTATTACCTATAAAATTAGTGTTACCATATATATTTATGTCTTTATAAATTATTTTAAATTAAATATTTAAAGTATTTATATTTAATTCATTCGATATAAATTCATTGGTATTTATAAAAAAATAATTTTTGAAATTATTATTTCTCCATTATTTGGTAACTAGTATTAATCATATCAATATAAATTATATACCCAAAAAACGAAATTATTAGTATTTAATAATTTGAAAATAATTATCTCATATATGAAAATAATTTTATCGAAATAATTTTATATTTTTATGTAAATTGATCTTAATGTCAGTGCATGTAACACATAAAACCCTGTTTTTTAAAGTGGATTTTTAGAATAAAGATTATCTATAGAAAGAAATTATAAATTACTTTGATTATAATGATATAAATAATATTATAAATTTTTAAAGAAAATTTGCATGAAATTAAAATGTATCTAAAGCCTTATTTCACCATGCGTAAATATAATTAGAGAAACATATGAATAACAGTTTTCATAAAAAAATTACATTCTTTTATAAAGAAATATTAATGAATTTTTTAAATTGAAAATAGAATTTATAAATACATTATTTTACTTTATATATATAATTTTCATATAAAAATTATTTTAAAAACATATAATCTATATAAATTTTATGGTATTAGAAAAATCAATATTTTCACTATTCAAATAAAAATCAATTATTACAAAAAAAATTCTAAAAAATACATCATATAATAATTTTGTTTTGAGCAGTTTAAAAATTAATTTCAGTATGTAATATTTAAATTATAAATTAGTATATTTTACTTTTTAAAATAAAATTTATAATATAATGAATAATGTTTTTATTAAAAATTACAATTTCAATATTAAGTCGCAGTAATTATTTACCTTCTAAAGGTAAAAACTATTAATGGTTAATTGTACTATTTTTTATTATAGCTTTTTTAATAATTTCTTATTAATATTTTGTAGTTATTTTGGTTGCGTGTATTTGATAACATAAGTTATCTAATAGAGTATGTAATTTAAAGAATCCAAAATCCCAGGCTGTTATATGATGATTCTCAAAACCCATTATATCAACATTTTAGTTAATTTAAAGTTTTATCTATAGAGATGAGATCAATTAACATTAATATATGAAATGGTGGGTGTTACACAAGTTCCAGACGATTTACTAAGATATTTAAAGAGATATTTTTAGAATATAATGGTATAATAGATTCAAATTTTAATTCCAAAAAATATTATTACCACTGGGATTAGGTTAGATGTTGATACATATATGTCCTAATGAACTTTTTTTACTAAAATGAATTAATATTTTTAGGAATATCCAAAATTTGGGATAAGAATATACAATATTGAATATTGATATCATGTTAGTTCATCCCTTATCATAGGTACCATATCACATGATATGAGAATTTGGTATCTCTATGTAATTCCTCAATTGAAAAAATTATTTTAAAAAATAAAAAATAAAAAATGGATAATATCACATTTAGATGAGATGATATCCAATGAAATACTACTTTATTTGTAAATTATGTTTTAAATATTAATTTAGGGTAGTGTATTTATGTGATGGATATGTATCAAATATTTATGATTAAACATAATTTAAGAATTGTTGTGTTTGAAATTTGTAATCTTCTAACATAATTTTATGAAGTAGAAATATGTTATACACATATTAATTATTTATATACTAAAATAACATTTAAATAATATTGAGGTTTTCATTTCACTATTAATTAATTATTTTAAATTATTTTCATAGGAGGTAGTAAATGTTTTTAATGGAAAAATGCTTTTTAAAATTTTATAATTAGACAATACTAAACCAAAAATAATTTTCTGTATATGGATTTTTTGTTATAGTGACATAAAAATGTCCAATTATTAATGAAGGGACTTCATATCATCAACTACTATATGGAATAAGAATTGTGTACATGGGTAATTAAAGCAATAATTGTATGGATCATCCATATCAGTGATTTTAAAAAAATATAACGCTTTACCAGAATATTATATGAAACCAAGAATTTTTATTGCTGATCAATATTTTTATTGCATGAAAAAAATTTAGGTTATATTTATGAACTCTAATTTTTTTTGTTAATTATATGAATATATATAGGAAATAATCCATCATATTTAATCTTCACTAATAGAAACATTTAAATGTAAACCTTACTATTAATATGATGCATATTGAAAATTTTAGGGGTATCTATTTTATGAAAATTTTTGTTAAAAAAAAGAAATAATAAATATGGATTAAATATAATATTGGAAAAAATATAAATAAGAATATGTGTGGAGTTAGAACCATTCCCTAAGTGATAAAGTACATACATTCTTTTAGATTATAATATGTCTTCGAAGAGAGAAAATATTGGTTTACCTATATATTTACATTGTTTGAATTGTTTTTACATATTTTCTTCAATTGTGAAAAATATAATTTCAATAATTGATATAAAATTAGTATTTAGAAAACATTTTGATTTTCTTATTTTATTGAAGAAACTATTTCTTTTTTCACTACATGGAATACTACCAATCTATGTTATAATTATTATGGTGTATAACTACAATTATTTTATTTGGGTTAATAATTGACTAAAACAAGAGAAAAAATACCTCAAATGCGCATATCAATTTCAAAATTATGGATTAAATGTTGATGGATAATGTGGTACTCCAAGAAGTGATTTTCCTACTTAAGTTTTTATGTTAGATCAATTCTATATTTTATTTTGAAAAACCTGACATACTTGGGTTGTATATCCAATCTACAAAAAAATAAAAACTTATACAAATTATGATACATGTATTATATATAGAGAAATTGAAATAACATTATATATGAATTTAGACTAAATGAAATTAATTTACCACAAATACATAATCCATTTATCAGATACAACTGTAATTCTACACCAAAATATAAATTAAAAAATTAAAAAATAGTGTCACGAGACAAAAGTAATGTAATGTCCTCATCTAAAAAAGAGAAAAAGAATCCAAATTCCATAATTGAGTTGTAAATCTCGAAAAATCTACAAAACATCCATCAAAACTCCAATCAATACAACTAAGAACTATTTTACAGTAGATCCAACAAGAAATTAATGATAATGTATACACCCTTACAATCACTTATAGGATTCAAAAAATGCATATATATTTATATATGTAGAAATAATTACAATATACAACATAACATATTTCATAATTACTTTCCATAACAATATTAATATTAATATAATAAACTACAATTAGTGGTAAAAGTGAATGAATAATAACTAGTACTAAGATAGTGAAAAATTTAACCAAGACAAACTATTATAAGAAAAAGTTTTAAAAAATAGTATTTAACAAAGGTTCTGTTATATGTTTAGATTCATAGAACCCTATGTACCTACTAATCAATACATTTAAATAATATGTGAGGGAGGAGGGGAAACCTATGTAATAACTTTATAAACCTTAATATATGACCTATATAAATAATAAATTACATACATAAAATAAAAATGAGATCATAAGAAGTTGGAAGAATGGGGATTTCAATTTCGGTCCAAGGAAACAATTATGAAATTTAAATACTAAACAAATGGCTATTCCTTAAATAATTTTCAATAGTGGACCTATAATTGATAAATAGAAGAAACTAATAAAAAAATTTGTGGAATAAACTTACAATAAGAAATGAAATTTAGGTATTTACTTATTTCGAACGATTTAGAAGAAAGTAGATAAATGATGAAGGTCTTTCACATTGAATCACCACAGAACTACACCGACTATGATATTCTAATGGTATAGAACGACCAAGAGGAAAAATCCACTGGGATAGGATTGAAAGGATAAAATACGGTTAATAGAGATACTCACAGGCATGGAATGATAAAAATACTAACACACAAATATTTTATAACTAAAAAATGAATTAAAATTACACATTATCTCTTAAATTTTAAATATAACTTGTGTTATACTTATTTGATACCCAGTGAGAGACCACAAACACTCAATGACCACCTGATACCCAGTGAAAATCTATCAGGTATCCATAACATGATCCATTAGATTCTAAAAAACTCTTAGGTACCACTAGGTATCCATTACCATACCATTGGGTACTCGGTGCACTCCCCACACTAACAATAAAATTCCTTTCCTCTATTTTCCCTTACACTACTCCATTAATTATCTCTAAACTCAAAATCACTCAAATTTAAAATTAAATTACTATAAATTAAAATGAATCACTGAAAATTGACATGCTTCATTACAAACTTCCTACAATAAGGTATGTAATTCTCATGAATCATCATAATTTTTTTAACCCGATATACACTGACAATAGAAGATAATATAGCCCAAACCACAACATAACACTTTAAAACAATTGTGAAATGATTAATTATTTAAATTGGATAATCCTAAATTTATAATACAATGTTATGGAATATTAATTCAATAGGTATGAATATTTGATAGAAATGTGGTCCAAGAAACCTCTTTTCCAAATATAATAAATTATAAATTTCATGATATTTTGAATTTCAATTATATATAAAAAGAGATAAATCAAAATCATGCCAAACAATACTATTACAACATATCATAACCATCATATTACTATTGATACATCTGTTAACTTGATTTCAAACATCGTTACATGATTTATAACTCATTAAGGCTATATGGTAGATGAAGGACTTTGGAGGAATACAATAAATCAAATATAAATAATGAATTCAATTATGAATTTAAATTAATTGAAATTTAATTATTGATAATTAACTATATTACTTAACCTATATTTCCATTGAATATGAAATCAAAACGTTATATTCAAGGAAAAAATTCTAAATTAGGACATAATAAAAGGAAAATACAAATAATAATATTTTAAAGGAATCTAAATTCTCAATCACCAGTCAAAATTTAAATAATTACATTATAGTATGGTTTTAATTTTAGAAAAATGGAGGAAAAAGACTTTCAAAATTAATATCCTTTTTAAAAAAGTGATAAAATATCCGACTAAACCAACAAATGTTTTTAAATTACGAACTTTCTAAATATCAAACCTTACTCATGCAGTAATTCTGTTAGGAAGTAATTTCCATGAATTCTCAACTATTTATTCAAGATATAATTAGCATACAAAATAAGTATAAATTAAGTTAATATGTAAATATTTATGTAAACACTGATGTCAATGAATTTATTAAAATCATATATTATAAATACATTAATAATTTATTTATAAACACCAGGTAACCTAACCATTCACACTATTGACTTTAAAATTCAATTCAACACCTAATTTTTTTATACCAGTGTTTCTTAATTATACAAAATACCTAATTTATGAATAATATTAATTTTGATTACTTCATCTAATAACAATTTAAATAAATAAACAACATAATAAAAAATAACTAACATTCTTAAATTTTACCTAAAAATAATTTAAATAAAATTTAAGCAAGATTTACTAATTATAATGTTAAGATTATCAAAAATTTATATTATACAGTACCTCATTGTATAAAACATGGATTTTTGGGTATTTATGTAAATATACTAAAAACCACATTAAATTTTTATATTTTTCCATATACTAACTTCAATTAAATAAACTATTGTCATGTTTTTGTAGAATAAATATGTTTTCACATAATAAAACTATGTTTAAATAGTATCTAAATTAAACCAAATACAAATTCAATCAATTTATATCAATATAAAAATAACACTACTTAATATATAAAACATTTTTTTAATAATACCAGTTATCAAAAAATTATTTATCAAAAAATGATTTACATATTATTATTCATATGAAACACTAAAAAATTTACTTTGAATGGAGTATTCTTGAAAATAAATTTTCAATGTAACATAGTAAAAATATACAATGAATAATACCCCCATCAACATTAAACCATGATTCCATATTTAAAATTAAGAACATGTGATTTTAAAAATTTGAAACCATTCAAAATAAAAGTTTGGTTAACTAAAAAACAATAAACTCTAATGTTGGAAATAATTTGTGTGATTGTTCAATACTTTTAGAAACAAAATGTTGGAAACACACTCTCATTTTCCAATGAAAGAAATATTAAATGTCACCAAATGGATGGTAAAGTTTTTCTAAAGATTACAAAAAATAAGCTGTAAAACGTCCACCCAAACTACACGAAGCATAATTTCTATTTGAAATATAATATATTTTTCAACTTAGAAAATATATAATAATATTTAAATTTGTTTTATTCAATAAAATAAATGGTTTATAAAATATTTAAAAGAAAAATATAAGGATTAAAAACTATAGTAATCTTGATAATTTTCCATCTACCAACCATTTAAATGATTCATAAAGAATCTATATAACTCTAAAATGACACTTGTATTTTCTATATGAAAATAAAAAATACAAAAAAATTAATTTTTTGAAATTATAAAATCAATATTTCAAATGCCTAACCCAAAATGTGCTCTAACCCTAGTAAGAATTTTAAGAAATTTGGGAAAAATAAAAATTCTTAAAAATTATAATTTGAATGAAAATCCATAACAAACCACTTCCTTATTGTTGAACATAATCTCAATTTTTTTTAAAACAAGGCCATTTAAAAAAATTATGATACTAATAAAAATAAAAAATAATGTTCTAACAATACTAATTAATCTATAATTTCATACAATAATTTATTAAAATAAATTATATTAAATAAACCCTCAATAATTAAGAGATTAAAGTTAAATAATATATATACAATCAAAAAATAAACTCACAATACTAAAGAATATGAAAAAGAGACATTTTTATTCTAACTTAATTGATTAAGAATTATGTAATTCTGAATTTCATACTGATATAGTATTTTTAAATCCCCCTAATTGAAATATAATTATGGTAATTCGGTAAATTGATAATATTTTATCCATGACCCAATTAAAAAAAAAATTATTCTTTAACTCAAAGATTACATACAATAATTTGAAATAATCAAAATATCACTTATTATTTACTCATAAATAAACCCTTAGTTGAAATAAAACAACAAAAAATAACTAAATAACACAATAAAGTTCTCACGAAATTCATAGGAATCCAACTAATTTGTTCCAATTATTTAAATTAACTTCTCATTAAATTAAAAATAATATTTTGGAAATATATATCAAGAATATTTTAATTCCACAACATTAATAAAAGTAGTATTAAAGAATATTTTAAGAAATGGAATTTTTTTAAAAACATAAATTTTTTAAAGAAAATTTCATAATGTGGTATGTTCAATTTAAAAATCATTTTGATGGAAATTAAAAAATACAACTTATAAAAAATATCCTACAATACCACTAAAAATAAATCATAATAAAAAAATTATCTTATAAAGGTAAAACGAATATGAGAAACACATTCTAAGTTAATCACCAATCATGAAATTAATTTACTAAATATGTGATCTTATTCACTATAAATTATGTAATAAATTTTTTATCAAATGTATTTTTACATGTTTTAAGTAATTTCATCATGCCTAAAATATCACTTAGAAAAAAATAATGAATTACATTTAAATGTATTATTAACAAAATCATTTTGAAATAAAAAACATCACTACATATCTTGCAACATAGGTTTATAATATAAATTTTTTATCGGGATAAAAATAAAAAGTAAAAAATTAAAACAAGGATAAAACAAAAACATTGTATGATCTCAAGGAAAACCCTAGTCAGGGTATAACCCACCACCTACCCCTAATTTAATCTAATTCTTCATGATAATATAAATTTATAACTTATATATATATATATAGTATCCAAAATATATATTCTAATCATAAGGTTAAAATATGTTGTTAACAATGATAATAAAAGAATGTTCTTACTTGAATAAATAAATATAAAATCTTTATTCATCTAATCATCTAGAAATTTTTTAAAAAAATAAGTATTAATTATTATTAATGTTTTGATAATTATTAATCTCCAAATGATTAAAAAAATATACTTATCAAGATCACACAAAAACAAAATTATTTTATTCTATATATGTGTACTGTTTTCAGTGCCTACTAAGGATGCATGAGACTCTACGGAATAAATCTAGGTTTAAAAAAACATCAATATTCATTTTTTCCAAATGTAACTTAATAATCCACCAGAAATATATTATCCATTCATATTTATTGCTTATTAACAAGTCCTACAATTATTATCTTTGAGAAAGTCACAAACCTTTCCCCCATAGACACGATATGAACCCATTTTTCAAGAACCCACCTAAATTAGTTGTTAACACTATCCAGAATTCCATGAATACTCAGGAATGTTTCATAGTTTCCCAAGGTATATATAAATTCTAAGGGATTACAACTATATATTCATCCAATAACACAACTTATCTTTAACAGTTCTAGCTAAAAGTACAGATAAAGGTTCCCTTTATCAGCGTTAGAAAAAGCATCGATAAAGGAGTCCTTTATCAGCACAAAAAAAGAACTAATAAGGGAGGTCTTTATCAGTGCTAAAATAGCAATGATAGAGGACCCCTTTATGTGCAATTGTAAAAAATAATTGATAAAGCCCCATATTAGTGTTAATAAAGAGTTGATAAAGGGGGAAACTTTATTATCACTACTAAAAAAACACTAATTAGAGGGGGGGGGGGGGGTTACTAGAACTATAAAAAAGAAAAAATAAAGGGGGAACTTTTTCAGTGCTTCCAAAAAATCACTGATAAAGGCCCCACTTGATCACATCTTTTTCATTATAGAGTAGATAAATGGTATATTCCATAAAAAATATACATTTAATTAAAAATAATGTGATAATATATTTATATTATTGTAAATTTATAAATATAGTATATATTTTTGAAATATGTTTTAGACAATACTAAATAGGCATTTTCACTTAATATATTATATATTTACTGATAATGGATTTTAAAATATTTTTAAAAAATTATTATTAAATAATTTTCTAATTATATTCAAGTAATAGTCATTTAATAATAGTTGGTTGGCATAAAAATTTAATGAATTAATGAATGATCTAAGATAAGTTCAAATCATGACATGAACTTCAAACAACCAAAATTTTTTATCAACATTTCCATTTGGTGTCTACCACATATCAAATCAAATTCTGCAACAATCTCTATGCTTTTTTGACCCTGGGGAACCCATGATCATGTTTTTTGAGGCACAAAATGAACCAGAAGGCCTCTAAACATTTGTGTTTCAATAAAAATAATATATGTATATTTATATTCTAATGTATTTAAATATACAAATTTTATGTAAATACATGTATGTGTATGTAAGAAATATAAATGTGTACTTGTGTATGTTAATATGCGTGTGTATCAATATTTTTTATATATATATCATATATAAATGTATTTTTATAAATAAATCATCATAATTATCATTATCATTATCATTATCATTATCATTATCATTATCATTATCATTATCATTATCATTAAATATATTATATAAAAATATTTTAAAATAACTATTTGTAAATAAAATATAAAAAATATATACATATGTATACAATTATATGTGAATATGTAAATATATACATAGATAAATATATATGTAATGCATAAAATTTATATCTAAATAAAAAAATATATAGACATAATATAAAAACGTATTTAAAATAATATCTAACAGTTTCTTTATATTATAAAAATTTATGAGTATATTTATACTTATACACACACATACACACACACACATATATATATAATGTTTATGTATACATATATATTTGTATTAAACATGGATATATATTTATATTATATTATAGTATATATAAATGAATATTAGTATATATTATATATAAATATATATGAGTATATAAATATAAATATATATATATATATCACAAACATTAACATATATTTTATAAATGTATTTAAAAATAATTAATAAATATATTAATAAAAAAATATACATGTATATATATATAAATAAATAGAAATATAAAAATAGATATAATAAAACAAACCGGTGCCATAGTAAAGGCATTCATATCCTAATGGGGAGGTCTAAGGTTCGAGTCTAGGTGTGCACATGAGGGGTGTAATTTCTTAAACCACTATTAAAGGGTGGGGGAAGTAATGTTAAAGGAGGTAACACGAGTGAATGAAAAGCACAGATAAGGGTGGAGTGACGATAAAGGGGGTGGGGGAGTGATGGTAGTGGGGAGAGGATTGAAAAAAATTCCCCACCTATTAAAAGTTCTTAAAAAATCATTGATAAATGTGGCCTTTTTAGTGCATTTTCAATGCTAATAAAGGCACCCTTAAACAATTCTAAATAAAGCACTGATAAAGGCCCACTCTATCAGTGTCTTTTTGTGCTGTTAAAGGGTAAATTTTTATGTGATTTTTATTATCACCTATAAAATATGGATTTTAACCTCATTTCTATAGACATTGCTTTGCAAGCACTATTAAAGACCAAAACTAGCATTTTTAAAAGTGTGTTTTGTAGTAGTGGATTCCAAGGATTCTATGAATATAATTTTCTCTCTTATAAAGTTATACTGATTCAACGATGAATTTATTTTAAAATATAACATTACCTATCCATGTATCGGAACTCCAGAAATAAGATTCCAACACACTATAGGGTACAATTCATATATATATATAAACAATAATCTATATGTATAAAAATATAAATAAAATAAAATAATAAATATATATATTCTATTAATAAGTCAAAACTAGAATGTAACCCATAAAAATAATGCAAAAAGAAAAATATAATGTCTACATACAAAATTAAAGGAATATTCTAATCCAAAAAAGGAAAAGAAAATATTAAATGGTTTATCTTTGAGTGATATACCCATTTATAACTCCAAGACATCCATCATAAATCCAATAATTAATTCCTAGGAACATTGTTGCATTGATTCCAAACATTTACCTGGATAATAGATAACATCGTTAACATGCATCCCATGGTACTTGTGTAGGTATTGAGTATATCAAAACAAATAGAATATCACAACCTGATATCATCCTTCTTCCATAAGACCAAGCATATGAAATAGAAATATAAGTTTGTAAAAATATAAATTATTTTTTCATATAAGTGATAAAATTTAATAAATAAACATACATTGGTTTTTGATTCCCCATTGTTTACTAATCCACTATAGAAACAACCATACTTGATTTGAGCTGTGCTCTAAATCCATTATAGTTGACATGAGGCTACACTAATCATGTGTAAGTAGAATAACATTATTGGTCGAAGCTGAAAACATATTGAGTTCTGTAAAAAAACATATCTAAGGAATGGTAGAAAGATGTCATGTGCTAGTATGCAAACTCATGTAAGGAAATAAGGAAAATATATTAATTCCCAAACATCCATTATAAAGTAGTATTCACCTTCAGTAACGGACTCAGGTACTAGTGAGAAATTAATAAAAATATTTTAACTCTTCCAACTTCTTTTAACATTTATGTGACCCATATTTATAAAAAAATATAACATCTAGAATTATTTATTTAATTATCCCATTATAAATATAGTTTAATTATTAGGATAATGTTGTAAAACATGTGGTATAGAGAATAAATAAGTATAACAATTATGGTGAGAATAAACAAAATAACCAAGATAAGTCATGTTAAATTGGGATAAGATGTTTTTTTCATTGAAAACTCAATTTATGTTTATATTCAATCTATGTATTGTTGGTGTTGACTAATAAACTATAATAATGCAAGATAGAGGATAACTAACATACCAAATAACCGATTAGGCCCTATTCCATGATTCATATGAAGGGAGAATACACTACTTAGATGTCATCTAAGTACCTAATATGTTTTATTATTATGTATTTATATTTATATCAAGGATCTAGTGGAACATCTAACATCCCTTGGAACACCAAGTATCAAGTTCCCCATAACTAGGTAGTCAGTTCACCCTCTACAGCAATACTCAACTCCGTTTTTACTTTTCTCTAATTAACTTCTCCTCACATCCTACTTAAACTCAAAATTACTCAATAAATAAATCAAACTACCAAAAATTAAATTAAAATAGAGGCACAAATTACATGGGTTATTATAGATATTGTTTAATTCTAGTAATAACTATTTTTTGGATCAAAATTCATTAATTATGATAGAAAATGAGAATATCAATATACTTTGTCAGCATGAGTTATATTTCCCACCACCACTTTGTGATATAATGGTAGATGTAATGGTACATGGTGTAAGAAATAGAGTTATATAAACCCATTATTTATTTTATATGTATCCTTTTAAATAATATATGATGATATTAAAGGGATAGATTAAGAATCCATATCAAATAGAAGAATATATTCCTAAAGAATATATATTTGAGGAGGTGGTTCAATTAAATATGCACTAATTTTATGAAATAGAACATGATAGTTTTTATTTATCTCCCCCCCTGGGAGATGTAATTGTGTCAAAGGGGATTCATAGAATAAAATTAAATCTTATGGCTTGTGATCAAATAATTTCATCATATTTATACATTTTTAAATAACTTTGGTGAAGTTTAATCTCAAATAACTTCTCATATTAATGCACTGAAACCTTGAAATTTGAATAATAAAGATATGTGGATGATAAATGAGAGTGGAAATGTTTATTTCACAGGACAATGAGAATGTGAATAATGATATGGTTCCATTGAATAATTTGAAATGGAAAACCAATGTTCCATGATTAAATGTGATAAAATGGTTTGAGTGTGACATTAATAGTCTTAGATATTATTCAAATGATCAAGCAGATAAAATTATAGATAATGAAAATGGAGTAATATTTTTTTACTAAGTCAATTAATTTTCAAGTGAAGAAATATTAACCATATTATTACATTAATCACATATTTTAGAGTTGATGAAGATACATGGGATATTGATTACTAGAAATTTAGAGTAATAGTATTTTAGTGTATCATGGTTGATGAAAAAATATTTTAGAAAATATGAAGTTGTATTTAATCATATATAATTGATTATATGGGAATAAAAAGAGGATGTTTTATCGTGAAATCACTTGATTTTTTTTGTATAGTTAATCCATTAAATGACAAGTGTTATCTCATTTTAAAAGTAGAAAATGTATATTTTTGATGAAAATGTTGATGGTGTTATACACTTATGGGATATTCATCCATCTATAAAATTATTACTAGTGGATAATGATTAGCACGATGTAGTCACAATTCATTCTAAACGGATTGATCATGAGTAAGGGATATAAGAAAAAAATCATTCAATAGTCTCCTATCATTTAAATACTTTTAAAATTATACAATGTTTGAAACTTAATAATTTTAATAATTTTATTTAAATTATCATTTTAAATGAATATTAAACTTATGTTTTATAATTTATAATCCGTAAATATATCAAAATTTTTATTGAATAAAAATTGACCCTAATCCCCTTTAATTTATAATTTTGAGAAAATATTTAGATTTCATTAATTTTAATTAATTAATTTAATATATTAAATTCAAGATAAATTTCGATCGTTAACAGAAATTGGAATAATATTTTACTCATATGGATTTTCTTTTTCTTATGTATTAATTTTATCTCTTCAACGTAGAATATATGCATGCACATTTCAAATTGTGTATACATGAATCATGAGAATATGAATTTGGTTATTTGAATAATTATTCTTCATTATTAAATAAATATTCCATGAGAATTGTTTCTAGGTTCAATAATGTTGGTCCACACATCCTTCGGTAATTAGTTTATAATGAAACTGGGCCTTGATTTGTAATTTTTTGTGGTGCACCCGTGGTAAATCCACAATGTACTTTGGATTTTACCAAGTTAATAAAATTTTATTAGAAGTTTCATTTATTTATTTTTATATTTTTTCATTAACCAATTATTTCCACAGTTTAATCTTATCCATTTGATCACATTGTTGATAGAATGAAACCCTTGACTTTTTCACCTATATATGAAATAGTATAAGCTTGGGGCTACTCAAAATTTTGTATTGAAATTACATTGAGGGGGTGTTAAAGAACCCTAGTTTTTATAAATTATTTAACATCATATTAGTACCAAATAATTTTATTTGATCATTTATTTAAGATGATTTTCCCTAGGTTCATTAAAAGTCCCTAAACCTAGTTAATGCCTGATTGGAGTGAGGTTTAGAAGTCCGTTTAGGTTGTTTTTTATAATGGATATTCTCGAGTTCACCAATTTGATTTTTATAGATTAGAGATGGTGGACATTTTGCTCAAGTTTCAGATTCGTTCTAGATTTGTTTGATCCATGGGATCGTGTTGTGTTTTATTCTACTATTATTATATCTTGGATGATGTAAAGTTGAATAATTGTCGTGATATAGTATAAAGAATATATAAAGGGAAACATTTATTACATCTAACTTGTATTAGAGTGGATCATGGAGTTCTTTACAAGAGAGTTCTTAGGTCACTGAAGGTCATGTAAAATAAGTGAACTTAGTCACACAAGATCATTCCATATGGGTTCATTAAACATGGATATCCCCAACATAAATTAAGTCCTCAGTTTTCAAATGCTTCTATATATTTTTTAATACCAATTTATGATCACTATTATTGGTATTTAATTTAGGGGGAAGGGGATTAACCAAATTAGATACAAAAACAATAGTTAAGGTGAGAGATATTATTTAAATAAGGTAAAATTGTCCCTTCCAAATATATATTATGGAGATATCAATAAAAAATACAAATGTTAGGATAATATGTTTTTTTGAAAAACCCAGGGAGAAGCCTTTGTGAATTCTTTTGAAGACCAATTTCTATTTATTTTTTCGATGAATATTATTCTATAGAATTTTCTATCTTAATTGATAATGATTGTTATTATTTTGATACCAGTTTTTCAATTACACTAATAAACCATTTCCTCCCCATTAAATTATTTTTTTCTTATATAATGTAATGTTTTTAAAAGTTATTCTTGTTTATGTTATATTTGGCCTTATGAGAGTAGAAATCAAATAACACTCTTGATTTATAATTCAATAAATAATGCTTATTAATTTGTGTTTTTGTTTATTGACTATTAAAATTATAACTATCTATAATAGAAAAGTGGTTATTCATTATGTTTATAGTGAGTGTTCTCAAAAATTATAATAGAGTGATATCCATGTTTTAATATTATATGTATGGAATAAAGAATGCATTCAATAGAGAGAATTATTTTGAAAAAGAAGTAACAAAACTAGGGGTTCAAACAATATAATTTCACTATTGTTTATTTTTTACTTCTAAAACATGAATTTTTTATTTCTCTCATTTCATCATTGTTTTAAAAATAAACCTCCATCATTATTTCATAGATCATAAACAAAAAATAAAAAAAAAGTGTAAAAGAAATTTTTTATTGTAAATTCACTGAGAAATAGAATCAAAGAAATTCCACCATGATATAATATTAATATATAATTTTTTCTAGGACATAGTAATAAATACTAGATATAAAATAATTTCTATTATAAATTATTCTTGAAAAAATAATTTTATTTATTAACTATTCCATTATTAAAAAAAATTGAATAATTCTATATTTAATACTGAAATTGAAAATCATTTCATTGAGACTGGGTGGATGTTATTATAGTTTGGATAAACTATTATCTATTCAACACTAAACATTTTTTATAATTCAACATATTTAATAATAATTTTTTATATTTTATATTGATATTATTTAATATCAAATTATACTCATATTGATATATCATTGATTGTTAAATAAATCTAGAAATATGATGGTTGATATTGAAATATTTTTTCTATGATACTTTGAAAACAACCCTAATAATATTTTGCATCTATTTTACTACTATTTAATTTCATAAATATGGTTATTAAATTTCATTAAAATGAAAAATTTGGGATAGTAATAACTATTTTTTGTTTTAGTGATCTATATTGAATGTGTTAAGATTATATATGAACTACTTCATAAATATTTAGCCACATATTCTTCTAAATTATTCAATTATTACCTCAAGATATTATATAACATATATAGAATTTTTATGTTAATTTACCCACACACTGCACCTATTCTATTATATCCTAAAATTCATATAATAAATGATGGGAGAGATATGAAAAATAAAAATGGTTAAAATTCAGGCACCTATGGAACCTATTGAGATAGAAACCTTGGCAGAAAAACCTGAAACATCTTATGTTATGGGTGATAAAATTAACCTTATCATGCCCCTTCACTAGTACCACCTTTGGTATAGTAGTGAAGATAGAGAGTGGCCCCCCAAGTCCCACCTCTAGTGGGATTCAGGTTGGTGATTAGCACTCAGGGTATAAAACACTCAAATCAGAGACATTACCAATAATATGAGGTAAGGATAAAGATATAAGATGAAAAATCACCAAATATTCCTATTTGATAATATGAAATAAAAGAATATCCTATAATGAATTTTATAAAATAAAAATAAAAGCTTCAAAAGTAAAATAGTACAATGGTAAATCCTAAAGTAGAAACTCTATAATGATTACAACCTCCAAGATATTAATGTAAAATATGGTCTCCAAAACCCTCTCGGAAACTAAGAAAATACTTTATATATACATGGGGGAGAATAACAGGTTTACCTAGTAGTATCATACCTAATTTATCTAATGAAATTATAAAATGAGGATACTAATCCATGAGGGAATAAATATCATAACTAACATGAACCAGAACAGGTTAACTGACCATTGTAACCACTCCAAGGATTACACACCAAGTATCATACCGATGTTAGTAAAAAAATATTTAGATTACATAGTTAGAGATGACCTGTATCCACTCACCATTGAAGTTTCCTCTCTCATAATGTAATTTCAAATATTATGTTCCCTCATCCCTTTCATATGTGAGTTATCAAATATCAAGTCAAATCTGATGTGGGTTATATTATATACATTTATACCCAATCCTCATGCAGGGCATAACATTTAGTGATGAGATTTTTCAATATACATGTATCCATTTCCTCTACCTCATTATAATGTACCACCTCCCCAGAATAGTGAGTTATGACTAGACTAGTGGAATGCTACAAACCTCAGGCAGAAAACCCCACAAATTAAAGTTTAATAACTAGAAATAAGGTTTTGATGAGATACATCAAGGATACTATACAATCATGATTATATTCTAACAACAGAATAAGTAAAGAAACAAAATAAAACAAATAATATCATAGTTTAACATCCATACATGTGAAAAATAATAAACACAAACCACATAGTTTCCCAAAATTAAGCTACAATAGTATCAAAAAATAAGCATGTCATTATTCATATACAATTGATAAAAAATGGAAACAAATATATAGATAATAAGAGGATCAAGACCTAGCCTCACACCAACCCACCCGACCCATCATTTCTTACAATTACACATCAATCATTGATATATTTCCCTTATCTATACTTTTATCCACGAAGTTTTCTTCAGTAACAAATAACGGATCAGAAAAGGTGTGAGTATGGCATAGTATTCCACCAATAATGATATCCCTAAACAATCTTGTATGAAATAAACTTTTTATGCAATGGTACTATTTATAAAAATTAGAATAATTGGAAGAATAAATAAATAAATCACAATCATATGAACCTAGGGTCCGTGGTAACACCCAAGGTCTAACCCACCTACTCTGTCCAGTGCCAGGTGTCTTTGAGAATGTCACATAGACCATGCCGACCCAATAAACTCCCAACTAGGGGTAATATATTTTTTTAATAGGAAATATCCCCTTGGGGTAATATACCCATCTTGGGGTCCTTACAGTACACCTGGGGGACATGTTTACCCCATGATTAACCATTAGTCTCTATGTCTACCCAAGGGGCATGTTCACTATGAGTTTATCCATAAGTATCACATCCTCTTGGGGACCATGTTCACCCTTGGTTTAGCCATAAGTTTCCTCATTTCATTAATAAAAATAACCACTAAAGGATTAATAGTATCAATTTACATTTCTATTTCTAAAATGATTATAAAGTTTATTTTCCATGAACATAAACGATTACCAAGTTCATTTCCAAAATAACATAACACTTTTTAAAATTAAATGAATTTCAACACACTTTATAAAAGGCATTATAGTTTCAAATTCTAATTTCCATGTTCAATTTCTAAAATAAAACACCAAACCAAAACAAACCCCAATTTATAAGGGAATATTCAAAATGCACAATCCTAACTATGGGTTCCACATTTCTACCCTTTTTTACCTTAATAAGAAAAAATTTTCTTGTGTTTTATAGCATACCAATCTCATGATTTAATGATTTGAATAATCTTATAAGTAAATTAAGATATTTTTATTGAAAAAAATCCCATAAAAAATTAAGTAAAATAAGAAAAATATTTTAAAATAATTAGGGACCACAAAATAATCTCTTTGGAGAGGTACACAACTAAAATTGGTCCTTGAGTTTTATTATAATCGAATATACTAAAGTAGAAGAGAAAATCCTCAGAAAACATAGAAAAATGGTATAACTAAAAGAACACAATCCAAAAGATATGGAAAACAAGAATGGAGAGGGGTATAGTCAAATACATAGTACAAGGAGTTAATTAACTCAAACTAAAGATCAAAACACAAAGTATTTTAGGCGTTTGTCCATTTAAGGAGATAGAGAGAAGGGATAATTGACTTAAGGGGTCCTTATGTATTTTTGGAAGAAAAAAAAGTTAGCAATGTTAAGGAAAGAGGGGGAGAATTACCAAAATATACCTTATAAAAAGAAAACATAAGTGTGAATGGCTGGATGGTGGGTCTCATCAACTAGTCAGTGGCCTACAAATGGAAGGCCAATGGCATACAACTAATAAGCCAGTGGCATTTAAAAATCTTAGCTACATCCACCTGCCTCATCCTGAGCCTCTTGAACACCCCAAGACACCCTATACCTCATTATACATCTATTTATGAAAAAATAATGGATTCTGGAATAATTTAAAGGAAAAATTACCTCACTTTAAAGGATGAGTTTCATAACCACCCACCATAAGTCTACTTGTACTATAACTAATGTTCTAAGCTCCTTCAGAGTCCTAAATAAAGATATCTAGTTGTTGGGCTCAGAAATATGACTCCCAATACCTAGTTTCCTAGTGGTATCACCCATGTTTCCACAGTACATGTACAAGTGGAATGGTTTTCTTGTGGAGGTTCCTTTTATTAGGTTGGATAATATACACGGGACTCTCCTCAAAAGAATACTTAACCACTAGCTTGACATCATGAGCATCAGAAATATGAGACGAGTATACATGATACCATATAAGATGAGAGACATGGAACATATTAGGAAATATAGTGTACATCTATAAGATATATTATAGGGAATATACATGGTTGAAAATATCTATAATCTCAAATGTCCTACTGAAACATGATGTTGATTTTCACTACCATTGAATCCAAAACTTCCCTAATATTAGAGACACACATAATAATACTCATCCACCATCCACAAAATCTAGAGAATTTCTTCATCAGTACGCATAAGATATCTTCCTACTATGAGCAGTTTTCATCCACTTCTAAATCAACTTGTGCTACTCCAAGTTATCCTACACTAGGATTAGCCCAAGAATTCCTGATTCAACAAATTCCAAATAGTATAAGTGACTTCATCATGATCTAACATATGAAACCTCAAATAGATACATATAAATGGATTACTAGTAACTATTTTTGAGAGATAATTCCATAAATTACCGATGTCACTCCCAAGAACAACCCAAATCGAGGAAACATGCTCGGATCATGTCCCTGAGTACCTATATGGTATGCTTTGATTTACGATCAATTTTTAGATTATAAGAATTTCTCAGATGAACCAGCTTTCCTAGGTCCTTCTAAAGGAACTTTTATAATTTTGAGGTAAAATTGGGATCTATATTTGATATGATTATTTGTGTCACCCCATGTATGTTTAATATCATCCATACATATAGACTTTTAAGAACATTAACTGTAGAAGACTCATTAATGGGTAAGAAGTTGGCTAAATTCATCAATCAATCAATGATAACCCAAACTACGTCATTCCCATGATGATTCCCCTATAATACATTCACAAAATCCATCATCACATCATCCCACTTCTACTATAGCATGGGAAATAGATGAAGAGGATTGAAAAAATTGTAAATACCCACCTTCATCTCCTAGTAGGTGGAGTATCGAGAGAAAAAACATGCTATATAATTCTTGATTATATCCCAACAATATTTGTTACTAACTTTATGATACATCATAGTTAGATAAAGAAGAAAAATCCATCATTAGGGTTGAATTTACCACATAATGTCCGCACAAAAGCTCATGGGGACTACCATTTGGACTCAAACATAAAAGATATCATTTTCATACAAGGATTAGTCAAGACGGTTCCCACTATAAATACCATATCTCATCACAACAAAATTTGAATATGATAACCATATCTCTTTAAACCCATCAAGAAGTGATGATGTAATAGATAGGGTACCCAAAGTTTCACTTCCCTGGTACTCCTCGATAATAGGGTGATTCACTAAAAATAAGGCCACAATCTCCTAACAAAAATCTATAATAACATGATACTAAGTTTTTATACTCATTTCATTTATTACCACATTACACATTCTTGGATTGTAATATAGATCAATGTAAAAGGATTGCAGGTACTCATCCCACATCCTCTGAAAGAGATTTATTTCATACATGGATAATGGGTAAATAAATCTTTAATGATTAGTATAAACCACAAACCTCTCCCCTATGAGGCAGTTTTTTCAATATCTTAGGGAATATAACATTGAAACAAGATCTATGTAATGGGTAAGGTAGTTTCAATCATGTTGAATTAGAATCCTAGACTCATAGGAAAATACTTTCCCATCCTACATAAGTACCACCCACATGTCGACACACAAAACATAAAAAAAGAGTGTACTTATTACCAATATTGGAAAATTCCAGGGGAATAAATTCACACCATCTTTTTTAGGACAATCAATGGGGTTTCCAAGTGGGGTAATTACTAGATAAATCAATAATAATAGATATATATCCTTAGTAAGCTACATATATATAATTTTGTTTTTGTAAATCTTCTATGAAATCATGGCATAAAATATATTAGGATCCATAGAAACAAAAACCTTATATATGAAATGTCCCAAAAAATACACTCAATACAACTCAAATTGACATTTATATAATTATTTATAATTCAGATGACCACTAAAAGTGATAAAAACTATCTTTAGTTTCCAATAATTCTTTGCTCTAGACATGGAGTATACTATGATAAAATTGAAAAATACACCCAAAGAGGATTCTCAGTATGGATGGAGAACTCTATTAACTAGATCCACAAATACCATAAGTGAATTTTTCATTTCAAATGATATTATATGGTACCCATAGAGACAATAACTACTCTTATAATCAGTATGTGTAACATAATATGGTTCCACTCTGAGTTTCTGGTACCTCAACCTTAAATCAATCTTGTATATAACTCAAGAAACATTTACTTGACCAAATGAATCACTGATTCATGGGAGTAGATATCCTTTTCAAACCATTACTTGGTTAAACCTTCAAAATTACACACATGGACTCATGGTTTCATCTTCCTTATTGTAAATTAAAATTTATTCACCCTAAGGGGAGGTTATTAAATGGATGAACCATTTTAATTCCAAATATACCAGTATATATTTCAATTCATGCAACTGTGTCATTACCATTATACAAGGAGGCATAAAATAGGTTCTATACATGATAATATATTGATCATAAACATGATTCCACAGTTAGGTGGTAACCCAAGGAATTCCTATAGAAACATACCCTTGAATATATTTACTAAAGAAATTAAAATAGGTTGATGTTTATCTCTTTAATCCAGGACAAGATTAGCCTCCTAAGTTATGATGCGACATAAATACTGAATATTGGGTCTATCACAACCTGTGAAAAAAATCCCATTTTCCCACAACACATGAATTTTACACCCCTAAGAGACGTGAAAGATATTTGATGGCGATAACAATCCATTTAGCTATGATAATTAACATGCTAGCCCATTCTAATAATCACATAAAAGAACCCATTTTAATCCTAAATAAATACTATAGGAAATAATAGTCATCATTGACTAGAGCATAATTAGAACACTTCTAAATCCAATGAGTCTTTATTCCCAAGGGTATATCAATCGAGGTCACATAATAGAGCTATTACACTTAAAAACCCAATACTCCAACAAAAAAAGCATACAATAAATAATGTTATGCTCTTGTGTCAAAGATATTAGAATCAAGTGAAGATGACACAGTATCATACCTTGAATGTTCAAAAAACTAACAACATACTGTATAGGGAAAAGATCTACCTAATATATCTTTCTTACCGCAAGGCCTTTTTAGTAAAACATGATTGACTTGAATCATACACACTTATTTACCCTACTATACTTGGACCTAAACTCCATGAACAACTCCATGACTTGAGTATCCAATAGAATCCCAACTATCTGAATATTGTGGCATGGTAGTTTCCTCGACCCCAAACCACTAGTTGTTCCTAAGCGTCTACAACCACCAACTCACTATGTTAATTTTCAAACATGGGGCACATGAACCATATTCTACAAAGATTTCAGTACACATGTGGTTAGGGGAACTTGGATATCATGCATCCCATGTGGAAACACTAATAATACTATAACTAATTTCCCCATTGTAAAGGATGAGAAGAGTCACTGACATTCGTAGATGAAACAATACATTCTTGGAGTGAGAAAAATCGTCAATTATTCCTATTTCTAGAAGATACACCAACATTTCTACTCAGTCTCATGGAATATAGTCATCCAAGATAGTGAACCTCATTTATATTTCATTCTGTAATCAGGGATTTGTCCTTGATATCCATAATAGAGGTGAAATACAAAAAGATCACTTGAACCTTTTTCTGAAAGCACATTCCTCCTTTAATTTGTTTTGATCTGGTAGCCTTTTCACTAGCTAAGGTTGGAGTAAACCTTTCAAATTATATAAATCAGGTAGCATAATACATAACTGACATATCACCCTACTCAAATCTCATGAACTCATGGGACCTTTATGAATATAGAGTCTATTAATAATTACCTAAATAAGTGGGTCTAAATATCCTTCCTGGTCATCCCAACATGATGGTACACCTAGATAATGTCTTCCCACCACTAATGCACTACCCCATACAACAATTATACTATAAAATTAACCCTCTTGTCTTCCAGAGTCTCTATGTGGCCATGAATGGTCTGTATAGACTATATACACTACACTTACACCTATAGACCACCCTCACATGTGAAAAGTGGAGGGAGTTTACCATAGAACTCTTGGGTGAGATATAAAATAGTTTGAATGACCCAAGGTAGTCCCCTCTCTAAATATTTCCCTACCCAAAAGAGACTCTCATGGATACGGTCATCTATAACTAGACCCTAAATTGCCATAGGTTCTAGTCCACACAATGGAGGAGGATTCTCACCATCCCCAGCTTTGTCTAGGAATATGGATATCCATGGTTGAATAAATATACAAATACAAAAATAAGATCTCATAATGTTACATGTAAAATTTATTTATCAAATATTAATGTAAAGTGAGATAGGCACACCCACCCAGATGCTTACATGCAATACCAAAACATTCTGTGAAACTATATTCTTGAGATATCACATTATAACTATCCCATTCATTAAAAAGGTACAATACCTACATGATTTATATTTGAACTCATTCAAGAGAATATTCAGGTTTTAATTACTATGTTATGTCCAAATAGTGTTCCATTCACAAGCTATAATGAAAAATCATTATAGGTTTCTTTCTGATACTTTATTTAGAAAAAGCCTTTATTTATAAATCTGTTTATACAAGATTTTATATAAAGTTACTATCTAGGAAATTGGAGATGTAATATTTTAGTATAAACTTATGTTGGAAAATTTCATACAATATGCTGCTGAAACTTAAAATGGACAACCAGATTTTACTTATAGGTAGATTCATATACATACATGTATATTAGGAAATAGCAATAATAATGACAAATTTGTAAACTTATGTGGCTATCATGATGCATTTTCACCCACACACTCTCTTTCTGTACCAACCCAAGAGATAAAATATAAAAACTCTATAAAATAGAAAATCAAGTGAACCACCATCGAGGAAAAAACTATGAATTTTAAAACCAGAAAATACAAAAAAATACCATCCCTTGAAACTCACCCTTACCCTAATATATGGATCAGATACTCCTAAGAACAATCTCATTACCAATCCTAAAAAACATCAAAATATTCTTTCATGTTACCCAAACATTAATACTAAATAAATAGAGGCTCTTATACCAATTTATAGTGTGTCATCACCCCAAAAAAATTTGTGGTAACTTGGCCAATGGAACATTAGAAACCTCAGGTGCACATCATGATATGCCATAGGTTTCTGAATAGTAATGAGGGAATAATGATATACCTTGGTGTGACTATACCCTCAAGACCAGAATGAAAAGACAAAAAAATAAAATAAAGAAACAATATACCACACATAATATAGTTGGCTAACATCCACAAAAGTTAAACTTAATAAACCTAAACCTTGTAGAATCCAAAAATTATTCTATGATATATTCAAAATATAAACATATCATTTTTCATAAAAAACATATACAAAAAATGAAATAAAAATTGATGACCCAAAAGAGGCTTGAGATTTTTCTCAACACCAATCCCAACATACACTCATGAATTAGTCATTGGGTACTTTCCCATATCCCTATATGTATTTATGGAGTCTTATTAGGCAGAAAATGGTTACTTGAGTTGGGTGTGGGTATGACTTAGTATGCCACCACCAATTATCTCCCTAAATAATCATGTTTGATGAAATACGTTAATGCGAAGGAACAATGTATAAAAATTTAAATAATTGATAAAAAATAAATAAATCATAAAAAATATGAACATGGTCTCCGAGGTGACACTCGAGGTCATACCTACCTACTTTGGAAATTTCTATATATCCATGAGCTAGTTAGAGAGACTACACTAAACCAATATTCTAATAATTTGGGGTAATATAACTAAAACTATTTCATAATATCACTTGGGGTTAATATATATATCCCCAAGGCCCTAGAATCCCACTAGGGTCTCTGTTGATGCCAGGTTTAACCATAAGTTCCATAATCGACATAATATAATAAGAAAAATAAAGGTTTAATGATATCAATTAATATTTCCATTTTAGAAATAATTCCATCTTCTATTTTCAAAAAAAATTCCAATTAACAAGTTTATTTCCAAAATTAGATAACACTTTTCAAATTTAAATTCCCTTCAAAAATATTTATTAAAAAAGTTCAAATTCTAACTTCCATGTACAATTACCAAAATAAAACAGACCCTAGTGAAACCCCTATATCCAAGGGAACAATAAAAAGGCATAATCCTAACTAGGATTTACCATATTTATACCAATTTTTAATTTAATAATAATGTTTTTTACATATTTTATAGAATACCATAATCATGGTTTAAGGATTTGAATAATGTTAGAAGTCAAGCATAGTAACTAGATTGAGACATATCACATAAAACTTAATAAAAAAATATGGAAAATATGGGGAAATAATTATATACCACCTTCCTTAGGTATAGGGAGAGCCACATTCTTGATATTTTCCGATGGTATTATTTATAGTGTAGGATATCAAAGTATTAGAGAAAATACATTAAAATCTTAGAAACTGGGAAAACCTAATTTAAAAAAACCATCAAATTAATGAAAATGGAAAAAATGGTATATGATGGATATTCATACCTTATGTATTTAATTAACTCAGATGGAAGCACAAAAAAAACAAGGATTAAAGAAGATAATCCATAGAATGAGATAGTGGAGATGCCTACTCTGATGAAGTGGTCCCTATACATTTTGGAAATAAAAATTGAGTGTGGGATACTGAGGAAGGAGGGGGTAAAATTACCCAAATATCCCCTATAAAAAACACACACGGGTCCCAACAACTGGATTATGGGTCTCACCAGTATGAAGGTGATATATCTAGTGGATTTCAAGCCTACAGGAAGCCCACTGGCTTGTTGGTGGCACTGCAACCTCTTTGCTGCAAGCCCTGAACTCCTCCCAAGCCTCCCGAACAAAATTGTGATTCCCTATACCCCCACATATATATATATATATCATTGAGTAAAAAATTAAGGGATTTAGGAATAATTTAAAAGAAGAAACACCTCACTGGAAAGGTAGGGTTTCACACACATCATCATCCACATCATTTCACATACAATTTCATTCTCATAACCAGTTCAGTGTCATATCATGATTATGGAGGACATCAATATCATTCCCTACTCTAAAAAAACATGAACCCATAAAGTATCATGTACTATCATCATTGAGTTTCACCTTCAACTATTTTGTTGGTTGATAATACTGAACACCAACTGGGTAGCACAACCATGCACTTCTGTTGAAGGGAGAGTGAGGTTGAGAGGGAAATCATCTATCCATTACCTCACCATCCAAGATGTTGGGGAAAACACCCCCAAAAACATTGGGTACTAGCAATATTTAATCAATTTGGGTGGTGTGTGTATAATAATAACATGAAAAATTAGTATAGTAGACGTAACATAGTACACAACCTAAGGGTACACATTAGTTGTAGTAGAATTTTCAAAAACACTACCACACCACCACACGACATTTGTATCTAAATGCTTCCACCTATAAAACAAATTACCATAATAAACAACTATATACATGACCATAAATTATTATTATATATTTACAATACAATAAACATTTATATTTAATGACACCTAACCTTATTTTGTTTTTAATAAATTTAATCCCATATTTAATGGAAGAACACTCTAGATATCTCCCACTATCAAATTCATTCATTTATCAATGTTTAATTAAATAACCAGTTAACAAATATGAATTTTATCATGCTATTATTTAATTTCCAACTCATTCCACTATCATATTTATCCATTTGGAGCCTCATCCCATGATCACCTAGAAATTATAACCTCAATACACAACAAAACCCCCGATTTATGTCACTAAATCATTGTCACATCTCATTATAAACCAAAAAAACATCCCACAACATATCTTATACCACACCAAATATTTACCCACATCCTTAACACGTACATAATCCAAACTAGTCACAACCATCTTTATAAATCCCCCATAAGTCCACACAGATACAATAAATCACAATACAAACATCAACAGACATATCAATAGATTACATCTTATATAATGTCACAATTTAAATTTAAAGTTGGATTTCATATTACTTAATCATCATTAACTTGGACATTTTCATGAAAATCATGATGTAAACACGATCAGGTTGTTATCTATATATGAGTGATTAACTATTTATGAAATTCAAGTTCATTAAATCAATCAAGATGGGGCTTGAATATTCCTGCTAGACACAACATTTTTAGATCAAACAAATTCAACTCATGGTATAAATTTCAGAGTAACAACATAAATTTTTAAATCACTTGTTAATTCTCCCCATCCCTTTTAAATTTTAATTTAATATAGGTTATTATGTTATTAATACAATCCATATTATCCTCACAAAAGAAATCAAATGAATTATGAACCCATAAATTCATTGTAAATAGAGAGAAAAAGGATACCTTACCTTAAAAGTGGATTTATAATTATCTATGGAATCCCCAAGAAATAATAAGATTATCGTTTGGACGAAATCACTCAAGGAAACACCAAAAAGTTGTCAAAACCCTATGAAACAATTTTACCCATCATGATTTTTCTAAGACATCACAATACCTATATGTATCTCTCCACTATGACTCCCTCGATATGAATGATGGATGATAATTAAAGAAGATTTTAGAGAAGAGAAAACTCACCAAGGATATCCATAATCAAATCTCCAAATACTGTGGATTAAATGCAATAAAATGGGGCTATAATAACTTCCAAAACTACACCTAGTTCTCCCAAGAGTTTATAGAGAAGTTGGTAAAGAGAATATTTTTGAAGGGGATTATGAATTTTTACCTAGTGGGCCAATTATAAGGTTATGATGCAACACCCCTATCTATGACACAATGAGTAGGGTTTGACCCCAAACTATGAAATAAGTCTCATTGCTATGCTATAATCACCCCAGTACAAATTGAATACTAGATCCATGTCCTAGATTATTCCATGATCCTATAATCCCATGGTAATGATATGGAACATCCCACACACCACACCATAGTCACCCCCAAAATAATAGAGAAACTAGAATTAACCTCCCATGGACTTTACGTCACATCTATTCTCTATGCTGAAACCTCATTTTAGGGAGAAGGTTTAAAGGAAACTTAAACTATCAAACGTACACACTTAATAACAACTATATGTTGTAGGAATCATATAAAAACCACTCTATGCCATAGATCATACTCACAAAATAGCAATACAAGAACTGGTAGAGCTACCAAAACCGAAAACCCTTGAGACTTTATGCCACAGTTCCATGTAATAGATTCGGAAGGTCTAAAATATTACCATAGATACCGAACAAATGATTATCATCATTGAGAATCAAATAAAAACCCAAAATGAAATGGAAAAGTAGGTGTATGAAAACCAATTCCAAGATACACCTCCTAAGAATCTCATTTTTGACCAAACACAACCACCAACCAATAATAACCAACAAGAGAAACAACTAGATTTCATAAACTAGTAGTGATTCAAGAATTACATCACCATGGAAAAAGTGAAAGATAAAAATTAAAACAACTCTAGGGAATATGAACACATCTGCATCTCATGCTCCCAAGTACTATCCAATAAACCATTATGTCTTGAAAACACAAAAACTAAGAAAATAAAACACCCATATAACATCTTCTCTAGAAGATCATGGATCTAAACTGACCATTAATTGAATTTCATGTTGTACTTGATATCAAATTCTCCCCAGTCAATAAAATGGGAAACATCTTGAATATACCATCAAATATGGGACATATAAGAGACATTATGGATCCTATACAGATGAAGTGGATGTGCCAAATGATATTCCAAAACACCAACACATTCTAAAACCATGAAAGTTTTGATAAAGAAGTGAGACTACTAACCCCCTAACCAAACATTTAATTTCCCGACCAAGTTGAAAACCCTAGGAATATACAGTCTTCAACTTAAAGCTCTATAGGTATTCACCTATAATAAGTATAGGACTTCTAGATGTCATATTCTACCTTCATTTTTTCCAAAACCATCTACATCATCTCTATTGTAATCTACACCACATTAGGACTCAAAAATATTGATTATATATCCTCATTAATTAATAATGGAATAAACACAGACAACAATATGATGCCTAAAATGTATCCACATTGATTGATGAGTGAGATTTATTGTTATAGGAAAACATAAACAAGGGAAAGTGTTTCACCCATAAGACATAGAAGTCAAAAATATAGTTTTTCTACATATACTCTAGTGCATGGATGGTATGCTATGTCTGGTTGTTCATCCAGAGATGAAGAGTAGTGGAAATGTGTATTCCAGAGAAAAAAATACTATTGCAATCCCCTAATGAATCACAAGGTTAAATGAGGACCCCATTACAGATTATAGTCTTTTGTACCTCATAGAACCTCAATACTTTACCCATAAATTGTCTTTCCAGAACATCCACAACACTAAACTCCTAAATCCCTAGAAAATGGGTCAATTTTATATGATTATCCATAATGAACCAAATAACATATAATCCTACTCCACTATAGGGTATCCTAGTGTTTCAATCCATTTAGATTTTCTCCCACTTCTACTATGGGATATCTAATGTCTACAACAACCCTCCATAAACATAGTTCTCTAATCTCACTTTCTATAAGACCAAACATAATGCAACAAAATATGGAATTGGCCATATCATCCTAGGCCACAAAAATTTTATCCCAAAACCATGATATATATTATACACACTCATAATCACCACTAAAGGTGATTTTTGAAACTCAAAAATAACTCACACACCCCTAGAAAATTATATATACATCTTCTACTTAAATAAAATATAATTATATCCTTCATACAAAAACCCCTATAAAGCCTCACCATGGATTACATGATCTCACATCACCACATCATATGATTCTTTCCATTTAAACTCCTTTACCATCCATAATAAGAAAAATTCCACTATCATATGGAACAAACACTCTCTACCATAAGTCTCATCCACTTTAAGATATCGAGTTTCTAAGTCCTCCATTATACTTAAAGTATCCTTAAACTCTCAAATGATATATCCCTGAGACTTTCATCATATAAAATCATCCAAAATATTCACATTTCATAAGGTATAATATAACTAAAAAAATATTCTTAGAGAAAATCCATCCACCTCTACTAACATAGATTCATATCCTGATGGGTGGAAACATTATTTAGACGAATATGGTCTATGATGGCCATAAAACACTCACCAATGAAATAATTTCACCACAAATTTATGGAAAATACCACTAACACCATGTCTAGGCCATGGGTGGAAAAGTAACACTCAAAATAAGATCATTTAGTATATCAATAAGACATCACTACCATATATTACATCAATATTCATTCTAACCCCAGATGAGAAGAATCAGAAAATAACTTAAACATCATACATTCCTCTATAAAATGAAGCATTGAGGAACTAATTAGACTCTCATTCAGGTAGTCAAGTGATGTTTGACACCATGTAGTACAAAAAAGTCCCAATCATTCCTAACTTGGTTCATTAATGGGTATGTAATATAAGAGAAGTTTGAAACAAACCTCTGATAATAGCCCATAAGACCAAGGAAGTAATAAATCTCTACCAAATTCTTTGGTGGTACCCAAGAAATAGATTCCTCAATTTTCAGTGTTTCTATTAACACAACTTAGTGAGACACCACATTTCTAATGAATGTCACCTTCTGCATCAAATTTTTTCACTTGGATAGCTTTTGATTGAGCAGGTGGCTTTGATGAACATACATGACAACTCCAAGGTTCTCAAAAATTATACTTCTTTGATATCAAGTTTATGAAGATGATGTAAATGAATATTAAACTTAAATAGTCAATGGAATCATATAACACATAGTTCATGAGTCCCATAAACATATCTATCACATTTATGACATTGAGTGATATGTTGTTGAACCCAAAGTGTCTATATGTACATTAGAAGACAATATATGACACATCTCCCTCATTTTACCATCATTTGGTAATATAAAAATTTAAAATAAATCATTTAAAACCAATTATATCCCTTAATATGGTCAAAAAATTAAATTATACTTAATAAAGTGTAATGGATCTTGACTGTTACTTAGTGTAATATTCGATAGTCCACACACATCCTTAGATCCTTGTTCTCTTTTTTGGTGAATGACACTAGATTTTCCTAAGGAGATATATTAGGTTGGATGAAAACATTAGTATGTAAATAAATAATCTAAATCCTCACCTTTTGTATCTTCATGGGTTCCATGTGATATAGGACCATTAAAATATATGATGTACCTAACTATAATAATATCTTAATATCGACATCATGATGAGTGGGGTAGTTTCATAACCTCATTCAGTAATACATTTAGGTACTCCTTGATGACTTAGAGATCCTATAATACCTAATATTAAATTAAAAAAATCACCAACTGAGACAAGATATGAATCATACAGTTTCCCCCACATGGTATCCCCACTTTCTAATTAACACAACTCAGAAACCTTCAACCTTAGTAAATGAGACTCTCTTATGGAGGTAGTTGATAAATATTTGTAAAAAATATAACCAAACCATAATAAAGATGATATAATATAAAAATATCTATAATATAATGGAATAAACCATCAACTATTGCTATCCACCATCAGTGTAATACTAGACACCCTACTATAGTAGGGGAACAATACATCCAAAAACTATTGCATAATGCCTGATGAAAAGAGACTTTATTAATGATTATATTTGAAAGTTAATTATTAAATTCAATAATGTTCATTTACATGAAATTAATTTAAATTATGATTAATTATATCACAATTATATTTGGGTAAATTTTTTATATTTTTCTAAAATAGTTGATTTTCGATGGATAGTGAAATATATAGTTCTTTTAAAAAAACTATCAATTTATTTATGAATGATATAAAAGTTAATAATAAATTTTAAATGGTTATATTTTTTTGAAATTATATTTATATATTAAAAACATACTATATTGAATTTAGAAAACCTATTATTAACATTTTAAGGAAATAATTAATAATTTCCAATAAAAATAATTTTTTGGATTTTTAATTTAATATTTTTTTGGTAAAACCCAATTTTGGATTTTTTATGGACCCGAAATAAATTTTATTTGTTTTATAATAAAAAATTTATGTCTTCAAAACCAAAACCATTTATAATTTTATCCCACAAATAATTTTAATCTCATAAATACAATATTCTAAAAAGGGTTTTTATACCTTACATATGCTAATATTAATTTTTTTTATTTATAAATTGAAGGAAATGATTCTTTTTCTTAATTTGAAAATATGTAATAAGGTAAATTTTATTTTAATTTCATAAATTTAAATTATAATTTAAAATATATGTTCGTGTGGTAAAACTGTTATTTTTTAAAGAATAATATTTTTCTGAATATTGTGTATTTTTAAAAGGATGAATTTTAAAATTAATACTCAAATATGAATCGTAGTCATACATAAAAATAATTTAACACTCATTAAATTGATAATTATAATTAAATAAAACTAAGAATACATAACATTTAAATCATCATATATCTGTAATTGTTTTTTCTACACATTTTTTTTAAAATATAATATTTTTCTTAAAATATTTAAAAATTTAATTGGGATAAATAGAGTGAAAATTCGGATTCATCATGTCTAATTTTGGTAATAAGGATTATAATGAATTTTTATATATTAAATCAATAGACATGATTGAAATTTAATCAAGATTAATAAGTGCTATAATGGGTAATCAAATGTGGATCGAATTTTACTAAACTAATATGACACATGGAAATTATATAATGACTTTATTAAGTTTTAAATTCATACCTAAATGTCTCACTAACATTTACCCACCTAACCCACCTATGTCACTATATCCACTTAACCCCATGTGATACTATTATTACCCCTTAACTAACATTAGATTCCAATGAAAATCACATTCTTTCACCTATAAAAGTAGATCACTCACACCAATTATGTCATCCTTATCTATGCCATTTTAATTGATCATTATGTTCCCCTCTCACTCCCTATATAAATCCATCCCAAGTAGTTCTTATGGTTCTAATTATTCCTCCTAGACATTAAGAAAATACTTAGCAATGTTGGGGTTTCCAATCCTTCTCATTCCCTTTTAATTGAAATTATTTTGTTATTATACTATTTCCAAAAATTTATTTCATTGTATTATCTCACATTTTATATGTTGTTAAGTAGTGACTACTCATCTCCTATAATTATATCCTTTTTTTCCAATAATGTTATTATGCCTAACTAAGGGTTATCATTACATCACTTCTATTTTGAAGTAAAAATATTTATTGTAATTTCATAATGCATGTAAATATATATAATTATAAGCCATTTGATATATAGAAAATTATATTTCAACTTAAAAAATCAATTTAGTATGTTATCATAATCCCCAAAAATTGTATATCATGGAAAGTATAGGGTGTTTGGTTTTACTAGAAATGAAATCCCAATCTGGATACAATTAAGTGGATGTAGATCTAACACATATTAATGTGGGGGTAATCATATTGTGAAATTCTAGTTGAGTTTAACCGGAACCTTCATTATGGTCCATGATGTGTGATCTTATGACTGTAAAACTGGTAAGAAAATTCTAGGGGATATTATTTGGATAATTCACATGTTTTTTAAAATCCATAATAAAGGGTTTTCATTAACTTTTTATGGGTTTTTACCAATGAAAACTATAAAACTCAATTAATATCTTATGTTGACAAACTAGAGTAAAAACCCATGATTTTAGTAACTAAATTTCCTTAATTAAAAATCATGTGAGTAGATTATGTTGCATGAGACGCTATACGAAAATGAAAAAAAACAAAGTTAAAAATAAAAATTATAAAAAATTATCGTTATATTATAGACATTAAATTTATGGGAAGAATTGTAGGTAAACACTTTATAAAAACTATATAAAATCATTTAATAAAAAAATTGTCATTTTATGCTTAAAATATACATTTTTCTTATTTTTTTTATTATATGAATAATTATATTAAAAATTAAATTTTTACACTTTTAGAAATTGAATTACGTAAAAAAATTTACATATTTAAATCCTTATGGCAATGTTAAGTAATGTTATCGATCTCATTTTTAGGAATTTTTTTCCAAGGTAAATATTAGTTACCACGGTAAAATAGTTACTTTTCAAAGAATGATGCATCAAAAAATATTGTGTATTTTTTTAAAATAAAAAGATTTCTTAAAAATTAAAACATTAATATGATTTTTAAACATATATAAATATGAATCAATACTCATATAATTTTAAATAAATGTTAAATAATATTAAGAACACTTAGTGATTAAAAAGTTATTTTCACTTAAAAGAAGTTTCTAAGCACATTATATGTTTTAATTTAAAAGATATTTTCTCATATTTAGAATATTAATTATTTTAATGGGAGTGAAAATTAATATTCATCACATAAAAATTTTGTAATAAATTACATCTTATATTTTTAGTGATAAAATAACTACCATGGTTAATATTAATCCTGATTAACAAGTGTTAAAATTGGAAATCTCATGTGGCTAAAATTTAACTAAGTCAATTTGAAAAATAGTCATTGTAGATCACCATTTTTATAATTTAAATTAATAACTACATGTAAATAAAATTTCTTACCTAACACACCTAACTCTTTGGAAATTCCTTTCTTACCCTTTAACAAATATTTGATTCTAATGATTTTTCCTTTTCACCTGTAAAATGAGCTCAATTTAACACTTTTCAAGAGACAAAAATTGTTCAAAATCACCTAGAAACAGTTTAAAGTTTTAATATTTTAGAACCCTATAAACATTTGGTAGACCCTAGTCTCAATAATGTGCCTCAATTCGATGATTTTAAAAGGTTACATCAAGAAGAGATCAAAATATCCAACATAAGTATTACTTACACTTTTACTTCCATTATTATCATTCCCATCCACATTTTCAAAAACATTATATCCACATGTATATAATTTAATAATTACAATTAATATACTAAAATATTATTATATTTATGCTATATACACTTTCTATGCCCCTCCCATTATAATAAAATAATTGAATGATGTTGCTTATGTGCGGTGAGGACTACCGCCTCCATGAATGACATGTTTTAATTTTCATCACCACCTTTTATAGGATGGTTTTATAAATGGGTTAAATGAATAGATATGTTAGTTATATATTATTTATATTCATGAAATAAAAAGTTGCAATTATATTATTAATATTGTCAATAATAAGTCATTGTAAAACTAATCTCTAAAATGAATATACGAAGAGGAAAAATGGTTTATTTATAAGTGATAACATCTATTTTATTTGACTTAAATTTTTTTTATTCTATATACTGATTCCCAACCTTAATAAAATATAAATAAATTAATTATAATTTTTTAATAGGGATATTATAATGGAAAAATATCATATATTGCTGTACTCACACATAGATTGATGCATATTCTTGTTGGGTCGGTTTAACCACCAATATGAAAAATACTATATATTTCTTCCATGTATGAAATTGGAAACATAATATTGGATATTAATAATTATGTAATGATTTTTTTGGTTATATATTGGTAATATGAACATTGTACTCATCAATTAGGATACCATCATTCATTGATAAAAATCATTGAAACATGATTCTTTCCAATTTCATCTATAAGAATCATAATCACAAATCTCATTGAATGAAACTATAACATTATAAAAAATAATAAAAGAATGATTACAGTACCTTATATTATTTTTAATGATTAAATTTGAATTTTTTTTGCATAAAACACTAAAATTATGAAACTTCCACAAAATGATCAAGATTACTCCCACCCAATATTGAAAATAGATCATAAAAAGCAATATATTCATAATAAATGATGGTTTTTTTGATCAAAGTAAGATAAAATAATCTTAAATAAAATTCAGAATGATTAAATGAGTATGAAAAATGGTATTTTACATTTTTCCCATTGAAAAGCAGGAATAATGTCACTATGTAGGGAGTTAGAATGATAGAAAACCACTTCAGTCACTCCCTTGTTTGCAAGACTATCAGCAAGGTAGTTTACCTCAGGGTAGACATGAATAATAATGTATTTCATGGACAAAAGAACATCTAGAAAATTATCCAATCCTACCACCATATTCCATTAAAGGTGTAGCACTCCCATAATGACTTCTTGAACAATGGTTGTAAAATCATACTCAACCATACATTGTTCAAATTCTATTGTCTCTTAGTGAAAATAACTATGATAAATCCAGTCATTTTTGCTTCAAGAGAGTTTTCATGGACACAAGTTCCATGAAGAGGTACCACCACATAGAGATTCTAGTCTCTAAAGTTCTCCCTATATCCTGCCGACTTGAAATTCCTATCAAAGCTCCATCCATGTTGCAATTGAGCCAGCTTGGAAAGGGAGGAATTCAGATGACCTCAAGAGTTCCATAGGGTATGGGGATGTTCCCTTTAATTTTCAACCATCTGTGGATAACAATATCCCTCATAGTGTTATTTCATTTAGCAACAAACAATGTACTAACACTTTATATAGCCATTAAATCACAATAATTGAATCTCAAGGATTGAAGCACTTCTGTTCGTGGATGGAATTGTTTTAGCCTCTCAAAATAACATATATCAACTATGCACATTCTACCCGAAGTATAATAATCATATGTTTAGAGAAATTCATGCCTAGTAAAGCTTGCAGAAAAACCAAGAAAGATGCATCATAAATGGGTTACAGATCAAAAAAACTAAATAAATTTTTCCAAAGGCAGGATTTGGTTTCACAACAATGAATGAGATGATCGATATAATCCCTATTTTTATTTCAAATAACACATTTCGAGTATGAAGATATGCCCATAAATTTAAAGTTTTTACCAAAATGAACATTATTAATAGAATATCTCAATTACAATGTGAATTGGTAAGGAAGGACACATTTCTTATAATCACCAAACCAATAGAGACATCGTTGGATCATATAATGATAGAATTTCTTAGAATCAAAAATTCCATTAGGGTATGTTTCCCAAATGAGAAAATTTTCCTGATTGGGAAACTCATACTCAAAAATAGTTGCAGCAAGGTCACCAGGAAGAAACTACTTGTCTTCCATCTCATCTTTTATAGAAATATTGTGATCATTGTTCTAGTTAGAGAAATTAGTATGATATATTAGTGAAGTTACAAGACAATTTTCATTCTATAATCGGATAGAAGAGTTCCTGTTAACAGGAAAGCGAGAGTGCATGATAATTTTTTGAGAAACTATCCTTAGGCCAGGAAATGTGGAGGACTCCAAGTAATTTGAGCTTCCTATTAGCAGCATATCAAAAATCTGGATCTAAGGAATCATAAGAATTTAGTGTGATTATTGAGGAGACCCTAGATGAATTTTTCAATGAGGGACTAATTAAATAGTTACATATTTTTAATACCAAGACCACCAAAAGGATAGGGAAAACATAACCATTTCTAAGAGGCTTTGATTACTTTTCTTTCCAAAATGCTTCCACTCCAAATAATGTTCCTCATCATCAAGTTAATTATTTTGATAATTGATGCAGGCCAAGAGTAAACCATAAAGGAGTAAACCAACTTTGAGACCATTACACATTTAACACGGAAAACTCTTCCTACTATTGAGATGGAATTTCCCTTCCAAGAGGTAATAGTTCTTATAATTTGGATCAAGATATCAATGAAATGATATTCCTTAGGATTTCCCTAAAATAAAGGGACTCCAAGGCAAGTAAAAGGGAGAGATCCCACTCTTATACCTTGGTCATTGATGATGGAAACCTTCCTAGGGGATTAATTTTTTTTTCCAATGTATATGAAGGACTTTCCCAACTAATTTCTTATCCTGGCACATTTTCATAGTTGAAAAGTGATTTAATGATATTATTGATGTTCCTCTTGTAACCATGAGTAAATATAATGATATTGTTAGAAAAAAATAGGTATGAAGTAGTAGATATTCCTCTTGCCGCCTGGATGGTAGTGAGTTCACCTGTGCCTACCACATGAAGAAAGATCCTATTGAGATAATCCTCAATAATGAAAAAATTATAGCTTATATTGGATCCCCTTGTCTCACTCCCTTGGAGATCTTGAAATATCCTTATGGGGACACATTTATGATAATAGAGAGATTTGATGATCCATGTAAGACTTTAATCTACTAGATGAAAGTTGAATTAAAACCAAATATATGAAGAGCATCCCCTATAAAACCCTATTCAGTTGTTTCAAAAGATTTTATCTTTTCAATCTTGAGAGAGACATTCCCCATCAAGTTGGTTTTCAGAGGAGATTTAAATATTACAAGGTAGTGAGAAAGAAATCCTGGATGATTCTCCCTTTAAAAAAATACAAATTGGTTCCTTGATATGATTCTGTTCGAGACACAAACAAGTCTGTTGGCAAGAATTTTGGTGATGATTTTTTGGTTGGTATTAACAATAGGAACGTGACTTAAATGAGATATGTCACTAGCATTGTACATTTTTGGAATCAAAGAAATAAACTGGGCATTAAATATCTGAGTGAATGAACCTCCTTTAAAAAATTTATTGAAAATGTTACATACATCTTTCTGAATGAATTCCCAATAGAATTGGAATAAGTGATTAGATAATCCATCCAATCTAGGAGAGATCTCTTTTTTGAGACCAATAATTGATTCCATGATTTCAATGTTCAAGGTAATAGAGGCGAGGAGGGATTTATCTTCTTTAGTAACACGCTAAGGAATACTGATTTATATAAGTCACAAATTATTTGGGGGTCCATTGAAGAGATTTGAATAGAAGAAAACAATGTAACTAGAAAGAGCCTACCTTTTATCAAGAATTAAATCACCATATTTGATTAGAGAAAGTGTCTTGTTGTCCCTTCTAACCCTTTTTATAGAATTGAGAAGTTTTTTATTTCTTTCTCTATCATCCAACCACCTGATTTTCAAAGTATCCATTTTAGTATTATCCCTGATCCTGATAAAATTCTATATTTTGGATAATATCTCAGCTTCCTGGAAAAGGATTCCAGAAAATTAATTCATAGTGATGATGAACTCTTGTAATTCCTGGAGGGAACATTTGAGAGAATTAATCTCTTCATCCAGTAGTCTAAAACTTTTTTTTCTCAAATTATTAATTCTTATTTTAAGAATTTTTTGTTTAGAGAGTTATATCAGAGGGATGAGGTTGGACTTATTTGAGCCCCTAGTGTCCTGGATGAGTTTAGAGCATTCATGAAGAGTAGTCAATGTATTTCTAAATGTTAATCGAATAGGATTCCTCACCGGTTTGTTAATAAGAACCAATAATATGAGATGATGGTTAGAATTATGCTTGTCCAATGTAATATAAGAAATCTATCTCAAAATGAAAAGAGTAACATCATTCACAAAATACTTGTCAATTATTCTTACTCACATTTCGGTCAAGTTCCTTCTATACCTGGTGTATTTCTCCCAAATTAGTTTTATTTTAGTAATGTTGGATTCCTCAAAACATGATCTGAAGTCACTGATAGAAATACTACTATGTATAAGTAAAATTTTCTCATAAAAAAATGGATAGTATTGAAATATCCAATGACCACCAAAGAATCCACAATTCCTTTGGACAGATGGTTTAGTTGCAAATAGAAGTTATTCTATCAATTTTTCTATTTGATTCATAAAAAATGAGAAATACACTATTTTTATACATTTTCTAAAACTAAAATTGATGAACTAAACATAAATATGCATAACAGTAGTTTCTTCCAAATGAATGCTAACCAAGAGACACAATCTGTTCGTATTGGAGGCACCCTTTGTGTTGGCCTGCAAGAAGTATCCGATCATAGAAGTGTGTGGACTATAACTAAAGTATTATTTATTTGGCTCTAAGATTACAATAATATTATGTTCATACATACCTAAAAGAAGCCGTAGGGAACCCTCTATTCAAGGGTTGGCTATTCCTTGGTAGTTATATAATATGATCTCCATTTTGCTTACGGTTTCGGGGTAGAGCCCCCTTTTAATTTTTTTTCTACATTTGTTGAAACTGTTTTGGTTTTCTAGATGTGGTTGATTCAATGGGATTTATAAAAGGTTTATTCCCCTTCATATTCTCACTAGTTTCTCTTGAAATGGGTTTGTGATTCCCTATTTCAAGTCCCTTATAGGTGTTAAATTTGTTCTACATTCATTTACCAATTGATCAAAGTGTCCACATGATAGCCCCATCCCCATAATCTACTAGGATTATGATGTTGTTGTAGACAGTGGAAGATAAATTGATAAGGAATCATTCAAATCTTCAGATATAAGTTATAACATTTATTCCTCGGTTTTCTTAAGAAGTGAAGTGGAGAGGATGTCCAAGGACAACTATTGATTTTTCTCTGTGTCACTACACTATTTTTCCAATTCATCTGCTATAGGAACTACCCCATTATTATCAGTATGACTAGACTACTTTTCATATTCCTCCTCCATTAAAATAGACGAAAATGTACTAGAACTAGTGGTTTTTTCCATTTCAGACCTTTGTTTGGGTCACTTATATTTTTATTCCCCTTGTCCAACAAATTGGCCTTTTCCTCTTAAAAACCTTTTTCCAGGATCTAGTGGTATTAGGAGGATGGAAAACATTCTTAATGAATCTTCACTATTGCAAAAAGAAGGGAAAGCATTTTTCAGTGATCACAGAACCAAGGCAGATTCTCTAATTTGAAGCTCACATATATATGGTGGTCATTTATAACTAAAGATATTCAATCTATTAAGGGTACCTCCATATTAATTTCAATTAAGGCCCATCCATACTAGCCAATTTCACCATTTTGGTTCCTCTAGTCAATTATCAAGGGAGTTCCTATTCTAGATACAAAAACAATAAGTATTATGGGATGCCAGTAGACCTAGGGAACCCCATGAATCCTAGCCAAGACCTGTGAAAAGGAGTGCCTCTAAGTAAAAGGATTAAAATTTGGATCCCAATTCAGACAGCTTGAGAAAACATGGTTTAAGGTTGAGATTTCCATAATTCCAAGCCGCGTCAAACTCATCTTTCCTCTCAAGGATGATATGGATATAATACTTTCTAATAGGAATCATCATCTATTTATCAATTCTCTATCAATGAGAGATTTTATTTTTCATATCTGTATATGACTAAGGTTTTCCCCTTTTTCATAAGATACACAACCTAAAATAAAACACATACAGAGTGCTAGCCTTTTATTTACATCATCTGGATGTTCCACCACACCACTTGAGCCATTTCATAGAATAATTCTAATATATTTTAATGGATTTTTCTCTCCACATCAATGTTTTTACTTTCAACCAATGTTCTCATTTCCTTGGTGGAAAATAAATTTTTTGTTATCTCTAATTATACCTATATTCCCCATTAATAATTTTAAAAAAACATGTTAACCATTTAATTATATTGGTTTTCAATAAAGTCAATTGTCTAAATAATTTTAAAGGGGTTTACTTTCCATTATCATAACTTCTTCCCTTATACTTCACATATTTCATATGTTCTATTTCTTTTAAAGGTATATTTTATGGAATTTTCTCTGAATTAATTTTTAATTCATTTTTTTCGTCTTTAAATATTATTTTCAGAGTGTGAAATGAAAATAACGTCTTTTTATGGTGATATTATGAACCAATTTTTTAGAAATATCCCATTTGTGATTCCTCTTCTATTTTAAATGGATTTTTTATAATGAAGTTGTGTTTCATAAATAACCCTATATGTTCTCTTTTTTAATACTTATTTTTTGTGATCATATTTTTTGGTATCAAATAATTATATTTTTTAATGCGATACCATTTGGAAAAGTTATTAAACCCATGTTCTTTTCATTGGTTATTTATGATATGATTAAATAATTGATTTTATATGGAACCCATACATATGTATGTTGACATATGGGTTTTTATATCTCCCTCTAATGCATTATTTTATGTCATATATATCAAGAGAAAACTATGGGAAATGAGTGAGGAATGATCACACAACTATATAAATTTGGTAGGGATTCCTTCTACACTATGTTATGGGAATTGGGTGGTGATTCCTACTCCACTATGATATTCTCACCATTTCATAAATTTTCTACCTTTTCCCTAAGTTATAATTTATATATAAAATACGAAATATTTATATGATATTCTATGTTCTAAATACATTACCCTTTTTTATTTTTTGATTTCACGTCTTATTTTATATAAGTTATATAGATCTATTTTATGTTTTTTTGATATAATATCTTATGTATTATGCCACTATAACAGTATCCATACTGAAAAATCAATTTTTATGATGGTAACTCACGATCCATTGATCTTTTTATCTATCATTTTTCCATTACTTATATTTTCCATCATATTTATCTTCTAAAAATCATGACTAGTTGATATGTTTCCATTACTATAAAATTAATATCACTCCTTTCTTATGTTAATGTTCTGAGGTTATGAATATGATTATATCATATGAGATTTCTAGAAGATGGTTTAGAGGATAATGGTAATAGATAAATATCATAAAGTGTTATATAATAATATTTTTATGTAGACTATCTTAATAACACTAAATGTCTCATTCCTCATGTTGTTAGACTATTTATGTGATGTATTAATTTAAATGAGGAGTCAATTTTATATTTAACTATTTCTATCAAGGATCAATAAGGTAGGTATCATAGGATTGCTTTGTTAATTTTTATATTAGTTTAGATAACTTTTGTGAGAACCCTAGGAATAAGTTTTAGTATAGGATAACATCATGATGTTTAGGTATTCTAGAAAATATGTGGATTTTCCTATAAATAAAATCTCTATTTTTATAAAAACAAGTGTATGTGGCTATATAATATATTCAAATAGAAGTAATCACCTTGAAAAAATATGGTTGGGTATTAACCCAATATTCACTCTGTGGAACGATGAGTTGTCCTAAGATTTCACACTTTTCTAGAAACTCTCTTGAGATATTATTTTGTTAGTTCACATTATCTTCATAAAAAATGAAGGTGGATTTGAATATGTTGGGTTTGAGAGCCTAATACAAAAAAATTATTATGGATAACATATATGAAATCTTAGAGTTTCCTATGTCAGGGTATTCAAATCACTTTTTAATTTTTAATTCTATGCCCATAGTTTTTTGTTAGGCCATTTACTATCATATATCCCGACACATTATTTTATTTGAAGTAATGGATGAAACAAGGAATAAATAATGTAAAATAATGTATGATGTAAAATGAAAATATTTTTAGAATGAACTTCCAAATGGAAATGGATTCTATGTACAAAACCTCATAATAATGCTCACCCAACTTAACAAGATTTTTATAATAGAGTGAATTTCACTAAGTTCCCAAGATTACTAAGGGAGGAGAAAGTTTCTATCAATTATTTGATGTGAACATATCCAAAATAATTTAGTGGAAGTTATATTCCACTTATTTTTAACCAATGGATAAATGAAATGTAAAAGATATTTTCCATCCTTTAGTGCTCAGAGTATGGGGAGGTCATTTTATATGTCTATCTTCTAGAAGGAGAGGCTAACCAATAGTGAATTATTATTAAGAATACAATGAAAAAGGTGTAATTAAACATTTTGGAATGAGATGAGTTTAATAAATTATTCATCATTATGAACTTTTCTCTTGATCTTCGTAAGAATATAGAGCGGGAATTTCTATAGAGGAAAAAAATGAGGATAGGTCTATTTGAAATTACAAAGAAAAATTAATAAGGATCAAAAGGTAATCCTTTGGTTATATCTCTAATACTGAATTAATGATTTACTATTTATTTGGTTGATTAAAAATAATTCATTAAATATCATTAATAGTGATATAATTAGGAAGATATGAATATATTTTTCAATATTCATTAAATGTGGAGATGGAAATTGGAGACTCTTGTTATCTCAGGGATAAGAATATAAAGGTGGAGTATCACGAAGTATCCAATGATAAGGCACAAGAGGAAGTAAAGTTAAACTTCCAAAATGTCAAAATGCGAGAGGAAGCACCTGAGTAATTTCCATAATGGGAAATTTAAGTGTTTGAAGTTTACTATAGAAGGCCATATTTTACAAAATAATCACCATAATACTAAGATTTGAAAAATAAAAACATTGGAGAAGAAGGATCAAACTAATTTCCCACCCAAAATTTAACGATACAAGTAAAAAAATCTAGGGAACTATGAGAATAACTTTCCTAAAAAAATTAATTGTATAAAATAGGCCTCAATAACCTCTTTAACCATGAGACTAAAGAAGAGTGTATCGTACCACTTTTGCTGAGGTGGACCCTAATAAACAGGTAGTGTGTAACCTAAAATTACATTTTCAATAGTAGTTTTTGAACCCTATTTTGATATCCATTGTTTTTTGGTTTGTTATGGATAATTTTGTGAGTTTTTGAAAATTTTATAAGCCATGTTTTTTTTCATGGATGGCGCATAGTTTGGGAAAACCATGCAGTTTGGTCCAGAAAACCATGCCAAATATTATGAGATACTGGGGGGGGGGGGGTGAACAATTAAATTCAAAGGGTGAAGAATTATCCCAAAACATATATAATTAGAAAGTTAGGTTTGAATGTTTATCACATGGTTAGATTAACTGTATCAAAATACCATTCAACCATTTCATAATCCCAACAATGGCGATCAGTTAGTGCTCATGGTTATAACTAACCATGTATCCAAACCATGAAACCATTTGTGTGAGTTTTTAATTCCTTCAAAATTTTAAATAAAATTCTAAGACTATAGGTTTAACCTCTGACTAACCCACTAAACCCTAATAAAATTCCATGGCTTTTGTAGGTTCTCTAGTGGATTTCATGGATCCACCAAACTAGTCTCTTGCAAATCAAAGTTCCGGTGAAAGATACAAATTCTTCCTTAGTATGAGATTTATCTCTTTATTTGGGTTTTCTATCTCTTATATTTATCTCCAATTTTAGAGAGGCCAATCATAAAATTTTTTTATGGATCATATATTTGATTTAACATATCTTGATTATGGGGTTTTTCCTTCATCTTATTCACCATCATTCTTCAATAGTGTATCCCATCATGAGTGTTTTTTTGATCTTGCGATTAAAAGTGGATTTATCCCTAATTATTTAACATAAAATTTAAAGCCTATTTTTTTAAATTTAAATTAGGATTCAATTTATTATAATATATTAATTCTAAATTATTTGATGTTTAATTCAAAAAGGGCATGAAAATTGTGAAATCACCCAATTTCAATGAAATTGAAATTTTGTGTTGGATATTTAAAAAAATTATTTATTGAAATGAGAAATTATTTTATTAAATAAATTAATTTTTATTCATGTGAAAATTTTACTTAAATGAAAGATGATTTTAGTGGCATGAAATTGATTAAATTCTAGGTTTGGTTTTGTATTGAAAACTGAAATTGGGAATTTTCCTATTAATTTAAATGATTGTTTCTCCCATAATTGATTTGTTGATTAATTGAAGAACATTTGATCATGATTATTTAGTGTGTGATTAGGAAACACATGTGTGGAATCTGAATCTCCATATATGGATTGATGATGAAAAATCTATGTAAACCAATTTATGAATGATTATCCCCAATGTGATGTTGATTGATCAGTACCATTGTACCATTCCTAGAGATGGGTCCATATGTACTTGAACTATGTTTTTTTATTATGTAGTGTGTGGATCTAAGATACCAAAACTAACGTAACTTGGGGAATATGACCAATGTACTTTGTTTTTTTGACTTGATTATACATGTTGTTTTTGAAGAACTATTTTTTTTCATGATTTTTATTGTATATAATTGTTTAATATAAAATTTTCACTGAATAATGTTTTGATATATATACCATCTATTCGATCTAGAAGTATGTATTGATTTAAAATATTTTAAAGTTATAATTTACCTAATTTTATTTAAATTGGATGAATAAATAGTTAATTATTATTAAATTGATTATGGAATACTCTGTGAGACCCTACTGTGATATTTATCTCACACCATACCTTTGAATACATGAATTTATAGATTTTTTTGCAAGGTTTAGGGAAAGGGAAAGAACCACTTGTAGGAGGTGGGTGTGTTGGATCTACGGGAATTTAGAGTGATAGTGTCAAATGTTAGAGATATGGTTCACATGGTGCACATAGTTTGAGAGGCTATGTGTTGAATAATATTTTATTTACTATTGGTTTATGATTTAGCATGGGTTATTTACGTATCTGCTCGGGGCAACTTTCTCCTTGAGGGGTGTTTGGAAAATCAAAAAGTTGTTTTTTCCCTCTATTCTGTCTTTATGGTTATCATTCACTTTAATGCCTAATATTATTCCAAGTTATAGTCTCCAACCTATAGGGATAAATAATTTCATTCAAGACATGTCGAGGATGGATCAGGTAACAATATACCAGGATATATGGGTCGGTTAATGAAAAAATTGTATCAAAGGAGGTTTACCATATTTTCTTGATATCAGTATGTATTTTGGGATGTTATGGTTGATAGGAGGTAGATTTTTCCAGACTTAAGTGGTAGTTACTAGTGATATATTATCCATCTTCAATTATAACTTGTCTTAATGCACCATGGGTTTTTTTTGAGAAAAGTTTACTTGAAGAATAAATTTGTCCAATTGTAGTATTTTACCAATTTTTTATGAGTAATTTTAAATCATAGAAAGTTGAATTATGATTGATTTTTATATAAAAAATACCATTAGAATTCATTTAAATAGGAAACGAGAGTAACTAGACAGTGAACTATAATAAGAGAATCCTCCAATTGACCAAAAAATCATATTGTGATAGTGGTTCTCACTCTTCTAGTTGTTGGCGTGTTTGATGCACTGACTCCCATTCCAGATGTAGCAGTGGAAACTTGAAGGGATGAAATTAGATAACATGGTCAAGATTTTATTTGATAGAAACTACTATATTTCCATGGATCAAATCATCCTCAAGAGGTTGAGGATTGGTTGAAAAATATTGAGCTTCTTTTCAACTTCTTGGATACTCCGTAATCTATAAATTTAAAATGTTATACCTTCAATATTTATGGTCCAAGTAGAATATGGTGGTATTTTATGCTTATGAATAATAGACATGTGGAATTGTTGTGGAAAAAATCAATGTTATTTTGATTGAGAAGTTCAATTTCGATTCTACAGTCCTAGAGAATTGTATAGAGTTTCTCAACCAATAACAGTGTGATAGAACCATGAGTCAATATGAAAAATTATTTAATGATATTGTTTTTTTTCTCCAGAGGACATGATAAATGAGAATTATAAGGCTCAAGGATTTTCAAATTATCTTCAACATGATATTATATATCATTTTTTTCATACAGAATCTCATGACCTAGGTGTACGTGCTGGGTAAAGCGTTGATGGTTCAATTTGACTTGGATAGTATGTCTGGTTTTCAAGAGTTCCTACTACCCCCAGTGGATGTTTTGTTGATTTATTTAATTGGATAATGTTATAATGATTCTTATCATGGTAATTGTTTATATGATTCTTCATCTAGACCTTGTTTGTTGGGTGGAAGAGTCCTATTGACATGAATCTAATGTGGAAAGGTTAGGAATTAAAAATGAGTTTTTACTAAGGCACTATATATCTATATTTCGTGCAGTCACTCATCCAACCTATAGACATTAATTTATATATTTTCTACCCAATGAAGTAGAATGTGATAATTAGAAAATAAAGGTACTATTGTGAAATAATATTCTTTATGAACTATGGGTTTCTTGCCATAAAAATATATAACAACACTTTTTCACGTAGTGAAAGAGTCTCTTGTGGAAACTGATGCAGGTCCAGTGATATTGAGTTTTACCAACACTAGTGAATCATCTGTAGTGATTTTTTTGTTTAATATTAGAGCATCTCATCCATTCATATCAATTTATTTTGTTAATTTTATAAACTTTACTATGGGGTGTCCTTCTTATGTGATGGACATTAATAAAAAATATAGTGTTAAGAGAGATAATGTAAACAAATGTCGCTTTTGAATTTTTTCTCTATCAGATATTTTTATTACTTGTAATTTTCCTTTTTATTGAAATGAATCCTCATGAAATCATTCTGAGTATATGTTATATGATTGATCATAAGTCCCAGATTAATTGTTATCTTTGACTGGTCTCTATTCTTTGACTCGATAGTGAGTGCTATTTTTTTCATCGAGAATAGTACCAAAGTTCTAGTAGAGATGAAACTTATTTTCTATATTTGCGAAAGGTATTTTTGGTTTCTTATTTTTACGTGGAGTGGGAATATTTTAGTTGTGATATCCTACGAATTTTCATTGAGTTTCCTAACATGTTTCTATATAATTATTCTATATTTCCAACAGTATGGGAGGTGGAGGTTTCCATTGATTAGGCAGTTATTATTCGTCAAGTTTAAAATCATTCTTGTCATATAGAACCATTTGAATTGAATGATGTGAATACTCAGTTGGTTGATTTGATTAAAAAATGATTTATAAAACCAAGTGTGTCACCTTGGGAGGAACCTTTTCTTTTTAAAAATAAATATTCTCGGTCACCTCACCTTTGTGTTGATTACTAAAAACCCATTTGAGTTATGGTAAAGAAAAAGTATCCATTTCCATAGATAGATTATTTTTTTTTCTGTTGAAATCAGGGAAGTGGTTCTCAAAGATTTGTAATTGATATGGTTATCTACAACTAAGGATTATTGAATCTAACATTCTGAATACCACCATCAAGATTAGTTATGGAAATTAGGAGTATCTTTTTATTCATTTTTTTTCTCGCCAATTCTATCATAGTTTTTATGGTGTTGATGGACATGATTCTACATGAGTACCACAAATCATTCATTGTAGTATTTTTTGGATGAAATTTTGTTTTATTCCAATATTGAAGAATACCATGTGAGTCATCAAAGAGCAGTTTTTTAAATCTTGATTGATCATTAACTTACTGCGATGCTTTCAAAATTTAATTTTTGTATTCAATAACTGAATTTCTTAGGATGTGTGGTCTCATAAGATGGCGATTCAGTCAATCTAGATATGGTAAAGGATGTTTCGACACAAGAAAAACCATTTTATACTTTCAAGATAAAGATCTTCTTGGTCTTGGCATTGTATTACTGTAGGTTCTTCAGATAATACTCAAATATGGATTCTTCGATGATTGCTCTCACTTAAATAGGTGATGTTTTTAGGGTATTAAAATTTCCCGATTTTTTTTGATGTGTTGAATAATAATTTGAATTCATTAGTAGTGTTTAATCTTCTAGTGGTTGGGAAGGGCTATGTGGTATTTTGTGACACATTATGTTTTATTTTGGTCTATGTTCTTATACTGGGGGAGCACATGATAGCCTATGGTTTTCGAGAGTTTAGTCCGCACATTAAGAACTATACAACACATAATGTTGAACTCACTACTATGATTAATTATATTATAATTTGGAGGAATTAACTTTTTGGAGAAAGGTTTACCATTTATTTTGACCAAAAAATAATGAGTTATATATTTTATAAAAAATATTTGAATCTCTGATAAATACATTGGTTGGAGTGCTTGAAAAATTTTGATTTTGAAGTTACCTATACTCCTGGAAAAGGGAATGTGATTGAGGATTATTTGGGAAGGAATATTCCTACCAAGGTTGTTAGAGTCTCATCAGAATAGTGTATTTTTATATATCTCTGTGTTAAATTTCATTTGGGAGACTTGGAGGATGTGACCAATATTGTTCTGAAAACATTCTTTTGTACCTCCTCTATTATCAATATGATTATTTAAAATAAGTAACTTAATGGTGAATTCAATGTCATCAGAGACTCTCTTTATAATGGAGAGGCTATTTGTGAGTTGTCATTCTCTTAAAAGGGTGTCTTATGTTTCTGAAACTGGAATGTTGTACGTTTTCCAGTGAGAAAATCTATGATGGAGGATTTTCATAATTTATAGTGGGTGGTGTAAACATGTACCAAAAAGATGTTATATGAAATAAAATGATGATTCTATTGTCTAAGTATGAGTAAAGACATCACTGACTATGTTTCTCATTGCTATACCAAATAGAAGGTGAAGGACGAGCACTAGAAACCCTTGGTTTTACTTCTACCAATTACAATTATGACTTGTAAGTGGGATGAGATTTGTATTGAATTAATTTATGGGTTTATATATAACTATGAATAGAGGAATTAAATATATGTTTTGATTTATTTTCTAACCAAAAATCCTAATTTATTCCTAATTGTGACATAGCCAAATTTAAGGATTTGGGGTATCTCTATGTGAAAAATATTTTCAGATTATGCAGGGTTCTATATAATATAGTTCCTTAAAGGTACCATAATTTTTCTTCTCATTTTTAAAGTTTCCTGTAAGTGGTGATGGAATCCAAGATTTTATTGGGTATTTCATATCATCAATTGATTTATGGGTAGATAGAATGAGTTATAAATATCCTTGAGGATATACTGTGTGATTTCAATCTCAACTTCGGGGGAAATTTGGATTTCCATTTCGGATTGGTTAGGTTTCCTTTAAAAATAGACACAAGTAAAAGATTAATATGGGTCTTTTTGAGGCATTGTATAGATAAACTAGTAGATCTCCACTCCATTGGATGGATATTGGTGAATATTTCTTGTTTTGACCTAGTCAGATCTAAGGGACGATGATGAAGATTAAGTTGACTCATTAGTGGATTTTTATGGAACAAATTATATAAAAGTCCTATGAAGATCATAGATATAGATCTTTGATGTTTTTCTCTAGTGACCATATGTTATTTAGTGTCTTACCTTTGAAATTTCACTGATGAATTGGAATATAGGTAAAGCATGTGTTGAAATTTTGGTTCCCATTGAGATTATTGAGTGGGTTGGAAATGTGGCTGACCATTTAGCCTTTCCACTATAGCTGACATCAAACCACATCATGTTTCATGTATCACAGCTTAGGAATTATGTTTATATCCCTTATCATATTTTTATAGGGAAAGGCCTTTATGTGGAACCTAATTTATCCATTAATGAGAATCGATTAAGGATTTTTTATTCCAAGACAAAGGTTCTTCACGGGAAGTAAATATATTTGGTCCATGTGCTTTGGAATCATGGTTATATTTCAAAATATACATGGGATCAGAATGGATTGATGATAAAGAAATGGTCTCATATATTTATAAATGATTCTACATGGTAGGCTTTCTGGTGATGAAATATTTTTATAGTGGGGAGGTTTTAACATCCTGTTAACTTATTTCAAGTACTTCATTACACTGTTTTTATATCCAATAATTTGGGTAATGATGTAGGTCATTTCAAGAGTTTTTTTAAAAATTTTAGAAGACTATGTGGTTATTCATGGTTGGATCATGGTTAAAAAGAAACACACGGTCTTGCCCAGAAAACCATGTGCCCTATTGTGAACAATTAGATGGGGGAACATAATTAGTTTCAAAATTTATGGAATTCCACCATACCATGTAGCAATGAGCAGAGGGGGTTGCATAGTTGTCACCTGGGTTAACTAACTATGTAGATAAAACTTTAACCCTTTTTAAAATCCCTGTAAATGAACACATTTAGGGTGCACAATTATTACTGAATGTGAGACACAGTTGGGAAACCTTACACTTCAGTTTTTAATCACCTAAAATTTCTAATTAAAATACGAGGACCCCCAATTAAACATATAATAACTTCCACTTGACCATAATGAAATATTTAATCATTTAGATTCTCTCTAGATAATTTCATAGCTCCTCTAACCTCTTCTCTTGAAAATTGATGTGATGGTGGAAGATCTCAATCCCACTATGTTAGGTAGTTTCTCTCTTGAATTGGGTTTTATTTCTCCTCTATTTATCTCTAATTTGAGAGTGGTGAATACTCAAATTTTTGATGTATTGGTTCTCTGATTCTATGGATATTGATTATAGTGTTTTCCATTGATCTTATACGCATTCATTCATCGTTGGCTATTCCCATTATGGGTGTTTCTTTTTATCATGTGATTTAAGGTAAGTGGTTCTCTAGGGATTTACCATACAACCGACTCCATAAATTATTTTATAGAATTGAAATGAGATATTAAATTATTTATATATTTTTTTGTTTTATATGAATTCATTTTTGATTCAAAATGGGTATAGAAAGTGTGAAAACCCGAATTTCAATGGAATTGAAATTTTTGGGAGGATTTTGAGAAAAAATGGTGCTATGAAATGATAAATTATCACTCGTTGATTATTGAAAAAACTGGATATAAATGAAACATGAATTTAATGTAATAAAATTTATAAAAACCCAATATTGGTTTTGAATTGAAATGTAATTATGAAACATGGAAGTGGGCATTTGAACTATGAATTGAAATGATTATTTGACCTTAAATTGATTGAAGCTCATGTGAGACTAATTAGTTAGTTGGTGATTAGGAAAATCATTCCATGACTATGACTCCTTATAAATGGATTGATGATGAAAAATCTAATGAAAACTAGTTTTTCATGATTATACATTCTGGGATTTTGATTGATTAGCCTCATTACCAGGTGCCTATGGAAGTGTACACATATACATGAGCCTAATTTTATTATTGAGTAGTTATAGGAACTAAGAACCTACAACTGACTTAACTTGGGGCATATGACCATGATACTTTGTGTTTTTGACTGGATGGAACATCCATTATTTAGAGAAACATTTTATTCATTAAAGTTGATTTTTATATATGATTAATTTTTTTTATATTATCCTATATTGATATATCTTTCATCTTTTTTATTTTGAAGTAGTTTTTGATTTAAAATATGAAAATGTTATCAAATACATTATTTTATTTAAATTGAATGCACAAATGGTTTATTGTTATAAAATTTATTATGGAACACTTGGTGAAACCCTATTGGGTTATTTAGGTCACACCCTAAATCTTACTTTAGTAATTTGTAGATTTTGTTATACTAGGTCTAGGTAAAGGTAAATCGACACTAAGAGGTGGTGGATGTGCCTGATTCATGGGAATCTATAGTGAAAGTGGAGACTAGTAGATCAATATTATACTTATTTCATAGGATCATGGAGGCTATTAATTGATGGATGTTGTTCTGAAATTTGGTTTATGATTTAACATGGGATGTTTACCAGTCATCTTTTGGTACTTTTATAATTGAGGAGTGTTTTGAATTCTAGCTGGATATTGTTTCTTTTTATGATGTACAATCATGATGGGGTTTTTATGGTAAAAAAATTCTATTTTATGCTTGATATGATGATATGTGTTTTACACCAACCCAAGGGGATCAGCAATGACCTTCAGGCTATTTTAGGTCTAGATCATGTGTTAGTGTAATAAGGTATCCAGGTTTGTTCTTAAAATAGAGTAAGATACACTCATTATCTACTTTGGATCTGTAAATTCATTATTTGATTATGGTACTTCACATTATTTTCTATTGCATAATTTTTCTATGAATATATATTCACCACCAAAAACCTTGAACACTATACTCTATATTAATTCCCATATTAGTGTAATGAAAAAATCAAAGATATATAACTCTTCTTCAATCCAGAATCTTGGGAACTTATTTCTTGAAAATCTAGTTCTTCTACCCTTAGTTTATTATGATGTAATTTTGGGTATGGGTTAGATATCCTGACACTAACCACACATAAATTTTTAGGATAAGGATTTTTCATTTCATATCAATGTGCATGATCATATCATAAGAAAATTAATACCCATCAATTCCTGGATCATCAAACATGAAAAAATGGTTTAATTATTTAATAAAGGCACGAGTCATCTGAATAAATAATCTTGAGACATTTGATATCAATCCTGAACAAAAATAACATTTATAACAAATAAAAAGAATAACAAAACCATGTTGGTATCTTGGGACCTCATCTTCATAAGAATCATCAAACCTATGTTAGAAATAACTACATCCTAGTAAAATCCATTGGGAAAACCAAATGGTATCTCCCTCCTTCTTTCCAAAAGAGACAAGGGAAATTAATCAATAAATTTGAGATATATCTTAATAGCACATTATAAAATAAATAGGTTCTCCCAATTATATATGGGTTCAACCATCATATAATATATAATAGTCTCATCAAACGTTATTTGGGTGCAACCATGATCATCAATAATGTCCGAGGACCATTCATGAACAAAATATTTAGAAACATAACTTTTTGACTTAACAACGACCATTTTTTTTCTAATTTATTATTGTATTGTAAGGTACTATGTTCAATAAAAATATCATTTAAACATGATAAACTAGTAGAAAAAATGGTTTTGATAATAATCTCTTCAAAATGTGATTAACCCATGGAAATGGAATAGGTTCTAGAATAATTTTTTTAAAACATTACTAATCCATCCCTAAAAATAATTTTGATTTTATCATTATAAAATATCCCCTTTGGAGAACAAGTAACAACATGGGTATTTTGATTTGATTAATAGAGATACCCTTAAATTATCATTACAAAACATTTTGAGGAAAATATCCTTTTCATTTTTAAAATAAAATTTTAAAACTAAAAATCAAAAAATATTGTGGAAAAAAATTTATTTGGAAACAACTAGGGAATCATATAAAGGAAACATCAATTAAAATATCGGACATGATAGTGGTAAAATTCATTAATTTCATAAATGGTTAAATTAAGAATTCTTTTACAAACAATTGAAAAATGAAGTCAAAAGTGACTCGTTTAGAAAATTTTATGAAAATTTCATTCTAATTTTTTTAATAGAAGTAAAACGATAATGAATGATGGATTTATGTAATAATATATTTTTATAAAAAAACATTTCTGAAAAAATTTAGAAACATGGATAGGGAATACAATGATTCCTGATAAAAAATAATATACAAGATCTCGATCACTTAAAATTTAATTCACTAACATTTCTCCAATAAATAAGGGTGGTAATGAAAATAAATATTTTTAACCTCATAAAAACATTTATGAGAATAAAAATATGTTGTTCAATAAGATAATATCACTTTATTTTCTAAAATAACCTTGATCATAAACAATCCAAAGAGAAAGGTGATTGTAATATAACACCTTTTCTACTTAAGTAACTGTTCAATACTAAGACCAAATAAAGAGTAACATCAAAAGATAATTAAAATATCATTAATATAAGAATTTTCAAGATAAAAAATTTCAATGGGAATTATGTACTTATCAAAAATTAATATAGGTGTATATCATAAACATATCTCACAGAAAGGGAATTTAAAACAAATAACCCATAGAAGAATCATACTATTAAATTTTATAATTAGACAATAAATAGATTATGTGTATAAAATTTGAATAAAAAATAAGTTAATAAGAATTTATTAGACACATAATCATTAAATATAAAATACAATGAAGAATTAATGCAACCTATTGAAAAGAAATTTAGTTATGAAATTCTCTACCACTTGGTAACTTTCATGTAAAATACAAATGGATGAAATAATTCCAGTGGAAACTTAAAATACCATTATGGATGAAGGATTAATTATAATACATGTAATAGGGGTATTATATACACCATAAAATTTAAATAATTGGTGAATAAGACATATGTCTCACAAAAATAAAAAGTGATACAAGAAACCCTTAACTCGAGTTCAGATGTTCCATGCATGTCCATTAACTATTGTATAATAATATTATATCAATTATATGATTTATTTAAAACGTTTTTATTTATAAATAACTTATAATTTAATCATTTATTTTATCTGTATTCAAGTTGTTAATATGTTTTTTCCATGTTGGGGGTTTTGAGGACATTCAGTTCGTTGTTACAAAACGGTTTCGACATGTTGACTGTGGTCAAAGAGGACATTATTTAAATATATCCAAAATAATAATCATGAAATATTTACCCATTAAAACATAAATTACATTATTAAACCAAATCATGGAACATGGTTATGAAAAATGAACTGTGTTACAATCACAAAGACGGTAGGTCGTGCTACACATGGCTGGTGTTTCCATTTTTCAATGACCATTACAGAAAGAAGGTAAGTAATATTTTATAATTTCAGAATCAAAAAACATATCATAAATACCATATTTTTTCAATGGATACACCAAGACACACATATATAACCAATTTTAAATAATGATAAGAAAAGTATAACATCACTTCATGGAGTCGGTATTCCATACCTATGAATGAATGGTGTTTTTATTTCTCAAAGAGTGAAAAGGTAAAAATAAATGGTATATATTTCAATTTAAAAATGATAAATAAGTAATTAAAAAATAATTATTTCACTTATATCACATTTATTCATTAACATTATCCTTATTAGCTTCCATGTAAAGCATTAGTGAAAAAGACCTCACCTCATTTCGCGTGTTGGTAGTCCGCCATATAGATGAGAGACATAATCCTATGTACCATAGAATGGTAAATATGAACTTATATATGATATAATAATTATATAAGTATAATTATGTTATATTTATCACATGTATAATCTAATTATATACTTACAACAAACAGTAAGAGATGATGATGAGAGAAGAATAAATCAGTTCGTGAGGCGGTATTCAGTCTTATAAACGAATGATGATTTTGTATCCCATTTGATGGAAGAGGAAATGGATTTTGGATATTAAATTAACATAATAAAATTTTATTGTATGAATGATACTTTTTTTATTGTATGAGTATAATTTTATAATATTATATTGATTTTGAATAAGGAATAATATAAAGATGATTGGTTACACAGGATTAAACTTCTTTGGACAACCTCCTTCGGTAAGCACCAAAATGCTTCCAAGAATGACTTTCTAATACAATAATAGGATATAGGTACTCAGGGGGGGGAGTTAGAAAAAAATATTTTAATCTAATTGAATATATAATGTTTGTTTTATGGGGTGAAGAGGATAGGAGATGGGGTGACCTTTTATTAGTGAGTTGAGTGTAACATTTATAATTTTTCAAAAGAAAATGTTATACCCATGTTTTTCAAATGAAAAAAAATCAAAAGTGACCATTATATATCCTTAGATATCATAAGGTCTTAATATTGATTTAAAATGGTTTTTATACAATCATTTAGGTCTTTTTTTATCCTTATCTTTTTAGTTTAACACACACTAAAACCTTTTTACCCTAATCACAATAATTAATTTTTAATTTCTTCACCATTCATTATGAAAAAATAAGTTGAAAATATTATATAAAATAAATTATTATTATCCAAAATATGAAATCAATTGTACCGAATTAAACTCAAATAAGGGGAAAATTTATTTTAATATTAAACCCACATACATGACGAAAAAGGAGGTTTTCAAGAACTATAACTTTCTAGAAAAATATGATTTCAAATTAAATATATGACTAGTAAAAATAATTATAAGAATTTAAAATCATATATATATATATATATAATATAATATTATTTCAAATCATTCCTTATTAGTGGTTTTTATAATTAATTAAGAAGGATAAACATTATGCACTTTAAAATAGTTTTAAAAAATATCCGGTTTTTAAACCCAACTAAAAACTTATAATAAAATCCAAAATGAAGAAGTTTAAAAAAATATGTGGATTATATATTACTAAATAATAAATATTTTATTTCAATTAAAATTAAAATTACAATGGTACTTTTGAATTACTTAATTAATTGAAAATAAATGATTGTTCTACAAAAATCTATATTTTTCAGTATTCACTCGAAAATCAATATTTTCGAAAAAATCAAAAAAATTACCTTAATTTAATTTTTATTTTATTATTCTAAAAATAAATTTATTTTTATAAAATTAATTTTAAAAAACCTGAAAATTTTAATAATTATAATTTTTCACAAAACGAAATAAAATAATTTTTGAAAAAAACATATTTTTCCAGAACAAAATTACTTTAAAAATAAATTGATTTATTATTTGATAATAATTTATCAATAAATTTATATTGTTAAAAATATATATATATTTCATAATTTATATAATACTATTCATACCCTCCAATTTAACAAGTAGGTTATGATAGTCATATTTAAAATATTATTATTTCGTGGTTCGTTAAAGCTCAATGTTTCATGTCTTGTGTGATATAAAAGATAAAGATCTTAGGTATTTTTGTACCTTAATATATTTAGGAGATTCAATTTATTCAAAAATAAATATAATTTTATTTATTGGGGTTTTACATTCTCAATTAAGCCGGGTGTTGTGTGTTGTATACACCATCAAAGTTTTTTTCTTCATTTAAAATTTATGGGTGTTACAATCACCACCTACCATTAAAGGGATTAATAATTTACTATTATATTTATGATATAATTATAATTTAGTAATAAAAAAATATTATTTACATTTCAAAATTTCTTTAAAAATAAAATGAAAAAACATTCATGCATACGTACAAACCACTGTCTCCATGAACGATGTAATTTCAATTCCTATCACTGCAATTTATAGATTTTTATATATATGGATATAATTAATATTTATGATATTTATATAATAATTATTATTTTTTAAATTATAGAATCTTGATTAATATGAAAGGACTATAACTTCTAAATCAAAAAATATTTGAAAAATGATGCATTTAACATCCTAAATAATGTTGATAAAACAATATTATTAATGATTTGGTGATAATATGTTATAAGTAAAACAAGTTTTGTATTATAATTATGAATATTATTCAATTATAAATATATAATAAATTTTAATAAATTATATAGATTGTTAAAATAAAAAATGTAGCAAGTCATACTTTTGGTAAGGGTTTATAACCTCTCTTTTATTTATGGGAGGTATATGTCATATTCATCAGTAGTTTCTTTTGTTTAGTGTATATAATTAAAATTTGATATATTATATATTTAATATATTTAGATTCTTTGTAATTATTTTTTCATTTTAAATTATTTATTTCTATGGAGTTATGATTTAAAAGTCACAAAACTAGTATATATTATGTGTTATAATCTCAGTTTTAACTGGGATTATTTACGATTAAATTTTAGATAATAAAATAATATTATTTATATCTGAAAAAATATTTTTTAATCTCTCATTATTCAGTCAATTTTGGAGTTCAAAATATTACTTTTCATTTTCCTCTCTCTATTTACTAAATAGTTTGAAAGAACATTTATAAGGAGAAATGACATTATTTATCTCTTTAGTTGAAAATATTTTAATTTGTGTCTATATTCTATTTAAAATTATTTAAATAATGTTATTAATATTATCAAATGATTAAATATATTAATTTTTACCAATGTTTTATTTTTTTTTTAAATTGGTTTAAATATAATATTCTAGCAATTTTTTGAATAAAGTACTTTTTAACAATGTTGTGAACATAATATTTGTTTTAGCATTTACCACAAAAAACACATTTATTATCATCAAAACTATTATCTAACATAAGTTTCCCCCTAAATATTTAATTTTTTCATTCACTATAATTATTTCCCTAATTTTCATGTTTTTTTAATATTTTAAATGAGTTATTTCAAAATGAAAAAGTTATTTTTCTCAAGAAACATTCTCATGATATTTTAAAGGAATTTAAATCTATGATGACATCCATTGATTTTAATAAATCTTTAGAGGGGATGTTATCCAATGATTCAATCTTAACTCTTATTCTATATGGGTTATGATTGTGATGATAAAATATTTAAAAATACCATTTTCTATTCCATGACTTATGTTATGTTGAAATGAGAAATATTTTTTATAATATTTTAGAATATATATGAATGGATTGTAGTTATGTGATGTGAGGGTATGTTATATTCCTATACTTAATAAGCTAATTATTAATGTTTTATGACATATTTTGGTACCTTGAAGGTTATCTAAATCCCATACGAGGGTAAATAGTTTTTTATCCTAATCCCAAGAATGTTTTACTAGAGGTCATCCTAGGACTAAAATAGGTAGATGAGTGGTTTTCTCAAGCCTAACATATGTTTAATTCTTTATTGGGGACCCTTGACATATGATTTCTATTATTATGATTACACCAAACTGGTTATTCCAATCTCTATGAAACATTATTATTATTATGATATTTTATCATGGATAATGATATTTGATTCTTCTATGATCCATTTCTTTTGAAATTACAATACTATATGACATGATTATGAACTATGAGTTACAAGTTATGATCCTCAAGTATTTAGATCATATTTTCATACCCATATACTCATGTAATGCCTATATATAATCCTTTATTGATATATCTAGTGTGTACCCTTACTGAGTATCTTAGATCACCATTTCTTAGTTTACTTTTACCCAAGTTATGAAAAAAGGTATTAAGTAGGTTATGTTTAATAAGTGTACCATATGGGGAGAACTTTATAAGACATATTGAGGATCCTTAAGAAAGTAAGATGACTATGTATATTGTTTAAAAAGATACTAATCCTTTAAAATTATATGGAATGTATTGTTAAGATATGTATTTAATATTCCTCTAAAGTGGTTTAATATTTATATATATAATGTTTCAGTGGCCTCATAATTTTAGGTAATGTAGCTTTATAACCTCTATTTCATGAATTTTCTTATGGGAAACTTCTCTGCATTATTAATGACAACATCTATATACACCCTCAAGTATAGAATCCTAGGTATTTGGATCATATCTAAGGTGAACTCTACCGACTCTATCCCCACTTGGATTTGATTAAGACTACTAAACTGGCTACTAAAGAAATACTGATCGCTCCTCCAACAGATATGGCCTTAGTGGAATCTACTACTACTTTAGATGAAAATGGGATGGAATAACCATTCGAAACTATACTCATTGAGAGGATGATCACTATAGATGAATATTTTAAATACCTACATAAGGATAAAAACCATCATAGTGTTCAAGATAAAAACTCAGGAGCTTTTGGCCCATGTTGAGTATGAAGCAGGCTTCTACGGACATCACCCTAATGATCAAAAAATAGATTTCCCTAGTATCCATGGTCAAAAACCTTATGTTTTTATCACTAAGAAAATCTATTGGACTTAATCTAAGGGTAAACTTCCCTATGTGTGAAACCACCTGATCCTTTCTGATTTCTTTTGAAAATCTATGTATGTGGGAAGCATAAATGGTAAATAAATATCAATGTATTGGACAAAAATCCTACAAAAGATTCCATGATCTATACTCCTCATTTGTGAAGATAACAAGAGAGTATTGCAGAGGATCCTTGAGCCTAATCCTAAGTTTCGTACACTCATGATCTCATTCTGAAGGGAGAGAATCTTCTGCCTCTTTTCCACCTTCATCATTCATGAAAAGAAATCTGAACATTAACACTTGTGGAATTTATCCCAAGAAACAATAGCCTACTCCTACTCTCCAAGATAAATCTTCTACTAATGAATCATCAACCCTTGTATATGAATTATTTCCAATAGAAACTAGTATGCAACATGGGCCTCCATCAGACTAAAGGTGATCACAAGATTCTCAATCCAAAAATTAATTTATATTTTAAAAATTACCCTCATACTTTTCTAGTATTTAGAGCTAAAAATAATAAAAAACCTTATACCACAAATCATCCTTTTTAGTTTGATTGATCCTATGATGATCGATTGGATCATTTTTTTGAAACTCTCATCTATGAATTCCAGGATTAAGTTAACCTAGATTCATTTTTTAAATAATAAAAAAGATGAACCTTAATCCCGATATCATTGAAATAATTTAGATTCATCAATTTAGGTTCATTATAATTTAACGCATCACCCTATTATTCAAAAGTGTGAAAAAATTATACTTGTCACAATCCTAGGTTTTTAACCCCCATGAAGAATAACCTAGAATATAATGTTTGAGAATTTCTAAGGTCCCTCCATTAGATCAATGTGTTCTAGAACATCCCCTTTTCCTACATCACACACTAAGCACTATTAATACTATTTCACTAACAACCCTTGAAATCCTCAAAATTTCAAATTCTAAAGATTAATATCCCAACCAAAATATGTGATATCACTATGTCACAACCCCACTCCAATTTTACCCTTTATGGCATGATTGGTATGATAAGGAGTGACCCATGAGTCTTATATCTAGTAGGACCCATGTCAGTGTATAAAAAGATGAAATTGGAGGAAATATCCTTAGTATATGGAAATGATTATTAAATATTATAAATAGCCACTAAATCCCCCATCAGATAATATACAATAAACCAAAAACACACAATTCATGTTAGGAAATACATATAATGGTCTCCAAAGTATACCCACCCCAACATAAATAAAAAAATCATAAAATCTATATCTTCTCCATCCTCTAGGATAGTAGTTTAAAACTCATTCTTTAAAACCAACATGGTAACATGAAAAAATGTTAATATATATGGGGGTTGAGAATAACATTTATACTCAGTAGGATCATACCCAAGGTCTCGTGTGAAAAATTGAAAAGTGCATACTAATGAACCAATAAAAAACACCATTACTAACATGATACTAAATGGGTCAACTAACCATACAAACCAAAAACATTCTCACTCAAAAACTATCACATGAAATTAGTAAAATAATATTAGTAAAATGTAGTTAAAGGTTCCTAATATACAATTCCCCATTCACTTTTCACTAGAATTCCCTAACATCAAATATTATGTTCTCCCATATATCCATATTCCAATCTTCACATATCAATATGTATATAATGTGGTTTGGGTATCAACCCTTGATACCTCATCCTCTCATAGGGAACAAAATCTTGTGTTGTATTTGATTAATACCTTTAAATCTCTTTTTAATGCCAAATCATCATCCACATCATCATGTATCTAAAGAAAAAAATCATAACCAGTTAAATAGGATATCATAAATGCAAAGGAAATCGACCTCATACTGTAGGATCGAAATAACGATGTAGATGCTCAATATACAAGAGGAGGGGGGGGGGGTGAATTGTACAATTTAAAAATTTCCTTAAACAATGAAATATATAAGCTTTAAAAAGTTAAACTAAGATAATTCACAACACCTCTAACACCAATTGGAGAATTGGAACAAGATATGAAGTTATAAACTTCTAGTTCTACACACTTGCATAAAACTGGAAAGTGATTCTGAAAAACTGGTTCCAGAAATATGATTCCGAAAAGATGGATATGGAAAATGAAACTTAACCAAAGTTTACAAAATGGGATTATATATTAAAGTGTAGAGAATCTAAATGAATCAGAGTACACGTATTAGTAAATATAATAAGGTTATACTTTCCTTACAATACAAAATGAAGTGGAAAAACTTATAACAAAAACAAGTAACAAGATATAGATCTTTTAACCCAAAGAGAAGGGTATCCAAAAACCTTGGATAAAGGTCCCTTGATTTATAATTTCAAGAAAGTCTGTCTTACCCACTCCCCGGTAAGCCCTCGATATGAAGATCAGAGTATCTGTCTTGCTATCCCCGTAAGCCCTCAACTTCTAGGTAGTTGGAACCTCTGTCTTGCTCTGCAAGGAAGCCCTCAAACTTCAAGGTAGTCGGCACCTCTGTATCCTTATCCCCAGAAGCCGTTGAATGTAATCACCAACATTCAGAGTCGCATGAAACAAGTCTGCACAAGGAAAAGTTTGAACAAGGTATTAAAACTTTCTGCATGAAGATTTGAGAGTTAATAAGAGCCTATCTCTCTAGAAATCAATTCAACAGAACTTAGTCCAAGAGCAGTGTGAAAGTTGCAGCTTCATTTCAAATGAGGTACTATTTATAGGCAAATCTCCAACGGTCGTATCCCTCCTCCAACGGTCATATTTCTCTTTGAATTTCGGAGGGACCTGTATACATGTCACTCAACCAATGGTTAGTTAGAAACAGAATGGATGACATCGTTTTATAACAAAACATGTGTAACTAAAATCACGACATCATTTTATAAAAAAATTAACAAATCAGAGTGTAAGTAAATAGTTCATAATGTATGAAAAATAAAAATTTGGAGTCTAACCAAAATAGAGTTTGGAGTCTATAATAAAAAGATATTCAGATTCTATTTTGTAGGAATTCATAACCTGAATTCTGTGGAAATCCGGAGTATGAATTTCTAAGGAAATTCCAAGTCTAATTTCACTAGAATTCGGAACCAGAACTTATAGAGTTCGGAGTCTGAGTTTATAGGAATTCGGAGTCAAAAATCATAAGAATTTGGAGTCTGAATTCAGAGAACTCAGAGTCAGAACTTAGATAAGTTCGTAATTAGAATTCGGATTCAAACTTCATTAGAGTTCATATCCATAATTCAGAATGGAACTTCATTACAGTTCATATCTAGAATTGGGTGTGGAACTTCATTACAGTCCATATCTAGAATTCTTAGTGGAACTTCATTACAATTCATATTCAGAATTCGGAGTGGAACTTTATTACAGTTCTTATCCAGAATTCGGAGTGGAACTTCATTATAGTTCATATCCAGAATTCGGAGCAGAACTTCATTATTGTTCATATCTAGAATTCAGATCCTAAAACAGAATGCTTCATATATAAGCATTATATTATTCTGAGGTTTTTGATATGAATCCTATTCTTATACTTAAAAAAATATTGATATGAACAATGAAAACATGGTAGGGGTAAATTCCTTTGAGAAGGAAATTTTCCTTATATAAGTAAAATATATATTTTCTAAATTATAGGGTGTTTGTGATTTTCAAAAAAATAAGGAATGAAGAAATTCATAAGGAAAAACTTATTGATTTAACAATCTAACCTTTTTTGGAAAGCACAAACAACCTTACGAAAAAGAATGTAAAAGAATTTGGAAAATTTTCTTTAGACTTTGAAATTAAAACTTATCTCCCTTTGTTCATAGACGATGGTGAATACAACTAACTCCCCCTTAGGCTTTGGAACTATAAGGATTATATTCTGAATTTCTGGAATGATATTTTTATTAGAATGAAGGAACCGTAATGAGAACTACCCCTTACTTAAGGATAGTTCTTCTTAGTTTAGAAATTTTCCTTCTCCTCCTTAGGAGTAGTTCTTTTTACTTCCCCCACTTTGTGATTTTCAAAAAAAATTGTGGGAATGGAAAAAATAAAGTACCTGAAACATTAGTACATAATAACACAAGATAAGACCAACCAAACTTTCATTAGATTTGGAAAAATTACAAGGAAATACAAATGCAGCAAAAGATCGGATTTGTCTATTTGTCTTCTTTTTTCCTTTGAGATTAGCTTCTTCAACAAGGTTTTAAGCTTATTTAAATATTTATGATCCTCCTTAGCTTTCTTCTCCAAAGTTTTTATCCTTTCATCTTGGGATTTCAATACTTCTTCCTGAGCCTTCATGGACTCTTCTTGCATCTTCAGTAACTCATCTTGCTTTACAATCTTATCTTCGAGCTCAATCCAGAGATCTCTATCCCTTTTAAAATTTTGAGCAAGAGAATTAACCTTCCCGTTTATATAATTTACTTGTTTATTCTAAGAACTTTTCTCAATGATTAGCTCATCCTGAAGATTCTTTATCTTTGAATCCTCTCTATCAAAGGACTATTTAACATCATTCTGAAAACGATCAAACTCATCCATGTCTTCTTCAACTTTCTTAGACCAAAAAGTGATTTTGCTGCATGATTTTCTATGAACATAACAATTGATAATGAAATTTCTATAATCTGCCTCAATCTTCACACACTTATAAATCACCATGGATAAAGATTCTGACTTCTTATTCAGACTGTGTTGCAACATCTGGCATCAGAAGTCTATGGTGGGAAAACTCAGAATGGTGTCCACTAACTTTTTCAAATACTCTACAATAAAATCATGGCCCTGTGCTGATGATTCTGAATCAGAAACATTGCTTGTGGATTTTTTTCTTCATTATCCACCAACTTCCTTCTAGAAAAACCACCAACTTCTTTCTTCCAGATGATATCTTTTCTTGGTGTACCCATGATCACTTGATTACCTTTATCATTTTTTAGAATGGGTTGATCATATAGAGATTCTTCTTAACTTACTGATAGTTGAACGATCTTGTCTTCATCTCTTTTCCCCTTCTCTGCTCCTTTAAGAAAATTCTTCTCATTGGATTCTTCTTCAAGAAATTCATACTCTTTCTCTTCCTCTTCCTTATCATCATCTTTGTTACCTTATTTCTCAACTCCCTTTCCCAGAGTGACAAGTTTTGCTGATTCAGCCTTTTCTTGATAATCCTCAACTTGTTTAATTAGTTCATCTAGATCAGCACTTCCTTCTTCTTCTACTTCTTCTTTCTTTACTTCTTCCTCTACTCTCTCAGCAACTTCTTCTGCTCTTTCAAAAACTTTTTTCTATTTATGATTTTCTTGAGAGATGTAGTTCTTTCCTGGGGTCTCTGGTAATGGTTCAGTAAGGAAAGATTCAAGAACCAAAATCTTCTTAGAAGACATATCTATTTCTTTAAAAAAAGATTGAACAATCTCTTCCTCTAACATCTTCTTATTCATATTCTTTTCTTTTTCTTTCCTCTGTAACTCATCCGCATCTTTTTCTCTTAAGGCCTTTGCCTCAGCAGGGTCCAGTCCAAACTGAGGCTCCCCTTATTTTCTCTTCTCTTTATCTTCCCTCCACTTAGCATCCACTTCATCTGGGTAGGATTTTTGTTTCTTTGGCTTGGGTGGTGCATATTGATTTTCCTTAGCTTTCTGAGTCTTGTCTTCAGCCACCACTTCTTTCAACTTTCTCTTCTTAGCAACCTTCTTCACTATCTTAGCCTTCTCCACGATTTCCAGATTGGCTTCAGCCTCTTCATATAGAAAATTATCGAACTCTATTGTTTTGATGGAATAGTCCATATTCATCCTCTTCAAGGTATCATCACTAACAAGAATAACCTTGAAATTCTGAGCCTTAGACTTACATGCAATATTGAAAGAATCCTAACACCAAACTATCATATTTGATAGTAAGGCAGGGAATATAATGATTTGAGCTCTCAAATTTTCTTCCATGATGTTGTTGATTGTCACAAGAACATGCCACATCAGATTGATTTTTCTTAGATTCACCAAGTAGTCTAAGAAATATATATCACTTTTCTTCAAGGTATCTTTGTCACCCTTTCTCAGAATCATGAAACCTTGTACCCGTAACTGAAGGATCCGATTATTAGAGGAAAGGTGAGCAGTCTTGGCAGTCTTTACATCATCTAGCCCAAGACACTCCAAGGCCTTTACCTTAAAAAAACTGCCCTGAACATCTAAAAGTTTATGTGAGCAGAATTCAGCCTCTCCCTCATATGCCAGCCCCACCAAGCTTGTTGCCTTAGTGTACGTAAGTTTGTATGTCTTCCCATAAGACATGAAATAAAACTTCTCTCTTCCCTATTCTTCATATAAACTTTCTGATTCATATAATTATACAAGTAACTTTGGATAGAACACATCTTGATCACCAGGCTTAGATATACATACATCTTCCCAACCATTCAACTTGATATTCTTAGAGATGATGGAATCGTACCTGTAAAAGTTCGGATGGACCAAACTTTCTCTGTAAACTTTCCATTTTGAAATTGGATTTATAGTAGAGATATATTGGGATGTTTCTTCTACAGACATTCAGAATGGAGAGCTCTGGAAGATTCAGAATGATCTTTAAGAAAGGAGGCAGAACTTCAACACGTGAGAGCATGGAGATCGATGTGGTACAACCCTAAGGGGTCCCCTTTATATAGGCGATGGAGGTGACCTTTGAGATTGAAAAAACAATATAACGGTTGAAAAACTCTTTGATCTGATCTAACGGTTGAAAATATACCCGTAAGGAAATTTTGAATCCGATCTTTTGAGGTTTTATGAAAAATAATTAGATTTTAAGAAAACTAGAATCCAATTTTTTTTAAAACTCATAAGAAAATACCAGTAAGAAAAATATGACTATGAAAACTTAAGTAAGAAAATCATACCTTTCGGATTAGTAGGATGTTTATTCGTAATAAGTGATATTCTTCTTGAAGAAAAATTTGACCATAAAAAACTAACTATGAAAAACTTAGAGTTGAAATGACTTTGAGTACCAAAACTCCAGTACAAAAAGTATGAGTATGAAAAATTTTCATTATGAAAATTCTGAGTACAAAAAATTATCATTACAAAATTTACAGTTCTGGAAATTTCCATTATGAAAATTTCAGTTCTGAAAACTTCATTATGAAAATTTCCAGTACAAAAAATCTCATTACGAAAGTTCTAGTTCCGAAAATTTCAGTACGAAAAATTCATTACAAAAGTTGAAGTATGAAAATTTTATTATGAATGTTTCAGTACGAAAATTTCATTACGAAAATTATCATTACGAAAATTCTCATTACGAATATTTCAGTACAAAAATTTCATTACGAAAGTTTCACTACGAAAATTTCATTACGAAAGTTTCAGTACGAAAATTTCATTACGAAAATTTCAGTACAATTTTTTTTAAAAAAATTCTCATTACGAAAATTTCAGTACGAAAATTTCATTACAAAAGTTACAGTATGAAAATTTCAAAATGAAAAAAATTTGTTACGAAGGTTTGAAAAACTGACTATGAAAATTTTGATTACAAGAGCTTGAAAAATTGACTACGAAAATTTTAATTACAGTAACAAGAAAATGTACTCCTACTATGAAAAGGAGTTTATTACTGTAAGGAGAATTATTCAACAAGAAGTTAATGAAGAAGGATTACCTCATGATTATCATTCCTAACTTCTGTTTAATGTATTCAAATCTATCGGAGGGTAATGATTTTGTGAAAATGTCAGCAAGTTGATCTTGTGTTCTGATAAATTGAAGAATAATATCTCATTTTAGTGTGTGATCCCTAAGAAAGTGATGCCTAATATCTATGTGATTTCCACAAGAGTTATGTGTAGAGTTTTTACTAAGGGCAATGTCACTTGTGTTATCACACAAAATTTGAGTCTTAGTAAAACTCAAGCCATAGTCTATGAGTGTGTGTTGCATCCAAAACACTTGAGCACAATAACTTCCAGCTGCTACATATTTAGCTTCAGCAGTGGAGAGTGATACTAAGTGTTTCTTCTTGCAGGACCAAGAAACTAATGAATCTCTAAAGAAATGACAAGTTCCGAATGTACTCTTTCTATCCATTTTACATCTACCAGAGTCAGCATCCAAAAAACTCTTTAAAACAAAATCATTTCCAGAAGTATAGAATAATCCTAGATCCATGGTTCCCTTTAAGTAGGGAAAAATTCTTTTCACAACCTTTAAATGAGATTTCTTAGGATTGGATTGATATCTGGAACATAAGAATACTAAAAACATCAATTCTGGTCGACTAGCTATTAAGTAAAGTAGAATTCCAATCATACCTCTAAAAGATTTTTGATCTACTGGTTTCCAGCTTCATAAAGATCAAGTGTGTTTGGGGTACCGATAAGAGTACTTATACTCTTAGTATTGTCATACCCATACTTTTTAAGAAGATCTTTAATATACTTATGTTGAGATATATATGTTCCTTCTGGTTTTTGAGAAATTTGAAAACCAAGGAAAAATGTTAACTCACCCATCATACTCATTTCAAACTCAGATTTCATTATATTTTCAAAGGAATCAATTAATGATTGATGATTTGAACAAAATATAATGTCATCAACATAAATTTGAACAATCAAAACAATTTTATTATCTTTCTTTATAAACAGGGTTGGATCTGCATTTCCCTTAACATAGTTATTTTGAAGCAAAAATCCTGTAAGTCTATCATACCAAGCTAATGGGGCTTGTTTAAGGCCATACAAAGCTTTGGTAAGTCTAAAAAAATGATCAGGATATTTTGTGTCTTCAAAGCTAGGAGGTTGTTCAACAAAAACTTCTTCTTGAACATAACTGTTAGGAAAAGCACATTTCACATCCATTTAAAAAAGTTTAAAATTGAAGAATGATGCAAAGGAAAGTAAAATATGAATAGATTCATGTCTAGCTACTGGAGCATAGGTTTCTTCATAGTCTATTACCTCTTTCTGATTATAGGCTTTAGAAACTAGTCTAGATTTATTTCTAACAATGACTCCATTTTCATCACACTTATTTCTAAAGACCCATTTTACTCCAATAACAGAATTTTCCTTTGGTCTTTCAACCAAGGTCCAGACTTTATTCTTTTTGAATTCATTTTAGTTCATCTTGCATGGATTTTATCCAATAATCATCACCTAAAGCTTCATCAGTTATTTTTGGTTCTAATTGGGAAAGAAATGCTAGATGTTCTACTATATTTATTAAGGAACTTCTTGTCCTTACAGGTTGATTTACATCACCAATGATACTATCACTGGGACAATTCCTTAGAAATGACTAATTTGGGTTTTTAAGAACCTGTTCATCAACATACGGTAGGAAATCTTCTAGGGTAAATGTTTCAGAAATATTTTCTTGAACATTTTCCTTATCAGAAGGATCTTCTTACAAAGGTTGATAATCAGTTTTTGAAAACACGTCCGAGGATGTAGGTTGGGATGATTTAAAAACAAAAGGATCAGATTCATTGAATTTTACATGCACTGTTTCTTCAATAGTACAAGTGTTTTTGATGAAAACTCTATAAGCCTTAGAAGTTGTGGAGTAGCCTAAGAAAATTCCTTCATCAGATTTTGGTGCAAATTTTTGTAAGTTATATTTAGTATTCAGAATGAATACTTTGAATCCAAAAACCTTAAAGTAGGAAATTCTAGGTTTTCTACCATTCCATAACTCATAATGAGTTTCATTAAGAAAAGGTCTAATCAAAACTCGATTTATAGTATAACAAGAAGTACTTACAGCTTCAGCCCAAAAATGTATAGCTATAGAATATTCACTCAACATAGTTCTAGTTATATATTGAACAATTCTATTTCTTCTTTCAACTAAACCATTTTGTTGGGGAGTTCTAGGTGCTGAAAAGTTGTGAGTAATACCTTTTCTACTACAAAATGTTTCAAAATCAGAATTTTGAAATTCTCCTCCATGATCACTATGAATAGTTTTCAATGGAAGGTTTTTCTCATTTTTATCTTGGGATCTAAATCATTATAAATAAGAAAAAGTTTCATACTTATTTGCTATAAAATAGACCCATGTAAATCTAGTGTAATCATCAACTAAGACAAATACAAAATACTTGCCCCTAATACTTCTAGTTTGTGCTGGACCAAAAAGATCCATGTTCACCAACTGTAATGCATCAATTGTTGAGACTTCACCAATTGATTTAAAACTAGATTTATGTTTCTTTCCATATTTACAAGGATCACAACCTTTAGAAGAATCAAATCTAATCTCCAATATATCCTTAACTAATCCTTTCTTAGAAAGTTTTCATAAGTTCCTAAGGTTAGAGTGACCTATTCTTCTATGCCACAACCATGAATGATCTTCCATTTAAATAAGGCAAGGTAGGTCTTGGTTCCTAAGGTCTTCTAAGTTTAAAGTATATACATTCTCTTGCCTATGGGTAGAGAAAATAAACTCTTCCTTAGAATTGTGAACTTAAGCATTTATCATTCCTAAAATTCACAAGATATCCTTCATCACATAACTGACTTATGCTAATGAGGTTGTGCTTAAGACCCTTAACAAACAAAACATTTGAAATCAATGTTTTACCAAGAAGAACAATATTACCTATACCAACAATTTCTCCCTGAGCATTATCTTCGAAAGTTACTCCTCCTCCTTTCTTCTTGATAATCTTTTCAGAATATTTTTTATTACGAGTCATATTCCGGGAACATCCACTATCCATGTACCATGTATTGCAGTTATTACTTCCTTTATCTTCCTGAAAATAAGAAAAGAATTAGAATTTCAGAATCCAAACTTGTTTGGATCCGATATTTTCATATAACAAAATTTTGGGTATCCACATTTGTTTAGAGAAATATTCTTTATGAAACCCAAGAGATTTAACTCTATTCAAAGAACAATTTTTCTTCCAATGCCCACCAATTTGACACTTAGTGAAAAAAGGGGATTTAGAAGGAACAAAATAGTTGTTTTTTAAAACTAGTTTTTGGTGAGTATAACCTACTCAAATAGTGTTTCCTTTATGTTTAATTTTAGAATACATCTTGTCAAAATTTTCCTTCCCAGAAGTAAATTTTTCAAGAAGTTTCTTAATAGAAAAAACTTCATATTTCAGCCTAATGACTAAATTCCTATCCTCAGGAATCATTTATTTAGAGTTAGATTTTTCCTCAAAAATTTTCAGCTTTAAAATAGCATTCTTTAGATCTTTAGAAAGTTACTCCTTATCAGAATTTGCTTTCTCAAGGTCTTTAGAAAGTTTTTCTAAAAGCTCTTCTTTATCTCTAAGATTTGCAGTAAGATCTAAAATCTCTTTTGTAAGAATTTATTCCCAAGTATTTTCCTTGTCTAATTTCTTAGAAATTTTACAATTTTTTGCTTCAAGTAACTTGGAAAATCTAGATACTTCTTCATATGAAGGTTCTTCATTTTCTGAGGATGAAGTATCTTCATTAGAAGTACTATTTTTGGAATAGTAATTCTTATCAAGAGATAAATTTGTTAAAGCTTCGGTAGAGCGTACCTTGGCCATAAGACATGTATGTGGAAAAGAAGTATTAACAATAAATCCCATATTCTTCTAAGATGATGAATTATATTCAGAAGATTCACTTTCTAAAGAGTCTCCACAGATAGCACTTCAAGTAGTATTAGCTTTCAGACTTTTCTTAGATTTATCATTGTAGAACTTTTTCCTGTTCCTTTAAGAATGCCTCTATTTTCTTTATTTCTTTTTAAGCATAGGGAAATCATGTCGTATGTGTCCACTTCTCTTGAATTAATATCACGTGACCTCTTAATCTTTCTTATCTTTCCATTCCTTCTTCTTATACTTGGATTGGAAGTTTCTTTGACCATCTATCTTGTTCATCCTTCGAGAAAGATTAGCTAACTCATTCTCCGAGACGTCACTCTCACTAGATTCAGATTGGATCACAACCTTCATAGATTTGGATCTAGTTACTCTCTCAAGAGTCGTAGCTTTCATGTGGTTTGATGTTGTAGTAAAAGCAACAGTACCATTTCAATTATTCTTTTTGATGTTGTCAGGATCTCTTTTCATTCTTGTTTCATGTTGTAGAAGAGTTCCAAACATCTCATCTAAGGAAATTTGAGTAACCTTCCTGTTCTCATCAATTACTATTCTCTTTGATTCCCACTCATTGGGAATAATATCAATGAATTTTTCCACAAGACCTTCATCATCTAGACCTTTTTCTCCCATATATTGTAAGATATTTACGATAGTTATAAACCTTTGTTTCACCTTACAAATGGGTTCTCCATAAGGAAAGTTAAAACCATGATACTCAGCTCTAAGCATGACTCTTCTAGTCTCAATCACTTTAGATGTACCAAAATCAGTAACTTCACGTTTCTTCCATATACAGTTAGCTGCTTCAAAAGAAGAAATTTTTCTATATATGTTCCTAGTCATTGAACATAGTAAAGTGTTGCGTACCTTATAGTTGAGTTGATAATCATGGTTCTCTTGGTTTGTGAAAGTAATAACTTCCTTATCAGGAATTTGATAACCTCCAGTAATGATAATTTTTTTTTCTAATACAGTATTGATAACAAATGTCTTTATCCAATCTCTTCAATACTCATAATCTATACCAAAAAAATTGGTGGTCTTGTAGGATTTAGGTTGTCGATGGAACCAACATTGATTACTGCCATCTTAAAAATCTTTTTACACAAAAACTTGTTGATAAAAAAAGTTAAGATTCAAGGAGAATATTCCTAAACAAGGAAAATATAGAACAATGAAAAGTTGAGCAAAGAAAACTTATATGTGAATATAAGTATTTCAAAAACCTCCTCTGATACTAATTTTAGGATTGAAATAATGATGTAGATGCTCAATATACAAGAGGGGGGGGGGGGTGAATTGTACACTTTAAAAATTACCTTAAAAAAAGGAAAGATCTAAGTTTAACCAAGTTAAACTAAGAAAATTCACAACACCTCTAACACCAGTTGGAGAATTGGAACAAGATATGAAGTTATAAACTTCTAGTTCTACACACTTTCTTAAAATTGGAAAGTGATTCCAAAAAACTAGTTCCAGATATATGATTCCGAAAATATGGATCTAGAAAATAAAACTTAACCAATGTTTAGAATATGAGATTCCATCTTGAGGCGTATAGAATCTAAATGAATCAGAGTACAAGTATAAGGAAATATAATAAGGTTATACTTTCCTTACAAAACAAAATGCTGCGGAAAAAGTTGTAACAAAAACAAGTAACAAGATATAGATCTTTTAACCCAAAGAGAAGGGTATCGATAAACCTTGGCTAAAGGTCCCTTGATTTATACTTTCAAGAAAGTCTGTCTTACCCACACCCAAGTAAGCCCTCGATACGAAGATCATAGTATCTTTCTTGCTATCCCCTCAAACCCTCAACTTCATGGTAGTTGGAACCTCTGTCTTCCTCAGCAAGGAATCCCTAGAACTTCAAGGTAGTCGACACCTCTGTCTTCCTATCCCCGGAAGCCCTCGAATGTAATCACCAACATTCTGAGTCACACAAAGAAAGTATGCACAAGGAAAAGTTTAAACAATCTGTTAAAACTTTCTACACGAAGCTTTGAGAGTTAATAAGAACATCTCTCTCTAGAAATAACTTCAACAGAACTTAGTCCAAGATCAGTGTCAAATTTGTAGCTTCTTTTTAAATGAGCTTATATTTATAGGAGAAGTTCCAACAGTCGGCTCCCTCCCCCAAAGGTCATATTTATCTTTGAATTTCGGAGGGACCTATATACGTTTCACTCAACCAATGGTTAGTTAGAAATAGAATGGACGACATCGTTTTATAACAAAACATGTGTAACTGAAAGCATGACATTGTTTTATAACAAACTTAACAAATCAGAGTGTAAGTAAATAGTTAGTTATGTAAGAAAAATAAATGTTCGGAGTCTATACAAAATGGATTTTGGAGTCTATAATAAAAATATATTCGGATTCTGTTTTGTAGGAATTCAAAACCTGAATTCTGTGGAAATCCGGAGTCTAAATTTCTAAGGAAATTCGATGTCTGATTTCACTAGAATTCAGAACCAGAACTTACAGAGTTCGGAGTCTGAGTATATAGGAATTCAGAGTCAGAACTTATAAGAGTTTGGAGTCTGAATTCAGAGAACTTAGAGTCAGAAATTAGATAAGTTCGTAATCAGAATTCGGAGTCGAACTTCATGAGAGTTCGTATCCATAATTCAGAATGTAACTTCAGTATAGTTCATATCCAGAATTCAGAGTGGAACTTCATTACAGTTCATATCCAGAATTTGGAGTGGAAATTCATTACAGTTCATATTCAGAATTCGGAGAGGAACTTCATTACAGTTCATATCCAGAATTCGGAGTGGAACTTCATTACAGTTCATATCCAGAATTCGTAGTGGAACTTCATTATAGTTCATATCTAGAATTCGGATCCTAAAACAGAATGCTTCATATATAAGCCTTATATGATTCTGAGGTTTTTGATATGAATCTGATTCTTATACTTAAAAAAAATATTGATATGAACAATGAAAACATGGTAGGGGTAAATTCCTTTGAGAAGGAAATTTTCCTTATATAAGTAAAATATAGATTTTCTTAAGTATAGGGTGTTTGTGATTTTAAAAACAAGAAGGAATGGAGAAAGTCATAAGGAAAACCTTATTGACTTAACACATACCCTCCACATACAATGCATGACACCGACCATGTATCATATCATCTCATTATCATGAATCACCACTAACTATTTCATCATCATTCAATACTCACTCTAAACTATGTACCACCAACACATAATGCTACTAATGGGAGATTGGGAAGAGGGAGAAACTCATCCATTAATTCCCTCACCACTAAGGATGTTGGGGAAAACACCCACCAAATATTGGTGTGTCAGTACCTAGTACTCCACTTAAGTGGGATGATTATAGAAATAACATGAGAATATGAGCATAGTATATAACGTACAACACCCATATAGCTCAAAATGCTACCACATCAATACATGACATCCACATACTATTATTTAACCCTTTAAATACAACTCACCATAAGAAAAAACAATAGATATCCCATAATTCATCTTTTCTATATATAATTCAACAAATATCTATATTTTCAAATTCCCTACCATAGTTCATTGTGAAACCATATAATCACATAATTAATAAAATACCAGTTTCACCATCACCCACTATCAATTTAATTCATTTATCATTGTTAGCTTCAATAAAATGTAAACACATATGAAATTTATCCCACTCTAATTAAATCAATATCCACGAAGCATTATAGTTTTACCATTCCATGACATATATCATGTCTAAATGGATACTATAACCTAATTTTATAATAAAATAACAGATTTTTGTCACCACAATCATGTCATATCTTATTCAAAACCACCATAATATCTTACAATATATTCTATAGAAAAATAACACAACACTAGTACCATAGTTCAAACCGCATAAAAACCAGTCATCACCATCACAATATAATATCCTATAAGGAAAAAAAACATAATGAATTATAGGAAGCACATGTTCTCACATAGATTCATATTCTAAATTCAATATATTTTACAACTTCACATTAATTAGGGACGTGATAACACTTTATTTTATTTCACAATGTAATATTCATGAAAATCCATATTTATACACCACTAATTCATTAGGAATATATAATTTCTTATAATTTTATAAATAGAAATTTAATGTACTCAATCATAATGGGGAATCACAATTCATGGAAACTACAACAGGTTTAGCGTGAAAAAAATAAATTCATGGTAATGAATTTCATTGTAGTATCACTAAAACTGTTAATAAACTTGTGAATTCACCCCTCACCTTTTAAATGTTAATTTAATATACTTTGTTATCTTTGTTAAAAAAATATGTATTATCTATCCCAAAGAAAATAAGATAATTCTAAACCCACAAATTGATAGTAATTGGTAGATAAAAATAATCCCATACCCAACACAATGACTTGTCACTTAAGACCCAAGAAATAAGAAGATGATAATCAGGTTAGAAACATTAAAGGGAACACCATGATGGTATCCAAAAACAATATAAACTTGTTCCCCATAAATATTTATCTTCCAAATAACCCAAGAAAGATGTAACTCTATAAAAACATTGACTAGTAGAATTATTACGGAGAAATAAATAGAAGGGAGTGGTAACTCACCAAGGATCATTGGAAACAAACATACTAAAATAATAATTAAAATTACATAGTTTAGTACCCCTAAACAAACCATATTGACTATGGTTTTTACCAAAATCTCATCTCTACTCTAGATGTTATACCAGAATCACTAAGGCATAACCGACCACCATGTTCCACACCATAGATTTATCCAAGATCCTTTAATCCAAGTGTAATTCTATATTTCATCCCAAATACCATGCCTCATACACCCCAAATATTGATGATACATTAGATATAACCTCCTAAACATTACACCACATAGCTCTCATATGTTCTAAAACCACCACTTAAGAGGAAGGTACAAGGGAAACCCAACTCTTTAATCATCAATAGTGAAATAACAACTCGACACCATAATTCACATCTCCAAACCAACTCTACAATATAGACCATCCTAAATATATGACTATACATGAATTTTAGTGCTACCAAAACCCAATACCCTAAGGTAAGTGGGCCTCATCCAGGCTACAAGTGCCTCCAATACATTGCAACCCACATCCCCACACCATAATATCACTCTGAAACTAATATTGTAAACTCCAAATCTTGTAAATTCTCATTGAACCTCCATAAAACACCTTCAACAACCAAAAACTACAAATTGATGGGTTATAAAGGCCTAAACAATTAAAAATATACCAAAATACATCTATGAGGAACCAATTTATAAGATTATGGAAAATAAAATAGCTAATAAAATAGTTTCCTAAAAGGTAGATAATCAAATTTTTTTTAGTATTTTCAAATATAAGTACAATATTTTAATACATATTTGTATTATTCAAAATTTACATAAATGTTGTGGACTTTTAGGAAAATATCCACTTAAACACTTGAGATAATTTCACAGTGTAGGAAATAATTAGTCCCCAAGGGTTAAATGAAGTCCATATTAAAATATATTCCTTCAAAATTTACTTATATGGGTCATAAATGTTGTTTTACTACTAAAATCTAACAACCATAAAAAATTTCAATGAAATGAAGAAATATTATTAGAATATTTTAACCTACATCAAAGAAAGATTGCTTGAGAATGGAAATATGTAGGATTATGAATTTTCTAGGAGAGATATTATATGAGTATTGGTATTAAATGTTTTGATATAGACATATCCTTTATAAATAATAGAGCAACTCTTAATTTAATAAATTCACCAGGATTTAGTAAATACGGATAACATCATAATGATGTAGATATGGGGGTAGAATTAGTGGATAATCACCGATCACTACTACGAATCTCATAGAAAATATTTTGTAGAATACAAAATAGGTTGGTATTAGGGGTTTTAAACATATTAAACCTTCCATGTAGGTTCTTAAATCCATTATTGAGTTTACCATAATAGTGATTCCATGATTATTTCTATCCACCATGGTAAGATCAATAATTACCTATAATACATCACATAAGTAGTCTAAAATCCTATTTGATACATTTTATCCCTACCAAACACATGATGGGAGAAGTTTTTCCAACAATAATAATATTGATCAATGGCCCCAATAGGAATACTCCACCTTTATAATCTTATTGAATTGTACCAGGTAGGACTTTCCTACCAAAAAATCATTCCAAAACTTTATAATCATATTACACCTTTAATATATAATTAAATTAAACATAAAATTGATGATTTAAACATTCATAATAGTAGGATGTTTATTTATTTACTAAATGACACCCATAATCACTCGTTTATATTCCATTATGATCAAGTTGATGATCCTATAAGTAATTTAAATCCCTATAAAGATCATTATAAAAACTTATTAAGAAATTTTATCCCCAAAAACCATAATTAAATGAATTATGTGTTGAATATATAGGTAACCAACAACAAGATACTATTAACTAATGAAAAAATCATTAAATAATATGAAACTATATTGAAAAAAAAATTACATGAATGTGTTAGATGGAGATTGATATTTGTAGACTAAAAAATCTATGGAGTTATAATCTTTCTTCATATCCTAAAATAAATCCATGAGGAAAGGAAAATATTAGTGCCCTGAATCATACTAGTGGAATTAAAATCCATAATACATATGTTTTGTCTTTTGAACTAGTAGCATTTGAGGATAGTTCCATAATCTTTATAGTAGATTAAGAAAGTCTAAAATAGATAAAACCAATATTGAATATTATAAGATTTTAGTGTTTATTTTAAGAGGAAATCAATTTTTATATAGGAGTAGTCAACTTGAGAGTACTCATAGAGGCTTCAAAAAAATATTATGGCCTTGGGATGGTAAAAATAGAGTATAAAATATCATAAAAATACCCAAACAAGCACTTCTATAATCTCAAGGAATCGCTTAGTGAAGAATATTATTAAAAGAGAGATTGATAGAGTGTTTTTAAATACTTTTGGGACATTTAGGGTTAATATTCATTAATTGGATGCATTTAAACAAATTCATATATAAGATATATTATTGAAGGATATGTGTACCCAAAAAAGGAGACTAAAAATTAGAGATTAGGTGAATCTCAGGAGGAATATTTACTTAATGATTAAATATACATTTCCCTTTAAGGGAAAAGACCAAGGGAATATTATAATTTCATGAATAATAATGTAGAATCGGTTTTAGGATGCAATTACAATCTTAAGATTCTCAATTAAAGTGATTCTTCACTCACTTAACTCTACTATAATGGTTAGAGAAATGAAAACATTTTGTATTATGATCTAGATAGATAATAATATCACAACTAGATCGTCTAGAATAATAAAGGATGTTTTAGTGAGAGAAATGTTTTTTACTGTTGACATTTAATTATTAGATATGTTGGATTATAGGATTAGTATGAATGTGAAATTAATTTCTTAAAGAAATTTTCTAAAAAATGAAAAAGAAATTATAAATTTTCCCATGGGAACCCTTTTATTAGAATATAAAGCTTGACTTTAATATTTTATTATTTTTTAGTTAATGGAAAATACATAGGAGAACCATTTATCATATAAATTATATTTTTTAGACCGGTTTTCCATTGAAATAATTCAAAATTATGGATGTAGTGAATAATCATTGAATATAATTAATGAATTGATGTGATTCCATTTATAGGTAATAACCAGTTATCTCATGAGGTGGAGTTAGAATTGGAAATCGCAGTGATGTGTGGATGATTAAAGAGAATTCAAGAGGCAACAAGGGCCCATATCATCACATTAAAGGGGTAATGCTTCTTACCTTGTACAATAGAAGAAAAAAAAGGCATAATATCACTACTATTTAATCATAAATGTAATGAATGAATACCAGGACTCATGGTTACATTAATTTTATAATAAAAAATCACATGGATATTATAGAAAGAAATCCTTGGGTAAAAATGTCAAATACATGGGCCTAGGAACTTAATGTCGAGTCCAATTGGTTATGGGTAGAAAGGCATGTGATAAATTTATAAAAAAAATCTTTATTGGTCATTATTTTTTTACTTTAAAAGGATAAGGTAAGATTTTAAATTATTACTTTAGGTTATTAGAACCATGTAATTTTATATTAGCCCTTAATTATAAATATTCAATCCATGGAATTATTTTTTCCCCAGATTTTTGATAGTCAGAGACCAACTACACAAAGGCTGAAGTGGGGGGGGGATTCAGTTATTGAATTTTTTAATCTTAGAAAAACACCAAATTTAAGGCATGAAAAATTTAGATAATTTCTTAACACATATAATCATAAGAAATAAAATAAAAAATAAAAAAGACCATACAATAGAGATTTATAGTGGTTCAGGCTAGGAAAATTCCCTAGTGCACTCCACCGACACTCAACTCCAAGAGTTTGGCGATTTTCACAATACCAGTCCCTTTACTAGGGATTTCCATTAATTTTCCCTATCACTAAATTACTGTGTGAAAATATTCAACACTTGGTGCAATATCATGAGATTTTATTGGGCTATATAAAGTAATTATAAATCAATAGCCTTGAAGGATCATTTAATAGAAACCTTCATAGAGAGAGGGGGTTTAAATAGAGTTTATAAAGGAACTCAAAAGTTGTAAGATACAATTAAAAGAAGAGAAGAAATATATAACATAGAGAATAAGAATGAATTGAATCTTCAAGAGAGTATTTAAAAACAAAAAAATGATGATCTTTATAGAAAATTTTTCAAACTTATGTATTCTTATTCATTTCATGTTAAATAGAGCATCACAAAAAGAGCTTCAAGTGAGAGTTTCTAGTTTATTATGATATTTTTATGTTATTTTATATATCTGTTATTCATTGTAAAAAAAAATTCATGCCAAAACTTCCATTTTAATTTCAAAACATAAGATCCATAAAATTCATGCTCTGAAATAATTTATAGATATATTTTTCTAAAAAAATACCTCATGGTAGTACTTTAAATTAAATTATCCTTGTATTTCTATATATTCTCTGCACATTAAACTTTTTATAATTGTTTTTACTATAAAAATTAATCAAATATTCAATAAATACCCAAAAACATTAATTTCAAATGAAATTTTACAAATATTAAATAATAATAGGTTACAAAATGACATGGATGATTTAAGTTCCCCACATAGATAAATTCCATTGAATTGAATTGATGTAGCTGCATTGATCCATGTATTCAGTCATCTCATAGCTAATATCATGTTCCCTATTTCAAATGGAATATTTCACATAGCTAATTTCACTTAGATATTTTCATGTTGGTAATATACATTGGGATTTTTCACATATATAAATTATTCACATAACCTTTTGGCTCAGGTATTCATATTGAACATAGACAGACAATTGATGTATCCATTTGGAACCACATAGAGTATTTCTCCATGTATTCAAATTATATAGCTAACTACTCTACTTAACTATTTGACAAAGCTGTTTGATCTATAAATCCAATTTCTAATGTAGGTGATCGGTGTAAGATATTTTTATGTAGACATTTTCATGATGTAGCAATTTCACATAGATGACTTCTTCACATAACTAATTAGACATAACTAATGAATTGACTTAACCATTTATCCATGAAGAAAATTATCTCACAATTCTTATTTTCCATGCTAAGGAAAATTATAGCAGACTTCAATATTTTTTAGATCTAAGTGAAGAAATAATTAAATAATTTTAAAAGCTAATGAACACACTTAAAAAGAAAATCATTAGTAATATATGAAGGGTATTTTATATAATTAAAACATTAAGTACATGTGATATTTTGGAACAACAATATTAGTCCAATAATATCCTCCTTTTTTAGGATCAAAAAACCCATTAAACATTAATCATGAATCCTTAAAAGGTTTTATAAATATTTTCAGAAAACTATATGATATATATATATTCTCTAAAATGTTGTGTTTTTCTATTATTCTCTCCCATAATTAGACTTTTAATAAGAAGGTTACTTCTCCCCTATTTGAACTTCTCTCAAGAAAAATTCTTCCCATTTTATGTCATTAAAAAGGAATGGAATGAAGAGAAAAAACACAGTTAATATAGAATTTAGAGTGATAAAATATTGAGATTAAATAGTGTAACTGAATTTGAGAACATATAAATACATGAGTTTTGTAAAATAGAAAATTAATAATTTTAAAAAGTAAATATATAAAACATTAAATTAAAAAAAATAATAAATAGAAAAATATACAACATACATTAAATGAAAAAATCACTAAGAAAGTCAATAAGAAATTAATAAAGAAGGATTTTAGTAATTATCATCATTATTAAAAAAATAAATCCAATTAATACCCACAAAATACATATATCAAACACTATCCATAAGAACATGGTTTATGGATTGGCTCAAATAGAGATAGAGGTTAGGGTGGAGGTTTATTGAAAGTAGGAGAGGCCCAAGAGGTAGTATGAGAGTCCATAACTGGAGGAAACTTCAATTCCCAATTTCTATAGTTGAAAAGCCTACAAAGAAAAATATTTATCCACCTCTTATATTTTAAGAAGGAATGAGGAGAAAACCATCATGATTTTCTAAGGATGTAATGAAATCATAGGATCCATCATTGGAAAGGTCCAACTTATTTTAAGATCCCAAAGGTGGAGCCTCTTCTATAAATTGTTCAACTGTAAGAGAAAATACATTGGAATATTCTTGGAGATAGGTCTTAGATAGATTAAAAATATTATTGAATCATTGGCCGGTAGCTATAAATATTTCTGATGGTTATAGTTCAAGAGTTCTTCTACCTCAAAGATAAAGACGAACATTTTCACACATGTCAAGTCCTGTTTATGATGTTTCATAAAAATATTTATAGAATATTAGTAGATTTATATTTAATAATATAGGAATTTATTTGTATAAAATTATTCATAATTCATATAAATGATTCAGGATTTCTAAAACAAAATATCTGAGGGTCATTGACTAAGGAAACATATTTGGAATTGGAGGGAGGTGTAGAATTTTCAGCATATGAAATATTCAGAATTTGGTTGATGTATACTTGAAACTGGATTAGACCTACTTCTAAAGATGTCATATTTTTATCCTTATTATCTTTATAGTCTACTATAAATTTATATAATTCTTGAAAAATATGGGAAGAAGCTTGAGGAACTGGGAAACAATGAGTATATCCCATTTCAATCAGCACAAGGAAAACCATATTTATAGTACTTGTCCACTAAAGTGATAATAATTAGAGGACTTTATATAATAATATATCTTTTTCAAAGTAAAATTGATATAATTAGAGTATTCTAAAACATTGAGGAACTAGAGTACTCTTCTAAAGAGACTGTGTATATGACTTAAACATACATATAAATCTTGAGTAGTATATTTGTAAAGTATAAATGAATTCTAGTTAAAGTAAAAATCAACTGAGAAAACTTACCTTGAACATATTGAGATCGTCCCTTGATATATTTTATCTTAACAATTATATATTCATCAAAATATCCCACCATGAAATCCAAATATATAAAAGTCCCAAATTTTTTTTTCTAACAACTTCTACTATGTCCTACAACCTTGACAAAAAGATAGTATTGAATTCTTACATCAACATAAGAGTGAAAATATCCTACTAAATATGTTGAATATGAGAGGAAATATAATTGAAGTCAAAAGATATCTGATCATACTAATTCTAAGATTCATGAACCATTAGTTGTTAAAATGTATAAATGGATGTTGGTTAAAATTCATTAAGGAATTCAATCCAAATTATAATGAAACATCTTAAAGTGTGTAATATATCATTGATTTATAAGTTAATTCTCTGAATCTCACAACTACATCATGGGACATAACATATTGAAAAAGGAAAATATTATGAATCATTTCCATTTGATCTGCAATAGGAACACCGAGATCATTCAACTCAAATTTGGTAGCAAAGACTCCTATTAGTCTATATATTTGAATTTAATACCCCCAAGATCATTATCATTCATCATAGAGAAAAAATATTATAAGTGTTTTTGGTTATTGATCATGTTAGTTTATATTTACATTCTCCTAACTTTCCCATAAAAATAATCTCTATAAACTGAACATTCATGGAATTTTATGATATCAAATTTAGAGTATATCAGCTCATTATTTAACTCATTATAATTTCCCCTAAGATTACCAAATACAGTAAATATATAATAAGTAATGGTATCAATATGGGAAATATTAGAACCATTACTAATAGATGGAACATCCTCTTCCAGACAAGGAGGTGATGGATGGGGTTCTGGAGTGTAAGAAATGTTAGTGGACTTAATAAACACATCCCTATAACTATATCCATCATGATAAGGTGATCCAGGAAGAATTGGATCCACTTTAGGGTACTCCATTGTTGGTTCGTCTCTTTCCACTATAAAATAACCATTAGCACAATTACAATTGGACTTTCCTTATAAGAAGTATAAGCTATCTCAATAGTTGGATCAATATAATGAACAACTTCAACATATACACCAACTTTAGCTTATTGGATATGGATAGCCTCTTCCATAGAAAGTCTTATTTTAGGAAATTGAGGCTGGGATTTGGTAACCAATGACTCATGAACCTCCCAGGAAGGAACCATATCATCAAGGGCTATATCCCGTGGTGGTGAGGATTAGAATGTATATCCTTGAGTTACTCCTTCCTATCCATCATGTCTTTAAAAATTTGAAGAAGCATTCCAGTAGTATCTAATAGTCTTTAAGATGAGTATATAAAAGTTAATTATTTTATGGAACTACATATCTTTTCCTTCATTAATTTCCAATTCATTATTCTTTAACACTATGGAGATGAGCCTTACATAAGGGTAGTAATTTACAATTATTTTCCCCTGATAGAAGTGATGCATAAAACACATCATATTCCTGTCAAAATTCAACATAATAATGTGAATCAGGATATATAAGAGGTAAATGTTTTTAAATAATATGTTTTCTATTTCTTCATCTCTTTGAGAAATACTGGTCTAAATGAACTTATATTAAACCTTATATTCCGTTTTTATATCCTTTACATATTCAAAAAAGTAGAGGTTCTAAAGGAGAACCTAAAAATATCAAATGGTCCTATGGAACTCATACCAACTAGAGTTATCAAAAGATAAACTCACGTTTATTAGGATAGTAAAATATATCTTCCATTTCCATTAATGCAAAAGAAAAAGGTTCCCATTGAAATTAAATAATATTACATAATATGCATCACTAACCTGGATCTCTACAATACTCATGAACTCGTTCACCTCTTCCTCTAAAAAGAAACCTAACTTAAACTCATCAAAAAATGAACTCTCATCCATGAAACTAAAATACACTCCTCAGTAACGCATTAATGATCTTTATCCATTCCATATCCATGTATTTTCCAATGAGTATTCAACATATTGCACCACCTTATATGGCTTTCTTGGATGAACCATAACATCCATCATGTAAAAAATTGGACGTTCCCATTAAAGAATATCAATAGATTTTTAAGAGGGAATTGAGAGAGAGAATAAGGAAAAGGGTAATAGTTCAAATTCATAAATAATTAATGTATGTTAAGGTTAAATGGTTTGAAGTACAACATATAATTTTAGGTCAACATTTCGATTTAAAAAAGGGTTACATAGAATATTTGAAATTTTGGGTTGATCCTAACTAAAAATAAGTAAAACAAATAAAAAAAATAGAAAAACGATTTTTTTCCTTTCTGAAAAAGGAGACCAAATGATTTTGTAAAACTGAATGAGTTATATATAATTTTATAAATAATATTGAAATTAGAATAAATTAATTTAACTTCCATAATGGATTAAAATACTAATTAGTTAATAAGAAAGGTACAAATTGAAATTCAGACAAATAAGAAATGTTAAACTCATTTAATTTTAAATAAACCCAACTATATTTTAATAAAATGAAAATATTTTCTTACAAGTATTTATTTATAAAAACCACCAACTAGTTCTCAGTGGAGATGAATTTGAGAGTGATATTACCTTTTTGACCATGATATTTCAAGAAATGATTCCCTAGAAGTATATACTTTATTCTAAAATGGTTTATTAGATTCCGTGAAATGTTGATAGCACTACTGTTATATTATTTTATTGAGGAATAATTAAAATTTATTAAAAAAATAAACTTAGTCATGTTTCATAAAAAAAACTATACATAACAACTACTAAAAGCTATGTACTATTATTTAGTACAAGATAATGAAAGAAAGAGTTATTTCTTACAAGATAAGGACAATAGTTATTTTTTTGAATCTGTCAGCTTTCTAGGGGTGTTCTTATAATCTTTTCTACAACCACCAAAATCTACATATGGATTAGACGTGAAATTTAAATTATTTTTTTTTTATAAAAATTAAGGAAAGTGAAATTGTTCATTTCAAATATAGTAAAATTGTTTTGGGATATTTTAAATAAAATTCCATCAAATTCTATTGAAAAGTCAGAACTAAGAATACATTGAACATGATGTATAGTTTTATAGAATTAGAATATATTCAAATATTAATTTTTCCACTTTATAACATATTGGTAACAACTTTCCTACATTCATCAAGGTAATGAATTTTTTAATAAATCATTATAGTTTTATATACCATACTACTTTCAAGTCCAAACCTTTTAAGTAAGTCATGTAAGTATTTAATTTGATTTAACAAATTAGAAAAGTTGTTTTCATAAACTAAAAAAACAAATAATTAATTTAACTAAACCATTATGTTAATTTCAAATTCATTTATACATCCTTTTGGAAAATTCATTACAAAATTTTACTATTTTTAGTTCAAAAAAACACCAACATTTATCTGAACTAAAAAAATATTTGATGATTACTTTTTCTTGAAAATTTAATAATTCTAGTTCCTACTAGAAATATATTTTATCAAAAATGAAAAAAAACTTTCATACCAAGATCTATGTTCTTATTTAAAGACAAAAATCACTTTGGTATGTTTGAAAACCGAATTCAGAAAAATAGAAATTTTCAAAACCAAGAGGTTATTCAACCTACAATTCCTTTATAAGAAAACAATTTGAAAATTAATATTTTACATCAAACTGATACAATTGGATATTCATATATGATTCATAGACTAGAATAATTCCAATGGATTCTAATCTAGCTATAGGTGAAAAGGCCTATTTATAATCTATACCTTAATTTTTGTAAAACCTTTTTTCTATTAACCAAAAATTATTCCTAGTTATCAAACAATGATCTTCCTATTTATTCCTAAAAACCAAATTTTCATTCTATTTTATAGAAATAGGGTCTATTAACTAATTTCATAAACCTTTTATTACTAGAAATAGTTTAATTATTATTACAATTGTAAAACAAAAATACAATCTTATTAGGATTTTTTTTATCTTTTCTAGTTTTATCTTAGATAAAAGAAAGTAAATTCTATAAGATTTACTACATTCATTCTAGTTTTGACCCCTTTATCGAAATTTCATATAAAAGTTTCTATAAATGTCTTTTAATGTTCTAGGTTGTCTAGGCGGCACACTATTTGGTGCACTAGTGCTCATCTTTTCAGGATTTGATTCACCAAAATAAGGTTTAATATCATCATCATTTTCATTATCAAATAGAGGTTTAGGTCTCAATTTTTCATACGAACCACTTATCTCATCAAATTGAGTCATTTTATGATCAATTTTTCACCTTCATCAAATTAAACATGAGTTTATTCTTCAAATATATTTGAACTTTTGTTGAAAACTCTATATTCCTAAGAAGTAGAATAATATTCGAGGAAGATTCCTTCATCATAATTTAGATCAAATTTTCCATGATTATCAATGGTGTTCAGAATATAAACTTTTCATCCAAAAACATTGAGGTACCAAACTTTTTTCTTTCTATTATTTGATATCACATAATGATTTTTATTAAAAATAGGTGTTCTTAGAACTACATTTATGAAATAATATGCAGTATTTACAACATCATCCAAAAAATTATTAGGTGGTTTATATTCACTTATCAATTAACCTATATTTTATTTTAAATTCCTATTACTCTATTTAATAAAACCATTACATTGAAGGTTCCTAGGGTAAGGAAAATTATATTTGATATCATATTTTGAATAGTAGTAATTGAACTCAAAATTTTAAAATTCTGCTCCATGGTCACTTATAAGAGAAATAATATTTCCATATTTATTTTCTGAAAGAAGTTACAAAAAATTATAAATAAGAAATAATATTAACTCATAACACTGAAAAAACCCAAGAAAATATATAAAAAGAATCAACTAACACATAAAAAAATATTTTCCTCTTCATATTTCTATTTTAAATGGCCCAAAAAAATCTATTTTAATATTTTAAATAGGTATAAAAGTAGAAACATCTTTATTTTATTTAGAAAATGACTTCTGTTTCATGCCCATTTAGAATGCATAAGATAGTTTTTTTCTATTCAATTTAGGTTGAGGTAAATCAAAAACTAAATTTATTTTTGAATTTTTTTTCCAGGAATTGTAATTTAAATAATATATTCTTTTATTAAAATTTCAAGATTATTTTGTTTCATAATTTAAGTAGTTCACATTGAATCTATACAATGATGGATATAATTTATAAGCATTCTCTATTCAAGGTGGATTAAATTTAATAATATATTTTTTAAAATAGAACATTAATTATTTCAAATGTAAAAAAAATAACATTCATCACATTTTTTGGAAATAATTTTCATATTATTTTAGTCATTCAACATATAGAAATTAGTAGATGAGGATTGATTCTGGATTACTAATAGATCCAAGTCCCTTGATATAGAATTTATAATTTTCACCAAAAGTGACACAACCGATATCAATTTTAGATAGGTAGTGGAAATTAAATAAATATCTACTCATATGCCTTGATAATACTCTCTTTATATAACAATTCACATTTACTCTTTTACTTATTTTCCCCATAAATAAAAAGAAATATATAATTTTTTTTGTACGACTATTTTGTTAGACCCAGATATGTTAGTAGCTAATGATTTAGGAAACCCAATCTATTTCAATTGTCCTGAAAATCTAGAAATTAATTTTTAATTTTTTAAAACAGAATATTTTTAATCCTAAAAAATTGATTATTTCTTAATATAAAATTATAACTATACTTACCTAATTCTATAAAGTGAAAATAATTAAATTTGGATGGAAAATATTTTATTCTTATTTCTAGGAACTAAATATTTTTATTCAACTCTCTTCTTTCTCCCATACATTCTAATACAAATTTATTTTTTGGAATTTATTATTTCTAATAATTTGATTCATTTGATTTTCATCCTTTGAAAAAAAACATGAACAATAATTAATTTCTCATACCTATCTTTACATGATTTTAATTTTTTTTTCATTTTTTTACATGAAATAATAAAAATTTCAAGTTTATTTTTCACGTATAATTTATTTACTAAATTTCTATTTTTCATTAACAACATCATTTTGAGAATTTTTGAGGGATTTTTTTCCTTTCCAATATTCATACTTAGTCACAAGCATGTTACATAATTCAAGTTATTTTTTAAAAGAGTAATTTTCATTTTATGATTTAAATTTACACCCAGATGAATAATAAAAATGGTCCTCATTAGAGTGTCTGATATATAACATATTATCCATTTGATTAGAAATTTTATTTTGGTAATATGATGATGTATCATCCCTAGAATCCTTCTAAGAAATGCATTTTATTTTCATGGATTTCATCCCTTTATTATTATGTCTACCCTTTTTGAAATAAATTATCTCAAGATTATCATTTTATTGCAGTTGAGTTAAGTCCATATTTATTTTCCCAAGCTTATTACACTCATATAATACAACATATTTATCATTTCCCTAATTGTTCTTATTCTTATTAAAGGGGTTTTAGAACCAATTTTATTGATATAGAAGTTTTTTCATCTTTCTCCCAAAAAGTGAAAGTTCATTAACTAAACTATAGTTACTTGAGGTATCCTCTTCTATAGATGATAAAGAAATTTATATAATCTTGTTCTTATTATCATATATAGATTTATAAACATTTAATGTAACATTTTTATTTTTAAGATTATTGTGATCACCATAATCAACTTCAATTTTAGTTTTTCACATCATAATTTTACCAATAAGTTCTATTATTATAAAATCATTGATAACTAATGATTTTCTCATGGTATCTAATATTTAAATCTATCCAGCTGGAAGAATTTTTTGAATTTTCAATTATATATCTGGTTTATAAATAGGTGCTACTAAAGAATAAAAAATATTTAAAACCAAAGTATGTATTGTATTCAATTAGGTGATTCTATCTCTATCCAACATTCTGAAATAAATGAATTTCATCTTGAAAGTATTATATAAAAGTTATATCACATTTTTTGTTCCTTTATAATCAACTAATATATTATTATATGTATTCTAATATGTTACATACTTTGAAACTTCATTGATAATGTTAGGAAATTATCCACATATAATAGTGTTCATGGATTTGGAGTTTAATACATTATTGGATTCATTGTTAATATTCATTATTTTAGGTTTAGTATTTGGAAGTTCATAAGGATTCATGATATTATTATAAACCAACATACCTAGGTTCTTTAAATATATTTCAATATGTACCTTCCCATAACCCTAATTTTCACTATTTAAGATTGTCTCTTTTAAAATAGATATACCATCTATGTTAACAAAAAAACTAGCCATTTTGAATATAATCTTAACACTTCATAATATTTATAGATGATAACTCAATTGTCACATCCCCTAAAGTTAGTTTATGGTCTAAGAATAGCTATAAAAATAATCTAGAGTTCATGAATTGAGTTTTTCAAAGTTTCATGGATTTGGAAATCACCCACTTTAAGGTATTATAAATATTAATTTTTCTTAACACATGAAAATGGTGGAAATTAAATCAGAAAAAACATATCAAACACCATATATTTATTGTGGTTTTGGGAATAGAAATACCATAGTTCACTCCACCTAAGAGATTATTTATTTTCAATAGACAAGCCTTTTTACTAAGGTTTTTTAGTCCTTTTCCCAAATAATGATTGAATGTGCACAAGCAGTAGATACATGAAAAAATATTAGCATCTTTTACTAATATCCATAAAGGATTTAGAAATAATAATATGTTAATGTTAGCTTACCTAGAATGTTAAGAGAGTGAGAGGATAAAATAGAGTATAAAAAATCTCATAGTTATAAGATACAACTAATAGAATATAAGAACTTTGTAATAAAGATAATAAGAGATAAATTATACTTGAGGGGAGTCTTCTAAAAAAATAGTGATCTTGAGAGTGAAGTTGTAGAACTTGTATCTTCATCTTGCTTTCATATAAAACATAGTTGAACACAACTATATTTGACCAATGGTTATATGTTTTTAGTAAATGTTCTTATATTTTTTTATATATTCTCTTCATCACAATAAAAAAATACACCGAGAAAATTATGCTTAAATTGCACAGAATTTGATAGAAAAATTCAGGCTATGAAATAATATCTAGGTGTTTTTTTATAAAAAAATCTTAAAAACCATACTTACAATTAAATTATACATTTAATTTTTTATTATGTTGATACATGAAATTTTTTACAATCTATTTTACCATAATGAAATAATTGAATATTTAATGCATTCATGAACACATTAATTTCAAATAAAAGTATCCCAATAGTAATAAATATCATGTTAATGAATTATATAGTTGGTTTTGGATCACCACGTCGCTGAATTCCACTAATTTTAATTCATATATCTGAATTGATCCATGAATCCATTCTTTACAAAAATGACCATGGATTGTTGATTTCATGGAGACAATTTCACATATCCAAAATATATATGAATTCTTTACATAGCTAAATTATTTTCCTAGAATTATTGATCATGTAGCAAAATTAGACATAGAAAAATGAATCAAATATCAATTTGGAACAATGTAAATGATCTCACTATGTGTCCAAATTACATAGATTATTACTCCCTGTGAGTGATTCATTTATCAATTTGATATACATATCTAGTGTATCATATAGGAAATTACATGTATCCATTTTCGTAATGTATCTATTTTGTTTAGGAAAATATTTAATGTAGCTGATTTTACACATATGATTGCTTGACATAATTGTTTCTCCACATAGTCGATTGCATCAGATAACTAACTTTACATACTTATGTAAATTTCAAGAAACTTCTATTTTTCTCAGAATTAATAGTAAAATGAATTAAATAATGATAAAAAATAATAACAAAACATAAAAAAATATAATTAGTAACATATAAAGTTTATTTTAGATCATTAAAACATAAATTACATTAGATATTATGGAAAAAATTATTAGTCTAACTATTTTAATTAGTGAAAAACTATGAGTTTGTTCTCTATATTGAAATATTGATATCTTCTCTATATATGAAATGTATTCATACATTTTTAATATAAATGATAAATTGGTAATCTATGATCACAAATCCCATATTTATTTACTTGAACCTAGTGATTCATTTTTTATATTAGATTCAACGCATTTTTAGTCTCTGTTTAACTATTAGGTCGAACTTCTTATAAAATTTTTAATATTTTTTTCACCCAATATCCCACCTTTCTATTAATCTACCATCCTTCCCTATGAATAATAGGACACCCTATTTTTATTCCATCATTTCTTATCATACCACTTATTGAAATTTTAGAAATGTATCCACTTATATCAATTCATTTTCCATTATCCATTTTCCTTCCAAAATTTTCGAACCATTACCAAAAAAATTACATTTAAAAAATTAGAATCTTCCCCATATTGGGATTGATTTACATTTTTTAATGATCCAACCATCATACATCCATATTTTTATTTCTATTTACTTTTTTTTAATTCCATCCTAAAAAAGTTCTTCAATTGATCTTCAATCGTATTCTTTACTTCATTATGAATAATTATTTTCTAAGGGAAAAATAAAACAAAAAAAAGAAATATAGGACCCATTTTCACCTTATATTAAACCATATTTTCCCATTTTTATCTTGCCTAACCATTAGGAAATAAAACATTTATTTAACCAGTCCACCATTCTCCATCCATTACCAATATTTTACCTACTAATTTACACATATTTCCATTTTCAACTGGTTCATACTCAAAAAGGGTGTGGTAAAATATTTACCAACTCTGTCTTAATTAGGGATGGATTTTTAGAATGTTATATCTATAAAAAATGATTTATATTTCATTTGATATTTGTATTTCAATTGAGAATTAAGAGTGGGTAGAAATAAGAAACAAAATTCTTAAGTATTTACTTTTGAGTGTGTATGCGAGTGGGTATCCTTGCATGAATGTTTGTGTCATTAAAATTGTGAGCGTGTGTGTAAGGATTCATAAATGAATTTATTTTATGTGTATGTGTGTGTGCATATTTGGGTGTGTGAGTGTGTGTTTATTATTGTCTTTAAAAATATTCATGTCTATTGATGGTTATGTTAATTATAATTTTATAAGTTTGTGGGAAACAAATTTATCATGTTATAAATGAAGGAAGCTGATGTAGGTTATCCACATTGAAATTATGTGAAACTCCTAATGCAATATTTTGTGCTCTATTTTGAGAAACATCATGATATAAATTTGGAGAATCTTTTTGTGAACATTGACCACATTAAGAATCAATAAATACTAAGGATGACTTATTGTAACCCATAATGCAATTTTAATCCATGTTACCAATAACAACCTAATATACATGATATATTTTTCTATAATAAATTTAATTTTTTTAACAGCTTTTGTTTATAAACAACACAATGTTTATATGAACCACAATATACTATTAAAATATTTTGATTTAATGTGATAGTTATCATATATTTGTTTTATTGGAGAGTATGAATTGAATAAACAACATTATAAAAATTATATATAATGGTTCTTTTTAAATGTAATGTATTTAATAATTATTTGGAAACATGTTCTCAATTTTTAGAAAAGTATTTTTTTGATTCTAAAATATGTTTTCATCAAAACTGGTTTTTATTAAATTTTTTGCATAAAAATTATAATTAATTTCGTCTAATTTTATAAATTTTATATTTTAAAAAATATATTAATTTTAAATAATAATATTAAAACTAGTGTACGGTTAATTTCTTATAATTTTATGAAAAAGATGATTTTTGAGTGAATAGTGTAAATACAAATTCTTAACGAAAATTATCATTTTAATAACTATTTCCTAAGATCAATATTGATATACATTAGTTTTAAAATTTCATTAGATTAATGTTATAATAAATAATTAAATTTATACCTTTTTGTATTATTATTATACATGATATTGTTATAAAAATACTTGTACATAATTAAATACATTTTCTAGAAAACTGTTTTTAGTCACGTATTTTGGGTTTATTTTCAAATAAATTACTGAAAATTATAGAAATTTAATATTTTAAAGTGTATTAAATATTTTTAATAATAATGATTAAAATTATGTAATAATTTTGTCTATTTTTTATAATGAATAGTAAAAATAGGGAAAATATTTCTCCACACTAAATGGGTAAATTAGGTTTTCCTAGGATAAAAGTAAGTGATAAGGCCACAATGATTCATATTAATTCTTATCAGATGATGTTATTTCAACACTCTTAACCTTAGGCTCATTATTAAATTGATTATGTTTCAATTTTTAAGGAAAATGACTTAATAATATATTAATCCTTTACAAAATTCATGTTATATCCCTCTCCCCACATAGAAAAGGACATCCCTCCAATATCTTCTTTACACCACTTTTAAACTTGTAGCTTGAAAAATATCTCTCCAATTCTAATTTAAAATTTATTAGGAATTATGTAGTGTAAACCATTTCCATGGTCCTTTATAAGGGATCAAATGGCGGTATTCAAAATGATAGGTAATTATTTTTACCGACTATTTTAAATTTATTTATTCATATACATCATATAAATATATTGTAACCATCCTAAAATAATGAATCCTGTTTATTAAATATAATAAAATTATAATATAATTATTTTAGGATAATTATTCACCTCATATCTATCCTATAGAAATCAAAAACATCATCCTTGTGTACGTATGACTTACCATCTCCAATTAACAATGTAATTCATTTTTATCACCATTTTATTTGGATATTTATAATTATGGAACTGATGAATGTATATTATATTTATGAAAAAAAATTCAATAAAATATAACATATCATTTATCTTTTTTACATTTCCACTCATTAAGAAATGATAATGTTTCTCGTACATATGTGTGGACGACCACATCTATGAAGTGATGTGAACCATTTTTCATATCCAATATTATTGAATTGTTCTAAATATAAATATAGTTAATATTTACTATATTTTTATCACGATTAACATTACAGAGATGGTATAATCATGATTATTCAAAGAATGAAACCATTAAAACAAAAATTACATGAAAAATAAACATTCAACACTTGGAAACGATGATTTTAATAATTATTTTTTAATAAATATCTATTAGAATGTTATAATTTGATCATATATGATATTATAAGTAAATATATGGCTCTAGTATATAATTATAATAAATATAAATTTATTATAAATGAGGTTCAAATCACTAATGAGGTATGTCAAACATGAAGTCGGGGATTTCATTTATAATATCATTTTATTTTTGGATTCTTTATTTTGAGTATTCCTTTGAAAAAATTATATGATAATAATATTGTAAACCCCATAAAATTTCTTTTACTAGGTTTATTTTTGGGTTTTAAAAGTTTTTTTCTTGTTGACTAATATTGGATCAAGAATTAATAAGTAAGTTATATGCCTGAGACATTCTTTTAAAAGAATTTATTTCTATATTTATTTCAAAATATTTTTATTATATATACATATTTTCCTAAAAATGTTTTGAATAATGTGTTTAATATTATACAATTATTTTTTATATTTATTTTTCCCATGCATGAAATTATATAAAAAGGTCTAAAATGATTCTTCTTGTAGTTTTCCCCAGAAGTTACTTTTTAACAAAAGTGTGAATGAAATATTTGTTTTAATGTATTAAGCATGAATGATTTTTCATGATTTCATTAAGAATCATTTCATTTAATATTCCTTTATAGGTTTCTATGATTATTTTTAATGAAAAAGTTTTCCTTAATAATATGGACATCATTAGATTTTAAATATATGATCTCAAAAATAAGTGGGTACTTTCCTTCTATAGTGTTACCCTGATAATTTAATGGTATATACATCCACGAAAAAAACCATTGATGTTATTAGGTTTATGATGTAATGATAAAAAATTTATTTTTTCTCTAGGTGGATTGTTATGATGAAATATTAATATTTCTTATTCTTGAATCAATATGAATAATTGATTACATATAAAGAAGATTATTAATGTATTTTATTGAGAATTTAAAATATGCGGAATGCATAAGACACGCAAGTGAATGGAACATACTGGTTATATATAACACCATGATTCCTTAACGAGTCATATGAGAAAAAAATAGTAGGCATTCCATATTAAATGTTTTTTACACCCATAAATTTATTAAGATTTATTTATTTGTTAACATGAAATGATGTTAATATTCATGATATCTTGGTTAGTAGGCCTTTATAATGAATGCCTAGAATTATGCATTTAATTTATTGAAAATTTATTTTTCATTTTCCCTATGTTTTATATTTTGTTAAAATACAAGGATTCTCAATGAAGTGATGTATTTTATTGAGAAACATGTGTTTTCAATGTCAATTGTTACATATTTTCTATTCCTTATTTACTCAAAATAATTTTTTCTATAGTCAACCCTTATCGAGCATCTAAGATCAATTTTTTTTTCTTTCCCTAGGACATGAATAAGGATAAAATAAATGATAAAAAGTTTTTAAGAATATTTATTCTGCTATATTTTTATATTTCCAATATAATATGGAAATTGTGTATGTATATAGTTTTCTAAAATAGATAAACAATCGATCCTACATGGTGAGACTCCTCATATATTTTACCAATGTAATATAGTAAGAAATGATATTGGGGAACTATATTGCAGCTATTTCTATTAGTATCATTGGATATTTTGTAATAACCATTGGAACTATGTTTTAAATTTAAAAAATAGACATGATAATTTTAATAATGATTTAGAGTATTTGGGAACTTTTACTATTATAGGTATTTTAATTTTATGGATCAATATTCAATATGATTATGAGATAACTGAGTGATTTAAATTATTTAGTGTTGGTATGCAATATAATAAATTGAAGTAATAATAATAGATAGTTTAGGTATTTCCAAGTTGAAGAAGAAAATAAATGCTATGTTGGAACTATGTAGATCAAGACCATATTAGGGTAGCTGAATCTGGTTATGAAAAATAACCTCAATGGTATGGATAAACGTACTGTAACACAACATGATTCACCTATTCTAGATTGATTCATGTAACATAAGAATACTTATTTTAATATAATTAATGATCCATTTGTATAATAACAATGAAAGTTCCTAGAAATTATATTCCATGATTTTTTGTAGTAATGAAAGTGAAAAGGTTATTCTAGAAATGTATTTTTTGAAAAGATATAATGATCAATGGTGGTCAATAATATAGAACAATAAATAGTTTTAAGAAATAAAAATCTTATAATTTATAAATTTTAATGTGACATCCTTCCTAAAATATTTACATCAAGAACAATGAGATGAAATGAAGAGGAATGTCCTCACATTAAAGGATAATAAAGAAGAAGGTGTGAGAGACTATGAGGATAACTATATAATATTAGCCAATAAAATATTTTGGACTACATATGTTACTTGAGAAATAATATAGAAAATTTATTTGAGGGGCTTAATCCATGTCTCTAAATGAAAATAATTTCTCAAACATTGTCATGATATGATGATATAGGATCAAGTCCCATCAATATAGAGAAGTTATTTTATAGCTTTTATATCATCAAGGGAATTCAAAAAATGAATAATACAATTAATAACCAATAAAAAATAAATCCTTCAATATAGAATAAGTGAAGCATGAGATTTCCAACGTGAGAATACTGCATAAACTAACACCCAAATACTGTCTAAATGTTAAAATGAGTTTGTTTCAAGTGTTGTGAGAGGGTTCATAAGGATTTTTAATGTAAGGAAAATAAATAAACCACTGATATATAGTTCATTAAACCAAAATATATGGAGAATTATTAAAACCAACATTTTAATATTTAATGGAAATTATCACAGAAGAGTCCAAGGGGTGAAATCCAAACTTATACAATTACTATAGCCGAATTGGATGTTCATATAAGTGTGGTGAAAGTAAAAATTATCATAAAATCTAGAAGATAATATGTTATATTTGATTCATGTTATTCCCACTATTTTATATTTCAAAAAAATTTTAATGGTCTCACATCACTACATGAATCATTAGATGTTGAGTTAGTAGTGAAAAGGCATAAGGGTACGATGATCACATCTTATGTCTATAACTCCTCTCTGATTGAATTTGTTGGTAATGTGATTCCGGAATATCTGGTTATTCTTCCTCTATTTGAATTTGGTTTTATTTTTTTCATGGATATGATCTCTCTGTATAAAACCCATAAAAATTGATTATGAATGGAATTTACATATTATATTCCCAATAAACATATGATTGTTAATCAGTGTGCGGATGAAACTAAAATTTCAATTGAAATTACTTCCATCATATGGGTTTTACTATATATTCCTGAGGGTGATTTAACAAAAATGTATAGGGAGGAAGTAAATAATTGATAATTTTCTTATTTTTTGGTAATATTTTGACTTATTTTCTGATAATGTTAATAGACTTCCCATGAATCGTGAAGTTTAGGTTTCAATGGAAATCTTACTTGGTGCTTCACATATTTTGTGGACTCCAAATAAAGTAGCCAAATCTATGTTGTAGAAATTAAATAAGAAAATATAGAAGAATATAGATAAGACCTATTATTTTTTTAATAATAAATATCGTGAAATGTTTCATTGTATTGATTATCAAAAACCTACCAAGATCACTATTATGAATATTTATTTTCTATGCCATGTATATGATATGTTTGATTAGCTATTAGAAGGTCAATATTTTTCCAATATTTATATTTAATTTAGATATCCTAATAAATTATCCAGAAGGAGGATATACTGATGATAGCGATGCATATGAACCATAACCATTTTTAATTTATATTAATTCCATTTGTACTTACCAATGCTCCTATAATCATCATGGTTTTAATTAATATAATGTTTAGATATTCCCATGATTGGTTTCTGGTAGTATTTATAGATGAAATAATTATATTCTATGTGCATGTAAGATCATGAAAAACATTTTAAGGTTGGAATAAAGCCTAGAAGTAAGATACTCTATATTTCAAATTTACCAAGTGTGATTTTTTAAGGAAAGTATAATTATTGGGACATATAATTTAAAGTGAGGGTATAACATTGAATCATTAAAAGGTGAAATTTATTGAAACAATTGTCTAGAACAACCATGGGGAATTAGATCCATAGTTTCATTAAGTTGGAATGATAATACAAACATTTTTTGAGTTATTTATCATGGATATAAAATTTACTAACAATGTTGATGAAGATGGGAACCATGTTCTTGTGGACAAATGAATTTAAGTATAATTTCAAATAACATATGAAAATTTTGGTCAACATACCTATGATTAATCTACCCTATAATAGATAAGGGTTTTTTATATATAGAGATTTATCAAATAAGGTTTTGGGATGTGTCCTCTCATAGAATGTAAAGGTGATAGTTTATTCCTCTCGTTAATTGAAAATTCAGGATAAAATTTATCCTACTCATGATTTAGAGATAAGAATAGTTATTTTTTATTGAATATAAAAATTAATTATCTATATGGTTAATGGGGTTATATATATAATGATTAAAATAATAATTAAGAATATACTTACAAAAAAAGAGTTGAATATGTGGTAGAGAATATGGTTAGAGTTGATCAATGATTATGACTACTGAATACATTACTTCTCTAAGAAGGTGATCATGGGGAAATATTCTCTAATTTAGAAATACCTTACCTGTTTTTACCTGATAAGGATTGGAAATATATAAAATATTTAAAAATTTAGAGAAGATTAATCATGAAATATTTATGAAAGGTAACAAATCATATCTCTCTCAAATGGATTTTTAACCATCCACCAATGAGAGGTTGAAAAAGGCATTAATAGAAGATGTGATATTTTAAAAGATGATGAATAATGTTCCAAAGTTAACTATGATAATAATTCAATAATAAAGTTTATGAAACTAGAATTTGTTCAATTAATACCAGTCTTTAAGAAGGATCTCTTGGATGAATATCACAATTCATCATTCGGTGTTTATCCTAAAAGTATGAAGATGTATTGTAATCTGAACGTGTATTTCTAGAGGGATAACATAAAAAGGGATATTTTAGAATATGTATCCATATTCTTAGTGTTTAAATATGTTATGTTTTAGATACATAAGTATTTTAGGATTTTATAACCAATACCCATAATAGAGTGGAAATGGGAAAATATTAATGTGGATTTCATCATTGGAGTCCCGAAAACATAAAAAGGGAACAATTTTATTTTGGTCGTAATCATTAACTTTAATAAAATATAACACTTTATTACAATTAAATAAGATTTGTCACTTTATCATATAATTCATTTACATATTAAAAAGGTTTTTAGATTATATGGATTGATTGTCTCATAATTATCTAATTGGGATCCAAAGTTTACTATGTAGTTCTAGAAAAGAGTTCAACAATATTTGGATATAGATGTAATTTTCCGTACTAATTATGATTCTTAAAACATGTATGGTCTTAAATTGTCATTAAAAATATATAATATATATTCAGATCTTTATCAATAGATTCAAAATGATGTTAGGATTATCACCTTCCTTTAGTGAAATTTTCTTAGAACAATAGCTTTCACTCAAGTATTCATATGGCTCATTATGAATCAATCTATTAAAGGATTTTCAAAAATATAATTATATGTAATGAAGTTTGAGAAAGAAATATACGGGGACTAGATCTATATGAGTAAATATCAGGAAAGTTTTTATCCAATAAACTATAGAAATGGGAAGGTTAAATTCAGTATAAATGTTATGCTGATAATCATCAGTGAGATCTATAGTTCAAAATTGGGATAAGGTATTCCTGTGATTATATCCTTGTAATAAGGTTATGAGATTTGGAGAAAATAGAAATTTGATACCTAACTATACTACTTCATTCTAAATTCGTGATCATTTTAAGATGGTAGATGACCACTTGGCACTTCCCCCGAATATCTCTCATGATTATGATGAATTTCATGTATGTCTCCTAAGGTAGAACATAACTAATAATTCATATGTAATGAACATAAAGGTCATACTATTGGATAAATATATATATTATGAAAAAATATAGGATATTTTAGATCATAGAGAGAATGTGATACAAAATAAATCCTTGATCAGGTCATTGTTTTTGGTGAAACCATAAATTTAAGGAAGATGTATATGAACCCGAGGATATGATGAGATAGAAGTGTCATTACTTGTTAGTATTAAAAAGATAAAATATAGAGGGATTTTTTTATTTCTTTGATATATTTCTTTACTCACAACACTGATCTTAAACAAACCAATATATATTATTAAAATATTATTATTTAATATAATGGTTATTAATTATATATTGGATTTGTGTGTATAAATATGATTAAAAAAACCATGAAAAATATGTATATAATTTTTATTTAATAAAAATTTATTGATTAATTCTTATGAAATAAGTATTTAATTTTCAGTAGAGTCATTTATGCTTGAAAAAATATTTCTTTAAAAAGGTTTTTTCTGCATTTTATGTGTGGATATTATAATTATTTTCTAACATTTTTTAAAATTTAATTTTATAAATTGGATATAATTTTTTAATTATCATATTACAATTATCATAGGGTGAGTTGTATGTAACTTTTGGTAAAAGATTATTGTTTTTCGTGATCAAGGTAAATACTGATTTTTAAAGAAAACTCTCTTCCATTTTTTAGTGTTTTCAATTCCCCATATTATTTTTTACTGGTTTTAACATTTCATTAATTTCCTATTGTTAGGATAAATTCAATTTATATCTTTTCGATCAATATTATACTTGATCTTGGTATAAAAATACCTTTAGACTTAAAATTAATTTTCAAGGAAACCATTTTTCATAATATGTTGTGGGTTTATGTTAAAATAGATTTATTGAATGTATAAAAAATGATTCATGTAATATTTATTAATTATTTATTGTTATAATAATCAATATTTTTATATAATTTTTACATAATTTTTTTCCTAATGAATATTAAAAATAGTAGAAACGTGTCACCACTACAAAAGGGTAAATTGGGTTAACCTTGTTTAAAACAATGTGATAAGGCTAAAATTTTTCATCTTAATTATTATTGGATGAATACATTTGGACCCTTATTGTATTAGTTTTAAGATTTCATTTTTTATTGGTCACATTTACATCAAAATGAATATATAAAATTTTAATCTTTTATATATTTCATGTGTGTCCCTATTTCAACTAATTAATGTACACATTTCCTATGTCATCTTTACACCAATTTTATCCCTCTATTTCAACCAAACCATGAACAAATATATTTCCAAATTCACTATACATAAACTAGAACATCTAGTCTTCTTAGAAAAATTTTCCAATGATCTTTAATAAGGGATATAATAATAGTCTACTGAAGAAGAGCTAATCATTTTTACTGAATCTTTCAAATTTATTTCTTCTTCTACTTCTAGTAAATTTATTGTTTTTTATTTGTAAAAATGTCAATACCTTGAGTGTGTTATAAAAGTATTAGTCCAATGTCCTTATAGTGTTGGTTAAATACTTTCATCTTCTATAATATAAACTATTCTTTTTCTACATATACTATATCATCCATCTATTATCATATGTCAGGAAGATAAGTCCAGCCCACACATTTTCACATTAATTTGAATTTTAGGGATTTTTGAACAAACGTTGAGTGATAGATAAAAATTTATCAAGTGTTATAATTTCATTCATATTTTATGGATGATAATTTCAAACTTAATTCAATTTAATTTTCCCATTATGCTATATAATGGTGGGAACAATTGAAAAGGGTAGGTATAGATATAGAAGGTGTCCCATAAACACTTGGGATGACATGCGTTTATCACTAATAACACGTTTTGTCCAATCAAATTATCATAGGGCCCTCAAAAATAACCTTTAAAGCCACAACCAAGGAATTAAGAGTGTTTATTATTTGAGAGAAGATATGGCAGTTTTGAGGATTTGTGAAAAAATTTAGGAGGATCCAGAGGAAACCATGTCATAGTTTTTACATATGCTCAATCTAGTGATACATAATTAAGTGTATATGTACTACCATTTCAAGGTAAATTTTTTTTCCACAAAGATACATATATTTATAAATAAATTAAAAGGATGTGGAAAATGTGGAAACCAACTATGTCATTAAACCAATAGATAAATTCTAGAAATGATATTGGAGAAACATGTAATCATGCAGAGGTATTGTATTGAAAAAGAAAAAATATAATTATCCTTCATAAGAAATATTTGATTAAGGAAAACATAATAATGAATGAGGATATGAATTGTTTTAAATTTAAAGGGATCATCTCAAAAGCGAGTGTCCAAACTAGTGAACCATGACCATAAACATGTACCGATGATGGGATATTGATAGTGAGATCTTAGATGAATTAGAGGAGGATTCCTCAAGAATAGATAATAGGGAATTTTAGAAAGAAGGTGAAATTATACTCATAAGATATGTTTTGAGTGCCAAAATAATGGACAAGGAATTGGTGAAAAGGGGAAACATTTTCAAGACATGGTTCTATATTAATTAGAAGGTATCTAAGGTCATCATTATTGGGAAAGTTATATAAATATGATGAGAACTAAATTTGTATAAAATTTGGGACCTCTAAATTTGATGTACCATCATCCATATTACCTCCAATGATATAATGAGTTGGAAAGGAAGATTGTTCCAGTAAAATGGGGGAGAAAATAATGAGAAGGATTCACATGATATCACTCACCAACAACATTATACTTTAACTTAAAGACCATGGTATTAATTTTAAAATTGAATGTTATGAATGAGATATTAGTATTTCTGGAGTAATCATGAAAGAATAAATCCTATTTTTTTTATTATTGATAAGTTAAGTGGACCAACTCTAAACTATGTTGCATGTGGTAAAAAATTGTATAATTTTTTATGGAGTAATAAAAACATGTAATCATTTTATTTTGATTATAATTTTTTAAATCAAATATTATTGAGGGGATTTTAAACACCTAGTGTTATAACAAAAATTAAATAGGATACATAAAAAATTGATGAATAATATTGGGTCTTTTCTATATTTCATCAAGAATAAAATATGAAAATAAAACATAGAATTTCATGAAAATTAACATAGATGTTCTCTTTTATCCTTATTATATTCTAAACTCAAGTTTTTTTAAATGATTAATGTATAATATTACACTTATTGTTATTTTTATGAACACTGGATCAATATATTACCAAAACATGTTACTAAAAGTTATATATCCTCGATGGATTTTTATTCATGATTGATAAATTTATTATTTCCAATTTCCCAATATATTTACTCTTACTGAAATAATATAATTTATGTGTAATAATGGGTGGAATTTGAAATTATAAAATCATTAAGTGTTATTAATGGTGATTTTTATTAACCTATGATGGGTCTATATGTTGATAAATTTTTGGGAAGCTGTATTGTCTATCATAACGAAAAATTTAAACTAAACTAAAAAAGATAGAATCTTCCCATTGAAATACCCAATTACCCTTATAAGGGAAAATCCATGGATTATATTGTGGGGTTACCACGTACTGCGGGGGGGGGGGGATAATTCATTTTTTGGGGGATATATTGTCAAAAAGGAATATTTTATCCCCTATCATAAAAATGATGGCACCTCTAACATATCTAAATAATTATTCTAGGAATTTGAATAACTATATTGAACTCTATAGGAAACTATGTTAGTTTGAGATAAAAGTTTCCGTACCTAATTCCAAAAAATCCAAGGACAAATTTTCTTATAAAATTAATATTATATTATTTTTTCACTCATAAATCAATTATTTTTAGAGATGTTTAGTTAAACACAATAATCAATAGTAATAATTATTTTCATAAAAAAATATCACAAATTAGGAGAAGTATCTACCTTAAATTAAGTTAAAATATGGTTGGGCCATGAATTCAACCACTCATTTTCACATTTCGATATATTTTTTGGATTTGATCAACTTACACCAATTGTTATAGTCCCTTTAAATTTACAGTAAAGAGAATATGTTTATTGTTAGATGAATAAAAAAATAATCAAGGAATTCCATGAAAAAATATATAAAAATAACATTAATAAAATAAACCTAAAATATTTTGAACGTGGTAATAAGGGTAAAATAATATGTAATTTAACACTGATAACATAATATAGCTTCACATTCTATCAGAAATTTAATTAGAAAATTAAAATAAAATGTTCATGCTATGAGGAGAGATACCTTTCTATATGTTTTAAATAATGAGAAATAATGGATAAAAAATTACATTTACATGTGAGTATGATCTCAAAGCTACGTATAATTATTCTTATCTTTTTGTGTGTGTGTATAGGATGAATAGTGATGGATGAATCTTTGAAATATGTGGTGGGTGATATGATCCATATCAATGGTGTTGAAATAATTTATCATGAGTTATATTTGGTGTTTCATGGACTTATAATACAAGGAATATTAATGAGATCTAAAGACGAAAAGAGAGAATATATCACATTATTTAAGGCTCAATATATCATACCTTTCATCAGTGGAGAAAAAATACACACTAAAAATCGTATTCAAGCCCCAATTTGGTTCATGATTCCCAAGTATCATAGTTTTATAATTTTGGAACCCTATCCCATATGGTGATTTTATGAGGGAATCTTTTGAAAACAAATCCTAATAAGATAGGCTAGGTACTCAAAGTTATGTACATTGAGATAGGTGTAGAAAAACATGCTCTATTTATATAAAATTTAATCATTATAATTTATAATATTTAATATTAGGGGATATGTTATGGTTTTTCTTTCTAACATTATTGTATTAGACCCCTGAACATTTCAGTCACCCATTCATTATAAATAAAAACCTTATGGAATTGTATTTTTATTCAATTTTTTATAGTTGAAATATATTATTATAATCCATCTATTGAAAGAGTTTTATATTCTCCTTAGATATTGGGTATTATTTTTTAGTTAATATTCATGTAACATAGGTGATGAATGATAATAAAACCCCCAATTCAGGCCTTGACCAAAGTGTTTCATTGTGAGGATTGGGTTCTATCAATTTTAGGTGTTTTAATGAAAAGTATTTTATGATTACTAACATTGGTTGAATATTTTATTTCACATAGGTTTCACATTATTCATTTTCTACCATAATAAATTTCAAAGGTCATTCCACCCAGTGTATCTCACATAAAAATGAGTCTATTCTTGATATTGAAAACACTATGCCTCCTGATAATTTTTTCTTATTTGATTCTAAAATATATTCAATAAAACATATTTTTAAAACATACATTAACCATTATTATTTTATTAATGATTATAAATGTTGATATTTTTCTGAATTACTTGAATTTTAGTTTAAATCACTACCTCTATGTTATTTAGATGGAGACATGGAGGATTCTATCTCTTGGGATTTAGAGAGTTCATGAGAATGTGTCTTTTTTGTATCATCATACGACCCTAGAAAAGAATGATATGATTTATATTTTAAACTTTGGGTAAAACATTTGATAACTACACAATAAAACTTTTCTAAATATTTAAAGTATAGAAGAACCCATTTCCAATAATATTGATAATAATATTTCTAGAAAATGTATTATTTAAATGTGATTTCTAAAATAAATAAATTAATAATTCTTTAAATGATATTAAGTATATATATTTTACCTTGATTCATTAACTTGGAAGATTTATCATCCCATGTCACTTACCAAACCTTGAAAAATATTATATTTTTTTCATTTTAAAAAATATTATTAATTTTATAAATTAAGAAGTATTACATTAAACAAACTCTTTAATAAATATTGATTTTAATATTCTTATAACTAAATTTATATTTATATTAATGAATTCACTAAATTAGTGAATAGATAAATATTTAATTATTATTCTTTTAATTGAGACACAAGAGATAAAATGCAAGAAAGTTATTCTAAACATGAATATCATAAGAATGAATTTAAAATATTTAATTTAGTTAAATTCATACTATTCAAAAGTCAAGGAATAAATTTATTCTTAATATTAAATTCAGTATAATTTATTGCGATTCTAGATACACTTAGTGTATTATAATATAGTCCCCATTATTATTGGAAATAATTGAACATTCATTTGGACTAATATGAATATCTTGGAACAAGTCAAGGTACCCATAGAGGAATAAGTCAATTTAGAAACTATATCAACCTTTCGTTGAATTTTTCCACGAAATACAATCTCAATTTCTACCAATACGTTATCTAGATTGGAAAATTCTTAGGTCATAACCACATATGATTTATTTTTAATTCATTGAATTTAATAAATGATATTATATTTAAAATTCCATACACATGGATGCGTTTATATGTTTCTATTTCAATCAAAGGTACAAGAATGTTTTGTTCCATTAATTTTAATGATAAAAATCCTTTATTTATGTGTTCAATTAATCTCATATCACAAATGACACACCAAATGTATACTACCTCACCAAATTTACATTTCATAAATATTTTTTTTCATACATAAAACTATAAGATTAATGATACAAATTAATAATGACCACAATTATGAGGACATATATATACATTCATAGAGATAAATATACAATAACACATAGAACATGTGGAATTCATATTAGAGTGTAGTTTATCATGACCTCCTTTATTAGAGGTCAATTATTCAAAAAATAACTATAAGAAGTCTCATTGCCTTTAGAGACTCCAATAATTTATAGAAAAATATAATATGTTTCTCATAAGATTGATGTTTCTAGAATATATGACTTAATTAAGAATATGGTCATAATATTTTTAAGTTTTATTTGTAGTGAGTAAATTCTATAACCCTTCAAATTTATGAATAATATAAAGAAATTATCATATTAATTATATATAGAATATTAATAATTATGAAATATAATATTTACTTTTATTCTTGTAATTTCATATTCATAGTCATCTGGTTCTAGAGCACCGACTCCCATATACTCCCACATTCATTAGAGAAAAATTTTATACTTTTACAATTTGATAGCTCTAATAAGATATTAATTCATCTTTTTAGGTATCTATATAGTGAATGGACCTACGAGAATCTTGTCTAGGTAAAATATAATTAAAAATTCTTCAAATATTTGAATAAAATTAATAAGAGTTTATACTACAAAGCATTCAACTTTTTTCTGATGTTATTGATGTATTAAAGGGTTTCTATTGATTATATTTATTATGAAAGGGCATTTCAAAAATGTATTTATTTGATTGATAGGTTATGAAGGAAGATCCAATAAAAAATATGAATATGAGAAATCTATATTAATGGGAAAATAATAGTGAAAATACTTCTCTTTTATCTTCTTAAAATCTGATTCTTGGATAATTTTTTCCCATAGAAATAGGATTGGTGATAATTGTATGTTTAGAAAAATATAAAAAAAATTTGTAAAAAATTATAATAGATTCATTTTTGAAAAAAAATTATATTTAATTTTATAAAGTGAAATATGTCTACAATTATAAGAAACTATTCAATAAAATTTGACATTAATTTCATCTTTATACAATACTGAAAAACATTTAATGAAAATTTATGAATCTAATTTTGAAATTATTGTGTAGAGGTAATGAATATATATTGAAGTACTCAAATTATTTTGTATTTAAATGTTTTAAAATAGTTTAGAGTTATAATTGAATTTATGGAAATTATTTTGATAATTTAAAAAAAATTAATATTATTTTTAGATCATTTGAGATGATTAGGAAAGAATTGAGAAGGTTCTGAATTTTTCTTCACAAGTTTGAAAAGTCATGTTTGAGGATTCAATTTGAAAATGTGTTGATTAATTAGCGAATCATAATAGATTTATTAGGAGAACAATAAAAATTGGGAGAGGTAGGAGCTCAATATAGATTTCATAAGATCCTTAATGATTATTTTTAAGAATTAATTCAAAAATAAAGTCTTTGTATCCGGAATCATAAAATTTAATAAATCATATTTCACAAGGCATGGTATTTTAATAATATTCTTGGATGATTTAATAAGAAATTGATTTTTTTGTAAAAATTCAACAAGATTTTATAATGAATCTAATCCTAGTATTATACATTGTTCAATAAGTGGAAGACATTGACTATGTTTTGTAAGACATAACCATATTCAAAATTTTGAATAGGAAACAATGATTATGTGTTTTCTAGAAATGAACAATAATTTTGGATTTCCAAACATTTTTTGTGAGAGGTAGATAATATATTTTTAAAAATTCATAAGATTTTTTATTATTCATAATTTAGAAAAGGTATGAGGATGCATTAAATTGATTGAAACATGAAATATTTTATTAAAATACTATAACTTTTAAAATATTAGTTGTGGTTTAAAACATGATACAATGGGTTGTAACTATGAGGATTTTGTAAGAATTACTTTTTCTTATAAAAATTTGTTGATGAATAAAAATTTACCAAAGGTCAATGGACTCATTGATTGAAAGAGAATTATGATAAAAATCATAATAGTCACCTTGACTCAAAATCATTGTGAATGTTTTGATATTTCTGAATAATGAATTTATGAGAATTAAGAAATAAGTATTTTAAATAAAATAAATATGGTGTTGGTAGAATAATAAATATATGAATTAATCATTAAAATGGGATTTTTATTCAAGATTAATAACGAAATTGTTGTAGTCATATATTAGAGAGTAAGATCACCAAATTAGAACATGATAATGTGAAATAATGAAAAAGAATCCAATTTTATAATATCAGAGACAATCATTCCTCAAATGGATGAACCACACTACAATATATTAAGGATATTTGTTTTTTCATATAATAACAACAAAAATTGACTAAAAATTATTTATGGAATTGATTTGAAAATAATATTACCAATCTCCAGGTTAAATTAAATTGAAAAATTGTTTGTTTGGGAGAATATTATAATGAAATAAGAAAATGAATCTCTATAATTCCATTGGAGAAAATTGGTTTAATGATAAAGAATATTTATTAATTATGGGAGCACACCAATATGAATATATTGTGGAAAATGATTTGGAGAAACATGGAACAAGTTTTATAGATAATAATTTAAATTTAAATTTTTTATAAATTATATTATATTATATTAGTACTTAATATTAAAGAATGGAAAAATCAAGATGAGGGTGGGAAACCCATTGAATGTGAGAAAAGTTGATACTGTGTTTTTGAGAGGTAGAACATTCCTTGCATTAAAGAAAAATAGAACAAAATGAATATAATGATATGATCAAGAGGTTCTATGTTGTTTGAAAAAGAAAAGAAATAAACAGATTATGATGTCTTTAATATGATACTTATTATTTCAGATGTCTGAGATTGTATAAGTAGTAGATATAAGAATAGTGGGGATAGTTGACAGGCATCAAGAGTATCTGAAGAATCATTGGGAGTCATGATACTTAAACATTGGGTTGAGTGAAGTACATCATATAAGATTTTTATGAATATATAAATACTAATACAGAAACTATTATTTATGATATTGTGTAAGAAATTTAAGAATATTGAGAAAGAAGATAACATGATGTATCTACAAATTACATGCATTATTATTCTGATTTTTTTTGTTGAGAGAACAAAACCATTAATGAATTTATCTATGTGTATAAATATTATAAAGACCGAGTTTCATGTAGCTAATTAGTTTATCCATAAGCATTCAAGGATTCTAGAATAAGATCTCACATATTGATACAGTTCCATCATGGATGCCAAGGAATAATATTTTTTCAAGTGTTTTAGAGAGACATTATAACTATAAGTGAGATATTGTATATCTAGTGAGAAGATTGATATTTAAAGATACCCAGTGAGATGTTTTGTGAGTTTGAGATGTTATATAGTGTTGATAAGAAACCCATTTTAATTAATTCCCTAATATGATGGAAAACCAATGAAATAGTGTTAATAATCGATCATTGGATTCCCACAACATGTTCAAATATTGAAATAACACCATGGAATATTATTCTTTTTAGGAGGGAATCTCCGAGTCTGGAATTTTTGAACCCTCCACACCCAGAAACAACCCTCCCCATGAAGAGGTCATCCAGAGATTCCCAAACTGAGAAATATCCATTGCCATTTGAGATGACAGAGCATCCCATAGGGTAACAGGTCGATCAATGATGGTTCAACACATCAATCCCTTAGCTAGGTGGGCTATGCCCTTCCTCCCACCTGATGAGACACTGGGTGACCCGGAAGGGTGAGTGGATCATGGGAGGCAGATATTCCCCCAAGATTAGTCTCATAAGAATCAAAACCTATACATAACATAACACCATTTCTATGGTCCTTGAACTTGCACCACTACACCACCAACAAAAAAAGGGTTATTCTTTACTTTACATTTTGTATTTCAAGTGGGTTTTGAGTGTTGGGTAAGATATAAAAATATTTATTTATGTCCTAACATGTAATAAGGATTTATATATCAATATGGTAAATTTAAATTGGTAAAATTTAATGTAGATAAGAATTATAAAAAATGTGGTCACTCCAAATACACGACAGTCTTAGGTGAAAACAAAAGGTCGTTTAGGAAATTCAATTGGTATAAGATTAGAAGGTGTCCTATGGTTTGATTTATTTTTTTACCTCATATGTGTTTTTATCTGAATTATATTAAGTGTATATATTTTTTATTTTCAAGAAGTTCTTAAGATTTAAATTTCAGTTTCCATACTTATAAAGGGTAACATGAAGTTGTTGAATAAAATACTGAAATACATGAATAGAATATATATAAAGTAGATGATAAATGATTCAATGGAGAAAGAGTATCAACCAATGATAGTAGTTAATCCTTCCTTCCCTAAATGATCTGAAGGCCTTATATTTTTATTTATTTATTTGGATAATCAAGATTTTAATTATGTTGAAAGGGAACCCTTATATGACCCATAGTCTTAGAGTCATGATGCCTTATTACATGACCCAAAGGCCAAATGAAATGGCTATAGTAGAACCACCCATCCTCTTATATATATAGAATTGATAGTTTCCAGATCCCCACCTATCATGGATATTCAGCTAGCATTTCTTAGTGAAAAGATGCACGGTTCCTAGTACTAATAGAAGATTCTATCACCTATCATCATTCCTAATTTGGATATCTCTAATCTGGTAGATACTACAGCTCTGAATCATCATCGAGGGGATCCTCCAGTGTGGTTGAAGCTTCAAGGCCCAAAGGAACAACTCCATTTTTTCAAATACCTTTCCAGTCTGATTTTCTTTCATGCACCTCTAACCCCACTACTGAGATCCTACCACTATCGTGTACATATACTTCCACACCAAACATCCATGATCATAACTCCCATCAAGGTCTTCCATAACCCTTCATTAAACCATAATATCTATGATCAACGATTACTACAATCAAATATACTGACACAAGGAAATCCTTTCCTTACCTACCACTCCTGATGAAACACATCGAGGAGCGACACTGCTACCATCGAAGTCACTTTTGGAAAATCCCTTGTTGAATAACCTTTTCTTCATTTATGTCTCCATCACCATACCCCAATTTGAAATCCCCAACTTTTGGGATACTAGGATTTCATCATGGGTTTTGATGTAGGACTACAGAGATGCCTTAACCATTAGAAAAATCCCTAACTACAGTTGGATGTAATCAACATAGAACCTATACTATTAAATATGTCAAAAATGATTCATATTATTAATAAAGTTCTATCTATTCTGAATTTTGTTATATTAAAACTATTTAATAACTCTATTGTAAGGCTAGGATGTACAAAAATAAAGTTACTATTGAGGATTATATATATATATATATATATATATATATATATATATAAATTCATCAAGAAATTATATGATGAAAAATCACAGGTTGTTTATGATGATTAAGTAATAAAAAATAATTATCTAGAAAAATTCAAAAAATGAAACTCTCTTTTCAAAGAACTAAAATACATAGAGAAATATAAAAAAAATTATAGAGAATAATTTTCAAGGATTGAAAATTAATTTCAATTTTGTAGTGATTATTTAGTCAAAGAAATCCTATATAATAAAGAAAAGGTCAATAAATTTTTGGAATCATATAAAAATACTTTTGGCATCAAGGATGTATATTTCAAGGTCAAAGAAAAAAGATTCAATGAAATTTATAATTCTCTAAATGTTATTATTGATCTCCATGTGGAACAAATTTAGAAGATCAAAAATTATTAGGAAGTCTTTCTGAGATCAGTAGAGAATGAGAATAAGACTCTAAACCTGATGTTTTTATACCTTGAAGTTAAAAAAGATAAACATGGATGTAACACACATAGAATATTCCCATGTTACTATGGAACAAAGTTATTCCATGGAAAATTCAATGAATAGTATTTACTTTAAATATACCCTCCTAGGTGGAAAATAAACTTAATTTCATATATTTATCTATCTAATATAATCTTAAGAATGAAATTATCCCATGTTCCAGTTAATTGTATTTTTTGTATTAGATAGTTCAACTTATTTTATTGGTTAAAAATAAAAATCTATAAAATATAGGGTGGAAAAATGATTTAAGTTCACCAAATCATCAAGAGTGTATGTCATCATGATTAAAAATAGAGTATCTATAATCAAATCTCAAAATAATGGGAATTAATTTTAAAAGTATCTAGGTAAAAAATCAAGCCAGACTATTAATTAATAAAAAGAATAAGATTCATTGGAAATTATTGGTTCTATTTGATATTTTTTAATAATTTATTTGAGTTTAGGCATAATATTTCAAATTATGGAAATGAAAAAAGACCAATATTTATGGAGTCCAACTATGGGGATAAAAGAAAACATATTTTGAAAAATCATATCTAATTGAAGAAGTATAATAAAGCCAACAAAAACATATTTTAATTCAATGAAAAATTGTATGATTATAAAACAAATGTGGTGATGTTAAGGAAGACTATTAGTATGTACCAAAAAAATAAAATTGAAATTATGATTTGAAAATGAGTCTATAATAGAAAAAGGGCAATGAATAATAGAATAAATGTCTTCCTTGGGGAAGAAATAATGTTCACCAATTTAGAATACCTTAAAGGATTTCAAAAAATGAATAAATAATTTTACTAAGTTATGAAAGGCCACACCATAGACCATTAAATGTTTTCCATGAATCTTAATGATGTAGGATTCAAGCTAAAATATAAAATTTTTTCTATACAGAAGATGGGAAAGATGATTAGTTTAGTTGTATAATTCTTGGGTAATGAATTCTAATTTCACTAGAAGTTTACAAATATGGGTAACCTTAAGGATGAAAAATAATTGTTTGGAGGGTCAAAGTAGTATAAGAATACAAAAAATAATTTAATGACTATTATATCAAGATATAAATTCAGCATTGAATAAAAACCATAATTTAACAGTGACTCTATGCACAAAAAATAATTCTGCAAAGAAGAAGACTGCATACCTGAATAAGGCTGAGAATATTTTAAGAGAATGTTTAAAAAAATTTCAAGAATAGATATAAATTTTAAATATTATGGAAGGAATTAGGGAAAAGTGAATGTGAAATTATTACTAAACTAAATAATTACATTACACCTATTAATAGAGTTTTTTTAAAAAAATCCATGCTTCCTAATGCTGCTTAGATTTGGAAAGTCAAGGGAGAAGCAAGCCTGATAAATCTCAATAATATAGATCTTGATATAAAGTAATATATAGGTTATGAAATGTTTCATATCCCTAATTATCTCATTAAGGATCTTATAGAAACTTACATTAGTCCCTTATCAGTGAATTTCTACTTCTTTTATAAAATATTGAACATGATATACCAAAAGGGGAGAACTAATTGAATGATATGATTATAACATAACATGTATTATTTATCTATCATATAAAAATATAATTGTTTACTCCTTTAAACACATCCATTCCTATCAATATTTGACTTGTATTATATTTTATTGGAGTTTGTTTTTATATAATATAACTCATGATGAATTTTATTGTAATGTATACCTTGGGGTATAGCTATAAAAAATGTGTTCATGCTAGAATATTATATTTTAGTAATATTATGGAATTATGAAAATCACTTTAAGGAAGTTAAGAATGATGTATGATAATTACATAACCCATCCTAAATTAGAGTATACAAAATATTTTTATTAAGGAGGTGTGTTTTTAAAAATGTTAGAATGGGGGATATACAATCTTTCACATGAATTAATTTATTACAATTTTTAAAGTTCAGAGAAGTTCATTAATTTATTGAAAAATCTAAACATCCCATAGAAATAAATTCTTATTTGGAACCCCATTATGGATAATAAATGGATATATTTTTTTATATTGATCATAATTGCTTTATTCACTAAACATGAATCATATTGACATTTAATTGAATAATTGGTGGAATATTTCATTGAAAAAATGTGGTTAAACCCTTATCTCATATTTATTTGACTAATTCACATAAAAATATGTGAGGTAAATTATAAGGAGGGAAATTTTGAGAATATGAAAAATTATAATTATATATATTTTTTTCTATATATAAACCACTGTATTTACTCTTAATAAGGGGGTGAAAAAATATAAACCTATAAATATATATTAACATGAATTTATATGAGTCTATTAAATGTATTAAATATATATAAAAAGAGAGATATTAATTTACTTAATTTTTAATTTTAATTATATTTTTTTTATTAATGAGCTTATCATTATTTATTTCATAGAATGTTGGGTGATGAAGAAAAATTCAATTGTCGAATATTTTGAAACCTCCTATAAAATGATGGGTAATGATGGGTAAAACTACTACATGGTGAGAAAAATGATATATAATAATTAAATAGGTGGTTTTTATGGAAATATGACATGTTTTTATTATATATTGAAATCACTATCTATATCAGTTTTGGAATGGATTTGAATAGTTAATGGAGTGATTATCTTGAGTGATGTGTTTCAAATGAAGTAAACTAGTTGTAATGATTAAAATCCATTCAAGGACATTTGAACATAAATTCATATCTATAAAGTGTTTAATAACTCATTAATGAGTGATTTTGGAGTTTAGTATTAAGTTGAAGTGAAGATGTAGTAAATATATATTAAAGTACTCTAATGATTATGTAATTAAATATTTAAGAATAGTTTTTAATTGTGTTTTAATTCATTAGAATTAGTTTTGAAATTTTCAAAGTTATTTGATGTTATCTTGAGTTGATTTGATATACCAAGTAAAGACATGAGAATATTCTATGAGGTTTTTTAAAAGTTTAGGACTTTCTATTTGAGGCTAAAATGTTTCAAAGCATTGATTCCTTAGTGAAGTGTTTGATATTTAGTGGGTTCACATGGAAAATCAGAATAGGGAAGAGTTAACAATGAACTTTTTTAGAGACATAAAGATTTCGTAATACCTTATAAAAATAGAATAAATTTTCTCACAAGTTAAAAAATTGCCTAGTTTTTTTCCAAAGACATTATGTTTTTGTATTTCACCTACATTTTCTCAGAGGACAATAAATATTTTATAATACAAACTATTGCTTTTTTTAATAATTTTAAACTATGTGACGATGTTTTTTGAGGAGGTTAAGACTTTTCTGAAGCCAACTAATATTTATTTACAATCTGAATTTTGAAAAATAATCATTGTAAAATAAATTTTTAGTAACACACAAGAGTTTATTATTTTTTAAGAATTTTTCAAAGGAGCATGTAACAATTATGTGGTGACACATAAGACTTTTCTATGAGTAATAAATTTTCTATATAATTGTTGTATAATAAATTTCTGTAAATTTGGAAGACATTTTGGAAATATTATGTCTTACCAAGATGTAGAAAATTTTATTTATAGTATAGAATATGTGAAAAAGGAATAAATGTACATGGATTTCTTTGGACATACTATTTTTTAAAAAAGTAAATTTTTTATTGATTATTTTTAATAGGAAAAGGGTCTCATTGAATTTAGAATACTTACGAAGAAAATCATAAGAGTCAACATTAGTAGAATAATTAGTGAAATTTTTGATATTTTTGAAAAATGAATTTATGAGATTTCTAAAATAAGTATTTTGAAGAAAATAATTGTGTAGATTATGGAACAGAATTTCTCTGATTTAATCATAAAAAAGGAGATTGTGATTCAAGTTGAATGAAGATATTATTTTCTTTATATCATGGAAAATAAAATCATGTAAAGATAAAAACATGGTGTGGAATAATTTTGGAAAATTTTATTCTCTAATGTCAGATATTTTATTTCTATGAGAATAAAAGGCACACAAAAACATATTAAATTAGTATTATTTTTATATTACAATGAAGATTTAATTATTTACTGGATATTATTTGAATAAATTTTAGAAAAATATTCTTGAGTTTCTAAGATAAATTAAAATAAAGAATTATTTATCTATGGTAAAATAAAAAATAAATGAGAAAAGAGTTTTTTGGAATAGTTATGGTGATAAGATGTTTTATGAGAATGGATATTTAGTGATAGTCGAACCTCACCCACATGGATCATTTGAGTAAAATGATTTTGAGGATCCTTAAATTGATATTTTTTGAAATTATTTTCTATTAGATATATATATATATATATATATATATTTACAAATTGCATTATAGTAATCTCAAATATAAAAGGATGGTAGAATAGAGGTGGGGGTGTGATATAATGTTACTATGGGAGATCTTGATACAGTATTTTTTCAGAGGGATAAAATTATTTGTATCAACTAAGAAGAATATAATTTTATTATGAATATATGATCTATAGCATAGAATCATAAGTGAAATAGAATAAGTACAAATATATTCTGTTATTTTTAAAAAAATTCCAAATAGTAAACTAACATAGAAGAATAAGGATATTGAAGAAGTTTTAATTAAGGCTGACATTCATGTAGAGTATTTGATCAATCATTGGTAGTTGAGATCCAATATTACTAGTTTTAGTGAAGTTGATCGTTAATGATCTATATGAAGTTATAAAATTCAATAAATATATATTTTTATGGTATTTTTCAATGAATAAGAAAAATATTGTAGAAAAATACAATGTGAAGTTCCAAGAAAATACATGAACTAATTATTCAATTCTTTAGTTTAGAGAAGTTGGTGAAAAAATTGAATGGATTATTATTATATATAAATATTATAGAGAATGAGTTTCATTTAGTTAGGAAGATTATACATAGTAATTTGAAGACTTTATTGGGTAATAATATCTCATATATTGATAAAATAACCTCATGGAGTACAATATTGGCCTTCTTCATTAGTGTTTTTGAGATACATTGTTAGTAGAGATGGAATATTGTGTATCCAATGAGATAATGAATATCTATGTAAGCCTATATATACTGTATGTGAGTGAGAGATAAATCTGGTCTTGAGATGATAACCATTACAATGACAACCATAATATATTGGACAATCATTAACTCGAGGTGAGTTACAGATCACAATAATGAGTTGGTTTTCCATTTTGGGGATGATCCTTGTAAAAAATAGTGTGATTTTATTTAGTTTCATTTGTATTACATTTATTTATTTTATTTTTGGTAAGTGGTACAAATATTCACTTATATCATAATTAGTACGAAGTTTTCATATATTTATAGGTCTCTTTCAAATGTGTAAAAGCTTTAGTAGATAATAATTTCATAAAAGTCAGTAAAACCCGATTTACCCCTCTCCCATTGTACAAAACAAGATCCTACCCGAATATAAGCCATAAAGTCAAAATATTTTCAAACACCATGAACAAAAGACGATTATAACATATATAATATGATTATAGTTATCTTGGTTCAATTCTATGACCTAGAAAAAAACTTTTCATATTTCATAATTATTATTTATCTACATTAAAAGCCACTACATGCTTGATATATATATATGGATACCACTAGCTTCAATGTGTTCCTCTTGATTATTTATTTTTCCTAAATTTGATAAAAGACAAAAATGATTTTAAGGACGACTGCTTTGTATCCCTAGGATAACTGTAATTTCCACTTCTACATGTACTAGGAACATATCCATCATACTTTTTAAACTACTATTATATAGTTTTGACTAATAACTTATGTATTTATCATTGTTTTTTAAAATATTTACCAAACATTAATTATTTATACATAATATAAAATCATTAAAAATATCATAGAATATATAATAGATCCTAAATATAAATAATATGTATTTAAACTCATGATCTTAAACTCCATACACATCATAGAACATTATCTTGTGGATATTTAATCCATATTAAATGTTAAAATTCAGTCTTGATTTTTTTTCATATTTTTTTCAATACTTTTTTAATGTGGTTAAAATGAATTTATCTTTTGTAAATATATTGACTTATTTATGTATATATTGTTCCCTATAACATGGTTACTTTATTAATTCATATTTTGTGGAATAATTATTAACTTATTCATAATTAAATGTTATACTAATTTATATTTTCAATACACTATCAACATATTTTACTTATAATTCTATGAAACTACCCACAACCTCTTTTAAACAAATTAATCACATTAATTTTTAATGAAACCAAAATCTGTTATGGATTTATAAAAATTATATTTAATGATCTTGATAATTTCCCCAAACTTTAAATAAAAATTTACAACTTACATACCTAATAGACAAACATTGTTATCACCAACCCTAATTTTTGTATCATATATATATATATACATATATCTTCTACAAGGTTTCCCTTAATGAAATTGATATTTACATCCATTATTATTTTTCATAATTATTGAAGGGTTCTATGACAAGTAGAATTCTGGTGGATTATAGCATAACACCTGGAGAAAAGGTTTTGTCTTAGACATTTTTTTGAGACCACTCTAATAATATTGAAATTAATAATTCCTTATTGTTATCAAATTTATATCCTTATTTATTTTGTTCTTGAACACCCACCAATGGGCCTTAAATAAACACGAGAAACCACAAGAATATCAAGGCTATAGTTGGGTAATGGGATCCATTTATTTGTTCAAATGAACATTATAATTTTATCTTGTTTATATTTTTTAAGTCATCATATTATAATTATTCATTATTCTAACTAGAAAATGTATGAACTAACTTGGTTAAGATAAAATAATATATTTTTACCTTTATTATATAATATGTGTCACTAGAATAAATCTTCCCATTAGTTCTTCCAATGTTTATTCTCCTATTCCAAACTAGGTGCATCTTGATCCATAGTATCAATAAATCCTCTCTTAATCTAATTATATATAACAGTGATATTTTTTCCCATTTTTAAAACTATATAAAATTAATTTAATAATACATTTTTATATTAGGGGAATTTATATCATTAGTAAATTTTAATAAATAACTATTTTTTAAATTCTTTTTTTTCAAAATGTAAGCATGTTGCTAAAGTTACACATTAATTTCTTTACTAGAAAACATGCATTTGTGTACTAATTTACTTATTTCATATCAAAACATAGATTATATCATTCATTCACTATATTTGGGATGGTGTTATATGTTTACACAAATTTTTTGGTAATCATTTATTGAAAGGAGTAATGGAAGGTGAGAAACACATATAAGACTCATCATTGATACTTATTATATCAATATGATCATTGTGATGTGTATAAGGTAATGTGATTTTTTTAATATTTTCACTCTAATTTTAATGAACTATGGATACTTGGTCATAATGTTCTCTAGATATCCCTCCTAGAGAATCTCATATCTTTATGAAAATTATTTTCATGTTCATTTTAAATTCATGAAATTTCATTGTGTAATCTCATGATTTATATGAAGTTATATCTATTTTATAAAAATAATAGTTTATGTGCATATTTATGAACTAATTCTATAATTCTTTTGGATTTGTCACATTTAATTTGTAAATGTTTCATTTTCTTAAAACCTAATTAGTATGTTTTTCCAATACCATAATTTTTTTTAGTTCCAAAAATTATAAAGATACTTTGAGGTATATCTTTTTCACCGAATTCTAATTTCACATAGAAAATTATTATCTTATAAAAATGTGTATTATTTGAGTCTTGTTTTTTATATTTTTCATTTGTAACTCATATTAGACATATGAGATTTAATTTCAATAAAAATATTTATTAATTATTATAATAACCCAATATTGACATACATTGACATTAAATCACTTTTTCAGAATACTTAAAAGATTACAAAAATATAATTATAAAGACTATACTAGTCTAGTTCCTTTTGAAAAATGCGAACATAAAAATAGGTAAATAAATGAGCTAAATCATCTTCCACTAGGTTATTCTTGACTAGAAACCTTATTTGACACATAAAACATAGTATGAATATTCATAACATGGGGAAAGAAACATAAAAGGGGTGATATTAGATGCATAGTAAGGGTAATAAAGGGATACATTGAATCATAAACATGAGTATAGAAGTATGATAGTGTGATCAAAACATTTAAAGATCACTAACTATATTATCGAATATCATAAACATAAATCCAAGAATAAATCTTGATAGTTTATAAGACATGTATCATATGAGAATAAAAAAAAGTCATTAAATAAAAACATTAGAATAAACCATGGAATTATGGAAAACACATAAGAAATAATATGATTTCCATAATTTCTAAGGAATCACTGCCAAGACCATATTAGTAGAACGAGTTCACTCTCCCTACCATCATGGTAGTAATGGTTCACTAACATGGCCATATTAGTAGCATTATTTCACTCCTCATTCCATCTTGGTAGTCATGGATCACTCCCATGGCCATCGTATCAGTCAAGATTCACTTTAAAATCATTTTTGTATGTATCATGAGATATAAATCTTTACCCAATGAATTGGAGGGAGATGTAGGTCCCTCTCATCTCATAATGAATTCATACATAAATGTTGCTAAAAATCATAATCAATTATACCATAACCAAAGAAATGAAATGGGTACTATAAACATGTAATCATATCATGACATGTGAAAAAATATATGATTCATAATCATTTCATCATCAACATAACTTGTGAAAAAAATAGGGTCTAAAAAGAATATACCCCATGGAAGAGAAATGGATTCTATAAGAATCATTCCATCAAAACATAAACCATTCAAATAATATTATGAATTGAACATTTGAATAATTTCTTACTAGGTCATGAGTAACCTCAATAGATGTTATCTTATATAGAAAATAATTTTAAAGGAAATTTTGAAATCATTTCCAGAGGAAAATATCCTTTCTTCTTCAAAAAATGTTTCTTGGAACATAAAACCTTTTGGGCATTATTTTATTAAAAATAAACAAAAAATCTTATAGATAAATATTTGAAAACGTTTTTTAAAAGTTTTCATTGAAAATATACAACTAGATCATGAATTGTTTTTGAAAAACATTTTCCTTTGAAATAGATAAAATAAGCTTGATTTTTTTAAAAACCATTTTCCTAGAAACAATATAAAATAATATTGAAAATATTTGAAAAACCATTCTCCTTGAAAAATTATATAATCATATTGAAAATATTGTGATAACAATTTTCCTTGAGAAATAATAAAATAATTTTGAAAATAAATTGAAAACCATTTTCCATGAAAAATTATAAAAGGAGATTGAAAATATTTTTAAAGAAATTTTCCTAGAAAACATATAAAATAAGATTGAAAACATTTTGAAAATAATTTTCATTAAATACCTATAAAAAGAGATTGAAAATGTTTTGGAATCTATTTTCCATGAAAAATAATAAATTAATCTTGAGTACATTTTTTTAAAAAATTCCATGGAGAAACTATAAAAGGTTATCGAAAATTATTTCAAAACCATTTTCGTTGAAAAATTATAAAATAATCTTGATAAAATTTTAAAAACGATTTTACATGAAAACTTATAAATACAGGTTACAAAATTTTAAAATAATTTTTAATATATAAAATATTTTTTGAAAAAAATTTTCCTTAAAAATATATTTTATAGATTTTTATTTAAACATAGATAACCATAAAATACTTTTTAAATTTTTTTTATGGAATAAACCAGATTTTCTGACCAAAGAAAGAAATATTGTTTTATTTTCTAAAAAATGTTTTATTAATTATATTAAGTTACAAATAAGTAAAAAATTGTACTAATACTTGGAAATAACATGAATAAATATATGATAAGGAATCTCATGAGTGTTATTTAGAGATATATAATAATATTTCATCAAAGAAACATACTCATTAACAATCTTAGAAAGAGATGAGAATGTTTCAATAAACACTTATCACTTGATAACTTGGGATAATAATCCCCATGTAATAAAATAAAATAAAATTAATCTTAAAATAACAATATAATATTTAGATTTATGATATAACATGTAAAATGAAAGTATAAACTGCTCGAAAAAAAATTTGGTGCATAACCAAACATGAGTATCAAAGAACGAAAATTGAGACAAAACTATTTTACTAATTTGGTAACTTTTGAGACGTAACCGCATGAAATAAAGATCATATAATGGATATGTAAACAAAAATATATTTTAGTATAAGAATAATTGAATACATTGATGTTAATTATAAATAGCACAGAAAAATAATGAGTTGTGAATAAATAATCTATCTTAGAAAAATAAAAAGTGTGATGAAAATCCCTTACTTGAGTCTGAATTGTCCTGCTTGTATTCATATTCCAGAATAATAAAATTATCTTAATTAATTAATTTATACATATTTTTTTCAAGTTTATTATTAATTTTACTTCTCTTATTACCATGTTGTATAAAATAACCTAAACTATTATGTTTAAGTCGGGTGTTTTGAGAAAATATGGTTCATCTGCTAAAATCGATTTTGGTTGGTCGACTGTGGTCAAAGGCTTCATTATATAAACATATCCAAAATAATAACCATGAAATAATTATCATATTTACACATAAATTATACTCTTAAAACCAATAATTAAATATGGTTGTCAAAAATTAATCAACATCACACTCATGGAGACGGTAGGCAGGACGTACAAATGAGTAATGTTCGAATTTCTATATGATCATTATGGAATGAAGGTAAGTAAAAAAAAATATATCCAGAATGATAATTATATCATAAATACCATATTATTTAATCAAATATACTTATATATATAATTCTTGTTATGGAAAAGGAATTATATTGTGTCGAGGAGGTGGTAGTCCACACATCCACGAACAACGTTATCACTTTTTAAGTGTGTGAAAGGGTAATAAAGAAAATTGTATATATTATATTTTCAGAAATTTAATTAATTCTTGAATATCATATATATATATAATTTTTATGTCATATATGTTAAATTAAAACTATCCTTTATACGTTACATGCAATGTGTTAATGAATCACATCACATTGATGGGGTGGTAGTCTACACTTCCACAAGTGATGTTATCATGTTTACACATAATGGAAAGAATAAAATAATTTGTATAAAATAAATAAAGAAGCATAAATTCATTATTTTTATCATATATATAATATATAAATAGAGTGTCCAGAATAATACCCAACCTTGAAAGGCTGTAAAGAAAAAATGAACAATCATCGTTTCGTGATGTAACAGTTTACCGTACATGAACAGGAAGTTCATTACCCATTAGATGGTTGTGTGTGTATGTGTAGGTAGAAACCTTATCACAAAAAACACTATTAAATTTAGGATACTTGTGTTGTTATATAATAATGAAATAAGAATATTTGAGGGTGTGGAGTAAGAAAATAAAATAAAGGAGTTTGAGGGAGGGTGTTATAACTTATTCAGGCGACTTCTTTTTATTTGCACCAAAGGAATTCAATTGAAGACTTTCAGACAAAAGGTAGGATTCAATGATGAAGGGGGGATTTTTGGGGGGATATTGGAGTATATATAGGTCAATAATAAGTGTTTTTATATTTTAAAATAAGTGTAAAGAGATGGGTCTTTTATTTGGGAGGAGGAGTGTCGCTCTTGTAATATTTTGACAAAGAAATTATATAGATGTTTTCCAAATGTCAGGTGGATAAAATAATAGAAAAATTTATAGAAAAGGGAGTATAGGGTAAAAATATGTACATCCAATGGGGTTTTTTAAATTTTACTTAGTCATTTTGGTTCTTAAATTAAAGGTATAGTCCTTAGTTTACCCTAATTTTAACTTAATTGATGTAATTAATTTTAATTACTTCAAGAAATATTTTTGGTCAAAAACTATATTGAGCTAATTAAAATTTTAAATTATTCTGATTTCAAATATGGAATCCAATTTTCTAAATTAAAATCATAAAAGTGGCAGATATCAATTTAAAATTAACCCCGTAGTTGGGTCAACAATGGCGGTTTTTAAAGTTACAACATTCAAAAGATTTCTATGTTTTTATACCAAATTTCAAAGTGAAAATAATTTAATGACCTAATTTTTTTTAATTTATAAAAATATTAACTAATGAAACTTTTAAACAAATTTAATATATAATTTAACCATATATATAAATTATTAGAAAAATAAAAATTGAACAAAAATCAATATTTTTTGTATTCATTTTAAAATATAATAAATAATAGAAAAATACTAAATATTTACCCTAAAATTATTCATAATTTCCTCTTTAAAAATTTAAGGTTAACTTTAAATATTAATTCTAAAAGAGTGCCAAAAATTGGATCTGAATTGGGGTTTCCATTAAAAGGCATTAAAAATGATTTAATAAAAATATTGGGTTTTAAGAATAAAATTAGATTTGTTCCTATCTTATCTATCAAATATATTGGATTAATATCAAAATTATTTTATTGAATATAGAAAATATATATTAAATTAATATCACTCACAAATTTTAATAAATTTAATTCAATAGGGTAAAATAGCTCTGTGACCATAAAAATAATAATATCGATTTTCCTATTCATTTCTAATTAATTTGTAACCTATGAATTCATATTATATTTGTGTAAACCATATATTTTCATATAATAGTTAATAAAATTCATAAAGTCTAATTTAAAATCTATGTTTTATCTGATTATATTTTTTAACAATATTTTAATGGTATTCTATTGTTTGGTAAAACTCGGTCTTGTGTGTTATGCAAGACATTGAGGAAAGTCAATGTTGCATGTAATGAAAGATAACCCCAGTGTTCCATGTCCATAACGATAAAATTTATGCTACAAGTAGTCATCAATTAACTCGATGTTGTGTATAACACATTCCAAACATAGTGCTTTAATATAAACTATTTTCTATGTTGTTTGGAATGAAAAATATAAAAATGGTTAAATTAATTATAAAAAAATTCACAAAATCTCTGGGTGTTACATTATACTCCCCCTTAAAATGAATTTTTCCCTTGAAATTCATCGGGGTTATCAATGTTTTAAAACATTGGAATTTAATTCATAGAAACCCTCATCATAAAATTAAATAATAAAACATCCCTTAAAAATGGAATGTTGGAACCACAAATATTATCTCAAGTAATTCATAACAAGATTCAAACATAGGAGGACTAAGAGGGAAGTGAAAACATAGACACAGAAGAGAAATATTACCACGAAGTTCTAATAGAGAGTGATAGAGAAAAATTATATGACAATGTTAACATTAACAAATCCATAAATCCATGATGACCTAAGGGAACTTCTAATTCATTGAAAACAAACATACTAGAGAATTGTTACTATCTTGAAGATCAGTTTTCCTGAGGTTGAATAATTTTCATTAAAATATATAGTTACATGATTTCAGGATAACGTCACCAATTTTTTTTCATTGATCAAATTAACTTATTTCTCCAAAAAGGAAGTCGACTTTTTTATTTTTAAAGTACTAACAGACCATGATATCCAGGATATGACATCCTATTTGTCACTAGTTATCATCAAAAAAAAATTAGTATAAACATGCTATCCAATATGCATAAATCCTTATATAGAGAGATAACACTTTAATCTTAATGAAATCATATGAACATTGACATAAACATTCCATATATTTTTAACCTTATAATCCTTTCGAAAGATGAAAATTCAATTATTTAGAAATAAAGTCATGAAAGATTATTATCTTTGACCACAATGTACCAATTGTTTTTAACATTCCAAACATATGAATAACCTTATCAAATATTCCCTTGAAACATGGTAATAAAAATAATTACCCTAAATACTTGTAGAAAACATGAATTCCTCCTTATTCCAATGATTTTGGGACATATTCTTTAAATTCAAGAAGTTGTAAACTTTATCCTTAATGAAATTGAACGCGTTGCTAATAATCAGATCCAGGGTAATCCATTCTATCCATTTCAATTATTGATATCTTGAATATATTTATCTAAACAACCTTATCTTAAAGTTAGGAATTAATTAAGAGTTACAATATCTTAATCAAAATATCACCTTTTGATGAAATATCTTTTATATATTTTCATCACCATTGAAAATTTCATTTTCAATCCATAATGAAAACTTATACTAAAAATACATATATATTTCATTATTCATATAATATAATCTTTGAATTACAAAACATAAATACTTATTTCATTAAACATTTTCCTTAAAACACTACTCAAGATTCATCAAGATATTCCTTAATCCTCCTTCCTAGAATATTAAGTATGAATCATGTCCTAAGTTTCCACAAACTCAATCAAATCATGCTTCTTATGTTCAATGTAAAAAATACTATAATAACACTATAGTGAATTCACATGTCTTTTAGAACTCTATAACATTATATTTATAACCAATACTCATACCACATTCCTGATTATGTTTTTTAGATTTCCACTTGGTAATAAATTTTCATAATTACCATACTTTCCACATTTGAAATATTAAATGCTAACCATGTTCCTTCTAGTTATCTCCATTGACTACAACAAAAGATAATAGTGTGGGGAATACTTATAATAGATTAAAAACAAGTAATAATGAAAAATAAATTACTTATAGGATGTCTATATTATGAAAAATTCCTTAATCTATAACACATCAGGTTTATCTCAGGTTATTCCTAGACAACATCTATTTAAATCCTTTATGATAGTTTATGAAGAGTTTATTAAATCTCAAATCATATCCCCTAGGAGTGTCAAAAATGGGGTGCAACAAGGCTTGTTTTCATGTACTATATTACCCTAAGTTTGGACCAAGACATCTTTTCATAGTTTTTTAACCTTAGGAATAGCTGTTCCAGGGCCACATCCACTTGTAGTATCCAGAAATGGATGTATTTCTATAAAACCACTCAATCCATCCTTAACAAAAATTCTAGGAAATTTACCAAAGTTTTGACTCATTATTATACTTATAATTATAAAAATCCCTAGACATATTCTTAGAATTATACCAATGGATCTCAATAATGATTTTTCAACCTACTTTGAAAAGGATAAGTAAACCTTTGCTCTGATAGCAACTATGAGAACCCAGTGTTGACATACATAAACATTAAATCACTTTTTTATAATACTTAAAACATTACAAAAATATACACTCAATTTCTTTACTTGTCTTTTGCCTCTAGAAACATGGAACCATAAAAACCGGTGAAATAAATGAGTTACATCATATCCCACTGGGTTATTCTTGAATATAACCCTTATTAGCACATCCGATATAGTATGTATCTTTATATCCTTGGGGAAAAACCAAAAAAGTGGTAAGCTCAGATTCTCATAAAGGGTAAAAAAGGAAGACATATAATCATAAACAAGAGCATATGATTATTATAACAAGATAAATACATTTTAAGATCATACACTTCATATCAAAGATCATAAACATGAATCATGGCTTAAAACATGAAAGTTCATAAGAGAAAAATCATAAGGAAATAAAAATAAAATAATCCATGAAATCATAACATTGGAATAAAACATGGGATTTTTGATAAAAACATAATCATATAATATTATTTACATTATATCAAAGGAATCATGGCCAAGACCATTTAAGTAGTAGGGGTTAACTCCCCATACTATCTTGGTATTCATGGTTTACTCCCATTTTCATCGTAGTAGCATGAGTTCACTCCTCATATCGTATTGTAATTCATGGTTCACTCCCATGGCTATATTTATAGTCAATATTCACTCCCAAGACAATAATTTTCTATATCATGAGATATAAATCATTACCCAATGCATTGGAGGGATATATATTTACAACCCATCTCATAATGAAATCTTACACATATGTGCCCCAAAATCATAAACAATCATGTCATATCCCATGAAATTAAATGGGTATTAAAAATATGTAATAATATCACTTCATATGAAAAAATAAAGGTTTAATAATCATTTCATCATAAACATAACCCAAGAAAAGAAGTGGGTTTCAAAAGTATATAACCCATGGAAGATAAATATATGTTATAAGCATCATTCTATCTAAACATAAACCATTCATGAATGAATATGAATGGATCATTTGAATAATTTTATAGGAGAGAATGGGTATAATCAATAGATGTTATCTTAGATGAAAAATTACATAGAATTATTTTTTGAAAACATTTCGTGAGACAAATTTACATTCGCCTTTGAAGAAGGATCTTTATAAAGTAAAACCCACTAAAAACCATTTTCGTGAAAATAAACATGAAAAATTATAAATAAAGAATTGAAAACATTTTTGGAAACCTTTTTATTTGAAAAAATATAATGATATGTTTGAATGTTTTTGAAAAACATTTTCCTTTAAAACATAAATAAGTATCTAAAAAACATTTTGAAAACCATTTTCCTTGAAAAATTATAAAATAATCTTGAAAACATTTTGATATACATTTTCTTTGAAAAATTATAAAGGTATCTTGAAAAGTATTTGAAAAACATTTTCCATGAAATCTTATAAAATAACCGTAAAAACAATTTGAAATCAAGTTTTCTTGAGAATTTATAAAATATGTTTTAAAACACTTTGATAACCATTTTCCTTGGAAACCTATTAAAGAAGATTGAGAATGTTTTGAAAAACATTTTCCTTGAAAACTAAAAAAAGAAGATTGGAAAAAAATTTGAAAACCATTTACCGTGAAAAATTATAAAATAAGCCTGATTTTTTTTAAATCCATTTTGATTTAAAACTTCAAAAAAGTTCTTGAATATTTTTTGTAAACCATTTTCCTTGAAAAATTATAAAATAATCTTGAAAACATTTTGAAAACCCTTTTCCTTGAAAACTTATAAATAAAGAATAAAAATGTTTACAATACTTTTAAAAAGTTAAAATATTACTCAAAAAAATTTCTTTGAAAATATATTTTATAAATATTAATGGAATAAGGGATGACAATAACACATTTTTTAAATCTCTGTTTTTAAAATAAAAAAAAATTCTGACCGAAGAGAGAAATACTGTCAGATTTTGATGAAAACATTTTCTTAGTTATATTATGTACCAAAGAGTGGAAAATTGTACTAATACATTGATTTATATATTTCATGAACATAGTATAAGGAAGCTAATGGGTGTTACCAAGAGATGGATCATAATATGTTTTAAAAGAGTCATAATCATAATAATCTCGAAAAGCAGTGAGATTGTTTCAATAATCTCTTATCACTTGGAAACTTGGGATGATACTCTAAATTTAAAAAAATAAAATTAAATGAATCTAAAAATATCACAAAAACATGTAATTCATTATATAACACGTAAAATAGAAGTATAAACACCTCAGAAAATAATTTTGGCACATAACAAAACATGAGTCTAAAAGAAGGAAAATTGAGACAAAACTATTTTATCGATTTGGAACCTTTTGAAACATAAAGCCCATGAAATAAAGATAATATAATAGATAAGTAAGTACCCATAAATTTAATAATAGTAACAATTGGTTATATCCATGGTTATTATACCCACCACAAAAAAGGAATGGGTGGTGAATAAATCATGTATCTCCCTTAAATAAAAAGAGAGATGAAATCCCCTTACACTCAGTCCGACTTGTCTAGTGTGACTTTATAATCCCTAATAATAAAATTATGTTAATTAATTAATTTATTAAGAAACTTTTTCCAATTTATTATTAATTTTACTTCAATTATTACCATTTTTTACACAACTACTAAATCAATTATGTTTAATTTGGTCATTTTGACCAAATTCGGTTCATGTATTAAAAATGACTTTGGATGGTCGATAATGGTAAAAGGGGTAATTATAAAAAAATACATAGAATAATAATCATGAAATAGTTATCATATTTATACAAATACTATACTTTGAAAACTAATCATTAAATATGGTAGTGAAAAATGAATCAACATTACAATCTTGGAGATGATAGTTCGTACGTACGCATGAGTAACGCTCCCATTTCTCAATAATAATTTTTAAAAGAAGGTAAGTAACATTAATATTTATTAAATGGTAATTAACACATAAATAAAATGTTATTTAATCACATATATGTATATATGTAATTATTGTGATGTTAAAGGAATTATATCATGTTAAAAAGGTGGTAGTCCACATGTCCACGAACGACCTTATCACTTTTAGGGGGTGGTAGTCCACACTTCCACAAGCGATGTTATTTTGTTTACACATAATGGAAAGAATAAAGGTATTTATTATGAAATAAGTACAAACAAATAAATAAATTCTATATATCATATATATAATATAAAAAAGTGTATCCATTATAATTCCTATCCTTTGAAGGAGAGAATTGAAAACCAAAAAATCGTCATTTTTTGAGGCGGCGGTTTTTCGTACAGAAACAGTATGTCCGTTACCCATTAGATGGTTATTTGTGTCAATGTAGGTCGAAAAATTATCATAAAAAAATCCTAGTATATTTTTTATACTAGTTTTTAATAAAATCATGAAATATGATGTTTTGAGGGAGTGGAGAATTAAAATAAAATAATGTAGTTTGAGGGATTGTGTTACCTATTAATCTGGTAAGTCCTTTTAGTTTGCAACCAAGGGATCAATAAAAATACTTTCTGACAAAGGGAGGCTTCAAGGAGGAATGAAGGACTATTGGTAGGATATTTGAGAATATATTGTATCAACCTATGTGGTTATATGATGTAAAGATGTATAAGGAGAGGAGGTCTTTTATAGTTCTAGAGGAGTGGAACTATTTTAATATTTTGAAAAAGGAATTCCATACACATTTTTCACACACCAAGTAGACCCTATAAAATAAAATATTATATCCAGAGGAGTATGGGGTATAAATATGGCCAACCAATGGGTGTTCGTCAAGTGACATAGTTGTTTTGGGTCTTAAATTTAATGTTTAGTCCTTTGTTAAGCTTAATTTTACTATAATCGATGTAAATAATTTTAACTACTTTCACTAGTTGTTATGGTAATAAAATAAGTTTAAATTATTAGAAATTAATAATTAGGATAATTCCAAATATGGAATCCATTTTTCCAAATTACAATCAATGAATTATCATAAATTAATTTAAAAATAATCTCATAGTCGGGCTGACAATGCTAGTTGATAGAGTAAAAAATTCAAAAGATTGGTATATTTGTATACCAAATTTTAATGTGAAATTATAATAAATGACCCAAAATTTATTAATTAGAAAATAGTTTCACAAAATCTTGAGTAGTTAAAAGTATCAAACAAAAAAACAACATTATTTCATAGCTAAAATAATATATCATTGTTTTTAGAATAGGATGATAAGATATATTTTTGGTAACATCCAATAAAATAATTGTTTTATAAGAATATTTCAACATAGAAATTTGATTTTTTGAAATTTACATATTTGACTTAACAGTTACCCTCCATAACATACTTGGAAATTTACCCTACCTCTTTAAATATTTCTAAACATCATTAGTTACAATATTTAGATACAAATATGTGAGTTATATATTTTATTTAACACTCAACAAGGTATTAATAATATTAAATTAAATGATGAATATTCCTAAAGTATAACTCATTATTTAAACATATTCATTTCATTATAATTATTCATCTAGTGAGATTTCATACCACATCTGAATAAAATAGAATTTGGTTAATTAATAATCCTATTTATATTTTTCCTCTTTGAATAATTTTATAATTTGACCCCTGACCATAAACATTACATAGGCTATTCAATATCTCACTCCACTTCATTCACCATAAGAAATTAATGACCAAATTCTCATTAATTCTTATCCACATGGAAAATTGTACGAAAATTATTGTGGCATGGATTCCCCATACTATTACTTATATATATATATTAATGAATATGGGAAACTAAGGTGTAATGGATGATAATTTGAGATTAATGTATACCTTTTATCTATATGAAAGCATAAATTATCCAACTAATTGATATAATTCATAATTAAGAGTATGAGATCATTATTTAGGTATTTGTTTTCTATTTTATACCAATATAGTGTAGTAATAATATCATTTTTATTTTTACTCCCTTTTTTATGTACTTATATATGAGTAGACATGGTGTATGTATCCATGTAACACCTGAGATTTAATTATAGCAAGTAAGATTTTCTTACCAAAGAAACAAGAGTATAATGTGCATAACATTATTAAGGAATGTGAAAGGAACCTATACTATGAAATTATATAAATTAAATTTTATAAAAAGGTTATAATTTTTGAAATAAAAAAATTATTATTATCTCTAAAGACCTGGAATTTTCAAGGATTTTTTTCTTGATTATTTGGAATTTTATGAGTCTGTGGATTCTAACGGTGCCTAATTCTGAGGCCCGGTGTGCCCGGAATCAATTTCCGAATATTAGCTCAGGTACGTTTTGGAAACAAATGAGCGGGTTTTTCTATCTTTTGAATCGGTGATTGGAATTGAAATCCGAGGGCACTGATGAACTCACAGAACCGATAATTGCTTAAGGGGACCTTTACCGTAGTTACATTTTAAGAGAGTTGAGAATTAATATTTGGGGAATTAGTTTAAAATAAATAAAATTGTTAAAACAATTTTTTTTATTACTTTGGAAGTTAATCCCTCCCATGGGAAGTTTTTGGTGGGTCCCACAACCATCCAACTTCCCATATGTGGATATTTGAAAGGTGGTTCCCACACGAGCGCCAACCTTTCACCTTCCCCTAAACTTCTTAAACCCCCCCATTAAACTCCCTTGTTTAATGTTGACAAATCTCCCATATTTATGAGATCTTTCACCTCCTCTCCCTCTCTTTAATTAATTGCCAACACATTTAATTAATGAAGTGGTTTGAATGTTTGAATTTTTAAATGGCTTGTGTTAAATAAAATAATAGGAGTAGCTTATTATTTTATTTTGGGGAGGCTTTCGTTGTGTTGAGAAGAGTTAGGAGAGATCTTGAGATTTTGGGAAGAACACCGACCCTCCAATGAAGAATGACGTCTTCTTCGACGAAGAATGCCAGTTCCTCGAAGAACGACGACACGCTTTTCTTTCTCTTCTCCGCAACGAGTGAGGAGATGCTGCATCCTCCTCGGATGCACTTCGATGTCATCTACGAATCCACTTCCTATGATGCCGTCTACCGCGATGCCCTACGTGTAACGTCAATTATCGAGGTAGGGGGTTTATGTTCAATTTTAATGGATTAAAATTGTTCTTGTTCTTGTTGTAAGAATTGGATTGTCTTTGAACAATTGCTACCGCCTAACCAGGAGGGGCGGGCCGAATGAACACGACCCGTCGACCCTCTGTTGGATCTTATTTTTGGACGCAATGGAAGCGGAAATGGGATGTGGGGGAGATGAACGGAAGCGGAGGCCGTGCGCCGGCCGCGTGCAAAGGAACCGCGACCCGCAACTGCGGGCTGCTTGACAGGGGACGAACCGGCCGGTTATAACCGGTCAGGCCGAAGGAAGGAACCTCAGCGCCCCTTTGGAACCGCGCTGCGGAGAACTGCAGCCCGCACTCTGCGTGCCACTTCGGCGGGCAAACCGGCTGGTAGGCGGCCGACGGGGTTGAAGAAGCCGCGGCAAGGAAGAAACGTGCCCCGATTGTTTGGGCCGCTCGGCAACCGAACCGGCCGGGCTGGGAAGAACCCGCAACGCCAAGAGGGCGCCACACTTGAGGAACCACGACCAGCCCAAGCCGGCCGCTCGCGCAGCGAAGCCATCCGGATGGGAGGGAGACACCGCTAGGCTCCACCGGTTCGGACAGCCAGGGGGGGCGTGCCCCCTCGGATCGGTTGGCCCAGCCGGGCCGAGCCGCTACGCCAGCCGGCGGAGCCGCGGACAGCCAAGCCGTGCCCTGCTGGGCTGGGCTGTGGCCCATCAGGCCGGGCCCCGCCCTTCAGGCCGGGACGTGCATTTCATCAGGCCGGTACGACCCCCTTCCAGGTCGAACCCGCCAACTTGGGGTAGACCCGACCCGTCAGCCCACCGGGCTTAACGGGTCAGACCCAATTTTACTTAAACGTGAATAACATGAAGACCGTCTGTCCGATCGACATTCTGTATATAGAACTAGGACCTTCACGAAGAGGCGGTCATTTTTTGATACTATATGTGTGTTTTGGATGACTTGGAAAAACAAATAGGTTTGGAACGAGCATAATTCCAACCAGTCCCTCGGAGCGGAAACACATATAACTTAAACACCATACGTATGATTGACGTGTTGTCGACTATGTTGGATTCCTCTTGATGAGACAGTTCTTTTGGAATACTTAACCTTACGTTTGTACGTAGTTGGAGTATGGCAGGGTTGGATTGTAGCCAAAATCCAACCGTGCCCCTGGAACGGTAATGCTAATAACTCAAAGACTGGGCATCCGATTGACGCACAGTCTGTTACGTTGAGACCCCTATGACAAGGATACCCTTTTAGATACTTCCACGTGAGATTACGTAACACTTTAAAGTATCGACCAGTATCTCGTGGAGCAGATCTTTTTGGAGACGAGCATACGGAGTACGGAGACCTTGTAGCTGGCTGAGACCTGATGACTGCTTGACCGATTCGATTTGGAGTGACTTGACTAGACTAGTGGGGAGCACTACTGTGTTGGGGTGGCAGACCCATGGTGGAGGAGCACTACTGTGTTGGGGCGGCAGACCTGCGGTACCCGACAGAAGGAGTACCTATGTAGGCTATGAGGGGGTGTGCTTGGTTGTAGTGACATAACCATGGCGGGGAATCACTACTGTGTTGGGGCGACAGACCCGCGATACTCGATGGAGGAGGAGTACCTTAGCAGTCTAAGGTTAGTGAGCAGCACCTCTGAGTCGTGACATGATCACTGTACTCGATAGAGGAGGAGCTCTTTAGAAGTTGTGGTTTCGATAATGAAAATCCTGGTTTGAGCTGAGTCAATGACCTTTTTGTTTTTCCTCATGATTGAGATGGGTTACTTGATAACATAGGTATATGTATGGGCATATACCTAATTAAAGGTTATATATTGAGATATTTTTTGGTGGTTTATCCTTGTTGGATTTTGTGAGACCTTGAGGGTCTCGGGGTCCCTACTGAGTATCATTATACTCACCCCTGCATGGGCTACGCCCGCACTTCGTCATGTTGGTTGTAGATGACGGACAACACTGATCGTGGTTGAGGCTTGTAGAGCTGGACGGTACCCGGAGGTGGATCTCACGATGAGTCGGTACCCAGAGGAGACAGACGGATGTGGAATGCTGAGGAGGACATTTGTATCTACCCTTCAGGTAGGAACTCAGAGGATGATCCAGGAGCTGCTTCACCATTCAACTATTTGTCTTTTTAGTTTTACTTTATTTTAGTAGTAGCTGTACCTTTCCGTTGGGCTTGTATTTCTAGCCCCTTTGTAGTTTAAGAACACTTGTTACTGTTTTAATCAGTGTTTTCTTCCTCTTGTACTCTGGTTGTGTGTGTGTTTACGTTTTATAAAGTCAATGCATTACCAGTTATAGGGATTTACTCCTTTGGTGCTAGTAGCCAGCCCCTGGCCTATAGAAGGCGGGCTTGGTATTGTTACGACACGGGCCCTGAGGGACGGGTCGTGAGAAATTGGTATCAGAGGAGTCGGTTCTCCTACAGAACTTTGGACTCTGATAATTTATTTTTGTGAAGAAATAGTGTTAAGAGTATCGAGTGTGGTTTTCAGTTCAGGGAGTCCAGTGTTGGTGCAGCGGTCGACATATCCATACACTAGGACCCTGACTACTAATTTCCGACTTAGTACATGAAAACACTGATTGCATGCGTGTTTCCAAAAATTTTCTTTATGTCAGCTCAAACCAGGTTAGCTCACCATGTTTAAATCATTTGACAGTGTCGCATCTGTTCAGGATGCCTCCACATAGATAGTCAGTTGGAGTTCCGAGAGAGTACCCGATAAAGGTCCACTGAGTGATGAGGCTCCAGTGTATGACCCTCTTACTATGGTGGCACATTATGGTGGTGTACTAGCAGCAACACCACCCATTGGGAAGCATATGCCACCAGTCGTACTAGCAGACGGTGCACGCTGACAAAGCACGTTGCACGAGTTCCAGCAGTAGAGGCCTCCTAGGTTATGAGGCAAGATAGATTCCCAGGCAGCAGTGGATTGGATGATGGCGATTTCTAGAGTTATACACCTATTTTAGATACTAGTAGAGAAGATGGTGATCTTAGCTACTGGTGTTTCTCAGCGAGAGACCATGAGGTTGGTCCGTATAGTGACGAGGCTTAATTACGTGGGCTGATGCCTGATAATGTATCTTAGGGTAGTGTGCCAGCTATATCACTACCTGTTGGTCAACAGTTTCCACTGGCGGTACCGGTAGATGACACATGTAGGATTAATTCCTTACACATGTTTCAGCATCAGATACCCCTCAGGTTCTGAGGTGAGCCTGACTCCTAGGCGGCTGAGGACTTGCTTGAGGAGGTGGCTCAGAGTTTTCTAGAGCTTATACAGCTTCGACAGGATGACATGTCAATAGCTGAGTATTCATCGAGGCATACCGATCGTTCTAGGAAGTTAATGACTATGATATGATCAGTTCCCAAGATCTCAGACCTCAGAGTGAGGTCTATTTAAAGGATATATAATCCAACACTTTTCCTCTAGTCATTCCTACTTATGCTAGGGTTCTAGAGAGATCCTTTGTGGTTGAATGTTCTTTGGCTGAATGGATACAACTAGATAATGTTAGCAGTGAGAAAGTAGGGAATTGACACTAGTCTTAGAGACTTGGGCTTTTAAAAATGTGTCAAGAAGAGGAAGTGTTAATGACAGATGAATCTACAGAGCAGCAGACGTGGAAGCAGAGCTAGGAGAGCAGCATGAGGTGGTGTACATTTAGACATGTTACAACCACCCGCCTTTGTAGTCCTCACCGGGCTCTGGGAGAAGGAGGGCAGGGTAAGAGAGTAGCTTCACGTGGTCAGGGAGTGTGACCCAAGGTCTCTAGGAATGATTCAAGGTACAATTAGTGTCTACTATTAGCTATTGTAACAATATACATTGATATGAATCATTCCTTCCTTCCACGAATCTAGTCCCAGACCTAGAGTTTCCGGATAAGCCGTTGACTCGACCCTCATGTCTGGAGATACCTTTGGGAGGAGACTCGATAATCACTCTTAAGCCGACAGTGTGATCTGACCCTTGAGGTGAGAGTTTTAGTTGGAACCTCTTGGTGGCAGTTCTGAGGCCTTACAACATTAGTTTTGGTATGGACTGGGCAACCACGGTTCATACAAAGATTTACTATATTAGGAAAAAAGGTTGTGGTTTACCTACAATGTTGGGATTAGTTTTCCTTGGTTGGCGAAAAGGAAACCCCAGGCAGCACAGAATGGAACCATGCATTAGAAGGGGTAGTTGATCACTCAAGAGTTGTACAAACGTACCTTTCTGCCAGACTTCTCCAGATTTTCAGAATCTCTTTTAGAATTGACGAAGAAGGGGAAATCCTTCATGTGGTTAGAGAGATGCCATAAGATCCATTCATGAGATTACGTAGAGGTTGACCAGTGCGCCCATTTTGAGGCTACTCGAGAAGGGGCAGATCATCCAGGAGTGGACGAAGACTGCACAGAGTAGACGGAAGACCTATGCTGATAAGAGACAGAGACCACTGGAGTTCGAGGATGGAGATCACGTTTTCTTATGGGTCTCACCTCGACAAGTTATATAATGATTTGGCCGGGGCAGAAAGTTATCTCCATGATTCTTAGGACCTTACCAGGTCCTCAAAAAAGTAGGCGAGGTGGCCTACTGCCTGACCCTTCCACTTAAGTTACACTGGGTGCACGACGTCATCCACGTATCTCAGCGAGGAGATGCATGCACGACCTAGCCGTCGTCATCGACCGCAATATGACATTCACGGAGGTTCCAGTAGAGAATGAGGATCGATAAGAACGGGTCCTACGTGAACGATTGATTCCTATGGTGGTGTTTGTTGGCAGCACAGGAACCTCCAGTAGAGCACATGGGAGTAGGAGGCTCAGATACGTGCTCAATACCAACTTTTGTTTCCTTAGTGTGTGTTGTTGCTTTACGGGGACGTATAGCTATGAGGTGGGTGTAATGTAAACACCCATAATTTTCAAAGAATTTTTTTAATTATTATTTTAAATTTTATGAGTCTGTGGCTTCTGACGACACCTGATTCCAAGGCTCGGTGTGCCCGAAATAAATTTACGATGTTTAGCTCAGGTATGTCCAGTAAACGAACGAGTGAGTTTTTCTATCTTTTGAACCGGTGCACGGAATTGAAATATGAGGGCACCGATGAACTCACGGTGCTTGTAATTGCTTAAGGGGACCTTTACCACAGTTACGTTTTAAGTGGGATGAGAATTAATATTCGCGGAATTAGTTTAAAATAAATAAAATTGTTTGAAAAATTTTATTTTATAAATTTGAAAGTTAATCCCTACAATGGGAAGTTGTTGGTGGGGCCCACAACCATCCAACATACCATATGTGGATATTTGAAAGGTGGGGCCCCCATGAGCCCCAACCTTTCACCTTCCCCTAAACTTCTTAAACCTTCCATTAAACTCCCTTGTTTAATGTTGACAACTCTCCCATATTTATGAGATCTTTCACCTCCACTCCCTCTCTATAATTAATTTCCAACACATTTAATTAATGAAGTGGTTTGAATGATTGAATTTTTAAATGGATTTTGTTAAATAAAATAATAAGAGTAGCTTATTAATTTATTTTGGGGAGGATTTCGTTGTGTTGAGTAGATTTGGGAGAGCTCTTGAGTTTTTGGGAAGAACATCGACCCTCCGACGAAGAACGACATCTTCTTCGACGAAGAATTCCGGTTCCTTGAAGAACAACAATGCCCTTTTCATTCTCTTCTCCATAACAAGTGAGGAGAAAGTTCTTCCTCCTGGGATGCACTCCGAAGTCGTCTATGAATCCTCTCCCCACGACATCGTCTACCGCTACACCCGGCGTGCGATGTCAATTATCAAGGTAGGGGGTTCATGTTCAATTTTAATGGATTAAAATTGTTCTTGTTCTCATTGTAAGAATTGGATTGTCTTTGGCCAATTGCTATCGCCTAATGCGGAGGGCGCAGGCTGAATGAAGACGACCAATTGACCCTCCGTTGGATCTTATTTCTATATGCAATAGAAGCGGCAACGAGAGGTAGTGGCGATGAATGGAAGCGGCGGCAGTGCGCCGACCGCATGCAAAGGAAGCGTGGCCCACAATCGCGGGCCGCTCGACCGGGGAATAACTGGCTGTCTATAACCGCATGGGCTAAAGGAAGGAACTGTGGAGCCCCTTTGGCATTGCGCTGCGGAGAACCATAGCTTGCACTCTGCGGGCCGCTTCGGCGGGCGAAGGCGGCCGACCGGGTTGAAGAAGCCGCGATGCATTCATGGCGCCGCGCTGAGGATGAAACACGACATGCTTGTGCGGGCCGCTTGGTGGTCGAACCGGCCGGCAGGAGGCCGGCCGGGCTGGGAAGAACCCACAACGCCAAGAGGGCGCTGTGCTTGAGGAACTGCGGCCCATCCAAGTGGGCCTCTCGCAAAGCAAAGCCGGCCGGTTTCGGCCGGCTGGATGGGAGGGCGGTGCCGCCGGTTCGGACAACCAGGGGGGCCGCACCCCCACGGACCGCTCGGCCCACCTGGGCCGAGATGCTCGGCTAGCTGGTTGATCCGTAGCCAGCCGGGCTACACCGGGCGGGGCCACGCCCCTTTGGGCCGGGCCGCACATTTCATCAGGCCGGTCCGACCCCCTTCCGGGTCGGACCCGCAAACACTATGTCGACCCGACCCGTTAGCCCACCGAGCTTAACGGGCCTGGCCCGTTTTCACTTAAACGTGAATAAAATGAAGACCGTGTGTCCGATCGATGTGCCATCTACGAAACTGGGACCCTCGCGATGAGGAGGTCCTTTTTCTATACTCTAAGTGAGTTTTGGATGACTTTGGAAAACAGACGGGTTTGGAACGAGCGTAATTCCAACAGGGCCCTCGGAGCGGAAACACTTATAACTTATGGACCGGACGTCTGATTGACATGCCGTCGATTATGTTGGATTACTCTTGATGAGAAGGTTATTTTGGCATACTTCACCTGAGGTTTATACGCAGTTGGAGTATGGACGGGTTGGATTGTACCTGGAATGCAACCGGGCCCCTAGAACAGAAATGCTAATAAATCACAGACCGAGCATCTGATTGACGCACCGACTGTTGCGTTGAGACCCCTATGACGAGGCGATCCTTTGAGATACTTCCACGTGAGATTATGTAACACTTGGAAGTATCGACCAAAAGCTCATGGAGCGGATCCTCTTGGAGACGAGAATACAGAGTACGAAGACCTTGTAGCTGGCAGAGACCTGATGACTGCTTGACCTATTCGATTCAGAGTGACTTGACTAGCCCCGTGGGGAGCACTACTGTGTTGGGGTGGTAGACCCATGGCAACAGAGCACTACTGTGTTGGGGCAGCAGACCCTTGGCACTCGACAGAAGGAGTACCTCTGTAGGATATGAGGGGGTGCGCTTGGTTGCAGCGGTAGACCCATGGAGGGGAAACACTACTGTGTTGGGGCGACAGACCCGCGGTACTCGACAGAGGAGGAGTACCTAAGATGTCTAAGTTTAGTGAGTAGGGCCTCAAAGTCACGATAGGATCACTGTACGCGATAGAGGAGGAGCTCTCCAGCAGTTGTGGTTTTGATAATGAAAATCCTGGTTTGAGCTGAGTCAATGACCTTTTTTTTCCTAATGATTGAGATGAGTTACTTGATAAGTTAGGTATATGTATGGGCCTATACCTAAGTAAAGGTTATCCATTGAGATATTTCTTTGTGGTTTATCCTTGTTGGATTTTGTAAGACCTTGAGGGTCTCGGGGTCCCTACTGAGTATCGTTATACTCACCCCTGCACGGGCTATGCCCGCACTTTATTGTGTTGGTTGCAGACGACGGACAACACTAATAGTGGTTGAGGCTTGTAGAGATGGACAGTACCCAGAGGTGGATCTCACGACGATTCGGTACTCGGAGGAGACCGAAGGACGTGGAATGCTGAGGAGGACATCTGTACCTACCCTTCAGGTAGGAATCCAGAGGACGATCCAGAAGCTGGTTCACCCTTCAGCTGTTTGTATTTTCGGTTGTACTTTCTTTCAATTATAGCTATAACTTTCTGTTGGGCTTGTATTTCTGGCCCTTTTTTACTTTCAGCATACTTGTTACTATTTTACTTAGTGTTTGCTTCCACTTGTACTCTGTTTGTGTGTGTTTTTACATTTTATAAAGGCAATTCCTTCCCAGTTATAGGGATTTACGCCTTTGGTGCTAGTCGGCAGCCCCTGGCCTATGGAAGACGGGCTTGGGATAGTTACAACACGGGCCCCAGGGGACGGGTCGTGACATTATCGTCAGGTGAAATTTTTGGGTTTTTTCAAAAAAATATTATTTTTCAGTAAATTATGAAAAATTCTGATTTTATAGATAACTATTTTTCCATTTAAGTTTATAATAAGTATGCTTTTTAATAGATTTTAAAATTTTAATAGTTTCAATTTATTAATAATAACCCAATTAATTTCACTCTAATTTAAGTTATGGTAAATTTTATATGAAACCATTTTATAGTTTAAATGAATTTTTTTCTAGAAACTGTTTTTCCTCATTTTTGTGGGTTTATTTAAAATTTACTTCCTACTAAATGTTTGTACTAAGTATGATAAAATTATTGTAATATTTTTAATAATCTCATAAATTTTTTTTAATTATTTCAGTACAATTTTTTGTCATTATGAATAATAAATTTTATAAAAAACAATTAGTTAACAAGGTAATAGTTAAAACATGTTAATAGGTTTGAAAATAAAATTAAAATGGTACAAATGGTCTATAATAGTGTACAAATATCATGGTATTGAAATACTTAGACCCTATATCATCTCCTCTTTGAAAATCATTCATTTGAGATAAAGTTTTCTTGAGTAATAAATTAATACATTTTAATCCTTTGAAAAATTCCATGCATGTTCCCCCCCTCTCTTGTAAAAGGAAACTAACTGTCTTATATTACTCACACTTAATGTGACTATTAGTTTAAAAAATCCTTACCCAAATAATTTTTTAACATCCCTATCATTTCCTTGAGGTCCTATTTTAACCACAATACCATCCTATGAAGTCTTTAGGTATAATCTTAAATTGGGTTTTTTTGAAGAAGTTATATTGTTCTTAATAGAGTTTTTTAATTTTATTTCCACCTATACAAACTTCTATTATTCTATAAAAATTCATATATAAAAATTCCATCAACTTCCATATTTATAAAGTTTATTAATTTTTATTTGGAAAATATTTATTTACCTCATTTCCGCAATAAGGAAAAAGAAAACATCGCTTGTTTGTTTTCATGACCAACCATCTCTAAATAAATATGTAATTATTTTTTAATTTCTAATTTAAAGTGATGTTATTGTGATAAATAATATCTCTCTCACTCCCATATTCATTGATAAAGCCCTAATTGTACATGGTATTTACTAGGTCACCACCCCACCTCTAGGGGTGGGGCCATGATATAGTTATACCCACGATGTCATATCCCATAACATAGGTATAAATTTGACCTAAATCCACTTGAAACACCTTAATTCCATTCTAGATATCATTATTCTCAGGTTAGCCTATAGGTTTCAATATCATTTCCTGATCAAAAGTTGGTTTTAATCTCCCTTGGGGTGTTTTTTGAAGAATATTACCTACTCACTCTATTGTTAATTTTATGATTACCTCATTGAAATCCATCAGTTTAATTTATAAAAAAAACGATAATGAAACAAGGTTAATTCATCATAAAGTGTTGGTGAATCTTTTGTAACCTCATCATATACTTTTTTAGTTTTAATATGAACATGATATCATTGTTACTTGTTCAAAAAAAATCTAGATTGGTAATCAATTTTATTTTCCTCTTACTATGTAGGTCCTTTGATCTACATCTAAATAAACTTACTTCTAATGTGGTGGTCTGGATAAAAATTTCAGGCTTCCCACAGACATTCCAAAATCATATGATTCTTCTCCTTCCTAGTAATGAAATTTTTAGATTTATTTTCATAGATCCTCATTTGACATTGTTGAAACACACTTTTGATGTCTGATTATGAATTTATATGGATATTTTGAAACCCCCACAATCAAGTATATATATTATATTCATGGGTGAGATTAGATATAAAAAATAGTCATATTATAATATTTTTTGTATTATTATTCATACTACACCAATATTGGCCACCATTTTCATTCATGCCACCGAGGTCCCGCTGTATCAGCTGGTTTTATTTCCTAGAAGATAACTGGGATGTATTCATCCAATAATGGCGATGAAATGTTGTCAATTTAGGTGATTTTTGGGGGTCTACAATATCCAAATTAGTTATGTTAGTGTGAATGAATATCATGAAATACATAAGCATGCTATATTTTTTTAAAGGATTATATGGGGATGGATGGTTCCACATGAGCTACACCACCATAACCATTTTTCGATGTGGATACTATTTCATATTATATATGGAGTGGCTTGGAAGGAAGATTGGATTTTCCATTTGGTTTAGAACTGGAGGAAGGGTTGATGGGAGAGTTAGTTCATACTGGTAGAAAATCACCCAAACCATAGTTGAAGACTCATATCCCATTTTGGAATCTCCATTATGAAATGGGTCTACCTCATGGAATCCATGGCCATCTTAATTCACAGAAAGGCTGAACAAGTATGCAAATAGTCACACTCCCAATCCCAGATCATAGGAATCACTTTTCAGTTATATGAAAATTTGGTTTATTTGATGATAAGGGAGGCTGGGAAAAGGTCAAACAGAAAATGAAAATAACCAGCAATAGTACATCCTCAATGAATGAGCATGATCATTTAGGACCCTATTAATATGATTTCAAAAAACCATTTGATTATGAATTTAGTGCTGATATCTCCACTACGAAATCCAATTCTTAGGAAGAGAAAATATTTTGTAAAGAAATCAATTATGTAGGGAGGAAAAAGGGGGGATGAAGGGTAGAAGGTATAAACACTACTCCTTTTTCCTAAAACCATAGAGACATGATCCATAAGTAAAAACGTGGGTTTTAAGGGGAGTGCTTTGGAAAACCTTCAACATTTACCTTCTCCTATAACACATAGAATGATCAACTATGAGCCATCCCTATCTAAGGTGCATGGTTCTAGTACACAGTTGACACTAACCATGCGATAATCATGAAACCTACAATGGATGGCCTTCTTCCCCCCTTTACATTCCTCCAACCCACATGACACTCTTGAGACATCTCATAATCCCGATAAACATTTAATCAACCATATTAAAAAGAGACTAACCAAAACATAAACCAGAATGTACTTAATTAGATGTTCGTGATCTTACAAAATTCATTGGGTATGGTTTTTATCTTACATATCATAGCTTTCCTTTATAAAATGTTGTGTTGTACACATGATTTTAGAAATTTTGATTTTTATTTAAAAACCAAAAAATATTAATAAAAGGGAAGAAATATTCAGAATGATTGCTTAAATATTAAATAAGGTAAAAAACTTAATGAAGGAATTTGTAGTGGTAATAATTCAGTGAAATTAGTTTATTATAATTATAAAGAATTAGGTTCAATATGTGATGAAGATGTGATCAATAAAATAATTATAAAACACTTGAATAATGTTTCTAGAAAATTGGTTACTTTTATTATTAGGGTTTTCAAGGAACATCTTGAGGAAAAATCACCACTGTAAAAGGAAGCTGATGCAATGGAATAATAAATAAATAAATTGGTTCCAAACTAAAACACACTTTTAGAACTTGATAAATTTAATAAATTTAATATTATGTTATATAAATAAGTAGTCACTATGGATGATTAATCTGGAGAAGAATCCATTTCTCTTTTCAAAATAAATCACTCATTGATTTAAGATTAATTTTACAGTGGTTTTGTGGGAAGGATGTAAATGAAATTCATTTTTTAGAAGTTATCCAGGAACTGGAAAATAAACATAATAAATCTATGTTAGTTAAAGATAAATATATAGAAGTTAAATTAAAAAACAATTAAGGTTCTTGATAATTTTTACTAAAGGCCAATCATGTGCATGAAGATAGGATTTAGAAGATAAATATTGAATGAGAAGATATCATGAAATAAGTTGAATATGAAAATCTTTCAATGAAATTAAAATTTCTTGAATTTGAAGTGAAACAATGAAATAAGATAGAAACTCATGAGGATATCTCAATAGAATCTATGAAAATAATTTCATCCAAGAATAATTCTAATAACATTGTTATTTCTAAAAATTCTAAACCTGATGAAAAATTGATAATATATATGCGTAACTCTATTGTAAGATCATTGAAAAAAGTAACCCTTTATCCAGATAAATATGTGTATACTAATGTTGTTTTTAAATCTAGTAAAAAATAAACCTTCAAATACTGACAATCTGGGATGAATAAAAATTCTCAAGAATCCAATACATCTTAAAATATCGATATGAAGATGTGTAAGAAATCATGTCCCCTAAAGAAAGTAAAAAATAATAATTTTTTTTTCCAAAAGTAGTAATGTTTCAAAGTTATCCATATTGTTTCAGAGAAGAGTAAATAATGATATTTTTGGTATTTTTGGTGATGTTGGATGTTCGGGAATTCGAAAATAAATTATTAGAATAATATTTTATTGCATGAAAATTAAATAATGCTCAAATTTAAGTGGTTAAGAGATGAATAAAAGTAGAAACTTAAATAGTATAAGTATAATTCATGGAAAAGAAATTTTTATATTAGGATTAGTAATAGATATTTTAAAAAAATTGATTATTAAAAAGTAAGTGGTAGCTGTTCTTATGAGTGATGGTAATTACCAATCATGCAAAAATAATCTAATGATCTGAAGAGAATACCATAAAAACAATATTTATGGTCATGAAAAGAATATCACAACTCATTAATGGGTTGTGGGAAAAAATAAGAAGAATTTTAAACAAAAAACCCCAAAAAAATTTAGTGAAGAATATTTATAAGTGTATCACCCTAAAAAAATACACCTCTATTGTCGTGGAAATGTTCATACCATGGACCACTACAAATTATCCATTAACAGAAGCACTAAAGAAATAATTTTTGAATTAAAGAAAGAATAATTTCATAAAAAACAATATGATTAATTTTATAAATGAATTCATTGATAAATAATTTTAAAATTTCCTCAAAGCATAACAGAATGAAAAATATATGTGTGTAAAAGGGTTCATATTTCATAACATTGAGCTAAAAAATGCATCACATGGTTTACTGTGCATGAAGAATTATTGAAAAATAATTTGAAAGAACATTTGAATTTTTATGTTGAAAATATTATTGTGAAAAATGAATTAATACAAAAATTTATACTGAGAATAAAATTAACCAATTACTGATAATATGAGGAAATAGTTGGAAGAGGCTATAATGATACAACAAGAATAGAAACATTAAACTGTTTTTCTAGAAAATGTGAAGTTTCATACATTAACTAAGAATATAGTCAGGTTTATGAGAAAATCTTAGCCTTATTTATCTAACTAAGGAGTATTTTATAACCAAATTACTCTCATATATACGTTGTGTTTATTTTTCCTGTATAGAAATGAAAGTGATGCATATATTCAGGGGGATACCTGAATTTGATAAAAGTATAGAACATATTATAGCTAAAAAGTTATAAATCATGGATTACTAATGGAACCATGTTTCCTATATTCAATATTTCAATTAATATCATAAGATGGTTATAGTTTATTTATAAATAAATCCAATCAGGATGAAGAAGTATAGAGTCCATATCTGGAAGGGAAAATATATTATTTAGATTGCATGTTTTCAATTTTCATGTTGAAATAATTTCAAGAAATTAGTTGAAAATCATTTTAATAAACCCGAAAAAGGGATTATGTCTTCGTATCACATGTTTAAAATTTATTCACAAAAGTTTGGTTGGAATTAATGAATTTTGTTTTCTACACAAATCATGACTCATGTAAGATTAGAGTTAGTTAATTTTAGATGATTCCTAGGATTGTTTTGATTCCATAATTCAATAGATTAAATCATACTATATATGATAGAATATGACAATATGTTATTACAATGTTAATGATGGAGATTATAATTCCTTCCCATAATTATATATTTTACTTTATTTTCTATTATGGGAAGAAGATAAAATTGAATATAGAAATGAAATTGTTATTGGAAATAAATAAGAAATGAGATATTGAAGAACCCAAGTTGTTTATCGATGTATTAATTATTCTAAAGTTGATTTTTTTCAATAATTAGTAATGATAAATATTTAATTTGTATTAACTATGTATATTGTTTCAATGTTTTTAATGACTAAACCATTATCCATTGGTAATTTTAATTGACATTTTATTCCTAGAAATGATGAAGATATGATGAATTGAGAAGAATATAAGAAATATTTTTTTCATGAGAAATGTTGTTTTGGAATCTACATTACTCCATAAATTAATTATGGGAGATTGGAGGTGTATATGTTGAGAATTATATTTTTTTCATTAGTGTTGAGTATTTTGTCTTGTCACTTATGGGAATTTTGTTATTCCTATTAATATAAGTTTACTATAAAATAAATCCAATAACCCTTCTATCCACTAAAAGGTGGGAAAAAGTTTCAACAAATACATACCTGGTGAATGAGGATCATATTTATTTTTAAGCCAATGCATAGTCATGGTGGGTGCATAAATCTTGGTGTAATGTGAACAGGTGAGTGTGAATGTAGGAACACTAGTTTGACTATGTAGTTAGTTTATACCCATGAAGATCAGTGTGTGATGGTGTATTTTAGTGTTAAAACAGATACCAACCCAATAAATTAGTAGAATGGATAATATTTTTAGGTGGATCCAAACCAAACAGTGAACTGATGCGGGGATCATTGAACAAAGACCACTTTTACTCCATTTAAAAAAATATTTATAGAAGTGCGAATGTTTTATCATTACAGATGTGACTATTATATATCATTAGTGTCATCATCTATTGCTTTTGTATTTTGAAGATATTTTTATGACCTCTTCTTCATATCATGATGATCTCATTTGGATTAATGGCTGTAGTGACCATGGTAAGGCCCAATGATTTTTTTCCTTTTATTTTGAACATACAATCTAAATTTATTTGGTGTATCATGTAAATTAAAACAAAAAAATAGAATAATGAAGCATTGTAGTTTGATTACTATAAAGAGACTATATATTCGAGTGAATGTAAGATGGATGATGTTATTTAATAAATACAAGTGATAAAGTGTTTGAATTTGTGTGAACAAATGTAGTATAATCCCTTGCAGGTATCATGAAAAATGTCTTTCATTTTGAAGGAAAATAAGGTTGTTATGGGGGATGGTAATTTACTGAGCAATGTAAGTAAAGAAAGTGAGATATGGTGGTTCTCACATAAATAAATCAGGTAGTTTGATTATAGGAGTAAGTTGAAAAATAAATTTGGTAATGATTTTATATTAATCCCCTGACCATCATTCATTTTCATTATTGAGTAGTAAAACAATCTAAGTGATTGGGGAGAATAAAAATAGATACCTTAATAATTTCTATATTTAAATGAGTATTTTTGGGTTTTTTCGTGCTATTATTTCTAAATCCTACTCAATCACATGTTTATAAGCATGGTTTCACAATCCCTTGATATTTCTAATAATATTCGATGAAGTTTGGTGAAGAAACTATGAATTTTTTTTTTGAGATTAAATGATTTGAGAATTATAGATCTCATGTATACTGATACAGAAATTAATAAATAATGAAAATAGTTATCACATACTATGTTTTGTGAAAATGTTTGATATACATGCATGAGATAATATTCATGATTAATGAAAGACGAGTTACATGAAGAAATAGAATCGTTGAGTTGAAGATCTACTTTATTTTTTTTTTATGATTTATGCAATATGGGTGAATAAATAAAATACTATAAGTGTAAATATCTATGAATTTTTTTATTAATGTTAACTAATGAAATATGAGATAGGTTTTTGAGAAATAGTTATAAAAAGTACTTTGTGATAATTTTATGAAGATGAGGTATAATAATGTGAAGAGAAATCATGAAGTTCAAGTGTTTTTTCATTATTAAATTTTTTCATGCACATGAAATATAACTATCATAATAACAATGTACATATTGTTCATATGAATTATTGAACAAATTAAATATATAATAACTATACATTGTATCATACATGAATGATGTTTGAGAATAATACATGTAATATGCATTACATGAATAGTGTATATTGAAGGTCGAGATTGAAGCAACGTAGTATTTCAGAAGGAATTCAAACCTACATAATAATTGTATTAAGATGGTCCAGACTATTTGAATATCTATTATAATGAGATAAATAATATTGTTATTCTTAAGTTTCAATTGTTCTTGAATAAGTGTACATGAGAAGATAAGGTAATCTAGGTTATTTGTAAAGAATGATTACTTATAAAGGATACAAAGAATAAGTAATAATCAAATTGAGGTATTTCTATCTATGGATCATATCTGAGAAAGATAAAGACATCAATGAGACTCTAAGGAATTATAAGCCCAATTAGAAGCTAATAACACATTGGGATGTAGTATTAATATCCTCCTATGGAACTCAAGAGTTAATGAGGGCTCTATGGGACTCTATCTCAAATAGTTGTGTAGGTGAGGGATTTTGATCACTAGTGGGAATCTAGAGTCTGAACATTATTGGAATAATTTTTTTATAGGAATGGGGATTTACTTGGATGTAACAACTTGTATATAGAGAAGAATCTGTATCTAGGGGGAATAACCAGTTACAACTAGAAGTTGGTATTTTTGAAGAACCGTTTTAAAAATATTGTGTTTGGTGCTTCATCTAATATCTATATTTCATACAAGATCCACCCATATTAATAGGTTATGGAGGTTTTAATTAAAATGTTGTAAAGGAAGAAAAGTGAATCAAGTGAAACAAGTCACACTTGATTCACACCCCCACTTAGTGTGACTACACTATCCATTGGGAAATTTATTTTTATATCATGAGATACCATGTATGGTGAGTGTGTAGTTATCCTAATCATATTATGTTTTATTATGGGTGGGACAATAATTATAAACCTATCTAATTAATTTGGTAAGGATTTATATCTCATGATATATTATGAAGGGGATTATGGAGTTTATCTAATCCACAATGAGAATTTTCCATAATGTGATGATGGTCTTGGTAGTAATCCATGAATTATTGTAATGATGTTATTCATTATGTATTGGTCCCAATATTATGATGATAATATCCTTTGATATCAAGTTCTTTATACTAAATACTCTTGATATGATTCTTTTCTTATGATCAATGTATTGTTTTGTATAAGTTTTTTATATTATATTTATGTTCCTTGTTAACATTATCATACCCATATTTTCATATTATGCTCACATAAGATCTTGATTCACATCTCTTAATCATACCCTTACCAAGTGTTTGAGGCCACTCTTTCTTATGTTTCTATTTATCATAGTAATGAAGTAAAGTAATACAATTGGTATTTCTAGAAAATTATACTGAGAAAAAAATTTATGGGATATTTTTAATACTCTTTATAGTTTAATATTTTCTTAGTTTAGTGAAAAATATCTATTAGATAAGGGAGGGACATTTTTGTTAGTTAATGTATTTGTTTTTCAAATTAATTACAATGAAACTGGCCATTGAATTCTTATGATATATTCAATATGAAATTTTACGTATAAAACAATTTAATATCACAAGAATTATTTATGGGTTGTTATATTCCCCTTTTCTCGAACACTTATCATATAATGTATATCCTCATTGATTAATCTCCCAATACAAGACCTTGTCACATGGAGTATTACTTAGAAACACTATCAGTATTACCATGTTTCTTGTGATGCATCAAATAGGGTCTTGTATACTCATATCAGTGTATAATCACTGGAACAATGATATATCCCACACTATTGAATATTCACCCACTGTGAAGGCCCTATCAAACCCTAACCTCAAGAATTTGGTCTAATCTTCATTCATTTCATGCATCATAACCTAGTTAGACTAACCAAGAACCATACCAAGTTAACTCTCCCAAAGGCCTTTGCAAACCAATGTGATTTCTTTTATCAACTCCTTTAACCCTCGATTTTTTTATATGATATATCTTATCAAGGTGTTCACTTAAGGATGAAACCCAGATGAAACCATACCTATCACATCCTATCATTTCCCAAAGTACTTATCCCACTCATTACTTACTAGATATGTCTAATCCACCCTCAATATAATTTCCCTCACTATGAATGAGATGAAAAACTATAAAAAATACCTTAACATGGGGTGATAATCTAATTATTTCCCATACCACACTTGGAAATGAACCTATAAAATACCCATATATCATTTCAGGTCGAAGTACCTACCCAAACGCTCTCATAATCCTAACTAGTTCATTCTACCCTTAGAGATATAGTTGTTTGATAAATCAATTTCCTAAAATCATCACGAGATAACCTGCTCTAAATAATATAGGATCAATTCAACAATGTATCTTCAGATAAGGTAATCGAGGTCCCAATATCATTAACTAATAACATTAAAATATTAACTCAAGGACACTCATCCATTAACATTAATATGGCTTAAAATTAAATTCTCCACCATCCCGCAACAAATAGTTACCATCATTGGGATGCTCTGTTTATCAAGTCCAAACCCAACCATGACTCTTAAAATATTAACCAATTTCCTGAACTCCTTTATCTTAAAACCATATCTAAATAAATAATCACAATTTTTTAATAATCATTTCATTTAATTCAGGAGTATATAATGGAAAATAAATTATCTTGGAAATGGAGAATCACTTGAACCACACAATAACGTCTGTGTTCATCCACCCAATACATCATATAGATAAAACACACACAATTCCCACCATCTCCATCAAATTTCACAAAACATAGGGGTAATCAATGTTAAAACCCCATATTGAGTCACCACAAATCATTGGGTGAAAAACAAGAATGAAAAGATATGGAAAATGATGAATCATACATTTAATAAATTAGGGACCCAACCAAAAACTATCTATCAAAAAGGGGGGCCATGGAAGGTATTAAAGGAATATATTTGGAATAAATTTCTCTCCTTATGTTTATCATTTCATAAAACCAAATGGGGATCCTAAAATTACATGTGTATCCTTAATTTAAATTTTGAGATAGGTCCCTATCGTGGTGTGGCCTATATGGGACATGGAATGATGATCTATTTTTGTCACCCATCACTATGTGGACCTTTGGGATAAGACATGAAATGTCCCCATTTAAATGATAACCAATGACTTCATGACCATATCCTAAAAGTGTAATCCCTATTATCATAGAATGGAACACCCCCATTAGAAATAATCAAAAATATAAGGCTTAACAATTAGTAGAATAGTTTCATTTTCTACAACATAATATTTTACCACAAGATTGCATCCTCCACCCCCACATCATTACAAATTTCCTTGGACCAAATTTCTATACATTTTCTAGAGGAAATGGTGTTCTCACATTCCCTATGAGAAAAAATAAAGTAAAAATAAAAGGCTCCCTGACTATACACAAAATAATTCATTCAAAATAAAATTTAAACACAAAATGGATATACCCATGGAATAAAACCCTGGAAAGGACATAATATCCATAAGTGAGGTTATTTACAAAATATTTAAAATATATCATCATTTAATGACACCACATACAATGGATTGATGAAAATGGGAAAGGGTCTTTCCCTTTGTAAAAACCCATAGAATATCCACTATTCTAGGAAATCTACTAGTCATTGTGTGTTTTCCTACCACAACACCATGGTACCTCAATTAGCATGGAATAATCCCTCAAAATACCCATCATCAATTTCAGACCATCACCCATAACATTATGATGTTACCTCTATATCCAAAAACCAACATCATGGTTCCCCCAAACACACTCAACCATTCACTAGAGCACCCGAAACATCTCTCGGAGCTCTAATGAAATATGTAATAATCTCTTTTTTTATTTCACAACTATTCGAATTTGGATCTAAATCCAAATTAATGAAACATATACTAATTCAATAAGATAAATATAAATACCTGATTAATTTCAAAACCTATAATGACGTTGGTCTATATAAACTCCACAAAAACATATTCTAATCCTTGAGAATCTATGGGGTATAATTCCAACCATATATGGTCATTAATAAAATCTGCATGAAATTATTGGCCACACCCACCAACATCCCAACAAATCATTGATTAAGATTACTTAATTCCCATAGGAAACAAATATAATACATACACCCAAAAAAATGTATAAACCCAAATATTAGTCTAATTCCATTGTTGGGTCTTAAAAGATCCCCACTATCTATCATAGACTCTCCACCGATGCCGACATACCACTGATCCTATAAACTCTAATATCATATGAAATGCCATCCCATATTTAATAAAAACACACATACACCATTAAAAATCACAACTAAATTGAAAATATTAAAATTTAAAAAGAATTAAATAAAAATTAATATATTTACTCACCAATATCTTAGTTTTATCTTTTCTATCCCCTAATTGGTCTCACTAAATTCATGAGACTTCATACATGAGGGTCATTCATACTCAACTGATAAGATTCTTCACACCATATGTACATAATTATTGTCTCCATGTTAGATCCAAAATTTCAATCTCTATATCCCACAATTAGTCTATTAATGAACATTTTAATTTTCTGATTTTTCACTGGTCATACCGAAACACCAACATGGAATACCCATCACTATAAATTAATGGTACACTAATAATTTTATTCATAGAATTATTTTAATTTACTTGATAAAGAGGTTCACACCCACAAATCCCAAAAGGGTTTCATAGTATAATATGGTTCTCCTTACACCCCTATTGGATTTCAAAAACTAAAAGATTCCAACATTTCTCACTTGTCGCTTCTCCTGATCCATACACATCCAATTGGTGATAGCTCAAGTCTGAGATAAATACTTGATCAACTATGCCAAGGTTTTCCATCCCCAATTTCAAGACTTATTATAGGTAATCATCTATAATACTAACTTGAACATTGTGTTAATAGTAACACATGCTTCTAATTCAATCAATCAATCTACGATGCACACATGACAGCTCACCAATCCACAAGACCAATAGCACCATGAATACCCAACATGTTCTAACCACCACATATCAATATTTTTTCATGAAATGCTAGGTCGATAATCACTCTACTCATCCTAGGAAGATTAATACTCTTAAATTACACTCTGAATGGATATTTTGTACTATCGTTGTCAATATCATCTAAACCCAACAGGTGCAATATCTTATATCACCTATTTAAAAAACTAGACTCCCACTCCCATGTTTTGTGCCCCATAAAACCCATGATCTTCTATAACTATATGAGATCTAAATATATGATTACCATTAAATAATTAGATATTTTTTACATCATACACCACATTAAACATCAGACACGAAGGAATCCTCATTATATTTAAATACAATATAAATTTTTATATATGGCCATTACAAGCTCAACATAAAATTATAATGAATTAATATGGTGAAACTTTTTATGAAATATTTTTATAAATAAAATAAAGGCTGCTATTGATATGAAATTCAATTAGTTTACATAAAATTACTAATAAAAGAATTTATTTTTTAGAGAAGTATTTTTCTAAAAAATATCCCTTTATGAGAAAACAATTTCTATTTCAAGAAACATATGATTAATTTTAAATTATGTTTGATATTAATAATCTATAATTACAAATTTAGTTGGTAAATAATATTAAATAAGAATAACAATAGTTAAAATTTGAAATATTCATTTTCGAATAAAAATGATTTATCAATATATTTTATGATTTTATTCAAAAAAAATGAAATTATAAGTTTTGAATTTGAAATTAATAACAATAAAATTTATTTTTTAATTCATCATATTGAACATAACTTAAAAAGAATGTTTTTATCTTTTTATTAATGTTTTGTTTTTAGTTGAAAAATACAGTTTCCATGAAACATGTAATTTTTATGACTTTATCATTAGATAAGATAGATTAAGATGATTATAAAACAATTTAAGTGATAAAATATGAAACTATAAAATAAAATGATTCATTTTAAAATATTATTTTATCATATAAATTCTATGTCCAATTATGAGGCCCCAACCTTAAACGTTACATAATATTGAGTTAATTCAAGAATCTACATTGAATGTCTTTTTAGGTTTAGAGACTTAGAGAATTAATCTATAACTATTTCATAAAAGAATCATATAAATACAAGGTGGACACTTCCAACAGTTTTTGTTTCTTCAATTACATTAATACTTTTTAAAAGAAACATGGTTTCTTTTCATGTTTAATCATCATAAGTTTTCTTTGACTCTATCCTTGACTATATTCTTCCTTAAATTATATGAAAACTTTTAAAACATTGGATGATAAAAAAAATACAAGAAATGGACATGAAAATAAAAAAAACCATTAGTCTAGTTAAAAAATGATAAACCTTTCAATGTTCATTGAGAGGATGAGACACTACATTTTCACATGAATAACCCTCATACTTTTTTTCTCAATGAAAAACACCAAAACAAATAGCAAGCAGTTAAAACTCCTTTAGGTGACTTAAAAAATCATATAGATAAAACACTTTAAAACATCATACTATTTGAATAACCATATGGTTGACTTCCAAATTGGATATCTATAATGGGGATCACCCTTCGTATAAGCTATATCAATCTGACCCGTGAGCTATAATAGGGCTCAACCCGTCGTATAAGATATGTTGGGATCACCCATGAGATATAATGGAGGTAAACCCTTCGTATATGATATATCAGGCTCACCCATGAGTTATAATGGGTATCAACCGTTCATATAAGCTATATTGGGCTCACCCTTCTCATATAATGATAATGTACCATTTTATGTATAAAACACTCTCATCAGAAAAACCCTTTTTGAAAAGTTCTTTTAATCTGATATGAAAACAATTTTCATATAACAATACCATTTTAATTTAAGAACCCATTTTCAATACCAAGATACCAAAATAAAGGAATAAGGTATTTATATAAAATACATTAAGGCTTATAGAGGAAGTCAAATATCAAATAACAGTTATGGTGGTAGAGAAGTTATTGTCGTTGTATACAATAAAACAAATAACATTCCCTTTTTCAATTTGTAAAGAATGTAAAATTATTTTTATAAAAATATTCTTTTTGAAATATTTTAATGGAATTATATATAGACATAAAATTTCCTTTATAATCCTTTTATATCTATATAAATAAATATGTAAATTAATATCATGAAGATAATGATTTGATAATTAAAATTTTAAATGTGAAAGGTGTCCCATACAACTTTGAATATCTAATATTAATCTCTATGAATTATTAAATAACATTTGTATAGATAAAATATGGATATTAAATGTCATAGTGGTTGTATATACAGCTTTTAAACAAATAGAGGTGGATATTACCATGAAATACCTCAATTAAAAGAGATTGAGATGAAGTCCCAATATAGAGTCCGAGTTGCCTTGTTCATTATTCAATTTAATGAATAATTCCCCTAGGTCAATTTATAATTTCTTCAGAACATTTTTCATATTTATCATTCATTTTATATCACTTATTTCCCTATTATAAGAAATACTCAATTATCTTAGTTCATATCGGATGTTTTGTCGATGATTGATACTTGAGTCAAAAATAAACTTGTTATGATTACAAATGGTCCATATGGTCATAATTACATCATCTAAGGAATTATAATAAAGGTTTAAATATCATATATATCCATAATATATGTATTTATAATATTCCATAACATTTAGAGATAAGAAATTAAATGCACCATTCATGGAGACGGTATGTCGTACGTACCGATGAACTCAACTTTCATTTCTTTGTCATATTAAAAGAATGAAAAATAAATGATACATAGGTATGTTATAAATCAATTATAATATATATGATATATATGTAACTTATTTATATTAATTACATCCTTTATACATTCTATGTATGGCATGAATGAGTCATATAACTTTGAGGGGGGGGGGGGGGGTAGTCCGCACTTCCTCAAATGAAATTATCGTATTTACACATTATGGAAAGAATAAAGGTATATTGTAAATAAAAATTATAGAAGAATATAGAAAATATAAATATAATTTAAATCATATGTAAATATAGTTCCATCATAATGGACACCATGAGAGGTTCTAGGGGAAAATTGAACAATCATCGTTTTGTGAGGCAGCAATTCGCCGTACACAGAAACATTATGTTCGTATCCATTAGATGGGTGTGTGTGTAAGTTTAGTTCAAATAATTCCCATTAAAACACCCCATTAAATAGATGATATTTTATTTGTTATATAATCAAATAATAATAAGATCATAGGGATTGTATAAGGAAAATAAAGGAAAGGAACATTAGAGAAAACGTTACCTCTAAAATAGGTTTCTTCTTTTGATTTGATCCAAAAAAACTTCTTGAATGGCCTTATGCCAAAGGTAATTCTTCTAGAAGTAAGGTATGGATTATGGGAGAATATTTGAGAAGATTTTGGACTAGACATATGGATTTAGAGGTGTCATAAAGTGGGTAGATGTGGTGGCCTTTTATATGACGGAGGACACGCACTTTAAGAAAGTCATGAAATATTAATTTATTTTACATTAAATTTAGATTAAAAATGGTCCAAAACTCATTTAATTATAATATAATATGATTTTGGTTATAATAAATATAGTAAGATAATTTTTAGACAAGTTTTAAATATTTTTTTATCCTTATATTTTTGGTTTAACCCTTATTTTACAGTTTAAATCTTAGAGTGATATCATATTATTCACACATTGTGGGATAATGTAATTACCATATCATGTGAAACGACCAAAAATAAAGTAATTTATGATATATTTGGAATTATATTAACCATTTTTTTAAATATTATATTTTTAGGAATTTAATATCATTTAATAAACTATTTTATATTTTAATATCAGAATTATGTAAATTCTGGACACTATTCATACATGACTTTATAACAAATTCATAACAACTTGATTCCTTAGAAAAATAGAATTAAATGAAATATAATATGTAAATATCATCTATAAAATTCTTCCATGGCATAAAAATAACCAAATTACAATTATTTTATCATTTACAATATCATTTATTTGAATCATTTATTAATTAAGCGATCACTGCATCATCATTGTGTCATAATTAAATTTATTTATTTTGTGTTTAAAAATTATAAATAAAATATTATTATGTGAGAAATAATGTTTTATTTCTAATTAATATTTATAGTATAATATATTAAATATATAATCCTGTATAAATATTATTTTAGTAAAAGATACATGTTTATGTTCTATTTCGCTTTACATTAAATTAATTATTATAACATGTCATTATCACAACCATGATGCTCCATGGGGTCCCAAAATCGACCCAAATATACCTATTGTCGTAAATATCTCATAAAATAGTATTAGAACATGTTTTAGGGTAGTTTAATAATATTATTATATTATTTGTTACCCTTATTTACCAGATTTACCCTTTTACCATGGTAAATAAAACAATTATTGATGTTACTATTCATAATGTCCCAAAATAAAAGTTACCTATTTACACAATTTAGAAATTAGGATTCCAAATAAAAAATACATTTCTCCAAATTCAAAATATATATTTTTTGGAAATTAATTTAAAATTAATTCCCGTTGTTAAATCTAAAAAGCAAGTTTTTTATAAGTAAAAACTATCAAAATATTTACATGTGTTTATATCCAATTTAAATAAGAAATTACTTATAATTACCATAATTTAATGAAATGATAAAACAATAATCCAATTATACTTTAAAACCAATTAAAATTACAATCTATCTATATAAATAAAGTAGATGAAAAAGAAGTTTGGAATTAAAATGCCGTATTTTTCACTTTTCATTAAAAAATGAACTTTATAAGAAAATTACCAAAAATTTATCCAAATTAAATTTTGATATCCAGATTCTATAAAATATTTTTATTTGTAAAATATAACCTATAAAATATAAATAATTAATTTTAAAAGGGTTCTCCATCAAAAGGCGGTAAAATTGTATTTTTAGAAAAATACTTTTTTTATCTAAAAATTGAATTTGTTCTTATATCATATCTATAAAACAAACAAGATGAATTTAAAACATTAAATTGAATATATAACATATATTTTTCATTAAATATAAATCCATAAAGACTGATAATATTTTATAAACACAATTATTCCCTTTTAAATAGGTTTTCATAAAAACATATCCTTTATATTCAATTCGTTTTTATTTCTATTTATAATATATTTGGTAACCAATGAATCCTTATTTAATCATGTGTAAACCATATTTAAAAACTGAATTGATATTATTCATTCTCTCCCTCCCAATGTCTTGGTGCTAACTTCTATTTAAAATAAAAATATTATTGTATTATTTTTCAGTATAACTCAAAGTTGTGTGCAATGTAAGATTTTGGAGAAACCCAGTGTTTGATATCGATTATGCAATAAAAAAAATCACCCCCTTTAGTGTAAAAATAATATTATATCGATAAATATTAATATATATGAAAATTTATTATTCTTTAAATACCCTGGTGGTTACATCATCCCCCCTTTTGGAAATTGCATCCTTGAAATTTTAAAATTGTACTTGGAAACTTCATTAAAAATCCCACATCGGAAAAAGTGTCAATATAAATATCACATCAAAACAAAAATGAGAAGTAAAAAGGTCACGAGAGATGAAAAATGTTAGGATTCCATTTAGGAAATCAAGTATATGGAAGAAAAAAAACTGACCATCAAGTTATGATGGAGTGTGATAGGAAACATGATCGGGATAAATTTAACAACTAGAAAACCATAAAATTTTGATAGTTTAAACAGTCTTTGATTTCTAAGTAAAAGAATTAAATGGGCAAATTTTTTGATTTTAGGTCATTTTCATAAGGTTGAGGAATTTATTTATGATCTTGACTAAGAACATAAATAACCATAATTACTTGATGTGTTTCTATTTTATAAGCACACTTTCATCCTCATAATATTCCCAGAATATAATATAATTCCATAAGAATAACCTTATGTATAAAATATTACACAAAACAGAAAGGATATCTATATCATAAAACTAAGGTCCAAAAGTAATGGCTTAAATCTACATAAAAACATAAATAAACATAACCCCACAAAATATATCCCTGAAAGGTCCTTAACAACTTATTATCACATCACATAAAACCTCAAATGGTGTGTCTAAAACCTGAAATTTTGGTTGTCCTTCAAAAAATACCAGCCTCTCAGGATCTTTAGTCACTTCACCGGATGTCTCAACTTCAATTTTAGTATCTGCAAAAAAATTTCATAACCTATTTGATTCCGATCATAATTATTTCCTCCCTCAGTAATTAACTTCAGACATGTATTTTTATAATGTCCCAAATCATTTCAGCTATAGTATCTTACTGTAGACTAGAAATATGTTATCTCATTATTGGACTATTTAGGACCCTATTCTTTGTAGTCACAAACCATGTAACCAAACATACCACACCGTTAACACTTTCCAGATCTTGACATATATTACCCAAAATGTATTTTACTAGACTTGGAAAAAGTTTTTGGCTTACCTATAGAATTCATAGTTAGTTTCTTCTCAATTTTTTGGTACCCTGAATGTTTCTTACTCCTATAATCTCATGGAACATAAGTATCAGCAAACCCTATTTCAAATTTATCAGCACAAAAAACCACTTTTTTATAAATTTTAAATTATTGGGAGGCTAAAGCTCTTTGTAGCCTCGATTTCAATCCTGAGTAAAATTTATTAATTTTACTGTAAATATCTCGAATAAAATCTGGAATATACATGTCCATGTGAAGTTCTCTTCATATTTAAAAATTTAATCAACATCTTTTATCTTTAATTCTAATAATTGTTCCTTCATCCTAAGCCTAACAAACTTAGGGAAATATTTTTCAAGGAAAATATCCTTAAATTCTTTCCATCCTGTGGCTTCAAGATCAATTTTCCCTCTTGTATTATTAACTAATGACCACTATTGATCATCATCACCTTCTAAATGATAGATGTAAAGAGTTACCTTTTGATGTTTTGAACATCCAAGGACTTCAAGTATCTTCTCCAAGGTATTGATCCATCCTTTAACATCCACTGGATCAGATTATCTATTGAATGACGGGGGATGTTGCCTCATAAAATTTTCAACTACTGACATATTTTTCTATGGTTGACCAAGATAATATCATTCATGGATACCACTACCATTTATTTCATGATTCAACTACTCTATCACTACAACATATTGTTCTATTCCTATTCTCACCACCTCATGTTGTTGATTTCAATGGTTGTTTTCCTTTTGATGCCTTCCCAATACATCTTTCCTATTTCCTCTTTGGAAAAACATTTCAAACAAACATAGTTTAGATGATGAAACAAGGTAATCATAAAATTGTACATCATTTCAACTTAACAATAAAGTAAATCCTCTAAAGAAAATAAATTAACACTATCCTATCCTCTAATATTATCTAAACCGTCCTCTAATACCAACTATAAGGTCCCGAACTTAAATGTTACATAATCTCATGTTTAGGAAAGGATTCACAATGAGGATCTTTTTAGATTTAGAGATTCATAAAATTAGGCCATAACTATTACATAACAAAAAATAGAAATAAATTTTGGACACTTCCAACAGTATCTGTTTCATCCATAACAATAAAACTTTTAAAAATAAACAAGGTTTCTTTTCATGTTTAATCATCATAAATTTTCCTTGACTCCATCCTTGAAAATATTCTCCATTAAATCCCATGAATACATTTAAAACCTGGTATGAGCACCAAAATATTTGTAAGGGACATAAAAATAAATAAAAATCATTAGTCTAGTTAAAACTTGTTAACCCTTTCAATGTTCTTTGAGCGGATGAAACAAAACATTTTCACATGAGTAACACTCATATTTTTTTTCAATGAAAAACACTAAAACAAATAGGAAGAAATTAAAATTAATTTAGGTGACTTAGAGAATCATATAAATAAAACCCTACCAAACATATTCTAATTAGAATAACTATATGGTTGACTCCCAAGTTGGAGATCTATAATGGGAATCACTCCTCGTAAAAGCTATATCGGGCTCACCCATGAGCTATAATGGGTCTCAACCCTTTGTATATGCTATGTCGGGATCACCCATGATCTAAAATGGGGATAAAACCTTCGTATAAGCTATATTGGGCTCACCCGTGAGATATAATGGGGCTCTACCATTCGTATAAGCTATATCGGGACAACCCATCTCATATAATTCTCATGTACCATTTTATGAATAAAACACAGTCATCAAAAAACCCCCTTTTGAAAACATCATCTAATCCCATATGAAAAACATTTACATATCACAATAACATTTTCATTTAAGAACCCATTTTAAATTCCAAGATACCTAAATAAATGATTAAGAGATTTATTTAAAATACATTAAGGCTTAAAGTGGAAGACAAATATCATATAACGGTTATGCCACACTTGTGAAATTATGTCCTATACCAACGCCTCTATCATAACAGTTTCATAAAATCGTTGTGATAAGGGCCCTATTAAAATGGTTTAGAATAACCGTTGACATAATATGAAAATTTTAATCTATATCCCAATAGTTTACTTTACCATTGGGATAAAGTCCCATTTTTTTAGATTTCCTAATGGTTTTTAAAACTATTGAGATACACTATATAACCCAACAGTTTTTTAAAACCGTTGGGAATGTTTTTCCCTAAATTCCAAGTGGGACTCAAGTTTCCCCTATGCTCGATTACTTCCCTAAATCCAACCTCCATCTTCCATAGCCAAATTTCTTCCACTAATCTATCTTTAATCAATAATTTTTTGATTTTATACTTCAAATTTGTAAGTGGTACCTTATTTTTGTCATTCTTCATCTGTTTATTTTTTTTGTTTTTATTTGGCCAAAAGGAGAGGTCTGCGTGGTCATTCTTCCATGGATCAATCAATGTATGCATTATCACTTTAGGGAATAACCTCTCAAATGTAGTATTTAAATAGTTTCAAAGGCCGTAAATGGACCATTGACACATGGATTTGTTTCATGGGTGATGTTTTGGCTATAATACAGGGTGGGTAGTAATTATCATAGTCAAAACACTTTCATCCATGAAATCCCAGACTCCATGGAACACATTCCTTCCTGGTACACTGATACATGGAGTGTAGTAAATTATTATGTAGAACCTGAAGTGTTTCCTCACACAAATTACATAGATATTATTTTCACCAATTTAATAACTATTTTACCACTAATAATATTTGTATTTGATGGTGGGTGTGATTTTGAAAAATTGATTTCTGAGGGGGGGTGGGCTGTCCGGGTAGGATCGTGGTCCATGGCCTGTTAAATTTAAGAATGACTTAATTAATTGGTTTTTAAAAAATCCTTATACTTTAATTAGTGGGGTATGATTTAGAATAAATACTATCTTTGATAAATTGACACATTCCTATGTAATAAAGATGTGATAACATGATGTGATTTTTAATTGAAAAAATTAATAGTTTTATAAAAAATCTCATGATTTTATAATAAAATCCCGCTTATGAGTTGTGTTTAATTCTAATCTAAAATGTAATGATTAGTTATTTATATCATGCTTTTTTTATGTCTTAGAGTTTTTTATACTGTAA